>CM045728.1:38932349-39379849 GCA_024760905.1 Plotosus lineatus
ATTGAAAAACACGAACGAGGTGTGCGTTTGTGTGACTCAGCGTCCCAGTACCAGTACGCTAAGTCTACCATTGCTCCCATCCTTAAGAACAAGGAAGCTATTAAGGGTGCGTGTGTGGCTAAGGGTGTTTCCAAACAGTAGGCGTTTCCAAACACTCCTTCCAAACAGTAAGTCCCTCCCTCCCTCCTCCTCCCACTCCATTCCATCAAGCCATCAACTACCATCACAAAGGTAAATAAAACAACTTTATTATACAGTACAGTTTATTTCTTTAATTACAATACAATAGCACATTTATTATACATAAAATAAGGTATATTTTTGTAAAGTTTTAAGGCTTATTTAGTAGAAAATTATGTTTTATGGGGACCTGGGAACGGATTATTCTCATTTTAATGGTTTCTTATGGGAAATAAATGTTCGGAAGACGAACTTTTCGCCTCACACACACTTTCTGGGAACCAATTATGTTCGTGAGCAGAGGTATCACTGTACACTATTTTCGGTATTGAGCGCCTCACATATTGTAAGCGTTGTTTAGCTGTTTTAAGCGTCATGTAAAGTGACTCGGTTTATTTAGGGGTGTTTTATGAGACACGGTAATGGTATTTATGGATGTATAGTACAGTATGAGCGTCATACGTCACATGTCATACGTCACTGTAACAACTTACGTTCGCTTTCGACTTACGTTCGGCTGTCCGGAACCAATTAAAAACGTAAGTCGGGGAGCGTCTGTTGTGGGGCCAGTGTTGCAGTGGTATAAGGTTGTGGGGCCGGTGGCGAAGTGGCAAGGGTGCTTGGCTCAGGATTGAGAGACGGTGGGTTTGCAGGGCATGAAATTAAGAAAAATTTCCACTGGACAGGGGGCAGGCAGAAGAGATAATCTGCAGGACCCCTAAGAATTTTTCTGGACCCCACTTTTTCTGGAATTATTAATTATGTGATAATCTGTTATTATTATTTTTTTCATTCACTTGTTCACCAGTCTGTATGTTTGGTGTACAATATCTATTATGACGGAATAAGAAGAATACATGGAAACCAATTCTCTATCATATACAACTCTTTATTTATTATTCTGCTGATCAAATTAAAGCATGTTTAATAAGTCATATTTTCTTTTTATTTGGCCAATATTTTTGGCGTTTTCAATGTAAAATTGTACTCAGGCCTATTACGGTATTAGTACTACATAGTTGGCTTTAAATAACATTAAAGTAGTGCGTTAACTCAAACTTTCGAAGTGTGATATAGTCATTGGTCCTGAAAATTCCTCTTTGGACGTCGATTCTTTTCATAATCTTTATAATCTCTGACATTCGTGCTACTTGGTCCAGAATCACTTTGGTCAGGTTTTTTTTTATCTCAAAGCCAGTTAACTTTGTTTGCTTTGACATTGTTATTTACATTTAAATTGTTAAAATTGTTTAAATTGTTGATTAGCGGCAAACCCTGAAGTTACTGGCACGTGATTCGAATTTAGCCAGTGGCTGAGAGCTTTTGTTTCTCCCTCCTGCTGATTGGTTGCAGATGATGTGTAGATCTCTTTTTTCTCCTTTGCACACACGTCATCAGCGTGATTGCTTGAATTGTGAATTCATGTTTTTTTGTGTGTGTTTTTAATGGGTATTAAAGCCCTATGATGCCACCCAAACGCCCTGCATCTTATCCAGCTTCTGCGAAGAAGCTTTCATTGAAGTGTTATATTTTAGGCGATGGTGGATTGTTCATTTTACTGTAAAGCCCTTTTGCCTGACACGGGGGCCGATATTGGGTTGGATTTTTCCAGACCTCTCACAAAAATGCCAGCAATGCCGGTAGGCTGGCGCTAATTTCGCGCCCTGGGTTTGAATCCTTGTTAGACACGCATCATGCTAAGACCCCTGGGTAAGGTCTTGACCACAAGCGCCCCGCTGTCTAATCAGCAGTATAAATGAATATCAGTTAAAAAAAAAAAAAAAAAAAAAACTGAGATGTTAACCTGCAATGGACTAGCATCCCATCCAGGGGGAGTTGAACTCCTACTTTGCTTCATGCTATAAAAACCAGGAACAATCCCCGGCTCTAAAGAGCCACTAGGCATGGGTGTAAAATCCCAACAGACTTTGTTTGGTGGTCCAAAAGCCAGCCCAATGATCCCTCCTCCTGCTCAGAGAGCATGGACTCAGTGTGACCTCTGTATTTCCCATGCTTCCTTGCATCCTTCAAGAGGAGATGTCCTTTCTTTGTTATGTTATTATGTCATGCCTTTATTCCTCGTACTCACAGTGAAATAGCTGTTACTTCATTATAATCCAGGTCCACCACCATGGTGCTAAAACATTTATTTTCATTTAATTAATTATAGATGGGTTTTTTTCTTCTTTTCAAATGGCCCTCAGTCCAATGTATGTGTGTGTGTGTGTGTGTGTGTGTGTGTGTGTGTGTGTGTGTGTGTGTGTGTGTGTGTGTGTGTGTAATTAATTGCCTGTGATGGATATTAACAATGGTACCAAAAAGACAAGGAATGTTCTGCAAGAAGGCATATTTAATATGATTTTAAAAATATAAAAAGTCTACAGTATTCAGAGGAGACAATGGATGCCACATCTTTATTCTAGTTATCTCAGCATGACTGTCCACATCCGGCTTTACTGAATGAAAATGCTAAATAAGTACAGAAAAGTCATTTCGTCACACAATGGTTGATTTAACTCATGAAATTATCAGAATAAAGAGGGTACAGGCATGAAGGAGCCCACTGCTGCATTATACAGTCCTTTTAATAATTTGAATGTATGCTGCATGAGAGGATTCTGACTAAAGAACAGGTGTGCTCTATCTACAACTCCACTACATGAACTACATATGATCAGCATATGAGCAGAATTTTCCTTAAAATGTCACTTTGTTCAGGATTTTGAGAGAGAGAGAGAGATCGAGAGAGAGAGAGAGAGAGAGAGAGAGAGAGAGAGAGAGAGAGAGAGAAAGTCTCAGTCTTTGTACCTTTGTGTTTATCTTTCATTTTGTGATGTCAAGATAAAGCAATCAAAGAACATGTGAGAAACAGTAGCTGGAATAAAGCGCTTTGCTGGCACTCTAAGTAACTTCCTTCCATCAGATAGAAGCCGAAAAACCCACCTTGTCTTTCTGTATCTCTCTAAGGTAGAAGCCCATGAATGAGTCAATGTGTGCTTATTCTCTGCTGAGCATCAGGTGCACAAGCCTGGTGTGAGTCATCCAGGCACACACACACACACACACACACACACACACACACACACACACACACACACACACACACACAACCTTATCTAGTTCCAGCTTCTACAATGAACCCAAACACAAAACTACTTGTGGTTGTTCTTTGTTTATTCTTCCTTTCTTTGTGTCTTTGTGGCTGCCTGGTTGGATGACAGATATCCATTAATGTTTTGATTCCTGCTCAGTCCCACTACAGTATTACAACAGCACCTCGACACATTGTACTTTGTGGTGCCGTTTGATGACTGAGACTGGTCCAGATCCCTCTAAATTATGAAGGGCAGTAGTATGACACCAGATGCTGACGTGGCAGTAGGTCAGTCACAGAGGGCATCTGTCTCTCCATTAAAGGCTTATGAATGAAAAGAGAGGTTTATTTGTTTTGTTTTGTGATCCGTGTGTGTGTGTGTGTGTGTGTGTGTGTGTGTGTGTGTGTGTGTTTATATGATATGGCAGGAACTAGTGTCTCCATGTTCATGGTTGGGGAAATAAACTGCTTCAATAGCAGGTTCGGATCAGGCAGGCTCCCCAGAGTAGGTCTGTTTCTTGGCTCGTTTATGTTGACCTACTATTGGAAACCCTCATCAGTTCTATCACAGCTGGTTTGGTTTTGCTTGAATTGTGCAGGATGCTCCTAGAGTCCCGTCAGCCTGGGTGTTCCAGTTTTATTGCATTTTTGACCAAATCAATCCGTGCGCCTACAGAGGGTAGATTTTTCGCGGTAAAGTAATAAATGTAATAGCTTGAGCTTGGCATTTGGCCACTTTGCAGAGGGTGTGTGTACATTCTGTTTCTACTGTGTCATCATGTATAGAAGGATGGAGGGAGGGAGAGAGAGAGAGAGAGAGAGAGAGAGAGAGAGAGAGAGAGAGAGAATGTGTGGAAAGAAAGATATGGAGTTGTGTTCTGTGCTCAATGCAGCATGTTGTGCTCACACATGGTCGTTCTGACGTCAGCTTGGCTTTACTGGGAGAACAGATTTATATGAACCCCTGGGTGGATATGATATGCTAGTGTGTTTACTGTTCACACAACACCAAAATAGGTAAACACAGTAAAAGGATAAGGTATGAATGAATAAACAAACATACTATAATCTGTAATTACGCACAGTATAACCATTTCCTTAAAAGTTGTATAAACACATAGGTTGATCAGTATGAGTACACGGTAATCAGAAGAGAGTAAGCCAACAGAAGCCAATCTGAATGGAAATCCTATCTGATTCATCAAACTTTTAATACTTAGTTAAATAAAAGAAAGACTGTTGACGCTAACACATGAGATTACTGACCTTTCACATACATGATGTTAGATCCTTGTTGTTGTATAATAACGCCTAACTGTAGGTTACATTATGTTACCTAAATGATGTACTTGAGTTAATATTTCTAATTAAATTACTACCATCATGACATTAGTTACTATGTTATTAATGGAGAAATTCATATTTAAAACCTTATCTCTTTGGGATTTGTGGACACACGCAGGCTCTGTCTAACTTGAAGACGAAGATGACCTGGCATTAGACCTGTTGGAACGTTTCTTTCTACGTAAATGTTATGACTGTGGTAACATTACTTTACTTTAGTCCAATTTCCATGAGCTCTCAAATGCCTAGTTATAATAACATGAACAATATATCGCTCATGCCAAAAGTAATGACTAGACCTGAGTGCGCACTTGTGAACTGTAGACAGATAAATAGACACGCCTGTGGGATAAGATTCGGCGTATTGCGTACTTTTCCACCTTGCTGTACGTATTTGTTTTTGCATTTTACACATGTTAGTTTGAGTCATGTTGTGCTCTTTAAAGAAGTCCACAAGCAAATTTGAATCGTTTTAAAGTAACTGTGAAGATGGATGCTGTTATCTCATAAATTTTTTATTTTTGTTTTTTTTTTTGTTTTTAATCACCAGAATGAAGCCTGTTACTGAAATTCAAGAAAATTAGAAAGGCTGGGCAGCTTTACTGTTATCATAACCAGGTCCCCTCACTATCTGTTTAATAATCAGTCTCAGGTAATGTTTTGCTGAGATAGACATCATGTAAAGCTTATTAACAAAATAAGTAGCATGATTAAAAAGCTGAACATGCTTCACCAAGTTTATTGCTCTTGTTGTTATGGTAACATTCACACAAAATCTGTCTTCACATGCAGAACTGGAATGGTGATGCACTCTATACCTCTATACAGCTTTACCATCGATTTAAAATGAAGTGATCATAATGTGATTCAACTAGATTTTCAGCTTTATTTCAAGAAATGTTGCAGTGTAAGAATTACAAAAAATAAATTGGACAAACTAATATAATTATAAATGCAAGCATAATTTTAAGACTTCAATGCAAATCCTTTGCAGTCAGTGACTGCCTGAAGTCACAATATCCTGGGTTGCTGTTCTTAAAATGCTTTGCCAGACCTGTACTGCAACTACATTCAGTTTCTGCCTTTTTCACATGCAAATTTCACACTTTGAATCAAGTCCAGACCTTTTCACTTCTTAATTTGTCATGAAATAATGAGTAAACATTCCATATATCTGCTCATCAGTCAACTTTCTTTCTTTCTTCCTTTCGACTGTTCCCTTTCTCGGGAGTCGCCACAGCGAATCTTGTGATTCACACATTTTATTTGGCATAGGTTTTTACGTCGGATGCCCTTCCTGTCACAACTCTTTAGCAAGGGACAGAAACATGCTTTTTATGAAAGTCAGCAATGGTTCTTTTACATGCCTCACACCATAGACAGTGAAAGACATGACCGGCCTTTGATAACCCAGTTAGCTGCACTGGGGGGACAGTGACAACCCTGTGGGGACTCGAACCCAAAACCTTAGGATCAACGATCCTGCGCCCTATCCACTAGACCACCACTGCCCCACTGCTCATCAGTCAACTATCCAATTTAATTTTAGCCCGTGGAAATGGTAGGGCCATGTGGGGGGAAAAATGCACCCTTCAGTCACATCTTAAGTGCTTAATCTTACACTCACTGTGATGGTGTCCAGCGGCAACATTCGGAATGTCGTGTTGCTGTCTCAACGATTTTTAGTTTCTAGCTTGTTGAGTAAGGTCGTGTAGAGCTCTTTACTACTTTAACCCATCAGAGGATGTCTACTCTGTTTCATTCTGTCTTCTGTCCTCATTCTATTTTGCATCTGTTTGTTTCTGGAAGGCTCCACCTCTGCTTTCTGTTAACTCAGAGAACAGCTGCTGAGCGACACTGTGAAATGCCATTCGCTATCATTCAAACATGAGTACTGTTGGGAATTCCAGTGTTTATGAATCACTTTGGGACACGAGGCACTCTCAGCACCTTCAACGATTAATTTTCCTGGAAAGACACTTAAGGTTTGAGGAAATAGTATATAGTATGTGTTACAGTTCACATACAACTGTGTGCCACTCTTTACTTGTGGCTTTTAAAACACCTCAGATAGACAAACATACCTGATTACATCCGCAGCCATCGAGGCAAGCTTTAAAGTCACCACAAGGGCCATGACACTTCCTGGCATTCTCCCTAATGTAGAGTGCGACCGAGCATGTGGGAGGGTCGTTGTCATAGGAACTCTGTGTAAATTATGTGGTGCATGTCCTGCTGAATTATTTAGTGCATGTGAGAACAGAGAGACATGAGATTTGTTTTTATGGCAGCCCACACATGTACAAGCTGAGCTTACAGATCCTATGTGCCTGTTGCTATATTCTTTTAAAAGCTGTAAAGTGCTGCTGAATGCCAAGCTTGAATAAAACACACGTTTTGGACATCCATGGCCTCTGCAATTATCGAGTCGGTTGCCCAAATGCAGATACGCTTAGTCACTCCATAACACTTCACTCACAGCCATAACACTGAATGGGAATTAGAAATGACAACCTGGACACTTAGGAGCTGACGAACATTCAGCATTTTATTCCGAGAGCTGTATTAATATATGGTTTGGTTACTATGATTTGAAAAAGGAAAAAAAAGGTACAAACCCATTACAAATGAACAGGACACATTGGATCAGCCACCTTCTGATCCGGAAAGGTTTCTGAAATGCTTAAAAATTTCAGTAATTAAAAATGATTAATATTAATACAAATATTAAGCCTTGATGAATATTAAAACGTCATGCATTTATATTTTGCATATGAAGTAGGCTGTTATTCATAATGTTCTTCTAGTTTGTTTTTCCATAATTGAACCAGTTTTAAAAACGCTTGATGTTTCACACACTGGATAAGATGGAGACAGTCACACAGGGCAGTGAAACATGAGACTAAAGTTAGCTTTCTGATGCTGGGTTCATACATTAAGACACAGGTCGACATGGAAATTTTTCCAAAAGTGCATGTAAAACAATCAATACGCTGCCCGATTAAAACCCGAGTGTGCCAACCGCCAAACTGCACCATAAAACTGTTTAAATACACTTTTAGCGTGTTAATAGTTTTTGCATTTTTTTTCTCCTGTGGAATACACACAAATACACCACCTTTTACGTGGTATGTGGTAGCACTATCCAATGGGTCATAAATTGCATAAAATGCAGCATGATTAAGCAAGATAAAGCATCAGATCTAATTTAAGGATACACATCACAAAGAAAAAAGTGGACTTGGTCACTTTAATCTCTTTACACAATTTCCTTTATCAGCTTTACCCTTGCTAACAGCCAGACTGCTGTTTTGTTACGAGGACAGATGTGATGTGGTACTCAGGATAAACAAGTTCAGTGTTCAAGGCATACAGAATATAGGTGATGAGCGCATAAATGAATACAAGATGAAAGTCTGACCTTGGAGATGAGAACTCAGACACAGCTCTGATATGGCACTTTTGGATCAGAGGAACTATTTATAGTTCCTAAAACAGTTGAAGGAAGTGCCACCTTTTTGTTTATTTGCAATATAGGAAGTGTGAATAATTTTAGTTCTTATTATAGTGCTATTTTTGGAATCATTAATCTATTTGTTTACTTTTAAACTTCTACTGTACTTCAGGGTATGTAATATCCCCAGAAAATTAATGGTAAGATACTATAATATGTTTTAATTATTCAGTGGGAACAAATTATATTATATATCATTCATCTGTTCAGTTTCTGTAACTGCTTAATCCTAATTAGGGTCGCGGGGAGGCTGGCGCCCATTCCAGCCGACTCCGGGCGCGGGCAGAGTACACCCTGGACCGCTCGCCAGGCCATCGCAGGTGGAAACACGCTGATAGCTTTGCAGTTACTCTCGCAATTGTTCTTTTACAGCCTTACATCATAGACCAGGGGTCGGGAACCTTTTTGACTAAGAGAGCCAAGAAACCCCAAAAAAACAATTTAAAATCCAATCCTTTGAGAGCCAAATATATTTTTAATACCGAGACCAACAATTTTAGAGTATAATAAGACTCTGAATTTATTATAAACAACATTGTTATAAAGAAGTTATTTATTAATAAGAAAAATACTTCTTACTATTAATGCAACTTCTGGTGCTGCATGGTTTTGCTGATAGCTTTGTAGTCTGGTTAATACGTTCTGAGGTTCAGCTTCATGCACACGTTTAGGCTTCCATCTATTACACGTGACCGCAGGTTGGCTTCCATCTATTACACTTGACCACAGGTTGATGCTTTTCAGGTGTGAGGAGGACTGCTCGTGTGCGCATGTGGAGTCAATACGACAGGACTCACACGCTGCAGTGTTTATATGACAGGAAGTGCGTCCAAAGTTTTTGGAAATCAGCTGGTCTGTGGGTTGAAGTGTTTTCATGTCTGTCCATTTGTGTTTTGCTTGCCAGCTCTGCTTGGCTTCGTGCACATGAGCTGATCAAAACAAGGGAAATTTACCTCTTTACCCAAAAACAACTCGTCCAGGCTGTTGCATATAATCCAATAAAATTAGAGTTTCAAGGTATCGGACCCGCCCACACACTGGAGTACAGAAAGGATTGGCTCTCCGCTGCACACCACAGCGACAAGTGGCATTGAAAATAGATGTATAGATTGAAATTCTATTCATTTGTATGATGCACCAAATTTTGAGTCCAGAAGGTAACGCTTTAAGACGATACCCAAAAATAAAAAGAGCTGACATAACACTGATTGAGCATGAGCTACAGGAGCGAGTGCTGTGGTGAGAAGCAAAGAGAAGCCGGAAGCCCGGAGAGCTAATATAGCAAGATCCGCCTCTTGATAGCCTTTTGGCAGATGGGGCACTCGCTCATTCACTCGCCGCACAGCTGGCAAATGGTATGGCTGCACATGAAGATCATGTTCTTCAGATGATGCGGGCGCTGCCCAAACTCGTGGCACGCTCCGCCAAATGCGGGCGGCGTCGCAGGTGACACCGGAGCTTTTGAGACGGAACATGGCTCATCTGGACCTCCGATCTGTCAAGCAGGTAAATGCGCTTTGAATACTTGTTTAGTACTCAACATTCACCTGTTTGCTTGATGGATTGGAGGTCCGGATGACCCGCATTTTTCCCACATTTGGCGGAGCGCGCGACATTTATGAAACATTTAGTTAATTAAACAACTTAAAAACGAAAAATAAGCTGCAATGAGCACTCTCTAAACTCACGACTCTACAGTACAGTAGGCAATCAATATTCGCGGAGGTTCGGTTCCAGCCCCTCCCGCGAATGAAGATAATCCGCGAGTTCTGTACCCGGAAGTAAAACCACATGTATCATATTACATGCGCGAATGAGCAATTGGAAGTAAAATACTGTATATATATATATATATATATGTATATATATATATATATATATATATATATATATATATATATATATATATATATATATATTACTTGCGCTAAAATATGCGTCTTAAACACTTTCTATAGACAGTCTTACTCATTAACACAGTATTAATGTAAAGGATTAATGATTAAGAAAAACTTTTCAATTTTTACTGTTATATTTATTGATTATAAAATATAAACATTATACAGCATATACTGTTGTAAAGCACTAGTATTAAAGTCTTTTTCAATTATTATTCCAGTACAGTACCTATGTTCATTCTTAGAATGTTTGTGCATGAGATTTTATGTTCTGTAGCATGTTTAACAAATGATACCAAAAGGATGAACTTTATTACGCTTCATGTCCTTTTACATTGAACTTGGAGTGACGTCTCCAAGATGGCGCTGCCTAGAGGGCAACGTTGCGGGGTTCTCAGACTCAAATTGTTTCTTTGTTCGTTTTAATTTGCTTTATTTGTTTGTTCATGTTTTGCACTATGCTCGTCTATGATCGTCGACCCTACTACAGCTATGAGCAGCTTCAGCTTCGAGCAACTGAGCATGCAACAACTTCTATCTTGAGCTTATATGCTATTGGAGCTCAACGCTAGCAGTTAGCTAGCGGTTACCGGCTAAGCCCAGGCGGAGTTCTCAGAGGCTTGGTTAGCACTTCTGGCCATACTACTTGAAAATGTTCAGTCCCTGTGAAACAAGATGGACGAGCTTCATGCTCAGATTGCAGCGCAGAGGATCTGCCGTGTTTCTGTGAAACATGGCTCGAGGAGAGTACACTCGATGAGGCGATTGCTCCAGCCGTCTACACGGCCTTCATTCCCTGCAATCTCAAGTGCCGGAGTCGTCTTTCGGCCCCTTCCCGCCTGGGCATTTTGTCAACTGGGATGCAGCTCGCATTAAGCTGCCTACAATAGCATATTAGCTCTGCTAGCCGAATCCTGGCTAACAAGCCCAGTTGAGCGTGCTTAGTTATACACGCCCGAAGATACTCCGATCTTATAGCTGTAGTACAGTCGACCGGTCATAGACAAGCATAGAGCAAAACATGAACAAACAAAACAACAAATAAAACAAATTAAAACGAACAAAGAAAACAAATTAAAACGAACAAAGAAACAATTTGACTCTGAGACCTCCGCGACGTCGCCCTCTGGGCAGCGCCACCTTGGAGACATCCCTCCAAGTTAAATGTAAAAGGACATGAAGAATACTGTAATAAAATTTATCCTTTTGGTATCGTTTGTTAAACGTGCTACAGAACATAAAATCTCACGCATAAACATGAACTTAGGTACTGTACTGGAATAATAATTGAAAAAAATTTTAATACAACAGTTCAGAGAAAACCGTTGTTTCTCAGGAGAAAGTCTTATTTCTTCAGAAGAGACATCCAGCGTTTTCTGTCGCTTAGCCAGAGAAGATGCATAGCATTTGAGTGGTATCATAGAGCTTAACTGGTAATTAAAACACACACAAAAAAAGAGGCGCATTGACAACTTGTGTGCGAATGAGGAAAAAGGGGCGGGACATGAGCTCAACCAATCAGGAGAAAGGAGGACAGCCATTGGCTGAATTTGATTGTTCGGTTGCTCGGTTGTCAGCGAATCCTCAAACCGTGGTTGTAAAATCGCGAATAGTCAAGGGCCTACTGTATGTATGTATATAAATAAATTATATTTATTATTTTTTTCAAAATTTCAGGTATAATAATCATGTTTTCATAAACTAGCATGTAGTGCTCACAGTTCATCTTAAAACAAATAAAAAACAGTCATTAATCATGAATATGCTTCATTTAGATTTACATTGACAGTTACTGGAACCCTGATTTTGTTG
The DNA here is from genome assembly GCA_024760905.1 of Plotosus lineatus. NCBI lineage: Eukaryota > Metazoa > Chordata > Actinopteri > Siluriformes > Plotosidae > Plotosus > Plotosus lineatus. Next base: position 38,944,192 of record CM045728.1, read on the forward strand.
TGACCTAATAATCAAAAATAAATTAGATGAAAATTGATAAATGTGGCTTTATTGGGTAAATTCCAAGATGGCGCTCCCTGGGGGGTGGCGTCGCGGAGTTCTTGGAGTCAAATTGTTTCTTTGTTTGTTTTAATTTGCTTTGTATGTTGTTTTTGTTTGTTTTGGTTTTTTTTGCACTATGCTCGTCTATGCTCGTCTATGATCGTACGACCTTACTACAGCTATGAGAGCACAGTCCTCTGGACACTTTAAAACTGAGCACGCTCATCTCCTATCCTGAGCTAATCCTGAGCAAATATGTTACCAAAGCTCAGTGCTAGCCGCACCCCGGATAACAATAAATCCAGGTGGAGATGCGGCAGGCGGGCAGAGGCTGAACGAGGACTCCGGCACTTGGTTAGCAGTGGAAGGGTAGCACTCCCGGTCATATTGCTTGAAAATGTTCAGTCTCTGCGAAACAAGATGGACCAGCAGCACAGAGGGATCTACAGGACTGCCCCATGCTGTGTTTCTGTTACATGGCTTTCAGGGAGGACTGTAGTGCAGCAGATAGCAACAAGAACTGAGGCGGAAGAAAGTCGGAGTCTTGTTAAATAAACCTGGTGTACTGACTGTAGATTATCTCTAAACCTTACTCTGAGAATGGAGAACATCTAACTTTGAAGTTGCGGTCATTTTGTTTATCCAGAGAACTGTGCATTTTCTTTTTTTCCAACAAAACAATGGGCACAGTGCAATATAAGTATAATTATAATACAACATAATATTATATAATATAATTTAGTGCAATTTCATTTATTGCGGTTATCTACGGATTTATTTATTGTATTATTATTATTATTATTATTATTATTATTATTATTATTATTATTATCATCATCATCATTTTATTTTTATTACTTTTATTATTAATATTATATTGTTTACTGGGTCAGTGTAAGATATTTTTAAACATAGAAGAAAGAAGATTTTATAGCAGTTTGCATGATGTTGATTTGAACCTTCCTTTCTGTTTGTAACTTGACTCCTTGAGCAACCTGGTGGCGCCGCTCGTAGGCGACACACATTGTAACATTGTAACCAAAATTTTCTCCAGGATAATAAAGTCTTATCTTATCTTATCTTATATTATATTATCTTATTTTATCCAATATATTGTATTTTGAAAACTATTTGGAATACAGCTGTAAGGTTTGGAATGATTGCATTTATTTGATAGGGGTATTGATAGTAATCTTTTGAAGAAAATCTGTGACATGAACTTTGAGACACTTAATGAATTGGCATAGAATGCACCTTTTCCTTTCAATGGCTAATGTTGAACCCAATCATGTCTAATCTAATTAATTTGACTTGTCTACACAAAATGTAAAAACCTTCGCCAGCCTGTCCTCTCAACTCCATGAATAGGGCATTCACTATTTAGGAAAGTTTTTGCCTCAGCTCTATTTCTTGCTCTTTTAGCAGCATAATTCACACAACTCAATTCGAATTCTATTTTATTATAATAAAATCCATAGCCCACAACAAATAGACAGGGGGCTTGGAATGACCAAGCTTGGTCATTCTGAACAATCATTCGTAAGGTATGACCATTTATGTCATTCATTTTCTGAACTGCTTAATCCAAATTATGGTTGCGAGGAGGCTGGCACCCATCTCAGCCAACTCTGGGTGTGCGTGGGCAGAGTACACCCTGGACAGCTCGCCAGGCCATTGCAGGGCAGAAAAATGCTGAGGGCTATGTAGCCTACTTTTGATGAAAGTCGGTAATGGTTCTTTTACAGCCTCTATCCAAAGACAGCTAGAGACATGGCCGGCCTTTGATAACCCAGTTAGCAGCACTGGGGAACCATTTATGTTTCACAGTATTTTTTTTTTTTTTTTTTTTTATTTTGGTAAAATGTGGTTTCATCCAAGGTTAAAACAGCATATACAGCATTCTATTGTAAACATACACCCTAAAATGCCTTGCTCTAGCCCATTTATTCTTGATTTTTTTTTTCCATTTCTGAGTGTACATAAAATGTACCTATCAGCTTTCCTTTTTGGTTACAAAGCTCCAAAAACTGTCTGAAATGTTTTTCTTTATAATTTTTTTTTTTTATAATTTAGGATAATGACTCGACTGTGTGTTGGAATCTCTTTTTTTTTATAAATCCTGATTTATTTTAACATGTCTATACAGAGAAAACCATTATATCCATAAAACTTCAGCAACAATGAACTATCTAATTTTTTTCTTTTTTTTTAAAAAATGATTAATTTTCATACTAACATGTTGACAATTGATAACAGCTTATTACCTGATAAAACTTTTCTTCTTCTTCTTTTCCTTTCGGCTTTTCCCTTCAGGGGTCGCCACACCGAATCATCTGCCTCCATCTCACCCTATCCTTTGCATCTTCTTCTCTTACACCATGAAACTGATTTTTATATACGTAAACAATATGGGTATCAAGTTTAGTATCAGACTGGCTGATTTCTGGTATTTATGGTTCATTGTTGCTAAAGTTTTATGGATGTAATGCTTTTCAGTGTATAACCATGTTAAAATGAATTAAGGAAAATCGGGGTTGAACGAGACATTTAAGGCTTGTATTAACAATAGAAGGCAGTACATGCTGCCTTAAACTCTTACAAAAAACCCATTTTGCAAAAACTTATTGTAAAATATAAATGGCCATATCTTACCGGTCATTGTATAAAAAGACTTTTAAAAGTTTCTCAGATAGTACTACATCCATGACTTTTTAAAACTAATTTTCTGGGATAGTGACCTGGGAAGTTTGCCTCATTCTGACTGATTTGGCATGGAATGACCCATAGCTTGGATCATGGCATTCTCTATACAGTACTCTTGTTATATTGTTGTATATTGTGCCGAAGTGACATCTCATCATCATTAGTGACAGCTGTTGACTGGCTTATGTCACTTCAATGTTCCCCCTGGCAGTGTGAATCCAAGCAGAAAAAAAACAAGACCTTGGGATTTTCAGTTCTCAGAGACCTGTCCCAGGGGATCATTCCTCTCATGACATCCCCAGAACTGCTCGGTCTGTATATGCCTATAGTGGTCTTTAATTGGTCCCTCTAGAAAATCCCCCTTCTGTTCCTTGTGTCAGATAGAGTGATGGATAGTACAGTACAAAGATGTTATTTGGCATCTTGTCATAAAGTAGCTTTTAGTCTTGTTTGGATAAGGATAACTTGAGGAATATAGAAAGTGACCACAACCTGCAAAGAGCTTTCTATTTCCACTAATATCAGTTGTCCTTTGTTGCCATGGTCACTTCACTGCTTCAGTGGTGCCTTGTGGCTAATGAAGCATTCTTGCAGCATTTAAGGTTCTGCTTTGGTGTTTCTGCTAAGCTAATTACTTCTCTTTCTGCTTGTTAGTGAACTGATGTAAGCTGTGAACTGGGTCACATCTACAAGTTCACTGAGCATGAAGTTCACTGCTGCCTGTAGCTACTCAATTTCTCTATGTTTATATCCAGAGATCATAGCATTAGCCAGAATAGAAAGTCCAGGTATCTCAGTTATAAGAAGGAGTAATCTGCTGCAGGCTCTTTGTGATTGAGACAGGCATTTAGTTTGGGTTAATAGGTCACAGAAGGAGCAAAATTAAATGTTATTTAAATTGAGACACATATAATAAGTAGTTTGCAAGGTGGAAGGTACATGAAGCCTTATTTAAGTTATCTGAGAAAACGGTTATAATTAAGAAAAGTCAATTTTATATACAGGGATCCCTCGCTACTACGCGCTTCAATTCATGCGGCTTCAGTGCATTGCGGGTTTTTTTTTTTTTAAATTAACAAATATTCATCGAATTAAAAAAATAAGGAAATTAAGGAAGAATAGGGGAAAGGGTGAAGGAAAATGCCACAAAAACAAGGCCAATTATTGGAGCAAAAACCCTAAACCAACACAAAACAAAAAACAACCCAAACTCTCCCATCACAATTAGTGACAATGTTTTGAGGTGTGCATCTGTGTGCACGCACATCTGCGCACGTATTTATATTTTATTTACACCTTATGTTTTTTTTAATGTTTAATTGTTATTATAAGCCTTTATAGCATTGAATATGTATTTATTGATATTATATACACATATACATGTACATCATACATGCACTTCATACATGTACGTCAGTCGGGGGTTGGTTGGGGGGGTTGAGGGGGTGATCCAACTTTGCGGATTTCAATGGTCGGGTGGGGATCTCGGTCCCAATTAACCGCGGTAAGTGAGGGATCCCTGTATTTCATGTAGACTATGAAGAATATTTCATATTGAATAATAATAATAAATGTGTGTGTGTGTGTGTGTGTGTGTGTGTGTGTGTGTGTGTGTGTGTGTATACAGTGGTACCTCACCTTACGAAAGACCCAACAAATGAAAAATCCATGTTACGAAATGCATTTACCTGAAATTTCCATCTCTAAATATGAAAAAAATTCATGTCACGAAACGCGACATCTCAAAAATTCAAACAATGCGCAAGTTGCTCTCCCATTGGCTATCTCCCAACATCCTGCCTCGCTGGCCTCCCATTGGCTAGGAGGGTGCTGTATTTCCATAATACCCATGATGCTTTTCGTGTGCCTGCGACCCATTGTTCGTTATGGAGATGCAGCTTCCTCCCATTGGCTATTACGGAGCTGCATCTCCATAGTCAGATGAGTCACTGTGGCGACTCCCGAGTAAAAGGGAAAAAGCCGAAAGGAAGACAGACAGTTCCAACACTTTGAATGTTGGAACTATCACAGGAAAAGATAGAGAGCTGGCTGACATGATGCAGAGGAGGAAGGTGGACATACTGTGTGTTCAGGAGACCAAGTGGAAAGGTAGCAAGGCTAGAAGCTTAGGAGCAGGGTTTAAGCTGTTTTTTTCATGGTGTGGATGGGAAGAGAAATGGAGTAGGAATCATCTTGAAGGAGGAGTTTGTCAGGAATGTTCTAGAAGTGAAAAGAGTGTCAGACAGAGTGATGAGTCTCAAGTTAGAAATTGAAGGCGTGAATGTTCAATGTTGTAAGTGCTTATGCCCCACAGGCAGGATGTAAACTAGATAAGAAGGAGAGATTCTGGAGTGAGTTAGCTGAAGTGATGCAGAGTACCCCCAGAGGTGAAAGAGTGGGCATTGGTGCAGACTTCAATGGACATGTTGGTGCAGGAAACAGATGGGACGAGGAAGTGATGGGCAGGTTTGGTATCCAGGACAGGAACACAGAAGAACAGATATTGATTGAATTTGCAAAAAAGGATGGAAATGGCTGTGGTGAATACTTTCTTCCAGAAGAAAAAGGAGCATAGGGTGACTTATAAAAGTGGAGGCAGGAGCACACAGGTAGACTACTTTTTTTGTAGGCGATGTAATTTGAAGGAAGTCAGTGACTGCAACATAGTAGTGGGTGAGAGTGTTGCCAAACAGCATAGGATGGTGGTGTGCAGGATGACGCTGATGGTGAGGAAGGTGAAGAAGGCAAAGGCAGAGCAGAAGACAAAGTGGTGGAAGCTGAAAAAGGAAGAGTGTGGGGTTGTCTTCAAGGAGGAGTTGAAACAGGCTTTGGGTAGTCAGGAAGTGCTTCCAGATGACTGGACAACCACAGCCAATGTGATCAGGGAGACAGGTAGGAGTGTACTTGGTGTGTCCTCTGGAAGGAAACTAGATAAGGAGACTTGGTGGTGGAATGAGGATGTGCAGGAATTTGTACAAAAGAAGAGGTTAGCTAAGAAGAAGTGGGACATAGAGAGGGTTGAAGAGAGTAAACAGGAGTACAGGGAGACACAGTGTAAGGCAAAGGTAGTGGTGTCAAAGGCCAAACAGGGCGTATGATGACTTGTATGATAGGTTGGACAGTAAGGAGGGAGAAAATGATTTATTCAGGTTGGCACAGCAGAGAAATAGAGATGGGAAAGACATGCAGCAAGTTAGAGTGATAAAGGACAGAGAGGGAAATGTATTGACTGATGACAGAAGTGTGCTGGGAAGATGGAAAGAGGACTTTGAAGAGCTGATGAATGAGGAAAATGAGAGAGAAAAAAGACTAGAAGGGGTGACCGTTGAGGACCAGGAAGTAGAAAAGATTAGTAAGGGTGAAGTGAGGAGTACATTGAAGAGGATGAAGAATGGAAAGGCAGTTGGAAATGATGGCATACTGGTGGAGGTATGGAGGTGTCTAGGGGAGATAGCAGAAGATTTTCTGACAAGAATATTCAACAAGGTCTTAGAGAGTGAGCAGATGCCGGAGGAATGGAGAAGTGTGCTTGTGTCCATTTTTAATAACAAGGGAGATGTGCAGAGTTGTGGCAACTACAGAGGAATAAAGTTGATGAGCCAAACGATGAAGTTATGGGAAAGAATAGTGGAAGCTAGACTAAGGGCAGAGGTCAGCATTTGGGAACAACAATTTTGTTTCATGCCAAGAAAGAGCACCACAGATGGAGTGTTTGCCTTGAGGATGTTAATAGAGAAGTACAGAGAAGGTCAGAAAGAGCTGCATTGTGCCTTTGTGGATCTGGAGAAAGCATATGACAGGGTGCCGAGCGAGGAACTGTGGTATTGTATGAGGAAGTCTGGAGTGGCAGAGAAGTATGTTAGAGTGGTGCAGGACATGTATGAGAGATGTAAGACAGTGGTGAGGTGTGCTGTCAGTGTGACAGAAGAGTTCAAGGTGGAGGTGGGACTGCATCAAGTGTCAGCTCTGAGCCCCTTCTTGTTTGCCATGGTGATGGACAGGCTGACAGACAAGGTGAGACAAGAATCTCCATGGACTATGATGTTTGCAGATGACATTGTGATCTGTAGTGAGAGCAGAGAACAAGTGGAGGAAAATCTAGAGAGGTGGAGGTATGCCCTGGAAAAGAGAGGAATGAAGGTTAGCCTCAGTAAGACAGATGAATACATGTGTGTGAACGACAAGGAACCAAGAGGAACGGTGAGGTTACAGGGAGCAGTGATAAAGAACGTGGAGGATTTTAAGTTCTTAGGCTCAACAATCCAGAGCAATGGAGAGTGTGGAAAAGAGGTGAAGAAGCGTGTGCAGGCAGGTTGGAATGGATGGAGAAAATTGTCCGGTGTGATGTGTGATAGGAGAGTATCGGCAAAAATGAAGGGAAAAGTGTACAAGACGGTGATGAGGCCAGTGATGTTGTATGGTTTTGAAACAGTGGCCCTGGGGAAAAGACAGGAGGCAGAGCTGGAGGTAGCGGAGGTGAAAATGTTGAGATTCTCTTTGGGAGTAATGAGGATGGATAGGATCAGGAATGAGTACATCAGAGGGACAGTCCATGTGAGATGTTTTGGAGACAAAGTCAGAGAGGCTAAATTGAGATGGTTTGGACATGTACAGAGAAGGGATAATGAATATATTGGTAGTGAGATGCTGAAGTTGGAACTACCAGGTAGAAGGCCCAGAGGAAGACCAAAGAGAAGATTTAAGGATGTGCTGAAGGAGGACATGAAGATAGTTAGAGTAAGAGTAGAAGATGCAGACGATAGGGTGAGATGGAGGCAGATCATTTGCTGTGGCGACCCCTTCAGGGAACAGCCGAAAGGGAAAGAAGAATATATATATATATATATATATATATATATATATATATATATATATATATATATATATATATATATATATATATATATATATATATATATATATATATATATATATATATATATATATATATATACAGTGAGTCGTTGATCTACGACCTGTGTGAGTTATGTTTGATCGACTTTACGACCGCAAAAGTGGTGAAGCATGATTCATGGCAGTGCAGTGCGAGTGTAGCATACAACAGTTGTTTGCACTGCCGGCAGCGCCAGCATCTTAAAAGGCCAAGCAGGAGATGATGCAGCTTCACTTTCTGACTGCTCAGAGCAATATTTATTCATCTACTTTCAATGCCACGTCGCGAAGCTGAGAGACAATCCTTTCTGTGTGGGTGGGTCCGATACCTTGAAACTCTAATTTTATTGGAGTCACACGCTGGAGTGTTTATGTGACAGGAAGCGCGTCCCAAGTTTTGGCAGTCAGCTGCTCTGCGGGTTGAAGTTTTTCCATGTCTGTCCTTTTGTGTTTGCTTTCCAGCTGTGCTTGGCTTCGTGGAAATGAGCCGATCAAAACGAGGAAAATTTATCTCTTTACCCAAACAGCACGTGCAGTCTGTGGCTTTTGTTATAATCCAATAAAATTGGAGTTTGAAGCTATGGGACCCGCCCACACAGTGGAGTACAGAAAGGATTTGCTTTCCGCTGCGTGTCATAGTGACGTGGAATCGAAAATAGATTTAAATGCGCGAGATTTATTAATCTGTTTTTGTTTGGCGTGAGTGTATTTGGATGAAACGTTGACATACGACCAGATCGAGTTACGACCGGTCTGCCGGAAGCAAACGCGGTCGGAAGTCGACGGCTCACTGAAAAAAAAATATACAGTAAAACCTCCGCTGACGAACGCTTAAGCTCACGAACTTTTCGCCTCAAGAACATTAAATTTGCGAGCATATTGTTTCTGCTGACGAACTAGTTTTCGGCGGACGAATCAAACCACGCGGTCGAACAGCGCCACGGTGGCGGCCACGAGAAGCTGACGCACGCTCACGGCGTCACAGTTCGTCATACCCCTTTCTTTGAATGCGGAAGTGGTTTGTGTTTGCTAGACATTTTGGACCATATTGAGTGTACTTTTGCTATTATGGGACCGAAAAAGACCCCACCACAGGCGGAGATCATTGAAAAACACGAACGAGGTGTGCGTTTGTGTGACTCAGCGTCCCAGTACCAGTACGCTAAGTCTACCATTGCTCCCATCCTTAAGAACAAGGACGCTATTAAGGGTGCGTGTGTGGCTAAGGGTGTTTCCAAACAGTAGGCGTTTCCAAACACTCCTTCCAAACAGTAAGTCCCTCCCTCCCTCCTCCTCCCACTCCATTCCATCAAGCCATCAACTACCATCACAAAGGTAAATAAAACGACTTTATTATACAATACAGTTTATTTCTTTAATTACAATACAATAGACATTTATTATACATAAAATAAGGTATATTTTTGTGTAGTTTTAAGGCTTATTTAGTAGAAAATTATGTTTTATGGGGACCTGGGAACGGATTATTCTCATTTTAATGGTTTCTTATGGGAAATAAATGTTCGGAAGACGAACTTTTCGCCTCACACACACCTTCTGGGAACCAATTATGTTCGTGAGCAGAGGTATCACTGTATATATATATCAGTTATACAACGTGTTACCCTTATGTTTGGTCAGAAGCGTTAGCCTACTAGCATGGTTGCAAGTCTCATACACAGAAATTAATTATAATTTAATAGTTATCTGCTCGGATCGGCGCAATCTACCATGTGTACTCAATTAAGCAAAGAGAGTTGTAAAATGAATGAAAATCCGAATCCAGAGAACTCTCTGTTCTGCTGGTGATTTACATCAGTGCAGGCTGAGTACTAAACAAGTTCGACGGCGCCCTTGCTCACGTGAAAGACCGGAAGTCCGTATAACCCGCGCTTTGTGTCAAGCACAGCAAGTAAACTACAGTGAGTCGTCGACTTACGACCGATGCGAGTTATATCTGATCGACTTTACGACCGCAAAAGTGGTGAAGCATGATCGGACCCGGCCACACAGTGGAGGACAGAGAGGATTGGCTCTCCGCTGCGTGCCATAGTGACATGGAATTGAAAATAGATGTATAGATTTAAATGCACGAGATTATTCATCTGTTTTTGTTTGGCGTGAGTGCATTTGGATGGAGAGTCGACATACGACCAGATCGATATACGACCGGTCTGCCGGAACCAAAAGTGGTTGGAAGTCGACGACTCGCTGTACTTTCGGTTTTAGTTTTGGTTTACAAGCAGAAAGATCGCATCATAGAGAATGTTAAAGGTTAAAGGTTATATGTGATACTGTATTTGATATTTGATGAGTGAGTTTGATTAAAATTTATCTATTTGAAATTATTTTGCTTGAATTGAATTTATTTGAAATGAATGGTGATATTATTTGATATATTCGGTATTATTTTACAATGTTATGTTTATAATAGGATTTAGGAGTGTTTTATGAGATATGGTAATGGTATTTATGGATGTATAGTACAGTATGAGTGTATGTATAGTACAGTATGAGTGTCATATGTCACACGTCATACGTCATACGTCACTGTAACAACTTACGTTCACTCTCAACTTACGTTCGTCCGTCCAGAACCAATTAAAAACGTAAGTTGGGGAGCGTCTGTACATATACATTAACTTACATATTAGGTAATGTGGGCTTTTTACACCTCTTGATCATGAGCGCAGCAACCTAACCACTACACCACCGGCCCCACTAACTTACGTAATATACACAACTTAATGCACTTAACTTAATAATACACTTTACAATAAGTCTGTTCAGTCAATACCAACAATACAAAACAATAAACTCACTTCATTGTATTTCCATAATTCCATCAAATTCTTCATGTTCTGTGTCTGTTTAACAGTTGCGCAATTTCAACATCAAGCGTACCTGGATTGTTCTCATCATAATTAGAATCAGTTTTGTAGCTGTTACTTGGCTGATCAGTGACGATTCCTGCCTTGCTGAGAGCTCTGATTACAATCTGAGACCTTAGGCATCCACGATCCACTGGCAGATAGTGGTATAACTCGCCCTGCATTGCCTCTCTGTCTTGGTGAATGTGTGGCACACAAGATCAGAGGTGAAAGAAATTTTTCTTAATGTGGGATTTTTTTTTTCTCACTGAATAAATGCACTTGAATTAAAGGTTGGATTTTTCTCTTTTTTCATTGTGGTCCTATATTATTGAGGGGGGGGGGGGGCTTAAACTTTTTATTAGACGCTAAAGAACACATTTTAATCAGGGGTGCCAAAATTAGGAAAGGAAATGTATGTATAATGTGTGTGTGTATGAGTGTGTAGGACCTCTGCACAAGAATGATAAATTAACAAGCATGCAAAGTCACTGAACGGTATTGAACTGAGGAAGAGAGGCGAAATTTTCTGACGTGACCTGAAGTGGGAGTGTACGAAGTTCAATTGAGCTGAACCTTTACGCAATGCAATTCAAATGATAAAGAAACTAAAGCGACCAAAGTTATCCAAAACGTTTTTTCCTATAGGCAAACAACTAATACAACTTTAATTGTTCTGTCTGCATCAACATAGTGGAGAAGTTTGCATCAATGTATTGTGATATGGAAATGGGCAATTCACCACTGCTGCAGAGACATGGCATGATCGATTATATCGGGTTGGACACTAAAGTTTGAAAGTTCTTTATCGTTTCCCTTTGCTGATTAACACCAAGCTCTGTGATTACTTGGAGTGTGTTAACTCTTCCTGTTGCACTGTTTAAATTGCCAGGCAGATGTGGCAGAGAGGCTTCTTAGAGCAGTGTTTGAGTGAGCAATCGGATTTTACTTTATTGGAGGCTGCACCAAAGTGAAGCTACACATCACTGGTACCGAATTACACCCCAGCCCAACCTATTGAATAGTTAAAGGTTTGCTTTTTTTTTTTTTGACAAACTTAAAAAACAAGCGTATCTGTCTTTTTTTGTTTTGTCCTGCGATCAGTGGAAGCCTTTGCAAGAACAAACAGCAGTTTATCTGTGTGTGTGTGTGTGTGTGTGTGTGTGTGTGTGTGTGTGTGTGTGTGTGTGTGTGTGAGAGAGAGAGAGAGAGAGAGAGAGAGAGAGAGAGAGAGAGGATATGTGAGGACAGTGCGCACACACACACACACACACACACACACACACACACACACACATACACATACAGACGCTCCCCGACTTACGTTTTTAATTGGTTCCGGATGGCCGAATGTAAGTTGCAAGTGAACGTAAGTTGTTACACTGACGTATGACGTGTGATGTATACAGTGATCATACTGTACTATACATTCATAAATACCATTACTGTATCTCATAAAACACCCCTAAATCAATTATTATAAACATAACATTGTAAAATAATATCAAATGATATCAACATTAATTTCAAATAATTCACTTATTTATACCGAGTCACTTTACATGAAGCTTAAAACAGCCAATCAACGCTTACAATATGTGAAGCACTCAATACCGAAAGTAGTGTACTTGCAAAAGTAGTGTACTTGCTGTGGGTTATATGGACTTCCTGTGGAGCCAGTGGTGTAGTGGTTAGAGTATTGGGCTCATGATTGGGAGGTTGTGAGTTCAAATCCCACTGAGACCCTCACTGTGCTAAGACCCCTGGGCAAGGTCTCAACCACAAGTGTGCCTCTGTTCACCCAGCAGTATAAATGGGTACCAGTAAAAATATACTGGGAAGGTAACCTGCGATGGACTAGCGTCCCATCCAGGAGGAGTTCAACTCCTGATTGCTTCACGCTACGGAAACCAGGGATAAGCACCGGCCTGATGAGCTGCTACGCTCAGGTGTAAAAACCCAAAACAGTTAATCAATCAATCAAAATACGGACTTCAGGTCTTTCAAGTGCACAAGGGTGCCATTGAACTCGTTTATAACACAGCCTGCACTGATTCAAAGTGGAGCAAAGTCAGCAAAGCGGAGAGCTCTTTCTGTTGTGTAAGTAAGTAAGTAAACTTTATTCAAGAGATGCATACAAAGAACAAGTACAAATCCTAATGAATATTAATATAAAAATAAGTATACACTCTTAGGATTCTGCTAAAAGATAATAAATATCTGTAATTGTTCTGTAATTTTTGGATGCTGGTTTTCATTTTACAACTCTCTTTGCTTAACTGAGTATGCATGGTAGAGTATGCCATTCCGAGCAGATAGTTAATTCATCTCTGTGTATGAGACTTGCACCCATGCTAGTAGGCTTACACTTCTGACCATCCATATTTGCTTAGGGTTACAAAAGTCTGCAAAACAGTGTAAACACAAAGACCACAGAGACGGTGTCTTAACACAATGGTAACACGCTATATAACTTTTATATATATATACTACTCAGTCTGTAGTTTTTAAACAATGAATACAGCGTCATTGTGTCATTACGTCAGCATACTACATAGGTATGTCTAAACTCAAAATTTGACTTTTTTTTTTTTTTTTTTTTTTTTTTTTTTTGGGGGGGGGTGTAAACTCGAAAAAACGTAAAACGGATGAACGTAAGTCGGGGTGCGTCTGTATATGAATATATGGGCCTGATAATAAAACTGGTACTGAGATGTGTGACCCTGACGTTTTACCTTTTCTGCAGATTTATAAAAAAAACAGTTTTTCACAGTTTTTTAATGTATTCAGTATGACTATGTATAATGTGTATTGTCCCAGGATTACACCGTTCCCATGTAGTATATACTAAATTTGTATATTTGTCCGACGAAACTAGTACATTTTCCAATTACCCAACTTCAAACTTGAGTAAATATTTCCATATTTATTTGTGAATCAATGCATCAAAAATTTTACTGCATGCCTGAGTCCCACAAGTCCAATAACCATATGAATCAAAGTACAGGTGCACGCACATTGAACCACAGAATTTTCATGTGCACGTTAAAGTTGGTAAATAAGCACCACACTGAAAACGTGATGGAATATATACGTAACTTTTCCTGTCCATGTTACATGGTGCATCATGTGCTCCCACCGATCACTGATATACAGTAGGCCCTTGACTATTCGCAGTTTTGCACAGTTAAGTAAGCTCCATGATGCCACTCAAACGCTATGCTTCTGGCTAAGCGATAGAAAATGCTGGATGTCTCTTCTGAAGAAATAAGACTTTCTCCTGAAGAAACGACTCTGAACTGTTGTATTGACGTTTTTTTCAATTATTATTCCAGTACAGTATCTAAGTTAATGTTTAGAATGTTTGTGAATGAGATTTTATGTTCTATAGCATGTTTAACAAACGATACCAAAAGGATAAACTTTATTACGCTTCATGTCCTTTTACATTGAACTTGGAGTGACGTCTCCAAAATGGTACTGCCTAGAGGGCGACGTCGCGGAGTTCTCAGAGTCAAATTGTTTCTTTGTTCATTTTAATTTGTTTTATTTGTTCATGTTTTGCACTATGCTCATCTATGACCGGTCGACCCTACTATAGCTATGAGATAAGGAGTCTTTGGGCAACTGAGAATGCTCAACTTCTCAATTATCCTGAGCTAATATGCTATCATTGTAGCTCAATGCTAGCTGCACTTCGGCTAACAATAAGCTCAGGCGGAGTTCTCCGGCGCATGGTTAGAAGTGGAAGGCTAGCACTTCTGATCATACTGCTTGAAAATGTTCATTCCCTGCGAAACAAGATGGACGAGCTTCATGCTCAGATTGCAGCTCAGAGGGATCTACAGGACTGCTCCATGCTGTGTTTCTGTGAAACATGGCTCGTAGAGAGTACACCCAACGAGGTGATTGAACCAGCCAGCTACACGGCCTTCATCCCCTGCGATCCCAAGCGCCGGAATCATCGTTTGGCCCCTTCTCGCCCGAGATTATTGTTAGCATATTAGCTTAGGATAGGAGTTGAAGACTCTAATCTCATAGCTGTAGTAGGGCCAACCGGTCATAGATGAGCATAGTGCAAAACATTAACAAACAAAACAACAAATAAAACAAATCAAAAGAAACAACATGACTCTGAGAACTTCGCCTGGGCTTATTATTAGCCGGGGTGTGGCTAGCATTGAGCTACCATAGCATATTAGCTCAAGATAATTGAGGAGTTGAGCGTGCTTAGTTGCCCGAAGACTCCGATCTCATAGCTATAGTAGGCTCGACCGGTCATAGACGAGCATAGTGCAAAACATGAACAAACAAAACAACAAATAAAACAGATTAAAACGAACAAAATAACTATTCGACTCTGAGAATTCCGCGATGTCGCCCTCTAGGCAGCGCCATCTTGGAGACGTCACTCCAAGACATCACTCCAAGTTCATTGTAAATGGACATGAAGCGTAATAAAGTTTATCCTTCTGGTATCGTTTGTTAAACAAGCTATAGAACATAAAATCTCATGCAAAGACTTTAATACTAGTGCTTTACGACAGTATATGCTGTATCTGTCTTCCTTTCGGCTTTTTCCCTTTTACTCGGGAGTCGCCACAGCAAATCATACAACAGTATATGCTGTATAATGTTTATTTTTTATCATCAATAAATATAACAGTAAAAAATTGAAAAGTTTTTCTTAATCATTACTATATTTTACTACATTAATACTGTATTAATGAGTAAGACTGTCTGTAGAATGTGTTTAAGAAGCATATTTTAGCGCATGTAATAGATACATAGTATTTTACTTCCGGCTGCTCATTCGTGCATGTAATATGACGCATGGGGTTTTACTTCCGGGTACAGAACTTGCGGATTATCTTCATTCGAGGGAGGGGCTGGAACCGAACCCCTGCGAATATCGAGGGCCTACTGTATTGGCATTTATTGACTTTTGATAATAAAGAGCATGAGCATGTCAAGCACCACCAATTGGAATAGTGCAACTAATTACACAGTTATTATCAAAAGCTATTATTAGTGAATAGAAGGCTGTTCACTGTGCCCATGTTACGTACTGACTTTTTAAGTCGTTCTACTGATAATTTGATGATGTTGCTTCTCCAAGGAATATTATCCTATATCTACCAGGCCTTAATGCACATTGGCCAAATAGATTAAAAAGGGGGTGGGGTGGGGTGGGGGGGAGACATTTTTTCTAAATCTGCAGAAAATGTAAAATGTCAGTGTCACACATTTCAATACCAGTTTCGTGATCAGACCCATATGCAATTTGTTCAGGGTGGATTTTTATATTTCATGTGCCCATTTTGGGATTGGTCTTAAATATTTATTTCTCTGGACCAAGTTTTTCTTTAGTGCTGTGAAAGTTGGAGGAATGTTATAGACCACCACCTTGGCTATTTTATGGTAATAAAAAATGTTAGTGCTCAGAATTAAAAAATAGATGTTCGATCTACTAATCCCAGAAATTCAAATAACTGTATCAGTCAAGCATGTCATTTGACTTCTAGTTGATCCCTCCTTCATCTTTTTCCATGTGTCTCTTGTATCTTACAGGCGTGGCTGCAGCGGTATGGCTACCTCCCCCCCACAGACCCTAGAATGTCAGTCCTGCGCTCAGCTCAGAGTATGCAGTCTGCTATCGCTGCCATGCAGCGGCTCTATGGCCTCAACGTTACAGGTGCACTCGACAAGAACACCATAGAGTGAGTAATCAAGTCTACATTAGAACCATGCCAACCAGCACAGTGCCAGTCTCCACCCACTGCTTCATGCTACTTCAGATTAGGAATTTAAATGCCAGGAGGTTGACTTCAGTCACACGATTTCATGATTCAGATTTGACATGGCTCTCGGTCTATCAAAGCTGTTAGCTGGATATCGCTAGAAGCCTGAAAAGGGGCAATCTTTTCTTCCTCTGCCTCCTTTAGTATGCGTGATGATATAAGGCCTAAATTGTTCAGCTGACATTCTTTGTTCTTGAACACACACACACACACACACACACACACACACACACACACACACACACACACACACACACACACGATCTCCTGAATGTATTCAGCAAATTGCACAACGTTATGTATCAACAGCTAACACCTTTTCTGCCTCTAATATCTTAATTGTTTTGTGTCCTTTTTTGTTTCCTTTTGCTTCTGTGTAATGACGTAGCGCTAACACAATAAGGTGAGGCAACAGTTTGTTTCTCTTGTGTGATGTGTGTGTGTGTGTGTGTGTGTGTGTGTGTGTGTGTGTGTGTGTGTGTGTGTGTGTGTGGGTGTGTGTGTGTGTGTGGGTGTGTGAGTGCAATGCGCATTCTATGGTAATTAGCAAATCTCACATGTGTATATAAAATGACAGATGTGCAACTATTTTAGCAAACAGTCCCGCTAATAGATAAATCATACTTTTTTCTTGTTTCCCTCGCCATCTGTCTTACTAAAATATCACTGTGCATGCTGTATAGTTAAGGAAACTCTCAAGGCCATGCTTTGAATGAAAGTGAGGTCCTGCTCATCATGGCAAAATCATGCAGTCCAGTCTTTAACCATGACAAAGTCACAGTGTTACTGTTGTTTATAATGTTTTATATGTGCATTTACCACAGATACACACACTCACGGGCTCATGCACACACATTCGCATGCATACACACACCTTAGTACGTCATGCACCTTTAAGCATTGCACTAAGTCATGATGAAAATGCGAAGAAATGATTTTCAATGGTGTATAAGTCACCATGTATACTCTGTCTCTCTCTCTCTCTCTCTCTCTCTCTCTCTCTCTCCGTCTCGCGCCTCCGCCCTCTCCTCCCAACTCACACACATAATTTATGGATGATATACAGTACCACATAACACACTTTCATTTTCATAGTGAACTATTAACAAACCCTAAGACAACTGCTTATTTTAAAACTGAAACATAGGATGAGAAAGAGCGAGCAAGAGAGACAAAGAACATAAGCAAAGATTCCTGTATCATTATTTTTGTAAAAGAGTGGCTTAGATGTGTACTGCTGTACTTATTTCACCTTAACACTAGCTAACGCAAAGTATAATTTTAAAAATAATATATATATATATATATATATATATATATATATATATATATATATATATATATATATATATATGATATTTCAAGCCCAGTGTATAAAGTATACCATTGTCAAGCTTCTGTAAATATATAGGTAAATTTAATTTTGTGTATCTGCAGACAGGAGGTATGAGAGTAATCCAGGTCTTGATCTCTCTTCATTTCTGTGCTGCAGCTGGATGAAAAAGCCTCGCTGTGGTGTACCAGACCAGCTTGGTGGTGTCTCCAGATTCAGTGTACGAAAAAGACGCTATGCTCTCACAGGACAGAAGTGGCAACACAAGCATATCACATACAGGTATTATGACGAGTATGAACGAGTATGAAATTCACTTTTGTGTTTAATGTATATGTACTGTAGCCCCACAGGCCCCTGAGTTTTTACACTGATGCTTTTGACACTGCAAAGTGATATTTTGGGCCAGGATCAGATAGCAGACACTCTCACATCTCTATAAACTAACCAGCAGTAGTACTGGACTAATTGAGCAGTTATATTCATTTTTGCCTCTCTATGATCCTGACAGCCTATTTTCTCACTCTTTAAAATGTTTTCTTGGCCCACATGTTTTTTTTTTTTGTTTGTTTGTTTGTTTTTTATTATATGTTATTATATTTCCTGACCTGCATTCCAATCCCCATACTTAAGTCTGATTCCTTTCTTAATTGCCAGAATGTCATACAAATATTTTAATCTTCTCAGAGTATTATTTAGTATTATAAGAGTATTATTAGGGGCAGTGGTGGCCTGGTGGTAAGGTGCTGGATCACTGATCATAAGGTTGGGGGTTCAAGCCCCACTCTCCACGGGTTGTCCCTGTCCCTCCAGTGCAACTAACTGGGTTATCAAAGACCAACCATGTCTGTCACCGTCTGTGGTGTGGTATGGTACTCTGCCCTCGCCCAGAGTCGGCCGGGATGGGCACCAGCCTCCCCACGACCCTAATTAGGATTAAGCGGTTACAGAAAATGAACGAGCGTATTATTAGAATGCCAGCCATATCTAGGGAGAATCGACCAAACCTCCATTACTGAGAAAGAGGCCAGTTAACAAGATGCCAATGGTAAAATGAGGAGGAGGAGAGAGCAGAGGCAGTCCTTATAGATTAGCCACTCAACAGCACACACTGTGTGTTGTGTTTATTTTTGTAGGTGTGCATGTACAGTAGTGCATTTATCATCCATTCATTAATCTTCTGACCTGCTTAATGCTAATTAGGGTCACAGAGAGGCTGACAACTGTCTCAACCAACTCTGGAAGGCTCGCCAGGCCATCGCAGGGCAGAAACACGCTGATGGCTTTGTAGCCTACTCTTGACGAATGTCAGCAATGGTTTTTTTACATGCCGCTCACCATAAACATTGAGAGACATGGCCGGCCTTTGACACCCCGGTTAGCTGCACTGGGGGGTACAGCAGTGACAACCTTGTGGATAGTGGGGCATGAACCCCCAACCTTGGGATCCACGCTCTACCACCGAGCCACCACTGCATGGATATATATATTAACTTTTTGTTTTTAGTATCTGATAAACTCCTTTGGTGAAGAAATGTCTGCAACCAAACATTTGCAATGACTGTTAATCAGTTGTGTACATCAGTGTTGGGGAATGTTAGCCTATTCCCCTATAAAGAATAACACAGATCATTTCTGATCAGATTACTCAGTGTTTCTATTTAAATAAGGTATTGAACAATACATTAACCTTATTTTTCTTTACCCATTGTTTAATAGAATGATGTGTGTGTTTCTGGTCATTGTCTTGCTATATGACCCACTTTACGTGTTTGGTGCATGGACAGATTTCCTGATGGATCCTTTAGATTTTTTGGTATGAATCGTCAATGATGCATTTTGTCCTTGCCCAGATGCGGCAAAACGGACCAAAACTGTTAGACTAACAGCTCCAACGGTAGAGTCCAATGCTCCAGAGATGGATTTGTAACATTTTGCAGGCTGTTAATAATCAAGAACATTTCTTGCATGGTCCTCTGAAATGTGTCTTTTTTGTCTCTGGTTTCTATTCTTTTTTTTTTTTTTTTTTTTAGTTTCTTTTTAGGTAGAATTGGCAGAGATGGGCGCCAGCCTCCCCGTGACCCTTATTAGGATTAGGCAGTTCAGAAAGTGAATGAATAATGATATTAGATCATATTTTTTGGCCATTAACGCATACAGTATGTAAACTTGGATTTTTATTCTTCAATAAATAAATTGGCAAGTTGGATATTTTTTCTTTCATCGGTTTAACTGGGTTTTTATTTTTTTGTCTGTGTTCAGTCTGCACCACTGGAGTTCTTTCTGATTTCCTAACTCCAGCATATGGCCATGATGGACGAATATGGAACATGACTTTCAGTCATTTCATAGCAATAGGCTTATAACAACTGCACATATACATAAAAAAAAAATGAAATGACCCTGGAGTCTCTGGGAAAACCATGCTATTACTAATGACATAAATTTAGTACAGTTGATGTGGCGTGAAAGAATGTTTGGGCAGCTTGAAAGTCTGAGACATGCTTGGCAAGGTTTTATTCTTTTAATTGACATCCGGTCTGGGAGAAAGCTGTATTTTTAAAAAATAAAATTATACCCATTTCTTTCTTATACCTTTAAAGATACTCATTTGTCTCTTACACCTTTTTTAAGCCAGGAGTATTGAGTCTGGTGTGGGATGTGGCAGGATCTAGGTTGGGTTTTAATTAAAATAATATGTAATGTGATGTGCCTGAATTGCTTTGAATTTTCCTAACAGCCTAGTACATAACTGTCCACCCTCTGTTACCTATGAAGTCAGGTCAGAATAGGTTAATGTGTATGCACATGTTATATGCTGGGTCATATGTATTAAATGTCAAACTTTTGGCGCAAAGGCTAACAGGCAGGAGCTGCATTCATTCAGTGATAAGGTGTAAACAAAGCAGGAAGGAGACAGAGAAAATCTTATTATGAACTTGGAAAAGTCAACCAATTGCAAGGGAGCTTAGATTTACTTCTGAATTTGCAATACCAGGTAAATATATTTATGCGGAAGAAATGGAATGTTGGGTTAGTGTTATATCTTCTGCACTAAAAACACTTGACAGGGTAGTGCATTCCCCTCACACAGCTTAGTGCATGTCTCTCAGACACAGATGGAGCTTTAATAATATGCTTGCCGTGAATGGACAGGGAGACGGAGAATTCTTTTGAGATGAAACATAGAGTCATGCGAGAATGTAGTATGTCAAGATGATTTGGTGTATGAAATATTGATTCAGGTTACTATCACATAGTAGCATTCACCAGTGGGTGGGCTTAAAATAGACACATCAGTCGGTATGGAAGAGAGGGGTATGTTTTGATCTGTGAGCTCTGTAGTCTTGCAGATAATGATGAGTGTCCCAGAAGACCGGTATGTATCAGGGCTCTGGTTTCTAACATATACAGACGCTCCCCAACCTACGTTTTAGTTTGGTTCTGGACGGCTGAACGTAAGGTGAAAAAAAAAACGTAAGTTGTTACTGTATGTTCCAGTGATGTATGATGTTCATACTGTACTATATATCCATAAATACCATTACCACATCTCATAAAACACCCCTAAATCAATTATTATAAACATAACATTGTAAAATAATATCAAATATTTCAAATAATATCAATATTAATTTCAAATAAATTAAATTCAAGCAAAATAATTTCAAATAGATTCATTTTACTGAAATTCACTCATCAAATATCAAATGCAGTATCAAATATAACCTTTAACATGCTCTGTGAAGCGGTCGTTATGCTTGTAAATGGTTCCAAGGGTCGACGGAGCCATTTGGAAGAAACATGCAACATTCACATGTTTTTCACCAGCATCCATTTTCTTGATAATAGCCATCTTCGTTTCTAACGAGATGGCTTGCCGCTTTTTCTGATTACCACTATCACTAGTAGGCTTACGCTTCTGACCAACCATATTTGCTTATGGTTACAAAAGTCCGCAAAACAGTGTAAACACAAAGATCACAGAGACGACGTCTTAACACAAGGGTAACATGCAGTGAACTGGGAAGAAGGAGGGCACGTTCAATCTGTCGTTTGTAATCAATGGACGCAGCATCATGTGGAAGAAATGTATTACATCAGCGTACTACGTAGGTATGTCTTGTACTACAGAGAGCACACTAAACTCAAAATTTGACATTTTTTTTAAAACATAAAATTGAAAAATACGTAAAACGAATGAACGTAAGTCGGGGAGCGTCTGTACATCTTTTACTTGTCCGACTGTACGGCACAAATGTACTCACTTTAACAGCTTACATATCTAATTATATCAGCTGAACATTTTTAAAACAAATGAATATTTGTGCTTATAATGATATTTGTTTGTTTTTTTGTTTTTTTTTTTAATTTTCCAGGGTGTTTGCATTTCTTGTTAAGACATTAAAACTCTGTTTACATCATAAAAGCAGCTCATGTTTTTTGGTTTTCTACATGGCTATGACGATTTCATACAGGTTATGGAACATATTAATTTGCTGAAGGCGAAGTGGGTGTCACTGAATCTTGCTCTCTTGCCAGTAACATCCACCAAGCCTGAGGCGGATGCATGTTTCAGTATTATACTTAACAAAAAATAAAACTGATCATGACAGGTGAGATTTGTGCATTCACTGAGTATTCTTTTAAAACTCTTTTTTTCTAGCTTTAGTTTTCAACAGAATACTTAACAGAAACACAAGAAAAGCAACACAACACTTTGACAATTTATTTTTTCATTATTGAAGCTTGACTACTGTTGTGCTACCTGATCCATCAGAGTGCTCCCATTACACAATAGCATCTTTTAAAACTCATTTGAAATTTGAATAAATTGGTTTTTTCATTGTTTTTTTTTACTTTGTGAGGGTCATATTGCATAGCTTTTTTCATATATTTGGAGGTCATCAAATTGTCAATTTTCATAAATTTCAGAATCAATTGCTGTCGGTTCAAACATTGGCCACATGGGATAATAGGCAATTAGTGAATGAAGGGAAATATGATGTAGAGAATGATGTGGTTGAGAGGTTGTAATGGCCTCAGCTGTTATCCCCCTCTGAGACCAAATAATTCCTTATCATATAAAAGGCAAATTCTATAATTGTTTTATTATTCATTCAAATTTTTTAAAAGTAGGCTTTTGTGCTGTAATCTGCCAATTTCTTCAGTGGTAGTAGTGCAATATCAATGATTATTTCATGGCTTTCCACCAATTAAAAGTGAAAAAAGACTCTTGAATGAACAGTAATTTCTGTTATCAACCAGGTAGCAAACCAATCACATCAATGGATTGTAGTGTATACTAATCTAAAGTATTCCTCTATATGTGGAGGTGCAGTACATTGTATAGTTCTGATATGTTTAACTGCTTGGTGGTTTGAATATTAAGTGGATTCAAGTATAATAGAGTGTGGTACACATGATATATGTTGATAACCCTACATTTTAGATTAATATCCCTAAAGTATTTAAGAGTATAATTTCTGATCCTTTTTTTTCTTCTTTGTCTAGCATAAAGAACGTCACACCTAAGGTGGGTGCAGAGGAGACGCATGATGCCATCCGACGGGCATTTGATGTGTGGCAGAACGTAACACCGCTACGTTTTGAGGCAGTTCCCTACAGCGAACTGGAGCGAAATAAGAAAGATGTGGATATTACAATCATATTTGCCTCGGGCTTTCATGGAGACAGCTCTCCCTTTGATGGGGAAGGGGGCTTTCTGGCACATGCTTACTTCCCTGGGCCAGGCATTGGAGGAGACACGCATTTTGACTCAGACGAGCCCTGGACCCTGGGGAACCCTAACCATGATGGTAAGTATTACACCACTTGCATCTGAGCTGTGAAAGCATTATGGCACAGATAAGCTATATATCTATCATGCATTATACCCAATCACCAAATATATTATATTTTGATAGGCATGGTGTTTAAATTTGGCCCATTTTACTCAGACATACTAATGGCCTAATAGAGTTAGCTGCTCCTGCAGCTGCTTCCAGATATAATAGAAATTGATTATAAATGTAGGACAGCTGAGGTTGTTCAAGTATGTACTCTTGCTTGTGCACTCGTGCTTCAGATAAAGAAAGATTGATGTGACCATTTAACCTTATATGCCTCTTTTTTACTGCTTCTCATGAATGATGGACAATAAGCCAGAAGTCATTTGTATGAACCTTAGAATATGCTGAAAATATTCCATTTGGAAGGCTAAACGTGTTTTAATAATCCGGCTATAAAATTGTGGGTATGGGATGAGGCACCACATACAAGCCCGCCTGGTCAGTGATCAAATCAAGACTGTTATCTACCCCTTGAATCATCTATTCTCTATACCGCTTATCTATCAGGATTGCGGGTAAGCTGGTGCGAATCCCAGCCAACCGTGGGCTAGACGTATGGTACACTCTGGCCAGGCTGGAAACCTATTGCAGTGCTACAACCGCTGCAATGTTTGAGCCCATGCTTTACAGTGTGTCACCATACTGCTGTAATCTCACTCACTCACATATTTGCTGAACCAATTGATTCTATGAGTGTGGCAGGGAGACTGGAGCCTATCTCAGCTGACACTGGGTAAAGATAGGGTACACACTGAACAGCTGACTAGACCATCTCGAGGCCAATTCACATACATCTATTCACAATCACACAAAAGGGTGATTTGGAATGACTATTAACCTAATATGAATGCCTTTGGACTGTGGGAAGAGAGTGGAGTTATTCAGATCAAATCCACACAAGTCTAGGTGAACATGCAAACATTCTCACCAAGCCTGGGACCTGAACCCAGGACCTTCCTACTGTGAGGCAGATGTGTTAACTACTACGCCACGGTGCCGCACCAGCACAGCCAATTTCGCTAACACTTTTTCATTTCTTCAACCTGAACTAATCGGCTCGTGCAGTTTCCATGTTGTGTACACTATTTACTCTTATTCACTTTACTTGTAAGTTATGGCTGATCAGTGGATATATGTTCAGTGAGGAAAGTAATTGTTTTGATCTATTGCTAATTTTGTAAATTTGCCACTTACTTGAAAAGAAATGACGAGGTTATCTATACACGCCTTACAGCTTTGCGAACTATAAGGCGCACCGTGCTATAAGGCGCAATATCAATGAATGACGACTGAACAGTCTATTTTCATACACAAAACACACCAGATTATATGGCTCATTAAGCGAAACAAAAGTGAGATAAGTCAAACTTGATTCATCTCATTCACAATAACTCAAGGCATTGTTCAGTTCTAACACATAAAATATAAAATAATACACTTCACAATAACTCTCAACACTGTTCAGTTCTAACAATATAAAACAATAAACTTCACTTTTTCAGTGCATTCCTCTTCCACAGATCCATCAAATTCTTCATCTTCGGGGTCAGAGTTTAACAGTTGCTCGAGTTGGACATAAAGCCTGAATCCTTCTAACTTACGACCTGTTGACACCAATATATAATGGTTGGAGTTCTTTGGTTAATCCACCTGGAATGATAGTAAGCTCTGATTTAGTTTGCTTCACTTGGGTTTTGACGGTATCAGTGAGATGGGTGTGCATGGAGTCGCAGATCAATAAAGACGGAGATTTGTGGAAAAAAGGCTTCTGGTCTCGTGACGTAAACTTCTCTCAGCCACTCACGTATTACTGAGTGAGTCACCTGAATATGGTAGCCGCAATGCTCCGACAACCCCTCAAGGGGTGCGACTTCATCCATAAGGCGCACAGGATTATGAGACGCACTGTCAATTTTTGTGAAGATTAAAGGATTTTAAGTGCTCCATATCGTCCGAAAAATATGGTATTCATGGCAGGTCTCTGTCTGTGGGATCTGCTGGACAAATGAAACCAAACCATAGCGGTCCCACCTTACCTAGATGTGCTGTGAACTGCTTGTTCGGCGGGCAGTGGTGGTCTAGTGGTATAGGGCGCTGAATCGCTGATTCAAAGGTTGGGGGTTCGAGTCCCACTCTCCACAAGGTTGTCACCCCCCCCAGTGCAGATAACTGGGTTATCAAAGGCCGGCCATGTCCCTCACTGCCTATGGTGAGAGGCATGTAAAAGAACCATTGCTGACTTTCGACAAGAGTAGGCTGCAAAGCCGTCGGCGTGTTTCCGCCCTGCGATGGCCTGGCGAGCTGTCCAGGATGTACTTTGCCCTCGCCCAGAGTTGGCTGGGATGGGTGCAAGCCTCCCCATGACCCTAATTGGGATTAAGCGGTTACAGAAATTGAACTGATGAACCCTCAGAGGCTTTGTGCTATAGCTTATAGGTTAGAGCTGTCTTGGTGACTCAAGTATAACAATGATTTAATTATAATAATTATGATGATGATGATGATGATGATGATGATGATGATTATTGTTATTATTATTAAGAAGAAGAAGAAGAAGAGCAATAATACAGATTTATGGACAAATGTTTATGGATACTTGACCATAACACTCGTATGTGTTTCTTGATCGTTACACTCGCAGTTTCATTCCCTTGCTGTTATAATAAGTTTCTCTTTTCTGGGATGGCTGTCCACTAGATTTTAGAGTGTGGCTGTGGGAAGTTGCGATTATTCATCCACAGGAACATGTCAGGTTGGGACACCTGGGGCAGTTGGCGTTCTGCTTCATCTCAAACATATTCAGTGTGGTTGAGGTTAGTGCTCTGTGCAAGCAACTCGCGTTCTTCCACAACCTTGGCAAGGCATGTCCTCATAGAGCTCACTCTGTGTGCGCAGGGGGACTGTCATGCTAGAACAGCTTCGAGCATCTTATTTCTAGTGAATGGAAATTGTAACCCGATAGCAAATAAAGACATTTTGCGCAATGATGCTGGAAAGAATCTACATATGGGTCTGATGAGTCGAGTGTCTACAAACTTGTATGTATGTGATTCAGTCCGGTATACATGCAGATGCACATGCGGGTTTAGGTACCCACCCCCATTGTTCAGTGGGGTGAAGGCCAGGGCTCTGTTCCACTCCAGCATTGGCATATCATGGTCTATAGGGGCCACACAGGAGAATTTTGGCTGTTTTAGTTCTATTAATTTAGACAATCATGTGTATGTGATTTTTGGCAACAGTGTAGGAAAGCAGTCCTTGTGATTGTGATGCTCAGGTACCCTTATGCTTTTGGCAAATAGTGCATTTCGTCCAGGTAGTGAGTATAGTCCATGTGTGTTTAAAGCATTTGGTGTTTGGTCATTTTAAATACCCATAATAAGTGAAATGAATATTTATTTTAAAGTTTAGTCAATAAAAGTGTATTATTTCAGTATATCTCCCTATATCTGTACCGTGTTGGAAAGAAAAAAGTGGTAATAAGCAGTGCATCATGTTTACGAAGCACGATTAAACACTCGCATCCTCCCACTCCCAAAACTTGATTTAGGGGAGCAAAAAATCACGCTCCTCACATTTACCAACCGTACTTTTCCCACTAACACCCGACAATCCCTGAAGCTAATTTCGCAAGAACAGACATGGCTTAATCCGAATATCCATCACCAAGATAACGGTTTTCGCAATGAGCCTATGATTGGTTGATCTCGCATTTCTAATCCAGTCAGCATTTGCGTTGCATGGTTGCAGCCTTGAGCGCTGCTCACCCAGGAGAAGACAGGGTGAAAGACTAGACCTTGAGTGCCCAACCCACGGCTCCTGAGCCTCGTGCAGCTCTTTGCCTGGTTTCTTTGGGCTCTTCTGTTCATACCGAAGTTTGAGTTTGTGTTGGTTTTTTTTGTGTGTGTTCACTTCACTTGAGTTCAATATGGTATTTTCATCAAATGTGCATATGAGTGATGAAAATACCACAAAGCTTTTCAGTATGGACAAGATCATTTTAAGTAAACAATTTTTGTCAAGTTCGTTCTTAAAATGGCAGGAAAAAAATGCAAAACGAAAATATGAAGACGAACACGGGATGTTTTTAACAGACGGAGAGGGGTTTTTTGTTTACCGTAATATAAAGCCATTCTGCCTTACATGTCTGGCATCATTAGCGCATTTCAAAGCTTCAGCGCCACTTGAACTTACTCTGTGCACCAGGAGTTTCCAAAAGGGACTGAACTTTGCAAGCACACGTTCACTTTGAAAGGTCAGGCAGAAAAGCAGATACAGTTTTTCTCAAAACTTACGAAGTGCTCAGAGACCGTAAAACTTGCCTCGTATCATCCGGCTTGGAACATTGCACTGGCAAAAAAGCCATACAATGAAAGAGAGTTTGTTAAAAAAATGCCTCAGTGATGTGGTTGAAATCTTTTCTCCTGAAAATCGACAACCTAAAATGCATGGTATCGGACAGTCCCGCCTAACTGTTGAACACAGAATATCAAACATTTAATACGGCTATTGAAACAAAGCCGCACGCTGACCTTCAGAGATGTGAGTACTTTATACTATTGTGTGAATTTACAATAAAGCTGGCTGAGCAGAGCTCTCTCTCTCTCTCTCTCTCTCTCTCTCTCTCTCTCTGTGTGTGTGTGTGAGAGAGAGAGAGAGAGAGAGAGAGAGAGAGAGAGAGAGAGAGAGAGATGAGTGATGTTCATGTGTGATCGTGTGTATGATGTGGCTCTTTGCAGTAACACAGTAAAAAAATGTGGCTCTTGGTCTCTGACTGGTTGGCCACCCCTGGACTAGACTTTACTACAGGCAAATGATAGGCAGGGTGACATCTAACACGACTGAACATCAGCAAGAGTTAGAGAAAAAAGAAATGCATAATATTTGCAGTAACTACATTAAACAGAGTTGAAGAGCTTGTGTAGAATGTCCGTAAAGCATGTCTTAGCTCTTCACAAGTTTGAAGGGGTGCAATTCACACTACTAACAATTTAGGGGAGAGTAGAAAGTTGCATCCGGTTATTTTTTCCTGTGACACACTAATTAAGCCATCTTGAGTTAAAAGATGGACAAGTGATTAATGGACTGAGAATTTGTAAAAATTTGTAAAAATGTGTGAGAACAAAAATGTTTTAAGACAAAAGCAAATGCATATGTTTATTACTGTGATAAAGAGAGTTGTTTGGGGTGTAGGCCTCAATAGTAAAAAGTAACCTGTGGCATGTTAAGAGCTCTGTTATAACCGAACAGTGATAATGATCTGGAAAGGTCAGGATGCTGGTAATTTATCCCCCCTCTCTCTCTCTCTCTCTCGCTCTCTCTCTCTCTCTCTCTCTCTCTCTCTCTCTCTCTCTCTCTCTCTCTCTCTCTCTCTCGCTCTTTCTTGCACTCTTTCTTCATCATGTGTTGATGTGAATGACTTATGAGAACCAGCATACTGCATAGTGAAGACATAAAATTATGCATCCAGTGGATGCAAGGAAAAAAGGCAGATGATGAATAACATGCATACATATTTCATCTAACACCATGACTGAGTGAGAGACAGTGAGAGGATGAGCGAGAGAGAGAGAGAGAGAGAGAGAGAGAGAGAGAGAGAGAGAGAGAGAGAGAGAGAGTATGTGTTGTGCTAGGGTGCCAATAAATTTTTTTAGAGTTTTATAGACTTTCCCTGTAATTATGTTCCATTCAACATAAAACTACAATGTGCAAAATTTTGTTGGGAAAAAAAATCTATATTAATGGTAAATCAAAGCTCATGAAGCTCATGTCAAATACACCAGAGATTTGATGTTTTTGTAAGATAATTACCAGTCACTCTAAATAATCTGTTTTTGAAATTCATCACCTACTTTTTCACTAATGCGGTTTTGTTTGTATTTGGAAAATCCTGGAGATGTTTCTTTACCACCTGAAGAATGTACAGAGTTGTCTTCTCTTATTGGAATTCTGGCTTTGCTCCAGAACGGGAGGACCTCTCATGCTGTTGCTGTAGCACTAGTATGGAATGAGATTCTTTCCAGAGGAGGTAGTAAAAGTAGCTGAGTACCTGGTGGTTTGATGGCAGCTTGCATCCCATTATAGTTTCTGAGATTTTTCAACAAGCAACATTTCTCAAATTGCACTAAAGTTGCTTGAAGATGCCATTTCATTTTGGCCAAATGAAAAGCAAAGTATAGTTATCTATGTATTTATGTATATATATATATATATATATATATATATATATATATATATATATATATATATATATATATACATACACAGTCGGCCCCTGACTTACGAAACCCCTGGGTATGGAAATCCTGGGTTACAAAAAACATTTTCCTAAGTTTTTGTCCCCAGGATACGAAAACAACCCACTCTTACAATTACAAAAAGAAATTCAAAATTCAAACACGCCAATCAAAATTATACATGATGTGCGAGTTGCTCTCTCATTGGCTGACTCTCAACATCCTGCCCCACTGGCCTCCCATTGGCTAGGAGGGATGACGCAGAACCAGAGGGAGACCTTAAAGCGGAAATACAGTGAGGACCTCTGATCTTTCAAACAGGTACTGTAATTCCGCTTTAAATAAAACATCCCGTCCATGTGTGTGTGTGTGTGTGTGTGTGTGTGTGTGTGTGTGTGTGTGTGTGTGTGCACGTGTGTGTGTGTGTGTGTGTGTGTGTGTGTGTGTGTGTGTGTGTGCACGTGTGTGTGTGTGTGTGTGTGTGTGTGTGTGTGTGTGTGTGTGCGTGTGTGTGTGTGCGTGTGTGTGCGTGTGTGTGTGTGTGTGTGTGTGTGTGTGTGTGTGTGTGTGCGCAGCACGTGTGTGAGAGAGAGAGACAGAGAGGGAGAGAGAGAAAAGGAAGCTTAAGTCTTTAGTTTTTAGTTTAGTTTTTTTAAGTTGTTTAATTCAGTAAATGTCTAATAAATGTGGCGCATTTGAGCTCATCTGGAATTCCGATCCCTCAAGGAATCAAGTGAAAGTTGAGTTTGGATCTGTGATCTGTCAAGCAGGGAATGCTCTTTGAATTCCATGTCTTGTGGGCGTGGCCGCAGTGCTACAATAAACATTTAATGTGTACACAATACACATTTAATGCTTAAGTGTGTCTGTGTGTGTGTGTGTGTGTGTGTGTGTGTGTGTGTGTGTGTGTGTGTGTGTGTGTGTGTGTGTGTGAGAGAGAGAGAGAGAGAGAGAGAGAGAGAGAGAGAGAGAGTGTGTGTGTTTGTGTGTGTGTGTGTGTGTGTGGGTGTGTGTGTGTGTGTGTGTGTGTGTTTGTGTTAATTAAAAATATTAATAAAAATGGTTTAATTAATACATATGTTAATAAAATGGTTTAATATGTTAACAAAATGTTTAAATGGTTTAATGAATAATTTTCCCTTACTTTTAACACATATTCCATACAAAATTTGTGTACTTTTATCATTTTTAAAGGGTTTATGGGGTTGTCTTTGGAGCCTTGGAACGAATCAGGCGTTTAACATGTAAAATGCGACCCCTACTGCCAAAACTCCCACGTTACAAAAAAGGCGCTGGAATGGATGAATTTCGTAAGTGGGGGGCCGACTGTATATATATATATATATATATATATATATATATATATATATAGGGGCAATGGTGGTCTAGTGGTATAGGGCGCTGGATCGCTGATCCAAAGGTTGGGGGTTCGAGTCCCACTCTCCACAAGGTTGTCACTGTCCCCCCCAGTGCAGCTAACTGGGTTATCAAAGGCGGGCCATGTCTCTCACTGTTTATGGTGAGAGGCATGTAAAAGAACCATTGCTGACTTTCGTAAAGAGTAGCTGCAAAGTCGTCAGCGTGTTTCTGTCCCTTGCTAAAAAGGGTTGTGACAGGAAGGGCATCCGACGTAAAAACCTCTGCCAAATCAAACGTGCGAATCAGATGATTCACTGTGGCGACTCCCGAGTAAAAGGGAAAAAGCCGAAAGGAAGACAGACATATATATATATATATGCTCAGGGTCATATATGACCCCACTCGGTTGCTTGAAGGTTAAAAGATTTGCTGCTAACCTTTGGAGTCCATGTATTCAATTAAAACTTTTTTTTTTATTCAAAGCAAGAGGGACCTAAGCAATATTAGTGAGGCTATTTTATTAAATGTATCGGTGAATTATATAACATTTTTCTTGAAAAATAAAGGGGCATTCTAGTTCCACTTGTGGAAAAAATATGTATAGCTCATAGTTCCATAACATATTGGACCACCTTTCACAATAATAACTTTAAGTAAACATTTTTATTTGGAGTTCAAATTTGTATTCAAAAAATGTCAGGATGCTTGGCGTCATTGCTATGTTGCATCACCCAATTTCATCTCAACTTAAGCTGTTGGACAGATTTCTCAAGAATATTCTGGTGTAATATCTTCAACTTTGTGTCAATAATATTGCAAGTTTAAAACAAAACTGTGACCTTAAAAAAAAACAAAAAAAACAAAAAAAACACGGCCCAAATCATCACGCAATGCTTGACCATTGGTATGAGGTGTTAGAGGTATACACTGTTTGATTTCATCAAAAGATGCTTCTGTATAATGACCACACAATTTTGCAATCTTCCCATATCTTTTTTGTTTTGTTTTGTTTTTTAGTGATAGGATTTTTTTAAAGTTCGGCAGGGGGGTGTCAAGGTAGAACCGCTGCTCCTTCATATTGAGAGGACTCAGTTGAGGTGGCTCGAGCATCTAGTTAGAATGCCTCCCGAACAACTCCCTGGTTTGGTGTTTCTGGCATGTCCAACCAGGTAGAGATCCCGGGGTTGACCTAGAACACGCTGGAAGGATTAGGTCTCTCGGCTGGTCTGGGAATGCCTCAATGTCCTCCTGGAAGAGCTGGAAGAAGTGGCTGGGGAGAAGGATGTCTGAACCTCACTGCTTAGAACAAGACCCAACCCCAGATTAAGAGGATGATGATGATGATGATGATGATGATGATGATGATGATCGAATTTTTTCTAGCCACCCTTTCATGAGGGCCATACATGTTCATTTTTTTTTTTTTAACTGATTGTTTTCATGCAACAATAACAATCAACAATAACATTTCAACATTGAATATGCTTACAGGTCCTTGGGTTTTATTTGTATCTCTGAGCAGGAAGTAATCTGGCCGTAGACTGAATTTTCTGTGACATTCAATGCTGGGAAGATTTGCAAATCTTTTGGAAGATCTCAGTTAGTAAACAGTCCTTTATACTTTAGAATGGGGAATTCCACATTGTTCATATCACCCTTATGATCCTTCCCGGATTATGGAAATTTTATTTTACCCAAGTTGTCTCAGGAAATATCAATGTATAGTCTGCTTATTAAACTATTCTGAAACCAAAAATTTGACATCATGTTTATAGTTTAACATTGAATGAAAAATAAATTCAGAAATTTGATCAAGAAAAGCCAGAATCAAAATCATGAAGTTAAATTTAGAACAAAGTCAGCCATTGGTGCAGCATTAGCAGTATTATTTTAGCTTTGGTTTCTAACGATATTAAATTTTCAGAAATGAAAATGTTTGAAATCGGCTTCTGTTCACGTGAATGCTGCACATCAGAGTATATTTTGATGCACAGTGGCAGACACTACCACGACTGATATAGACTTGAATGTTCAAAGAGCTCAGAGAACTCACCCCTCTATTTATACTCTCGGTCTTTGACCTCTTCTGGCCATTTACATTTGTTTCAATTCATTCTATCTGTTCTTCATGTCTATCTCAGCATGTATCGCCTCTGTTGTTCTCAGGATTCTCTATGAATCACCTATTTTTTGCAGTATCTTAGTCGTGGAGCTAGCACTGTTACTTGCTGCCTCCCACTGCCCATTTCCCTCTACTTCCTGTTAAATTTGTCCCCCACTTTCTTTCCTCATGCTTTGTATTTCATTTACAAACACGTACAAACATTGTCAAATCAAATCTCTGGTTGAACTGTTGCTAGGGAGGTGCCAACCCACTGTGAGTATGTTATAGTGTGAGTTCAGAATTACAGCCCCCACCCACCTTCTTCTTTTGCTGATGTGCATGAGCGCCTGCCAGTGGACTTCTTATCCAATGTCCAGACCCTATATCACCTCACTCTTTTCATTCTTCTCTGTCTCATCTATTTACTTCTCCTTGTTTGTGTTCACACAGTGCACAGTTTCTCTGGGATCAATAAAGTATTCTGATTCTGATATAGCCTTACACCCAGGGTTAACATGGATTCATACATTCCTGCCCAGAAGTTATATGCAGCATAACTGTTAGAGATGACCTGTGCTGAATATAGGGCAAGAAAGTAATGTTTAAATCATATTGTTGTCCTATGAGGGTGAAAAGTGACTCATAGCTAACATAATATTTTCCTATGTGATGAGCACAATGCTTGTGTTCTATTCTCCTTCTCCCACTTTCTTTCTCATTCCGCTGTCACCATTACTCTTCTTATTCTCACACTCTCAGTTCTCTGAACACTATAATGTCTATATTGTAAAAACCTCTGTTTGTGCATGAGGCATGTTATTATATATTTTGAGTTAGGCCTTACAAAGATGGCTTTTTATGTCCAAAACAGCCATTTTTTTTTTACTTGTATTCATCACTGCAGAGCCTTATATGAATGCATGAATCCCGTACAACCTTCATGGTGCTAATTTAGAGTAAATATTCAAAGAATCAGGTCATGTCTAAAGCCATCATTATTAAGCTGGTCTGGAATCTGGCTTCACACTTGCAGGTGCTTCAGTTTACAGTTTAAGTCCTGTCTTAAGTAAAGTTTATGACCAGTTAGTACTGTCTTAAATTTACACCTAGAATTACTACTGACTTAGCTTAATGCCAGGTTTAAGCCCTCTTCGTGCAGATGGCCCCTAGGCTCTCCTTGGCTTAGATTTCTATCCGACTAGCAGACAGATGTCTGACTTTAATAATGCTTGTAGTGCAGTGAGAGATAGAGAGCAAATTCTATGAATACAGCAAACCTATAAAATATTCTTGTTGTAAATATCCCTGCAGATACCCTGGCAGCATGGCACCACACTAGCAGATAAGAGAGAATAGTTCTGTTTCAGTCTACATGCACTACATTGACATATAAGGATATGAATTTAGGAGGGTTTCATGCACTTAAAGATGTTTTTGGTAGTCCGGAACTTGCTCAGAGAACACTTCATGTGTCAGTGTTTGTACAGGAAAAGCTAAGGGACTTTTTTCAGGTGGATGAAGTTTGAAAAAAATGTGAGAGTAGTACAAAGAATTATGTTCTTTCCTCGGACATTACATTATATAAACATGTTGAAAATAGTTATCTATCACTGGTCAATGCAATTCTGATCATTTAAAGGGGTCATGCCAATTACTTCAAGTTTTTTTTTTTTTTTCATATTAGTATGGTATGAAATCTCTATGGAAATGTTCTAGCTAATTTTACCAGGGTGTCACACCCTGCTCTCCAATGCCTGCACCCTCCCATCAAATCATAACACCTTGCCTAGATTTCCGTATTCCCAGTTCACAATTGATATGAAGTGGGCAGAATTAAACTGTGCTTAACTTTTGGGCAACATGACTACAATCACAGGTATTGTTTATGATATTGGTCACTGAGTTTTCCAAAATAATGAATGTTGAACAATTCCTACCTTAAGATAGACAAGCCACTGTCCATTGTTGTTTAATAACTCTATACAACATATATAAGAGCAGTACCCTAAAACACACTGTCGGTGTTCATATTTCAAGATTAGTGGTATTCCCTGTAAGTAAAGTTCTTTTTTTTATACATTTAGTTTAGTATGAGATCAGTGGTATTCCTTGGATGTAAATTTTTCTATACATTTATTTAAAGCTGTGCACACCGTTCATTATGTGGGTTAGCTTCTATCCTGTGTAAATGTTTCTGTTGCTAAAGTCTTTTCTCACTGAATAACTCGTGGTATAACAAAGTTCAGACAAATGATGATAATGCAGGTAAAGAACACAAAGTACATATACCGTATTCGTATAATAAGTGCCCTGCTCCAATAAGCCCCCACCCCCGTGTTTTTGATCTTACGTCTAATAACCGCCTATGTGTACTGGGAGCAAAATCGTAGATCAAACTTACCAATTTTATTCGATCAGTCACTATAACCTCAAAATAAAGCGTTCACTGACTGTAAAAGGGAGTTCACACAGTATTTCAAGACCCCCTGCCACTGGGGAATGTCTATAATGTTCATCAGTAACAACACATTTGATCGTTCCGCTGTGCTTTAAAAAAACGGAAAATATTTTGTTGTGTTCTCTTGGCAAATCTCCAACAACCGATGAACCATTAGAAACTGCTACAGCAAAACTATCTGATTTTCTGAATGAATGGAGCGATGAGCCAGATATGGACCTATCAGAAAGTGATGACGAGTATTTTTCACC
Source organism: Plotosus lineatus (assembly GCA_024760905.1). NCBI lineage: Eukaryota > Metazoa > Chordata > Actinopteri > Siluriformes > Plotosidae > Plotosus > Plotosus lineatus. The sequence continues at coordinate 38,980,094 of CM045728.1, forward strand.
CGTTTCTCCTACTCACTAACTTCATAAATTTAAGCATGTTCCTGGCCATGTGCTTTTGTTTATGTTCGTGTTGACTGGTTAAACGTGCGATATGCTAAAGTTGACATTCGTGTCGATTGGCTCATTTTACTTCGGAAAATGTTTAAAGGAACAGCCTTTTTTTTTTTATTTATGCTGTTTTCTGTTTCTTTTCATCTTTCATGTAAACAGTTTGGTTGATACCACAAAATGAATAACACTAATATCAGTAAAACTCTTTTATTGTTCTGTTATTATTCATGTTTCCCACCTCGATGGTAATAAGCACTTAGCGTTCCACTCCTCTGATAAACATTTTAATAAGCGCCCACCCACTCCATTTTTTTAAGCACCCTGGGCGCATATCACGTCGAATACAGTAACTGCATATTTGTCTCTTCAATATATTGAATATGGAATTATCATAAGCATTATCTAGATGCAAATCTGTTACAGTTTGTTAAAGCATGGTATTTATACAGATTTATCTCTTGTATTAGAGGGAATATTAAATAGCCAATAAAAAAATGTATATAAGAAAAAAAGATATAGCCAATTGCTGAGCTGACTAGAAATATCTAAAGTTAATCAGGCAGACCAAGGGTGAATGGTCACTGTTGAAGCAACGTTCTGTTTCCATACACTAGAGATATGTTTATGGTCTTCTTACAAAATAGGCAGATATTGTCTCTATCACCAGCCCCAATGAAAAGGGTGTGCTCCCAAATTGTTTATCTTAAGACAGATCGCAGGAGCATGCTGAAAGACTCAACAGTGCAGTGTTGAGTGTTTTAATTAAGGTATAACTGCAATAATGACGTCCTTGACAAATTACTACTCAAACTGAATGAAAGCTTAAAATAGGACAACTGAACAAAGTAATTACATTCCTGGTTTTGTGAAACTAATGCCTTTTTCAGAATACTTAACTGTGATGTAATGTATAATATTTAGTGTGTGCAGTGTTATGGTGCACTGTATTGAACTCGTTAAATAAAAAGTTTCAGATGCTTACAATATTTTACTAAAGTAATCTACCATGAACTGTTACCCATAATGCACCCTTTGATTATCAGACCACTCTGTGGTTTCTGTTCTTTATGGCATAGCTGGCTGCTATTGACAATTTATACAGATGCTTCCCAACTTACGTTTTTGTTTGGAGTTATACGGACTTCCAGTCTTTTAAGTGAGCAAGGGCGCCATTGAATACTCGCTTAGTACTCAGCCTGCACTGATGTGAATCACTAGCAGAGTGGAGAGTTCTCTTTCGTTTCTGGATTCGGGTTTTCATTAATTTTACAACTCTCTTTGCTTAACTGAGTATGCATGGCAGATTGTGCCTATCCGAGCAGATAGTTAATTCAGTCTTGGGGAAACTAGAAATTCCGGCATATGCTGGAAAACTTGCAACCATGCTAGTAGGCTTACGCTTCTGACCAACCATATTTGCTTAGGGTTACAAAATTTCGCAAAACAGTGTAAACACAAAAATCACAGAGACATCGTCTTAACACAAGGGTAACACGCAGTGAACTGGGAAGCAGCAGGGCACGTTCAGTCTGTCGTTTGTAAACAATGGACGCGGCATCATTACGTCATTGTGTCATTATGTCAGCGTACGACATAGGTACATCTCGTACTCAAAATTTGACATAATTTTTTTTTTGAAAAAAAAAAAAAACGTAAAACGGATGAAAGTAAGTCGGGGAGCATCTGTATTCTGTAATCTGTAAAAAAAACTTTGTATGTTGTGTATGTATGTACATGCGGTCACAAGTTTTTAGAGTAAGAGCCCAAGTAAGTTAATAATGGTTTTCCTGGATGAAAATGCGCTATCACCAAAAATATATCTTTTAAAAAAATAATCTTCAACATGACCAAGTTCAAATATCCATAAACAAAATCTATCCATGCTAAAATACTTGTTTAAGAAAGGGTTCCATATTCATGTTGATGTAAAACAATGGAAAAATCCACTTATTTAAATGATTTTCAGTTCTTGATCTCTGGGGATTTCCTTCTCCATATTCACGTTACCTACTTACAGAATCCCAGAAGGATTCCCGGAGTCATATAATGATAAACCAATGAGAAGCCTCAAAAACAGACATGACTTGGTGTAAATAGAACTCATCTTTTGCCAGTATGACATGAGGAAGATCACATTAATTTGTCGAGACCCAGATTCATTTAACGTATTGTTGCTAGGGAGTTTCAAATGCGGACATTCAGAAACTAGCTCTGTAACTGTAAATGCTAGTTTCTCAAACGTAGAATTTTCTGATTAGCGACATACAAAGTAACTAAGTCAGTTTTCATACTATAATCTCATATCATTTGATTGATTTTTTTTTGATTGATGAACTGTTTGGGCTTTTACACCCGAGCCTAGCAGCTCATCAGGCCGGTGCTTATCCCCAGTTTCCATAGCGTGAAGCAATCAAGAGTTGAACTCCTCCTGGATGGGACGCTAGTCCATCGAAGGCTTCCTTCCCAGTATATTTTTACTGGTACCCATTTATACTGCTGGGTGAACAGAGGTCCATTTGTGGTTGAGACCTTGCCCAGGGGTCTTGGCACAGTGAGGGTCTCAGTGGGATTTTAACTCACAACCTCCCGATCATGAGCCCAATACTCTAACCACTACACCACCGGCTCATCATAAATATGACAATATTTCAGAGTGTGAAATATTCTACTTTATCCATGTTATGCTGTGGAGGGTCACAATTTATCTGTAAGGTACTTTTTAAATTTTGTTTTATATGCCTTCATATCGGTTTCCTTCTGCTTCAGCACACTGACTGTCGCACTCTTAAATCACCGTATTTATTTCAACAAATGTGAATAAATACAATGAACCATAGTTGTAATTAACGCCCCTTATCGCTCACTCATCCAGTATGTTTATACTGTCTACACAATATTCATTGGTTACACCTCACTCTTGCTCCAGTGGGCTGTTGGTTCAGGTCAGATTAATTGTGCAGACTCGGTTATGTGAAGGAGCCAACAATGTCCATGTAACTCGGACTTCTTGCTTAGTGTATGATTGGCATTGTGCATGCGCCTGTGCACCTGATGAGGCATAGCACTTCAATTGCAACAGAATTAAAAAAATGTGATTTTATCATTGATCACATGTGTCTGTTGGCGATGAGTATGCTGTCCGTTCAAGGGAAATGGAGATGAAGTGATTGAGGATGGATTTGAAGGCTGTTAAAATTTTAAGACGTATGACAAAAGCATTCTGATGAATTAGGGAACCTTTTATGTACCAGTCTGTTTTATATCAATCTGATAAGTTTATCTTGAATACAGAACATATATGTGTAATTGCATGATGTCCTCTTCTGCTTGAGATTTTTACCTGCAAGCCATTTTCTGAGAGGTTTGTCCTCCTCCACGCTGTTAGAAAGACAGATATTATTTCTGTGTTTTATGATTTTGTTTTTGAGGGGTGTGAATGCTATGTCAGTTACAGTTAGGTGTCTAAGCACTAGTTTTCAAGCTGTATGTGCTCAGTACCATTTGCTGCATAAGGAGAGAGCACCCTGCTGACACCCACTAGGCAAACCCTTAAAATAGTCGCTCACCTACTGGCTCAAGCGTTAACTTTCCATGTGAGGAGCAATAGCTTCTTCCGCCTGTGCATTGCTTCTCGCCAAGACGACTGGGCATGGACCATCGTGCTTAATCTCCCCTGACCTTCATCAGTCTCAATTCGCATCTAAGAACTTTGTAGACCGTAGGATAACACAGCCTGCTGGAATATTTAAGCCTCAGTCTAGTGTATAAACAGTGCAAAAATCAACAGTAGATACTTAAGGGAAGGAAAAGAAGGCAATTCACAGCAAAAGTCAAGAACATTAGATACCTAAAATGAGACAGAAAATGCTGACAGAGAGGGAGAAATTGAACAATGGAGAGATTAATGGGCAGCTGGACCGTCCACAATACCCACTCAGTCCGACTTTTTTTCATACCCATGAATGAGCCGAGAACCTGATCTCCCTTGAAATAACGATGGAAGACCAGGAATGTGAATCTCTCTCTCTCTCTCTCTCTCTCTCTCTCTGTCGCTCTCTCCCTCTCTCTATCTCTCTCTCTCTCTCTCTCTCTCTCTCTCTCTCTCTCTATCTCTCTCTCTCTCCCTCTTCTTTTGTGTCTCCCGTCCTCTTCTTTTTGTTTTTATGTCCATAAAAAAATCCTCCTTGTTCTGTGCTCAATAATTTCATGGTAATATCTGTTGAAAAAATAAATCAATAAATAAACAACAACAATTAAAATTTGACCAATATAAAAAACTTTATAATCCATTATTGTGGAGGAGCTCTGTCTTGCCCAATATTTTAGATTAAGGGCGAAATAACTTGCTTTCATGTGAGATCATAGAGTTGTGGTTGTAGTGATAAGTAAATGGTCTCATAAGATTTTTGAGACTATAAAAAGCTTAATTTTGTAGAGCATGGCTGAGGAGAACATATGAACATGTTGAGTCGCCTCAGGAGACGGGATTCAGACCAGACGACTGTGATCACTATGAACTCTTGAGCCAGCATTACACCTGAGAGTAGTGCCCATGATACACACACACACATACACACACACACACACACACACACACACACACACACACACACACACACACACACACACACACACACACACAAACACACATTTTGCTGTGACATTTGGTCCAAATTAATAAAATAAATATATAGGCACTGCTTAAAAATGGAGCTACGAGAATGTTTACATAACCTGCTGTCTGTTTCGTGGTATTCGAAAACTTATTTCTCTTTAAAAAGAAAAAACCTTTGGCTTAACAAGAAAAATTTCTGCAAAGTGCAAGTGCACTCAGCGTGTGTTCAGATGCCTATGTGGGCCCTTGAGCATGGACACAGCAACAGTATTGAATTCACTGCCTCAAGACATTTGTGTAATATGGAGTTTTGCTATAAATCTGGCAGATTTTTTTAGGCATATTCCTAATCCATACTGTGATGATTGTTAAGGTTAAAAGATCCATGGCCTACTTGTAATTTGTTATTGACTCTCATTATTTAGACACTCTTTACATACACCTAATAAACAGCACGTTTGGACAGGGTAACCTGTGGCTGTAGTTCATGGTTCATTTTAGTTTAACATTGATTAGCATTGAGAGAATAGGCTAATGGCCTGGTTTTCATCTAGATCTGTCTGCCCCAGAGGAATGTTGAGAACAAATAAATCTGAAACAGTGGTGTCGAGAGACTGGAGAACGGCAAACTGCTCCAGGCCTCTGGAGAGAGATCTTGTAAGGCCACCAGTATTGTTCTATTTTATATGAAATACTGTCCCTCTGGAGGACTGCATATTTAGTAAGTGCCCTGCAGGCATAGGCCAACGTTGTCATCCAGAACAAAATGCTGCAGTAGAGGTCCCTGTGGAGAGTCTTGTGTGCATTACAGGAGCTGAGACAGCATCCTAAGCCTGAGGGTCAGGAGAGGCCTGTGTTCAAGATGAGGCAATTGTTTAAGGTCACCGGGATGAAAGCTGCTGTCTTGTTTCCAAACCTTTCTTCTATTCTTGCGATCACTATGGGTTTTTCCATCTCTTTCTCTTTGGGAAAGTCTGAAAATAATAAAATAGCAAAATGTTGGCCATAAAAAGTTGAGAAAAAATTAGTTGGGAAGATAGAAAGCTTGTTCTGTCAATAAAAATGACATCTGAAAAGAGTGATGGAAATACTTTTTTTTTTCATTTATTATGACATATAGGTAAGCATGGTGACTTAGTGACTCAGCAAGAAGCTTCTGAGTTCAAACATTTCATTGTGGCTTGTTCTTGTTCTCCACTTGCCTGCATGAGAGAAAAGGTGCCTGTGGAATTGTTTTCTCTGTGTTCTCCCACAGTCTGAGGACCTGCACATGAGGTCAACAGGTTACTCCAAATATTTCACAGATCTGAATGTAAGTGTGTGAATGGTTCTTCGCTTCTTTGTTAGCCCTGTGATGGTCTTGTAATCTGATCAGGGTGTACCTACTCTGCCTCTCACCTGAAGTCAGCTGGTATTGACTCCAGCTTATCTCGTGACCCAGGCATATAAGTGGTCTTTACCCCATGGATGGATATTACATGTTTTAGCAGTATGAGAGCATGAGAGAGCTGTATGAGAGTGCTTGTTTATGCCTCATTTGTAATAAACCGGCCATTGATTATGTGGCCTAGTGTTTAGTGGCAGGGTGCATTTCACCCTTTTCTGACTGAGAACAATGGCCTCAGATTTGGAGGTGTTGATTCTCATTCCGGCCGCTTCGCACTCGACTGCGAATTGCTCCAATGAGATCTGGAGGTACTGGATTGATGAAGCCAGAAGGACAATGTCATCCGCAAAAAGCAGAGACGAGATCCAAAGGCCATCAAACCAGAACCCCTCAACGCCTCGGCTGCGCCTAGAAATTCTGTCCATAAAAATTATGAACAGAATCGGTGTCAAAGGACAGCCTTGGCCAACCCCAACCTTCACCAGAAACAAATTCAACCTGTTGTTCTCAATGCCAACCAAGCTCTGGCTCCGGTGATACAGTTACTGAATGGCCCATAGCAACGGTTCTAGAATGCCATACTTCCGGAGCACGCCCTGCAAGATAGCCTGTGGGACATAGTCAAACGTGTTCTCCAAATCCACAAAACACGAGGACAGATTGGGCAAACTCCCATGCACCTTCAGGCTCCTGTAGAGCGTATAAAGTTGTTTGAGAGTGCCGCAGCCAGGACAAAAACCATATTGTTCATCCTGAATCCAAGGTTCAACTATCGGTTGCCTCCTTCTCTCCAGCCCCCCTCTGCACCCAATCCTCCAGAACATGCAGCTGCAAGTCCGGTGACACGACTACAAAGTCGATCATTGAACTGCGACCTAGGGTGTCCTGGTGCCAAGTGCACTTATGGGCACCCTTATGTTCGAAAATGGTGTTTGTGATGGACAAACTGTAACGAGCACAGAAGTCCAACTATGAAACACCATCCGGGTTCAGACTGGAGATGCCATCGTACCGACCGATCACACCCGTCCAGGTCACACTATCATAGTCCACATGGGTGTTGAACTCTCCCAGGACAACGACTGAGTCTCTTGGGGAAGCATTCTCCAAAACACCCCTTAAAGACTCCAAGAAGGGTGTGGACTCTGAACTGTCATTTGGTGCATAAGCATAAACAACAGTCAGGACCCATCCCCCTACCTGAAGGCGGAGGGAAACTACCTTTTTGTCGACTGGGGAGAACCTCCAACGTGTGGGCACCAAGACGGGGGAATAACAAGGATGCCCACACTGGCTTGCCGCCTCTTCCCATGAGCAACTCTAGAATGGAACAGAATGGAATAAGGTCCAACTCTGTTGAGATGGGTGGTTCCAGAGCCCAAGCTATGCGTTGAGATGAGTCCAACTATATCTAGTCAGCATCTCTCCACCTCATGCACCAGCTCATACTCCTTCCCTGCCAGAGAGGTGACATTCCATGTCCCAAGAATCAGTCAGTATTGGTCTGATAGAACCCATGCCTTCGGCTGCCACCCAACTTACACTGCACCCGACCCCTATAGACCCTCCCTCAGGTGGTGGGTCCATGGGAGGGCAGACCCATGTGTCCTTTTCGGGCTGGGCCCAGTCGAGCTCCATGGGCAGAAGCCTGACCACCAGACGCTCGCCTTCAACCCCCACCCCAGGCCTGTCTCCAGGTGGGAGGCCCCCGGTGACACGCGTCCGGGCAAGGGAAACTATGTCCTTGTTTTTTCCTTTTTCATAGAGATCTTTTGAACTGCGCTTTGTGTGGACCTTCACCTAGGACCTGTTTGCCTTGATATTACTATTATAACTTAATAGTATGCTAATTTATATTTGTTTTCTAAAGAGCTATGACCCCATATGTTGTATTGTCAGTGCCTATATAATATAAGCATTTTACCTTATGATAAAACTTGAATGGGTTCCCTTATGTACTGAAAGGGTTATTAATATGAATAGAATGGAAATTAGCAGCAGTGAATGAGTTGTTCTGACAAAGTGAACCATTTTAAAAACAGGCATTCAAGATGTGGTGTTGGGGAGCAGCATCACTACAATTAACAAAGCTTTAAGTTTAGAATGGTGGAGTCGTTTATTTTTATTAGTAATCGAACAGTGAATTACAATATATGGACAAAAGTTTATGGATGCCTCACCTTCATATGTAATTAATTTCCCTTTCCTGGAACTAAGGGACATCCAGTTTGTTTCAGCATGACTGTGCCCTCAGTGTCCACAATGTGAGGTCCATGAGGGACAGGCTTGAACCTACAACTTTGGGATCAGTGACCAAGCACCTTTACCACAAGGCCAGCACTACCCTGCCTGAAACTAGTAATACATCATACACCAGAGTCTGACCTGATTGCTCTAGTGGCCGAATGAATGGATCCCTACAGACATGCTTCAATCCTAGTGAAAAGCTTTCCCAAAAAAATGGCTAAATCTGAAGTCAGATGTTCAAAAACAGATTTGGGATAAGTGGCTGGTCATCCATTTTGATAATGTCAAACATGCATTTATTTAAATTATTATTATTATTATTATTATCATTATTATTATTATTATTATTATTATTATTATTATTATAAATGGAAGAGCACTACAATGTTTATATCATAACCCTCCCAAAAAAACCAATTATTTAAAAAAAAATGTAAAAAGGTATTAATTACATAATTAATATTGCATATTAATTATCCTTCCAGAGACTTTGTGATTTTAGATTCTCTTTCTTAGTTTTATTTGAGGAGACACTAGCAAAATACAGGCTTATTCCTATTTTACTGACATTGATTTAACAGCCTGCTAATGAGTATCACTGTACTGTTCTGAAAAAAAAATGTTTTATGCCTTCCAGATGTTTGTTCTTTTTGCTGCATTTCAAATCATTACTGACCACACTTAAACCAGACTTTATGTTCTGTGCCTCTCTGTGCTAATATGCCATTGTTTTTCTCCTGCACTGGTTATTTAGGCTCATCTATTTATCATACCCATCTATCTACCATATACATCTTTTTAATACATCTATCTACCATATTTTATGTGGGCAGTATTATCTTTCTAAGGGTTTGCTAATTTGACAGGGCGTTGATTAGCGCCACTGTGTTTACGTGATTCTGGGAGAATTCAGAAGAAAGAAAAAAATCATTGCAGGCTTCCTCATCTCAACTTAGTCACTCACTCTTATGTGTTTATGGATACACGCGCTTGTGTGTGTGTGTGGGGCAGAGTAGACATATAAACTACCTCATTTGCATAGCACTGTGCCCCAATTGCTCACATGCCACAAGTGATATCATATCGTTATACTGTCTCACTTCCTCCACACCGACTCTCCCAGTATTATTTTTCTTGTATGTATCTCTCTCCGGAACATTTTGTTATATGTTTTCCCAAAAAATTTGTAAAAAGCAAATTTACTGTTTCTTTAATGCTTTCTGATGTCTGAGCTCAGTGAGATGTTCAGAACTAAAGCAAGATCACTTCACTATGCATATTCCCTACAGCAATGTTTGGCCCTGACACTGACATGCGTGATCATTGTCAACGCTGACACACAATGAAATCTCTTTGCAATGGTTAACACATCACCTGACTAACTCTTAGTCCGATTAAAACAGATCGTCTGAGAGTTCTTTTGTCCCTGTGTTGCCCTGTAACGGCAATATGAAGAAGCATGAGAAAACAGAGCAAAAAAAGGGTGGGAGATGATGGTAAAACAAAGAGAGAAAGAGGAGGAAAATTAAAGAGAAAAGAGGAAGGAAATAAGAGAGCAGAGATCAGTGCTCTCTAGTTAGTGATGTGGCAGTATACATCTGTGTCTGTACTCTGTGGTCTTTGGTTAGTGTCACACAGTGCTAGCTGCAGACAGGGGCTTGGCTCACAGCCAACGGGGCTTTTTTGGGCCCACAGTTTACTCCAGTATAAAACACAGTATCATTAGAGAGTTGTAAGGGCACAGTGTTCCCTGGTTTCGGAAAGTACAGCATTTTGATGTGTGGATGTGTATAGGGACAGTGACCGCTACACTCATAAGTTCCATCAGTTGCTGTGGTCTCGCCGTTTTGTGTGTCTATATATATATATATATACATATAAAATTAATATATAATATAATACATTCTGGTGTATAACCTGAGCCGATGCACAATGCCACACTGTAATAGTACACTGTGCTATTATTCTCATGCACTTTGGTCAAGGAAAAGTATGACATTTGTTTGTGTGTGTGTGTGTGTGTGTGTGTGTGTGTGTGTGTAGGAAATGACCTGTTCTTGGTGGCTGTACATGAGCTTGGTCATGCGTTAGGTTTGGAGCACTCGAATGACCCGACAGCCATCATGGCTCCCTTCTACCAGTACATGGACACAGAAAACTTCAAACTGCCTCATGATGACCTGCAGGGCATCCAGAAGATTTATGGTAAAATTTCTAATCTCTGTCAGATTGAATCATGGTCAGTCAATAACTTGGCCACTGTAGCTCAGTAAGGTTGTTTATCTGGAAAAGTGCAGGACATCTGTTTGCGAACCCTTTCTTTTCCCAGATGAAAACCTCGCAGTAGTATCTTATGGTTGTAGCTCATAATTTTGGTTGATACAGTCACTGAAGGATTCTGTTCATTACAGCAGAGACAAGTTCAGTATTCTATTTACCCATTTTGGATAATTTATTTTGTTTAACAAACCACAGATTTCATTAGTGTTCAAGAAAATCAGGAATGTACATGTTTCAAATTTTCTTGCATTTACAGTAGGCCATTGACTATTCGCGTTTTTGCACCCACGGTTTGAGTATTCGCTGACTGCCGAGCGACCGGCACGTGATTCAAATTCAGCCAGTGGCTGTCCTTCTTTCTACTGATTGGTGAGCTCATGTCCCGCCCCTTTTTCCTCGTTCTTGCACAAGTTGTAAATGCGCCTCTTTTTTGTGCGTGTTTTAATTACCAGTTAAGCTCTATGATAAAACTCAAACACTATGCGTCTTCTCTGGCTCAGCGATAGAAAACTCTGGATGTCTCTTCTGAAGAAATAAGACTTTCTCCTGAGAAACAACGGTTTTCTCTGAACTGTTGTATTAAAATCTTTTTCAATTATTATTCCAGTACAGTACTGAAGTTCATGTTTATGCGTGAGATTTTATGTTCTTGTAGCATGTTTAACAAACGATACCAAAAGGATAAACTTTATTACAGTACTCTTCATGTCCTTTTATATTGAAGTTGGAGTGACATCGCCAAGATGGCGCTGCCCAGAGGGTGACGTCACAGAGTTCTCAGAGTGAAATTGTTTCTTTGTTCGTTTTAATTTGTTTTATTTGTTGTTTTGTTTGTCATGTTTTGCTCTATGCTTGTCTACAACCGGTCGACTCTACTACAGCTATAAGATCGGAGTATCTTCGGGTGTGTATAACTAAGCATGCTCAACTGGGCTTGTTAGCCAGGATGCGGCTAGCAGAGCTAATATGCTATGGTAGGCAGCTCAATGCAAGCCACATCCCAGCTGACAAGAAGCCCAGGCGGCAGGGGACCAAACGACGATTCCGGCGCTTGGGATTGCAGGTCCATCTTGTTTCGCAGGGACTGAACATTTTCAAGTAGTATGGCCGGAAGTGCTAACAAAGCCTCTGAAAACTCTGCCTGGGCTTAGCCAGTAACCGCTAGCATTGAGCTCCCATAGCATATAAGCTCAAGATAGAAGTTGTTGCGTGCTTAGTTGCCCGAAGATGAAGCTGCTCATAGCTGTAGTAAGCTCGGCCGATCATAGACGAGCATAGTGCAAAACATGAACAAACAAATAAGACAAATTAAAACGAACAAAGAAACAATTTGAATCTGAGAACTCCACGACGTTGCCCTCTAGGCACTCCAAGACGTCACTCCAAGTTCAATGTAAAAGGACATGAAGCGTAATAAAGTTTATCCTTTTGGTATCATTTGTTAAACATGCTACAGAACATAAAATCTCACACACAAACATTCTAAGAATGAACTTAGGTACTGTACTGGAATAATAATTGAAAAAGACTTTAAAATGAGTGCGTTACAACAGTAGATGCTGTATAATGTTTATATTTAATCATCAATAAGAATAAGAGTAAACATTTAAAAATTTTTGTTAAACATTACTGTATTTTACGACATTAATACTGTAGTAATGAGTAAGATTGTCTATAGAATGTGTTTAAGAAGCATATTTTAGTGCATGTAATGGATACATAGTATTTTACTTCTGGCTGCTCATATGCGCATGTGACGGACGTAATGTGACGTGATACATGGGGTTTTACTTCCAGGTACAGACTTCGCGGCTTATCTCGATTCGCGGGAGGGCTCAGAATCGAACCCCCGCAAATGTCGAGGGCCTACTGTACTCAATTTACTACTCACTGAGAAATTATATTCACATTACAGAGATTCATCAGTATTTTCATCTTGGAAACTAAAAGAATGATGGAACTTTCCAGCATGTGTTTGACACGATCCTAACATGTTCATATTTAAAGGAATGCAGTGAAATTAAAAGAAAACTGATGAAAAAGGTGATGCATAACATTTAGGACTAATAGGTCAGAGAGCAACACGAAAGACAAAGAACAATTTCTGCATTCATTAAATAGATAGTCTGAGCCAACTAGGTCAGGGTAGGGCTTCACAAGGTTAGTGTTTCCTCTCACCCCTTGCCCTCTTCTCCCTTGGTTTCCTTTCTGCTCTGTGCTCTGCCCATCCTATACAACCGCAGTGGCAGGTCAGAATTTGGACTCCTTCGGCATATGTGCACATACTCAGTACAAGCCCACCTCCTCTCTCTATGCTTTGCTCTTCCTCTCCTATTTCCTTTCCAGCATTTCTTCTTTAGAGAGGTGCTCCACTCCATACACACAGGATGAGGTCTGACGCAGAAGATCGGAGTGCAAGATACTAGACGCAGATAGCTTATGGAGCATATGCAAGACAGATTTGCAAACCTGACCCTTTTTCATCAGAGCTTACAGCAACAGGAAGCAGAGTAGACGTATAATTTACATGGAGTTCAATTTCAGGTTAATAACAGGGAATATGAGTTACTGATGCGAAAAAGCTCTGTTTTATAGTTCTATTGTGTCAGGAAATAATAGTTTCCTAAAAATTGCTTGTACGTTTGCTTGAGTGGAATACCTGTTGAGCTTTGTAAATTATTTATTCATTCATTTACCCAACCGCTCAATCCTACAAAGGTAGCCTGGAGTCTATCTCAGCTGACTCTGGGTGAAAGTGAACTGCTCACCAGACCATAGCAGGGCCAACATGCACACAGTTATTCACACTCACATTTACAACTGGTGCGACCAGATAGCATAATGCACATGTCTTTGGACTGCGGGAGGAAACTGGAAAACCTACAGCAACACACAGGAAAAACATGCAGTCTACACACATAATTTCATCATTGAGCCTGGGATTCACACCCAGTACCTTTTCCTTTGAGACGGACATGCGTAACACTGCACAGCTGGGCCATCCCGGATTTGCATGTTATTGATCTTAAATCGGCAAATACGTTACACCTTTTCTTCCCAAGCAGTCTTCGTATTCATCACAAAATGAATTTTAAATCACATATATACCTGACCATCGTGCCCATATGTGTAACTTACCCAAACCAATGCCACAGAGTTTATAACACACACTTACATTACAATGTCTTTATGTGCGATAACAGAAAACAAAACACACAAAAACAAACAAACAAAAAAAAAGGATGACCTCACTTTGTGTGCCGGGGCATTGTCATGCTAGAACAGATTGAAATGATATTTCCCATGGAACTAGGGGGTCCAAATCTGTTCTAGCATGACAATGCCCCGGCACACAAAGTGAGGCCATCCTTTTTTTGTTTGTTTGCTTGTTTGTTTTTGTGAAGGTTGAAGTGGAAAAACTTGAGCAGGCTGCACAGAGCCCTGATCTCAGCCACACTGATCACATTTGAGGTGAACTAAAGCAATGACCATGTGTCAGGCCGCCTTGCCTGACAGTGGTATCAGGCCTCTCTTATGCTCTTGTAGCTGATGCGATAGTAATCCTCACAACTACACAAATCTAGTAAAAAGTCTTCCCAGAAAAATTGAAGTTATTTTAAAAGCAATGGGGGATTATTCTGCAATAGGGTGTTCAAAAAGTACATACGAGTGTGATGGTAGGATGTCCACATACTTTCAGCAGTAGTGTATTAGTTGATTTTACAGTTGTAGATCTGATTGTGAAACAAGTGTAAGCTGTATGATAAACGCAATGCTGGATGCCACAGAAAGCAGTAGTAGCCAGGACCTGCTATTAGCAACAATATAGCTTTAACTTTAATATAGATTTAGGCATATGCACTGTTGATATTTGTGATTTAGAAACTTTTGTCTATTCTTCAGAAAGTTGTAAAGTCTTATTCTTTTTTTTTTTTCTAGAGAAACCCAAGCTAGATTGAACTCCATAGCCGTAGTTAAATGCCTCTTAAGCTTTTTGAGCTTTATTTTAATCATCTTGTCTACCAACAAATCATAGCTGTAATTCTCTCTCTCTCTCTCTCTCTCTCTCTCTGTCTCTCTCTTTCTCTCTCTCTCTCTCTCTCTCTCTCTCTCTCACACACACACACACACACACACACACACACACACACACACGCACACACACACATACACACACACACACACACACACACACACACACACACAGAGAGACACATACACTTTACTGTTGCAATCATAGACTATATATTGTGGATGAAAACCAGACAGTGTATAGAAATGAAGTCATGTTGATCAGACATTTGCCACCAGCATCTGTGCACAAGGGAGAATCTATAGCTCAAGTATGGGCAGTAGATGCTCAGGGTGTCCTTGCACTTTATGCTAGACATCAAATTATTTGTTTTACATCTATTCAGGAGTTTAAATTTTCAGCTGGAGATACTTCGTTAATATTGATGCATCTAGGAAGGACTTTACTTGCTGGGACATGATGTGGAAATTGCTGACATGTTAACTGTGACTTCATGAGGAGTATAATTGTGTGGTTTATCACAGACGGTTGTAGACTGCAGACAGTGTATGGTGAGTTTAAAACATATGTTTTGGACTTGTATTATAAGCTCACCATAATGTTATTGATAGCGTGTGTGTTCGTTGATGAACAGGTGACTTTTTTAAAGGTTCTAAAAGGTTTTTAAAGGTAAATGTTCCTTTTCTTTTTGCAAAATAATATGTTCGTAAGATATTTGTAATGTTTCTAAATGTAATGTTTCATTCTGCGTTTCAGGGCCTCCAGACAAGGTTCTTCAGCCTACACGACCTTTACCCACAGCCCCCCCTCCACGCTCACATCCCCCCTCAGACCCACGCAAACACGACCGTCAGACACGACCACCACGTTTACCCACCGGGGACAAACCCAGTCATCCCAATGCCAAGCCCAACATCTGCGACGGTGACTTCAACACACTTGCTATCCTGCGCCGAGAGATGTTTGTGTTTAAGGTAGTTCAATACACAATACTTGGGTTTCATATGGGGGCAAATTCTATCCAAATACATAGTGTACCACAGCTTATAATAAGGAGCCTGTCTTTTAAGATTCAACTTTTAGACCAGTCAACTTTCTCATGAGTGTATGGTGCAGCTCAACTCAGAGTCTTCCCTTATGAAAGCCCTTTTCTTTAGCTAGAATATAACCACCACTAGCAATAACTGAACTGCACACGGTATGCACAATCATACTCCTGTTGAAAAAACAGCACAGATCAGGTAATGTTACAGTGCCATGTGTAAGAACAGTGTGTTTCACATGTGCTCCACGTCTTCAGTTTCCTCGTGGTGAGGTGAATGTTAGCGATTCATGAAAGTGACTTTTCTCTGAATCTACAACTTTCTACACCTATTATAATAGCAAGCTAAGGAGGATTTTAGGCAATGTCTGTCGTTTATTATACCTGCCTGCAATCAGCAGAACTCTGTTCAAATGAAACGGATGTGTATGCTGAAGAATACTCTGTGTTTTATTTGTGATTTTGAACCGATGAGGAGAGTGTGATGTCTAGCACCATTCAGAATTTTTCTGATCTGTGAGTCAGGTCACATCACAAGTAACCCATGATTACCCCTCCCCTTACAGCCACACAAAGATATCTTGTTTTCTCCTCACTGACTCATTTGTTTGCTTTTTTATAAGGGTTATAAATAGTATGATTTTATATCACGTTAAGGCAGAGAGTTAAATATAGAGTATCGTATTTTGTGAGTAGAGGAACCAGCAGTTTTACTGTGAGACTGTATATTTATTTGTTAGTTTGTGTTTCCTAAACTTGCAATTGGAGTGGTGTCTCAAACGGAGTCGTGGGTCTCTTATTAATATGTACTGGACCTTCTCAAAAATTTAGCATATTGTGATAAAGTTCATTATTTTCTGTAATGTACTGATAAACATTAGACTTTCATATATTTAAGATTCATTACACACAACTAAAGTAGTTCAAGCCTTTGGTTGTTTTAATATTGATAATTTGGGCAAAAAAGTAAAGAAAAATAAAAAATTCCTCTCTCAAAACATTAGCATATTTCATCCGACCAAAAAAAAAGTGATTTTAATACAAATAAAAGTCAACCTTCAAATAATTATGTTCAGTTATGCACTCAATACTTGGTCAGGAATCCTTTTGCAGAAATGACTGCTTCAATGCGGCGTGGCATGGAGGCAATCAGCCTGTGGCACTGCTGAGGTGTTATGGAGGCCCAGGATGCTTCGATAGCGGCCTTAAGCTCATCCACAGTGTTGGGTCTGGTGTCTCTCAACTTTCTCTTCACAACATCCCACAGATTCTCTATGGGGTTCAGGTCAGGAGAGTTGGCAGGCCAATTGAGCACAGTAATACCATAGTCAGTAAACCATTTTGCAGTGGTTTTGGCACTGTGAGCAGGTGCCAGGTCGTGCTGAAAAATGAAATCTTCATCTCCATAAAGCTTTTCAGCAGATGGAAGCATGAAGTGCTCCAAAATCTCCTGATAGCTAGCTGCATTGACCCTGCCCTTGATAAAACACAGTGGACCAACACCAGCAGCTGACATGGCACCACAGACCATCACTGACTGTGGGTACTTGACACTGGACTTCAGGCATTTTGGCATTTCCTTCTCCCCCAGTCTTCCTCCAGACTCTGGCTCCTTGATTTCCGAATGACATGCAAAATTTGCTTTCATCTGAAAAAAGTACTTTCTTCTGCCGCTGTTTCTGGTTCAAAAGTGGCTTGACCTGGGGAATGCGGCACCTGTAGCCCATTTCCTGCACACGCCTGTGCACGGTGGCTCTGGATGTTTCTACTCCAGACTCAGTCAACTGCTTCCACAGGTCCCCCAAGGTCTGGAATTTGGCCCTTCTCCACAATCTTCCTTAGGGTCCGGTCACCTCTTCTGGTTGTGCAGCGTTTTCTGCCACACTTATTCCTTCCCACAGACGTCCCACTGAGGTGCCTTGATACAGCACTCTGGGAACAGCCTATTCACTCAGAGATTTCTTTCTGTGTCTTACCCTCTTGCTTGAGGGTGTCAATGATGGCCTTCTGGACAGCAGTCAGGTTGGCAGTCTTACCCATGATTGTGGTTTTGAGTAATGAACCAGGTTGGGGTTTTTTAAAAGCCTCAGGAATCTTTTGCAGGTGTTTAGAGTTAATTGGTTGATTCAGATGATCAGGTTAATAACTCGTTTAGACTACCTTTTCAGGATATGCTAATTTTTTGAGATAGGAATTTTGGGTTTTCATAAGCTGTATGCCAAGATCATCCATATTAAAACAATTAAAGACCTGAAATATTTCAGTCGGCGTGGTATGAATCTAAAATATATGAAAGTTTAATTTTTATCAGTACATTACAGAAAATAATGAACTTTATCACAATATGCTAATTTTTTGAGAAGGATTCGTAGATGATAAATCACTGTTACACTGGATGCTTTGCTTTCAGCTGTTGGTGGCAAATTAGGAGTAAAAGTTTTCAACAGGATATTTTTTATTTTAAAACTGGCAGTTGTTCTAGTGGAAGTTGTCCTCATACATTTCTGCCAAGCATAAGAAAAAACTCCAGACGGTGAAGCCGGCCGGCATGTCAACACACATATGTATATCAGTGCAGACATGTTATCATCTCCTAGGCTGATTCATATCATGGATTTTCAAGATGACTGAAAGAGAAAGCCATGGATAATAAGTGCTTATGGAGAGGTAGATGGTCTTTATGATTTTCACACTCCACAGCTAAGAGCACTGGAGTGAAATTGTAAGTGTTGGGTAAGATCCAAGTTAGCAAATTAACAGCTAGCCAAAGAAGGATCCTTCTCAGTTCTGTCTATTCTTGTTTTTTAATTGACGTCACTTTAGGTGGTACTCATGGAATTATTTTAATAATTACTCTTAAATTACCAGGGCAGTGGTGGCCTAGTGGTATAGGTGCTGGATCACTGACCCTCAGGTTGGGGGTTCAAGCCCCACTCTCCACGGGTTGGCACTGCCACCCCCCCAGCAGTGCAGCTTCTTTCGACAAGAGTAGGCTGCACAGCCGTCAGTGTGTTTCCATCCTGCGATGGCGTGGTGAGCTGTCTAGGGTGTACTCTGCCCTCGCCCGGAGTCGGCTGAGATGGGCACCAGCCTCCCCACAACCCTAATTACGACTGAACCCTTAAATTATACACACCATTTTATCAAGAAAGCTGAAATTTTGACATCGTTCCATTTTCCTAATGTTTGTGACCAAAATTTCCGTCTTTTTCTTTGTTTTCTGTTACTGAAATGCATTCACTATGTAATTGTACATTTTACAGTCTAGTGTGTGATATTAGGTACCGGCACTGAATAAATTAAAGTCATCATAAATGCATGATTTAGGTTCGATTTGTTGGGTTAACCATGACAAATCACCATTTCAAATTTCATACAATTATCTTGAACGGTTTCCGAGATAGAGCCTGTTTTGTTACCCCCGCTTCAGGTCCTTGGCTCTGACATCATTTGGAACAATTTTGGGGAGTTTATTACTTGAATTATGACTTTCTACAAAGACTTAATGCCATTTCATAGTCATTTCTAAAACCTAGTTCTGCATTATGGAGTTTCAGGCCTCTCGGGTAATAGGTTTTGTAGTAAAAGTCATTTCAAAATGCATTCTTGTTTTTTCAAATTATGGTAGCACCAAATTGGCAAAGATGGCATTTTTAGATGCCCCTATTTTCAAAATTAGACATTGACAAAGCCCAATTATGCTATTTTCCATGATAATAGGATCGACTAAACCAATCTAATGTTTTATTGAGGCCAGTTCTTCTGACTTTTGAAGTTATTGTCCCTCAAAAACGTCTCAAACTGCAATTTACGCCACGGAAAAAAATGACCAAAATAACCAATCTTTGAAAATTCATTAACATTTAACCAACCAAGTCAATACCTTGATATTTTTGTTTGTTGGGGGAAATGTACGCTTAATCCATTGTAAGCATCAGTTTTAGGCTATCTACCATGGCTTGGGGTTTAAAGGGGGATCAGACAAGTGAAATTTGACAAAAATGCCAAAAATCTTCAAATTTTGAAAATCCATTGAACTTCACCCAACCAAACCAGCAGCCTGAAACATTTGTTTTCTAAAGAAACACGACCTGCTTAATCCATTGTAAGCATCAGTTTTAGGCTATCTACCATGGCTTGGGGTTTAAAGGGGGATCAGACAAGTGAAATTTGACAAAAATGCCAAAAATCTTCTAATTTTGAAAATCCATTGAACTTCACCCAACCAAGCCAGCAGCCTGAAACATTTGTTTTCTAAAGAAAAATGACCTGCTTAATCCATTGGAACCATCAGTTGTAGGCTATCCACCATTGTTTAGCTGTGAAGGAAGTCAAATGACAATGACAATGACAATGACAATACTTTATTGCCCGAGGAGGGAATTTGTCTTGCACGTACACAGGCTCCATAAACATACATACATAACATATTACAACATGAAGACATAATACATATATAACATTAAATATTAAATATCTTAAGGTGCAATGTAAGAAACTAGCACTAAAATTTCAAAAATAAAATTTAAAAATACTTTAAAGAATACTGTATGTTAAACGGACATGTAACGACTTAAGACATAAAACTGAGTTTAGATAACTGAGATTAGATAACGCAACAGATAAAAACAGTGGTACAAAATGTAACAATATACAAGAGACTAAAGGTGGAGGCTACTTATTTAAAAGGAAAATGCTAGTTGGTATATAGGATGTACGGGCTCTCTTTGATTTAAGTTTGGGTAATTGATATCTGCGGCCGGAAGGAAGAAGGATATATTCAGAATGAAGAACATGAGTTTAAATCGTTAATAATTTTGGATGCTAAATTTAGTACACGAGATTCATAAAAGTAATCAATAGGGTCTAAAGGAGTTCCAATGATCTTGCTGCTTACGTTTACAATTTTGCCAAGTTTGTTTTTGTTTTTGAGAGAGAGGGTGCCATACCAACATTGTACACTAAAAAGTAAAACAGATTGTACACTAAGAAGTAAAACAGAACATGTTAAATGGCAAAATGTTGGAAAAGTCTACATAATCATATTGTAAAATTCAGAGTATTGTAATAAGTAATAATTGTAATCTTTTTCAGAGTATTGTACTCTTCATTCACTGGAAAGATGGATCATATGAATAAACAATTCTATTATTGATAATGATGATCATTCTACCTTAAGTGACTGGGGCAGTGGCCCTAGAGTATGCATGCAGCAGCTGATTTTAGACAGGAATGTATGCATTATCATATAATGTAGGTTGAGGTTTCTCCATCAAAACACTCTTAAATACCCTCAGACTAAGTAAGAGTCTTAATTTGCATCTGAAGAACATGTAGTATCTGTTGATTTTGAAATTAGAACCCGTAAATTAAATAAAGGGGCCGGTGGTGTAGTGGTTAGGGTGCTGCGCTCATATGGAGGTTATGAGTTCAAATCTCACCGAGACCCTCAATGAGCTAAGACCCCTGGGCAAGGTCTCAACCACAAGTGTGCCGCTGTTCACCCAGCAGTATAAATGGGTACCAGTAAAAATATACTGGGAAGGTAACCTGCGATGGACTAGCGTCCCAGCCAGGAGGAATTGAACTCCTGGTCGCTTCACGCTACAGAAACCGGGGATAAGCACCGGCCTGATGAGCCATGAGGCTCGGGTGTAAAAACCCAACAGACTTTACCTTTACCTTTTAATTAAATAAAAATATGCGCGAAGTTGGAAGTGCCAGTTCTGTTCATGTTTAACCAGCGAGCCGAGTGACCCGAGCAATTCAGAGTCAAAGTCTATATTTGTTGCAAGATTTCAACAAAACATCCACACTACAAAAATAAGGGTTATTTTCAGATCATAGAAATATATATTATTCACCCAGGTATGGAATAAATAGATCAGAAATGACAATATCCTGCTTAGATGAATCCATCATGGTTGCAGCCATCTTGGCGTGTGATACTCAATACCCTTTTTTTGAGGGGGGACTCACAATTTACATTGCGCTTGTTTATTCTTGAGCTTCGATTCAAATTTCATTTAAATCTCTAAATTTTGGTACCTAGTTTGTTGGAGTTATATTCTACGAATTTTTAAAGAACCGACAACCTTCTTGGGGATATTTATAAATATGAAGTTCTAAAAAAAAAAAAAAATGGCAAAATATACCCCTGACAAACCGGGAATGGCTGGAAAGCTGGAGATTCACTGCTGAATAGGGTAATGGTTTAGACCAGTGGTCCCCAACCACCGGTCCGTGGCCCAATTGGTACCGGTCCACAGAAGAAATAATTCATATTTATTTATTATCTGAGTCTGAACAAGCTTTAATTTTGAAAAAGTCCTTTATTTTGAAAAATGACCGGATTCTCTCGGTTATATGTTGGTTATTTGAGTGCTAAAACGTAACCCACAAAGGGACGTCACATGAACAGAGGCGTGCTGGACATGTTTCAAACAATAGCGGGGATTTTGGGTGAGACTGAGCCTGAGCCTTCATTCTCCCAGCTGGTGCATCATCACTTTTTTTTTTTTTTTTTTTTTTTAAGAAAAGTTCAAGCTCTACTTCCTAACCAACTTTATTTCAGCTGTTGAAAAATAACATTCATGGAGTGCTTATTATTATTAGTAGTAGTAGTAGTAGTAATAATAATAATAATAATAATAATAATAATAATAAAATATTTTACAATACAAACAATCTATGACACCCCCCCCCGCGGTAAATTTGTCAAGCATTGACCGGTCCGGGGTGAAGTGTGGGTCCCACTAATTTAGACCATGTGCGTCATATCGGCGTGACCCATGAGCGATTTTGTGTTTAATGCCTTGAAACTAGGGCCCTCCCTGTACATTTGAGATCTCATCAAAACAATGGCGTTCTAATTAAGGTTGGTGAAAAATCAATACAAACTCAGTCAAAAATTGAAATGTTTTTTTTCTATGAACATGGCTCAATTTGGTACCACTGGAACAGGAATGAAATGAACTTTTAACACAATTAAATGTATTCAACATTATTTGGTTTGAAGTCCTGTATTTGCAGGTTGAACATTTGACTATTTTCAGCTTAGCTGTGTCACAATTCCTGAATGTATCATGCATCACTGCCGGTACCGAGTGATATTGAAAGGTGCGACATGGCTGGATATATTTAGTTGCTGCAAAATCTTGTTTAAACTTGGTCTTTTTACTGGAAGTGATATTGCTTGTGTTTAGGGCTAGCAGCGGTGGTAATTGACTTAGCTCATTAATTGGACTTCAGCAGTGCGAACCCAGCGAGCCACAGAGCAAAGGATTATATTAGCCTCATTTGGTGAGCAGCAGGAGAGGTAGAGATCTGCTGTTGGTACCTCATCAAATCTAAGAATCAATCACCCCATGCTGGATTTCAATAACACACTTGCATACATAGACAAAGTGACAGTTGAAGCACCACAAGGCCAAAATGGCAGAGAAAGAGTGAGAGCAAGACAGACAGAATGATATGTTCCTTCTTCAGAGCTTTCAAGCACCAGTTTCTGCTCCACACTATAAGCTGAAAAAAACATGTATCTCTTCCTCTTGCCGTAAAAGGAAATTATTTGATTCACTGTGAACCAAAGATGTGGGGCATTAATTAAAGATGAGGGTCCTTCCTCTTGAGGATCTCTTCTGAAGTTTAGAGTATGTGAGGGTTGACTGATGGAGAGGTGTTGAAAGACTTGTAACACTCTGTTACCCTCTGTGTTCTTCTGCACTGATGACTGGAGTAGTTTTAACTGTGGTCTTTTTAAAGTTACCCAAGTTTGTCATCACAAGATGTAGCATTGAAATTCAAACTCCTTGATTTTAATGAACTGTTAATGTTTTATTGGCTGTGGATTTTGTGCTGTCTGATAACTATGATTAAAGAAAAATTCTCCACTGGCTTATGTAATGATAAAGTCATGGCACATGGACAAAATTGAGCTTAGTTTTTCTTTGTGTCAGCTGCACATACAATACAGACAAAGACACTTTTGGCAAATGCAGTATCCACATGGTGTTAAACTCTATGGCTTGAATACATCAATGTCAAGTCTTACTGCTTTTTATTTTTTAAATTATTTGTCAGCAAGATGCAAACATATAATTCTTATCTTCAGCCAAGAGGAAGACGTCGTTCTTTATATCTTCACATCTTTCTTATGTGATATCCATGCACAAATGTGCTTGTTCCTGAGGGCACATCGATGCACAAAGCTCGTACTCCTCAATTTAGGGCTTGCAAATCTGATCCGGAATGCTGGATTTCGATGAACGTCAAAAACTGTTTCTTTCTTAGAAAATGTGGATAGTTTTGGGGCATTGCCTGCCAGCAGAATAAAATCATTGGTAGCTGATTGACAATCAGCTTTAAAAAAAAAAAAAAAAAAAAAAAAAAACCTCTCATTCTCTCATTACAGTTGTTTACTGTCAAATCCAGAGTCCAGCTGAACCTCTTATTATCAGTATTGTATCTCCTTTTTTCTTTACTCAGTTCTCTCCAGATAGTTCCTTCCTCTCAACCCCTACAAGGAAGTGCATTTGAAGTGTGTATGTGTGAGACATTGTGCTGGCTACATATTGTTTTGATGTAGCCAGGCATGTGCTAAAGGATCATCTCTTGTGTATTTTAGTGCTGAGAATCCATCTGGTTTGTTGTTGTTATTGTTGTTGTTGTTTGTTTTCTTTTCCCCTGTCTTTTTATGTTGTGAGATAAATAAGGCTTATCTCTACACAGGGCTCTCATAGCCCTTGTTGGTGCCATACACTTCCTGGGTCTTTCATTTCTTCTGTTTATGCCTTCAGGCTGTAATGTACTATGGGACAAGAGTAGACGATGGTACGCACACTTTTCTACGCCTGAAATGACCTCTCCTGTGCTAACTACATGTTATGCTTCTTATACTTCCTCTCTTCTCATTTCTCACATTCACACTAGTGAGCAAAACATCGGGCAACTATTATCCATTTCAATTTTACTTGAAGAACACATTTAGGAATTGACATGATGAAAAACATCTTGAGTGAGATGCATACCTTCTGCATATATTTTTTTTAACATTACTTTATGTATGCAATGTAATGTATGCAACTTTCTGTTTCAAGTTTGTGAGCTGCAGTTTTATTAATTTGAATTGAGATTTACTTAATACTATCTATTTTATGTGTGGTGGTATAAAATAAAAAACCCAAAATGACTGACAGAGATTGTTGTTGCTTCTGATGAGTGTTTATTGTTAATATAAGTTGACCAGCGAATAAGCCACTAGGCCTTTAATGTAACTTGTCAAACTTGTCAAACTAGCTGCTTGCTAGTTTGAATGTAGCGTTAGATTTAATCTGCAGTCAGTATGCAGGCATGCTTTGAATGAATGTTTATGAACAAAGATGAATGGCAATGAAGCAAACCATCAGAAGAGTGTCTGCCCTGTTTTTCTGTGTTTGTCTCTGTATCCCTTTCTCTCTGTCGCCCTGTTTTGAGGCCCTAGCCTTGTGCTCTTGCACATAAACTACCACTCTGTTTATTGTGGTGGACAGACAGGCACCGCTTCTCACTTCCTCTGAATTTGTGGGACAGATTATAAAGCTAGTGGCTAGGGAATTGTAGCCAGGGTGTTCTAAACAAAGCCATAATGAAATGATTTGTATTGTGTGTCCAGAATGGGCTGGCTCTTGTGAAAAGGTTAGTGTTGTTACTGCGGGTGCCTGATTACTGTGTGCCATTTGAATTTGTCCTCATCACAGTCTGGCTCAGTACTTTGAGGGAGGGAGGAAGAGAGGACTGCATTTTCCTTTAACAGACAGGAAAGAAAGAAAATGGGTCTGATTTCATAGTTTGATCTGTTTTCAATTATACCGCCGTGTCATACGAGAGAAAACGCTGAACAACTGAAATCAATCATTACTTTTGAGGCGCACTGGGGCGAGGAGGGGATTTCTGTCCAACAGCTGCACCAGAGGACACACATCACTGGAGAGAATTGTGTACATTGTGCGTGCGAGTTATGAGTTCAGTGATTAGTGTGATGTTGCTATTTCATGATAAAGTGCTCCTCCTCCTCCTCCCCTTTTCCCTTCCTCTCTCTTTCTTATAGTTGAATAGCATGTAAATCAGTTTTCACTTACAGATTATAGATTTACTATTTGGACTAAGACTGGAAGTGACCTATACTGCCGTGTTTACTGTATTCCAGTGCTTTGGCTGCCTGAAATGAGCCTGAGGGTGCGGCATATATCTAAGCCGTAATGGCTTCTCCAGCCTAGTGCCTTTCCTGTGAGTCTTGGCTCACATCTTATATCTTAAGGTTACTGAGAGACTTGATGACAAAGCAAACTTTCAAAAAATGTTTATCTCTCAGTGGTGCAGGATCAAGTCAAAACATTTTTTATGTGTGTTCATTCAAACTTTTTTTTTTTGCAAAGTGAAATAAGGAAGCCAGCATCAGGCATGATGAAATGCACTGGCAAACTAATAACCTACTTCCACACATCTTTTTTTAAATTTATTTATTTGATTTTTATTATGATTTTGTGCAGTCTTCCCTGTTAAGAAGCCCTGTTTTCACATGTAGTAATTCATGTTAATGGAACATGCCTTGTTTTGCTGCCCAGTGTTAAGCAGTTCCCAAGTGACCTTAATATGTGTGTTAATTTATGAGCAAGTGCATTGTCTTATTGCTGAGCACCTACCTGATGATACCCATCAGTCATTTATATTTAATATTAGCAGCAGGGAAATGACCCTGCAAGTGCCAATCCCATTAAGGTTTTATGTAAAGTATACTATACGGAGTGACTTTATGTACTTTGTGTTTGGCAAACAGTTAGCTCAAGTTGCCAGGACGTCAAGGCATCCAGCACAGCATACCAATGAGCAATGACAGTGTCATCTCAACGCTGTCACATCTCATAGTTCATCAAAACTGAACATGGATGAGTTGTGACTTCAAAACACAACCCATCATTTCCTGTGTGATTTTATCTTGCCAAGGTCTCATATTTCGATGTGTTCATCAAGAGGGATGAGTGTTAAGTTACAGACTCCCTCTTATAATGGAAGTGATAAGTGTCACGTGTGCTCCTCACTTATTTAAGAGAGCAGCTGTGCACTAATGAGGTCAGCGTAGATGAAACTCCACTGGGAGGGGACAACTGGGAGAATGTACAGAGAATCTCTGGCTCTGCACAGCAGTCTGTGGTGTTAATGAGATGGTCTGGGGGCTTCAGAAACAGCATTGGTATGCGCAGCTGTACTTCCTAGTTCTGCGGAATCTCTTTAATGGAGAGTTTAAGAGTAAAGCTTACTTTAATGGTGATTGGCTGTGTTTCTAACAGACTGCATTGTCTGCATTTCTCTTGACAGTTTGTCTATTTGTCTCTTTTAGGATCACTGGTTTTGGAGGGTCAGAGACAACACAGTAATGCCAGGCTATCCCATGCTCATCAATGTGTTCTGGAGAGGTTTGCCAGCCAAGATAGATGCTGTCTACGAGAACAGCGAGGGCAAGTTTGTCTTTTTTAAAGGTAAGAAAAAAAATCAAGACATCTAAAAAGAACATGATTGTAGGGTGTTTGTGCTTGGGTTGAAAGCAGTAATCAGGCTATCTGTAGTGGAAAGAATGGTGTTATGATGAGCTATAACCTCATTTCCCTTGGAACAAGAGCTGCTGAAAGTACAATGCCTTACAGGAAGGGAATGAAAGCAACGAGCCTTATCTATAGCGCATCTGAATGATTAAGCAATTTGAACCTTAATGCTTTTTTATGGCTTGTGTTTGCAAACTACCCTACATGTCATTAATTTGCCTTGTTAAGTGTTTTGTTAAGTGTTCAAGTCATTAATCTTTACATCTGTATTTGTTCTTGATTTGTTATAAAAACTTTTTATAAGTGAATATTTTAGTGGATTTCCAAAAGAAAACACATTATTATGTTTTATCAAATAACAAATCAGAGTATATAGAACTAGAAATTGTGTAGAACAGAGCAAGAGAAACGAACGCATGTTTGAGAGAAAAAAAAACTACTTGTTCGCAGTTTAAAGTAGCCAATGAATTACAGGGATCCCTCACTTTCAGCAGGTAATTGGGACCAAGATCCACCCGCGACCATCGAATTCCGCAAAGTAGGATCAACACTACCATCACCCCCCCCCCAACTGACGTATACGTGCATGTATATGTGTATATAATATCAATAAATACATATTCAATGCTATAAATGCTGTTAATTACTATTAAACATTAAAAGATAATGCATAATATGCAAAAAAAAAAAGAAAGAAATACACACACATACAGACACACGTGCACGTACATAGATGCATGTCTCACAAAAATGTAAGTAGTTTTGATGGGAGGTTTTGGGTTGTTTTTTGTTTGTTTTGTTTTGTTTTGGGTTGTTTTTTTTTTTTTTGCATAATTGGCCCTGTTTGTTTTTTACAGTGTTTTCCTTAACTTTTTCCCTCATTCTTCCTTAATTTCCTTATTTTTTAATTCGATGAATATTAAAAAAAAAAAAAAAAAAAAAATGCACTGAAGCCGCGAATTGAATTGAAGCGCTAAGTAGCGAGGGATCCCTGTACTGTGTATATATTTGGACTGGTCTTGTGATGGCCTGGCGAGCTGTCCAGGGTGTTCTCTGCCCTGGCCCAAAGTCAGCTGAGATGGGCGGCAGCCTCCCCATGACCCTAATTAGGATTAATCTGTTCACAAAATGGATGATGATATTTGGACTATGGGGGGAAGGTTGGGAGGTATGACAGTCTGCCATTTCAAATATTAAACAGCCATCACCAACTGTTAACTTAATTAGCATGCACACCACACTGATGCTTGTTATTTATTTTTGAAATAATTTATTTCTAATTGTCATCATACTAAAATGCTGTTCCTGCTCACAAAAATGCTTGAGCTATTTTATTACATGTCTGTCTGTCTTCCTTTCGGCTTTTTCCCTTTTACTCGGGAGTTGCCACAGCAAATCATCAGATTCGCACGTTTGATTTGGCAGAGGTTTTTACGTCGGATGCCCTTCCTGTCACAACCCTTTTTAGCAAGGGACAGAAACATGCTGACGACTCTGCAGCCTACTCTTTACGAAAGTCAGCAATGGTTCTTTTACATGCCTCTCACCATAGACAGTGACAGACATGGCCCGCCTTTGATAATCCAGTTAGCTGCACTGGGGGGGCAGTGACAACCCTGTGGAGAATGGGACTCGAACCCCCAACCTTTGGATCAGCAATCCAGCACCCTATACCACTAGACCACCACTGCCCCATAGCTATTTTATTACATGTTACATAGTTATTCATAAAAAGTAAAAATAAAAGGACAGGACAAAGAATTTCTTTATTCTGTAATCACCTGAAGAGAGAGGATGGTTTCACCACCCCTCGAAACAGATCTGTAGTGAAAATGAAGGTTCAAAAGAAAGTCTTTGTCCTGTCCTTTTATTTTTACTTGTATTTGCTCTATGAAAAAGTATTGAGCACTCTCTTACGGGAGGATCTACTCAGAAAATTATATATATATATATATATATATATATATATCTTCTTTTCCTTTCGGCTTTTCCCTTCAGGGGTCGCCACAGCGAATCATCTGCCTCCATTTCACCCTATCCTTTGCATCTTCTTCTCTTACACCAACGACCTTCATGTCCTCCTTCACCACATCCATGTATCGTCTCTTTGGTCTTCCTCTAGGCCTTTTGCCTGGTAGTTCCAGCCTCAGCATCCTATTACCAATATACTCACTATCCCTCCTCTGTACATGTCCAAACCATCTCAATCTAGCCTCTCTGACTTTGTCTCCAAAACGTCTTATATGTGCTGTCCCTCTGATGTGCTCATTCCTAATCCTATCCATCCTCGTTACTCCCAAAGAGAACCTCAACATTTTCATCTCTGCTACCTCCAGCTCTGCCTCCTGTCTTTTCCCCAGGGCCACTGTTTCTAACCCATACAACATCGTTGGCCTCAACACCGTCTTGTACACTTTTCCTTTCATTCTTGCCGATACCCTCCTATCACACATCACACCGGACACTTTTCTCCAACCATTCCAACCTGCCTGCACACGCTTCTTGACCTTTTTTCCACACTCTCCATTGCTCTGGATTGTTGAGCCTAAGTACTTAAAATCCTCCACCTTTCTTATCTCTGCTCCCTGTAATCTCACTGTTCCTCTTGGGTCCTTGTCATTCATGCTCATGTATTCTGTCTTACTGAGGCTAATCTTCATTCCCCTCCTTTCCAGGGCATACCTCCACCTCTCTAGATTTTCCTGCACTTGTTCTCTGCTCTCACTACAGATCACAATGTCATCTGCAAACATCATAGTCCATGGGGAATCTTGTCTAACCTCGTCTGTCAGCCTGTCCATCACCATAGCAAACAAGAAGGGGCTGAGAGCTGACCCTTGATGCAGTCCCACCTCCACCTTGAACTCTTGTGTCACACCGACAGCACACCTCACCACTTTCTTACATCTCTCATACATGTCCTGCACCACTCTAACATACTTCTCTGCCACTCCAGACTTCCTCATGCAATACCACAGTTCTTCTCTCGGCACCCTGTCATATGCTTTCTCCAGATCCACAAAGGCACAATGCAGCTCTTTCTGACCTTCTCTGTACTTCTCCATTAACATCCTCAAGGAAAACACTGCATCTGTGGTGCTCTTTCTTGGCATGAAACCAAACTGTTGTTTACAAATGCTGACCTCTGCCCTTAGTCTAGCTTCCACTATTCTTTCCCATAACTTCATCGTATGGCTCATCAACTTTATCCCTCTGTAGTTGCCACAACTCTGCACATCTCCCTTGTTCTTAAAAATGGGCATCAGCACACTTCTCCATTCCTCTGGCATCCTCTCACTCTCTAAGACCTTGTTAAATGTTCTTGTCAGAAAATCTACTGATACCTCTCCTAGACACTTCCATACCTCCACCGGTATGTCATCAGGACCAACTGCCTTTCCATTCTTCATCCTCTTCAATGCCCTCCTCACTTCACCCTTACTAATCTTTGCTACTTCCTGGTCCTCAACAATCACCTCTTCTACTCTTTTTTCTCTCTCATTTTCCTCATTCATCAGCTCTTCAAAGTACTCTTTCCATCTTCCCAGCACACTTCTGTCATCAGTCAATACATTTCCCTCTCTGTCCTTTATCAATCTAACTTGCTGCACGTCCTTCCTATCTCTATTCCTCTGCTGTGCCAACCTGTATAAATCATTTTCTCCCTCCTTACTTTCCAACCGAGCATTCAAGTCATCATACGCCCTCTGTTTGGCCTTAGCCACTGCTACTTTCCCCTTACGCTGTGTCTCCCTGTACTCCTGTTTACTCTCTTCGATTTTCTCAATGTCCCACTTCTTCTTAGCTAACCTTTTCCTTTGTACACACTCCGGCACGTCCTCATTCCACCACCAAGTCTCCTTATCTACTTTCCTTCCAGATGACACACCAAGTATTCTCCTACCTGTCTCCCTGATATCATTAGCTATAGTTGTCCAGTCATCTGGAAGCACTTCCTGACAACCCAAAGCCTGTTTCAACTCCTCCTTGAAGACAACCCGACACTCTTCCTTTTTCAACTTCCACCACTTTGTCTTCTGCTCTGCCTTTGCCTTCTTCACCTTCCTCACCATCAGCATCATCCTGCACACCACCATCCTATGCTGTTTGGCAACACTCTCACCCGCTACTACTTTGCAGTCACTGACTTCCTTTAAATTACATCGCCTGCACAAGATGTAGTCTACCTGTGTGCTCCTACCTCCACTTTTATAAGTCACCCTATGCTCCTCTCTCTTCTGGAAGAAAGTATTCACCACAGCCATTTCCATCCTTTTTGCAAAATCTACCAACATCTGTCCTTCTGCGTTCCTGTCCTGGATACCAAACCTACCCATCACTTCCTCGTCCCCTCTGTTTCCTGCACCAACATGTCCATTGAAGTCTGCCCCAATGACCACTCTTTCACCTCTGGGGGTACTCTGCATCACTTCATCTAACTCCCTCCAGAATCTTTCCTTCTCTTCTCACTCACATCCTGTCTGTGGGGCATAAGCACTGACAACATTGACCATCACACCTTCAATTTCTAACTTGAGACTCATCACTCTGTCTGACACTCTTTTCACTTCTAGAACATTCCTGGCAAACTCCTCCTTCAAGATGACTCCTACTCCATTTCTCTTGCCATCCACACCATGACAAAACAGCTTAAACCCTGCTCCTATGCTTCTAGCCTTGTTACCTTTCCACCTGGTCTCCTGAACACACAGTATGTCCACCTTCCTCCTCTGCATCATGTCAGCCAGCTCGCTACCTTTTCTTTGCATAGTTCCAACGTTCAAAGTCCCTACTTTCAGTCCTAGACTCATGCCTTTCCTCTTCTCTCTCTGGCAACGGACACGCCTCCCGCCTCTCCTTCTTCGACGTCTTCGACCAACAGTAGTCCAATTTCCATCAGCACCCTGTTGGTTGACGGCACTGATGGCGGTCGTTGTTAACCCGGGCCTCGACCGATCCGGTATGCCATTCTTTCTTGTGATTCGCATAGTTTATTTGGCATTTGTTTTACGCCGGATGCCCTTCCTGACGCAGCCCTCTGCATTTATCCGGGCTTGGGACCAGCGTGAGGAAGAGACACTGGTTTGTGCCCCCCCTCACGGCTGCATTTATTTATTTATTTATATATATATATATATATATATATATATATATATATATATATATATATATATATATATATATATATATATATATATATATATAGATAGATAGATAGATACACCGCATTCGACGTAATAAGTACCCCCCAAATGTTCTGTTTTGTTTTGGGGTTTTTTTGTTTGTTTGTTTGTTTTTTATCTTACATCTAATAACCGCCCATGTGTACTGGGAGCAAAATGGTAGATCAAACTTACTAATTTTGTTCGATCAGTCTTTGTAACCGTAAAATGAGGCGTTGACTGCTTGTAAAAGTGAGTTTACATGGTATTTTAAGACCCCCCTGCCACTGGTAAATGTCTATAATGTTCATCTGTAACAACACAGTTGATCGTTCCACTGTGCTTTAAAAAAAAACGGAAAATATTTTGCTGTGTTCTCTTGGTAAATGTCCAACAACCGATGAACCATTAGAAACTGCTACAGAAAAACTATCGGATGCTCTGAATGAATGGAGCGATGAGCCAGATATGGACCTATCAGAAAGTGATGAGTATTTTTCACCCGATTCTCCTGCTCACTAACTTCATAAGTTTAAGAATGTTCCCAGACATGTGCTTTTGTTTATGTTTGTGTTGATTGGTTCAACGTGCCATGTGTTAAAGTTGACATTTGTGTTGATTGGCTCATTTTACTTTGGAAAATGTTTAAAGGAACAGCACCGGGAGGGAAAAGTGAGGAATCTTTTGTTAAAAAATTTATGCTGTTTTTTGTTTATTTTCAGCTTTCCATGTAAGTGGTTTGGTTGATGCCCCGAAATGAATAACCAGTAAACAAATACCAGTAACACTCTTTTATTGTTCTGTTATTATTCATGTTTTCCACTTCGATGGTAATAAGCACTTACTGTTCCACTCCGCTGGTAAACATTTTAATAAGCGCCCACCCACTCTGATTTTTATGCGCCCTGGGCGCTTATCACGTTGAATGTGGTGTGTGTGTATGTATGTGTATGTATATATATATGTGTATATATATGTGTGTGTGTGTATATATATATATATATATATATATATATATGTGTGTGTGTGTGTGTGTATATGTATACGTATACGTATATATATATATATATATATATATATATATATATATATACACACACACACTCTCACTCAGAGCAGTTGGCACCCAGAAAGCAGTTGTTGGTTAGGCGCCTGGCTCAAGTTTCACATTTCAGCCATGAAGGTGGCAGAAGGGAAGGTGCAGCTCACTCCCCCACCACCACACATTTTTACTGCTGGTGCGGGAATCAAACCAGAGACCTTTTGGTCACAAAGCCACTTCTCTAACCATTAGGCTACGACTGCCTCCCAATGAGTTACACAATGATAGAAGATTTTGTACATGCCGCCCACCCCGATTCAAAAGGAAACCCTTCACACTAACTTCACACATAAAGGCCCCAGCTGGCTGTGTGGATTGAACCCAGAACTTTCGTGCAGTAAGGCAGTAGAGCTAACTTCACCATGCCATTCCCTTTTAGGAATATGATAATGTGGAAAATGCAAACAGCTATTGTTTCTTCAGGTACGTGCAAAACAAACTAATTCGTCATAGTCGCAAGCTTGTAGAATCATTTTTTTGTTCTTTCATCTATTAGAATTTGTATTTTCTAAAGCACATGCTTCAATTTATTGCTGTCCCCTGCTAAGTCACCGGTTCCAACACTGGAGGTTGGGGGGGGTACAGAGCCAAGCAGAATGATCTCATTTGGTTTGCAATTTGTCATTACTGCTGATGATTTTCTCTTAATGAGCTCCTTTCATCTTGAGAGCAGAAGTCTCAGACATCTTGTCATCTAGTCTTTATACAGCTGGTTTCCCCCATACACAACTATGCATAAATGTCTATTGCCTAACATCTATCATGTGAATTTATAAAGTTTTGACCTTAAGTTAAGGATTAAAGCTAATACTATCTGGTTGTTCAATGGATCTTGCTTCCTGATAAGAGTTAACCACAAGCAATTACTTAAGAAGTTTATAATGTTGTGTTATAAAGAAGATTGTTCTTTAGATGTTTGAAAACAGGACCACTTTTGTGGCCCTTAGACAATTTTTTATGCAAATTGTACTAGCTTTATCTGGCTTTTTTTAAACAGAAAACCCCACAGAATCACCATCTGGATTTAAATGAGCAAATTGGCAAGAGCCGTTGATTGAAAGATACTGCAGTGATTAATATGTTTCACCTTAATAGTTATTTCTTGGCAGTTTATGTTTATCTCATTTAAAACAACAGAGGAGACCTTAAATAGGGTAAAGAACTGTCCAACACATTAATGAGTCCTGAAAGAACAGTGCCAAGGCATCAATTTCACACAAGAAATGTGCTTGGGGAAAAATCTGCAAACTGCAAACATGGGATTGGGTAAATGTTTGGCAAAGATGAATCGTAAAAAAGTTGACCATAGAACGCCAGGATATTTTTAATAGTGAACACACACACACAATACAAAAAAGATATCATATGACTCAAGAAACCAACTTATTAACGAAAATAATTGGAATACAATCTTCAAGTCTAAACTAAAAAAAAAAAAAAAAAAAAAAAAAAAAAAGACTTTCCACAGTGGTTTGACTTCCATTTTCAACACAAGATCTCTGTGGCAAAATTTTAAGCGTATATAAATAAATATAAAAGTTGTGACAATACATAAGTTTATTATGCAATATTAATACCATACAATCAAAACTTAAAGGTGGTTCAACAAAATTTTGCAATGTGTGGGTTTCTTTTTTTTTTTTTTCTTTATCTTTTGGCCGTTCAACATATGGATGAAATGTGCCTAAGGCCATCTTTTTCGATTTCTAAGTGGAGAATGGTAGTAATTTGTATTCACTTCTTTTTTTCTTTTTTTTTTTGATAAGCCTGACAACAAACTCTTGTATATTTAATGTTGTTGGTAATGCACTGCTTGTGAGCATCCTTACATGTAAAAGTAGAGAAAATGACCTGGTTTTGGCACTTTAACAAATACAAACCAAAAACAATAGAATTCAATATTAGTATGAAGTTAAATAGTTGAAGATATAAGCCAAATTAAGGTGTATTCTATACTTCTACCCATATTAACATTTTTTCAAGGTTTTCCCATGTGATTTTTTTTTTACTTGTTTAGACAACTGCACCAGATTTCAACAATATATATTCTGACAGTGTTCAGCTTCTCAGGTATAGCTAAAGTTGGCTGTTTAGTACAGGTCACAATATTTAGCAGGGTCCTTTAATCTATGTTTTAATTTGTTTTTATTAAGGTTTCGCAATAGCAAACGTATTGATGGGAACTAGAAAGAGATTAATGGATCAAAGATTATTTACATGGTACCTTTTCAAATAATCTAACCCACAACATGTGATCTGTATTGTAACCAACAGTCTTAGCCTTTCACACACATGATGGTATTGTTCATTAATTTATTTATTTTTTAAATAAAATGTCCAAACATATTTTCTATTTCGAGCTCTGTATAATTGGGCCGTTTTTGATTATTACAAGGGGCTGGATATGCACATACATATTTGCGCGCACACACACACACACACACACACACACACACACACACACACACACACACACACACACACACACACACACACACACAAAAAAAAAAAAAAAAAAAAAAAAAGAAAAGAAGAAGAAGAACTTGAGAGGCCCCCAACCTTCTGTCTGGCCTGTGTCTGGTTTCCAGGGCTTTTTGGCAAAGCTAAGCTGACCCTGCTAAGAGGAGCCTGAGAAAGCCCTCAGGTGATATGATAGGCATTTCCTGTTTCAGTGGTAATGGTATAGACCATCGCCTGTAGAAAATACGAATGGCATATGATCTCTAAATAGCAAGGCGGCCACAGATTTAGTGCCCCTGATGACTGGCTGCAGCAATGCGTTTCTATAACAAAACATTTTTGTCTACTTTTATTTATTTGTTCATTTATTTATTCATTTGTTTTTACCCTTGCATTCATGTTTGTCTTGCAGAGATTACTTTTTAAAACATGTATTCTGCTATATCATAAGAACATGTCGATACACAGGATTGAAGTGATTGACAGCCTCTGCAGTGTACTGGCCCTTGGTATTGGAAGAAGTTGATGTACTTGACTTTGGCTGTCTTCTCTACTATGCAGAATCTAGCCCCAGATTTGACATTGCAAAGTAATTTTGGCTTCATTTCTATAGACAGTAAGGCAGTGGAGCTATGTCTTTCAGGTTTTCTACAGTTGATGGTATAGATAATATCGTTGTTGTCAACAGCATCCATAAAATAATCTCATATGTCAATAGTCCCATATGGCAGTTTTATTATGATAAGGCAGCACTGCTGCTTTTTCATACCACAAGTTCCCTGGTAGCATCCGGTTATATGGAA
The DNA here is from genome assembly GCA_024760905.1 of Plotosus lineatus. Taxonomy (NCBI): domain Eukaryota; kingdom Metazoa; phylum Chordata; class Actinopteri; order Siluriformes; family Plotosidae; genus Plotosus; species Plotosus lineatus. The sequence continues at coordinate 39,016,855 of CM045728.1, forward strand.
AAGCCTTTCTTTCTAAAGAAATCTGTTGGTAACACTCACTATTACAGTAATGCAGACCTACGTCTGAGGCAAACCCTTTAGTCCCTCTGATATTTAAAAGTGCATGCTTTAATGGGTATGAACTTGAGGGCACTGTGATAAAAGCTGGTCGACGTAAATTCTTTGTAATTAAAAAAATAATCCGGTTAGCCTCAGGTGTGAAATTAAATGTCTGTTAAACTAAAGGAAATGTTTATCAAAAAATAATGTAAATAGCAGAGATTTTATGTCAGTAACCTCAGTGCTCAGGCAGAATGTCAGCTTGTCACTGTTGAGCTTCACTGGTCTGATGGCCGTAAAAGATGATTTACTATAATAGCAGAACACAAAATAAACCATTACAGTAAATATTGATTTGAAAACATTTTATGTGTACAAGGATTGAATTGCTCAGGGGGTTGTACAACTGCAAAATAAAGAAGTGCTGGCAATTGATCTCCAGTGTTTAATGGGTATTTGTTTTGGTAAATGCTGAACTGCAGAACATGTATTTGGTTAATTGTCTCCTCAGGGATACATAACAGACAAGCAGCCATAGGTAATGGTGATCAATTGTGGTATTAACTTGTAGGAAGGCAATTCTGGGTGTTCAAGGACACCATACTCCAACCTGGATATCCAAAGGACATCTCAATGTTTGGGAACGGCATGCCAGCACAGAGTATTGAGACCGCAGTCTGGTGGGAGGATGTAGCCAAGACCTACTTTTTCAAAGGAGACAGGTCTGTATTTGATTATTTCTGATATCTCGATCTACAGTATATTTTATTATTCATTGCCCCCACCCCCACCCCACCTCCATTGTTTGACCACATTTCTGTGCACTAATTGTTTCCATTCAGGTATTGGAGATACAATGAGGATATGCGGACCATGGATCCTGGGTATCCAAAGTCCATTGCTGTGTGGAAAGGTGTTCCAGATTCTCCTCAGGGTGCCTTCGTAGACAAATCTAATGGTACAATCTGTTCTTTTAACTAATTGCTGCTAAATATATTTCACGCACAACATAATATAGGGTCTATTTTAGCTTTTTGCTGGTTTTCAAACAGTGTAGAGCATTGCCTATGCTGTCATGCTTTCATTCTTTTCAATTGCAAAGCTGAAAGGATCTGCAGGAGAGAAATTTTGTTCTCCTTTTTTGACCTCTTCACATTGGCTGTCAGAGTAGGTGTTGCACATTTCATTGGCTATGCTTATTGTTCGAGGTATACAGTGTGAGAGCCACAAGCATGCCATCTGTCCTCGTCTTTGCCTGCCAGATCTTCACAATGGCTCTAGCATTCATCAAAGCGTGAAGGGTGAATCGATATTCCAGGGAAATCATTTGGTTGAATACACTCAATGCAGTAGCTGGCTTTCATTCAACCACCGACTCTGTACATCACCTGGATGCCACAGGGAACAAAAAATTGACCCTAATTATCAACCATTATTGCCATGCAGTCAAGACTTTGTGCTCTCACCAGCCACACGAGTAGCATGAGTATTCAGAGGACAAGTGTATCAATAAATGCAGTGTTCTGGTGCACTCGTCTTTTTTGCCTTTCAATCCCTGACCATTTTAGGTTAAACAAACTGTACTATTCGGCTCAGAAAGTTGCTCTTCAAAAAAATCACCTTTTTTTTTTAAAGCACCAATTTTCCGACATATATGCAAGTATTTAAATCCATATTCTTTTCGAAAAAATACAGATTCTTGGGAGTCAGAATAAACAGCAGGGTGCCTAGGTTTGAAATCCCTTGGTTTCCTTTTTGTGATACAACTGATAACCCTTAACTACTGCAAGAAAAGTGAACCGTGTCAGGGAGGCAACAAGAGAATCCAGGAAGGTTCTGAAAAGGCATACAGTGGACTTCTCCATGGTTGCTCCCGTCTCACTGCTTCCTCGTTCACAGTTAATCTTTTTCTGTCTTCAGTTTGATTTCAAGTTGATATTTTAGGGACTTTGCTCTCTCTCACGTCACTGTTGCAGTGATTTCCACCTGACTCACAACACTGGACTGTCACCCCAACCAGCAGAACTCTGATGGCTCAAGTTTCTTTCTTTTTTTTTTTTTTTCCTCTCGTTTTTGGGCTCTTCCAATGTTTTTCTCCCTTTTCCTAGAGAATTGGGATGAATAATGCATGTGGAGAGAAAGGATGAGTGCAGCCAGATTGTCCTGCTGATGATGTCACAAGCTTACATTTATTTTGTCCACCAGGGAGCTGGAGGAGCAATCTCATATCTCCCCACACAACAGTGCTGGGAATATAGGCTAGTGGGTTAAAGTTATCTAGAGGACAAATTGAAATGCTATCAGATTGCTTGCCTGTATGGCTTAGAATGAAATGCAGGGAAATTGCAATGATTAGTAAATCTTTGGACAAAAATAAATTGGTATGGCGTAATTTTTTCTAAATGTTTTGCAGGTTTCACATACTTCTACAAAGATAAAGAGTACTGGAAGTTCAACAATCAAAGACTGCGTGTGGAGCCAGGCTACCCTCGCTCCATTCTCAAGGACTTCATGGGCTGTGATCTCCTACCCATCGACCCTGAAGATATCCCTACCGAGGACGTGGACATCGTCATCAAGCTGGACAATGAGGCTAGCACAGTTAAAGCCATCGCCATTGTCATCCCCTGTATCCTGGCGCTGTGCCTGCTGGTGCTGCTCTACACCATCTTTCAGTTCAAGAGAAAGGGAACACCGCGCCACATACTGTACTGCAAGCGCTCCATGCAGGAGTGGGTGTGAGACAGAGCCCTGTCCAGGCTAGCCCCTTTACTCCCATTCCCCCCCTGGCAAATGCCGTGGTGGAACGGCCCACCTTAAACCCGCGTATGGCCCTCATCTCCCTCTGGCTCTCTCTATTTTTCTGAGGAGCAGAGAGGGCCTTTGCCTAAATCAACCCCCTCCAGGAGAGGAAGGGTGCATCATCCTTACTCCTATTCTCTTTCCCTATAGCTCATTGCACCCGCTTTAAGACTCGGGAGGGTGTCACATCAATCTCCCAAGGTGCACTGTGACATCATGCATCAAATCAGGTCCTAACTGTTTTAAGTGGGGGAAAGCTGATTGCTATAGCCCTAGGTTTTACTCCCAACTGCACGCTTATAGAGAGAAAAGAATAGAGAAAATTGTGCATCATAAAAATTACTTGAATTCAACAAATTCATTTTACACATTTACCTTTTCATTAATTTTGAGCATTTTCTTTGACTTTGATCCATAAATACTATTTTGAACCAGATACATTTACAGTTCCCTTTAAGCACTCATAAAAAAAAAAAAAACAACAACAACAAAGTCCAAAGCAAATAAAGATTTCTCTCCAAAAAGGTATTTTAATATAATTATTACTGTTATTTTGTTACTGTTTTCTTTTCTTTTTCTCTCCCTGCTTTTTAACATGCAGCGATAAGAAGTAGTTAACTCATGACTGTTCTGGCAGTCTGTCTCAAAAAACAGGGGCCAAAATATTCTGCAATATTTTTTTAACAGCCTTAATTGTAGATCATGGTTTTTTTTTTTTTTGAGCTTTGCTTTGTCAGCAAGCCAGTGGGTGGTGTCTATTGTGTTGCTACCTTTGTCCTTCATTTTGTTAAACAAGTTTGCCACTGCACGGTTCTGTCACTGGATCAGGAGCAAGCAGTAGTGTGCACTCAAAGTGAAACATGTCGATGGGAGCAGAGGTTCTAGTCACTATATCAGCCAACATGTTAATGCAAATATCTGATGTGCTCAGTCGGTATATCAGTCAGATAGTACTTCAGAGAATAACTCGATGTACCTGTTTACCTGCCCTGCAACAGAGCCGGGAGTGCTGGTGCTCCTCTCTGAAAGGAACTTGCAGTCAGCAGAGAGTGTGTCAGCTCTTCTGGACTGCTATTATTTTTGGTAGCTGGTGTTAATATCCCAAAGCTTTGACACACACTGCACATGGACAAGAGCATCTCAGGACACTGCTTGTGCATACGAGCATTCATGTCTGTGTTGGTGTCCTCCGCCCGACTACAGAGGATGAAAGAAAAACAGTAAATCAAACGGTCATGTTAGGTTAAAAAAAAAAAAAAAAAAAAAAAATCTGGATGGAACCAGAACTTTTAATACGCCTCGTGGCATGCAACTTTAACTCAGCCTATTGCATTGGAAGGACTTGTTCTCAAACTCTTAAATATACAGTACCTTGCTTGCAATTGTCTTTTTTTATTTGTTTTCTTATATTCTTGGTACAGTAAAGAACAAAAACGAGTGGTCTCAACCTCAAGGTATAAGTGGTACTTAAAGGAGCCGAGCAGTCATCAGGATTTATTCTTCTTTTCTTTTTACCTTTTTTTTTTTTTTTTTGGTGGATACTGGTCATAAGATGTATCTTGGTTTGTAACTAATTCATTCTAACTGACAGAATCTGAAAACATGTTGCTCTTTGGTAAGCATTGTTTGAATCTGGTTCTGTGTCATGCTGATTTTTTTATTTTTTTTTTTTATTTGTTGAAGAACAAATGAGACAACTCGTATGTAAGATTCCTGATGGGACGAGGGATCAGTCCTGACAGAAAAATAAATTGATTAGTATAACATAAATGGCTTTATACTTTTTGCTCATATGTATAAACTTTTTAAAGCAAAATGCAAAGGGTCTTTCTTTCACTGTTTTTTTTTTCACTTGTTCATTTTCTTTACCATAAATGCCTGTTCCTTTGACTTATTCTTTCATTTTCCGTGTCATTTCCTTATTGTTGCTGTCTCTGTGTACATGCGCATGTGCAGCTCCATATTTTGCAACGATTTAGTGCCACTTCTCATGTTTAATGGAACAGTACCAAGGCCCGAATACTGCTGTCTTGATAGAAATGCAAGGCAGCTTCATGGTAAGATTGTAAAGAAGCCTAAAAATGTGCAAATTTAAAAAGGTAGGTGCTTTGAACTGGGAGCTCATTTAGTTTAACCCAACAAATTTCGGTCCAGTATGACACTGTCTTTGGAAATGTTGAATTTGTGGCTACGAGAGCTGTAAAAAAAAATGTAAATGGATATCAGTACTCATAAACTCGGGTTCAAACCTGGGCATTTGACATGTTGCTGTTTTTGATTCACTCTTAACTAGGATTGTTAATAAGCTTTTAGACATGGAATAGACCCTTCAGTGGTCTGGAAGAGAAAATAGGAATTGGTGCTAATTTGACCTACACTGGCAATGTAATCTTGTGGTGCTATTTTTTTTTTTTTTTTAATCTATTACAGATTTACACTTGAGTGACTGTGACCTAAGCAGAAATAATCAACTTTAACACTAATTCATATTAGTTCATTGGTGTATTGTCTGATCAATCACAACTACTCGGTTTAATATAGAAGCCCTTAAGGGAACATTCATTTTGTACCAGCCTTATTTTCAATTTGCACACTAATTCATGTTTAATGATCCAGAGGTTACCAGACACGCTTACTTGCTTTACATATACATGGTGCTCTGCAGCAGCGGATCATTCATTTCTAATAATGCATTTAATTTTGCAAAGAAGTCTGGGTTTTTCCCTCCATACTTCTCATGTGTTGATGCTCTTTTATCTTCATTGTCATGACTTTATCTTTACCTGTATTGATATGCATTCATATTCTTCACATATCAGTTACATACCTGAGAATTTTAAGCATTAGGGGAACAACTAAGAACAAAAGGTTTTCTTCCTTCTTTTATGTTATCGTTTTCAGTCTGGCATCACCTGGCATGTTTTTTTGTTTTTTTTTTTAATGCTGTATCATTTCATCATTCATTTCACTGATCAATAAACACAATCAAATATATTTTCATGAGTCATAATCATTTGTATGCATATGTGCATTGTGTTCCACCTCCACCACCATCTTCATATTATTTGTTCTCCCCCACATTTCTATCTTATTGTGAATGGCTCAGTCCTAGGAATCCGCTCTTCTGTGTTGTATATTCAATATAACCATTAATCTCACAGCCATGACAATGTCTAAATCTCAATGTAACAAAAAAAAAAAAAAAAAAAAAAGTTGAGTCCAATACTTCAGATTAGTAAATAGCCCAGGGTCTTAAATTTGACAAAGACTACAGCGGTTAGTATTTCAACTAGCAATGATTCTTTTATCACTAACAAACGTTAAGTGGTACATTGATGAGCACCTATTTTTTTTCAAAGACACATCCTGTGGTTGGTGACATAGTGGTTTGCATATTTCCACTTAACAGTGCTTCAATTATTTTCTGTGGTGCCCCCTCTAGGAAGAAAAAAAAAGATAGATAGATAGATACAGCTTTATTAATCTCACAATGGAGAAATTCACTGACATTCCACCACCATCCCGTGAGCGACTATAAACAGGATTATTTGTCTATAAAATTGTTATTAATACACCTCTTCATAACATTGTATCTTTAGTAAAATTAAAAACAAAAAAGAATGAAATATAGTTCAACTTACAATAAAGAAAAACTTTACTAACATTGTTTTTTTTAATCTGTAATAAGAAAGATTTAAAGTGCACCATGTGCCTGAAATTAAAAAATACATCCTTATTTAAACTCGTTCAACTTACTTATGTCTTGATATCTCCGTCTCTCTCCACCTTTCTCTTCATTCCTGTTAGAAATTTTTCTGTTGTTTCTTAAGGGCTTGTTTACTGCACTTCATATCGTTTGCACGTGCGAAAAACCGCTACACCATAGCGCGACAATGAGAGTGCCACTGCCAACTACTGGAGTGGAGGTGCAATTACACTTAATTCTCTTACACTATTCCAGAAAAGTATGTTCCCAGGGGTGTGCCCCACTATTTGAGAAGCACTGACCTAACAGCAAGAAGATTTTGGGTCCGGGACTGAGTGGTTTCAATTTGCAAGTCTTCCACATGCTTGTTTGGGTTTCCAATGGGTACTCTAGTTTCCTCCCACAGTCTAAAGGCATGCACATTACGCTAATTGGTTGTTTCAAATCTCCCCTAGGTGTATGTGTGTGTGTGTGTGTGTGTGTATGTGTGTTACCTTGTTATGGTGTGGTGAGCTGTTCAGAGTGTACTCTACCTTTGAGCAATGTCAGTTGAGATAAGCTACAGCTTCCCCGTGACATTAATAGTAGGATTAAGCCATTTGGCAATTGATTGTGGTACCATGTGGTTGTGGAAAATATATTACCATTTTAGAAGGGTTAAATTATTGGCCCTTCTGTCATCTGGGGTTGCTTTAGTTAGTTAGGTCTAGGCTTTGCAACGTTATGTGACAGTAACATGGAGTCAGCTGATGATCTGAATGTACTGAATGACCAGGTTACCCATTGATGGATTTTTTTTTTCCCTCAAGGATGGCATAGACATAAAATTGGGTTTAAATAAAAATAAATAAATAAAAGTTCACGGTATATGACAACACAGAGTGCTGACTTTAACCCTACTGAAAATCTATGAGATGTGTTGAAGAAAATTTGAGCTCAACTTTCCCTTCGCAAATAAAATTAAATGTTGTGATTTACAGCATTTGGCAGACGCTCCTATCCAGAGCAACACACAAGTATCATTTTTTTATACAAGTTTTTGCAATTGAGGGTTCAGGGCCTTGCTCAAGGGCCCAGCAGTGGTGACAGTGTGGATTGAACCGCTGACCTTTGGGTTAGTAACCCATTGCATTAACCACTAAGCCGCCACTGAGATTTTTGCATGAGGTTGCCAAAGCAATGCCACAGCGTATGTGCTTTTTAATAAAAACAAAACCCAGGCCACTGGCGTATCACATGACTTTTGTGAGGCCACGTAGCGTAACTCTCAAGTTACAGTAATATTGTTCACTTCATTCCTGTTACTTTTGGTCTACTCCATTCATATTTATATTTACATAGTGTTTGCATACAACCAATTCCTTTGATAAAGAAGCAGAGGGGAGTGAAATGACAGATGCATGGTGAAATGATTTTTACCTGCAGGGGGAAATTAGCGCCATTAATCGCTGTATTGACTCCATGGCGTAACTTGTATTCATCACCACCCCACTGTGCCTTAGTTATCATCCTCCTGGTGCATAACAACTTACATCCTCTCAACAGGCTCATTCATTACATTATACAGCTACAGAGTGGATTTGGAAAGGATTTGAACACAAAACTAAATGCAGTTTGTGCACATATCCCTCACAGCTCTGCTCTATTTTGGTGGACAAAGCTTTATTACCAAAAAAAGCACAAAATCTAGATCACATCTTGAAGGTTTGTTTGTTCGACCCTTAGAGGCGATCATAAAATGTGTTATATAAGAAAGGATTGTAAATTCAACTCTGTTAGGAAGAATCATTAACTACTGTAGAAATGCTTAACAAAACCATTGTATTGAAGTCCAGCAAATCTAAGTGACCCGATACTTATGCAACCATTTATTAACAGAATGATTTGATGAGGTATTCACTAATACATCATTAAATAATTAATAACTAACCTGATTGCGGCCATGTGTGTAGTTTTAATTGCGACGTTAAACACATTTTAATACAGTTGCCAAAGTACTGTAGTAACAGAGAGCTTATGAATGATGTGTCCTATCGCATACATTATCAGTCGCACTGCATGCGGGAGGTTGCAAGTCTGTTTGAAAATCCTCCTACCTGTGAAAAATGGCCTGGGTATGTCCATTCTAGTTGGTGTCCCACTTAGGTTGCTGTAAATTTACCTCAGCCTCCTGTTTCACATATCACCTTCCATCCTGCTTGGTCCTTTGGGTAATTAAACCATTTTTTCTTAATTAAAGCTGCCACCAAGGACAAGAAGCTGGGGACCTAACTACCGGAGAAAAGAATAAAGGGAAGAAGAGTAATAGCAACAGCACACAGAATAAATCACTGAATTTTCAGTGATGCCTGCAGAAAGGACAGCATAAAGAATGAATATAGAATTAAGAGATTCGTTTATTTTGCTCTTATTTACTATAGTTCATGTCTACACCTACTACCAACAAATATATTTATAGAGCAATCAAAATCAGCTCTTTCATTCAATTACAGGGATCCCTCGCTACTTTGCACTTCAATTCGTGCGGCTTCAGTGCATCTCGGTTTTTTTCAAAAAATATTCATCGAATTAAAAAATAAGAAAATTAAGGAAGAATAGGGGAAAAAGTTAAAGGGTACCTGTACCCAAAATCTACAGCATTCGAAAATATCCACTATACTTTATTATTAACTTTTAAACATCGCGTGATGTCAATAGTGTATATATAAGTCCACATTTCCTTTTCTTCTGTATGACATTCCTTGCTTACGAAGGTTCAGTGCGCGGGCATGTTGGCTTTTTTTCACCTGGGTCAAAGGTCATTGTGACGTAACATCGTTGACAGTCGTATCGCCAATTGCAGAATGTCAGTATATTTTCCTCAAGCAATTCATGTTCTTTACAACAATAGCACTCCTGATCGTTTTTTTTCACGCACGCATTTTCCACAAGAGAACCAAATATTTGCTGGTTGTTTGCTACGATTTTCCCGTGTAAGAGCTTCTGCTAACTCTCCAATATCATCCTCCGAGTCGTCACTTTCCTGGTCCGATTACACTAACTGTGGATAGTCTTTCTTCAGTGGTTCATATAAATAACCTTCTGCTCCTTCTACGAAATTGTCTTCGTCCATGGTTTAAAAAAAAAAAATACTATAATGTCTGTTTTTTCCAATTTTCCGTGAGCTTGTGTTGTATATGTCAGGTATATAGCCTTAGGTTTACATTGCAGTCTCGCAGTTCAATGATATGGCGTCATTCAAATGTGCCATTTTAAATCTCGTGTGCTCTGAAACTTGACGTTAGTGAAGCCTTTAAATCGCTTAAAGCTGGTTTGTGAGAAAATATAATAAACGCTTTATAGGTGTATTGTCACTAGCTATACACAATACATCAAATTAGGTATATGAGCGCTTTCACTACAGGTACCCTTTAAGGAAAATGCCACAAAAACAAGGCCAATTATGCAAAAAAAAAAAAAACAAACAAAAAAAAAAAAAACTAAATTAACACAAAACAAAAAACTACCCAAAACCTCCCATCAAAACTAGTTACATTGTTGTGAGGAGCACATCTGCATGCACGCGCGTGCATCTGTATATGTGTGTGTATTTGTATTTTATTTACATCTTATGCATTATTTTTTCATGTTTAATTGTTATTATAAGCATTTATAGCATTGAATAAGTATTTATTGATATTATATACACATATACATGTACGTATACATCAGTCCGGGGGGGGGTTGATCATACTTTGCGGAATTCGGTGGTCGCGTGGGGATCTTGGTCCCAATTAACCGCGGAAAGTGAGGGATCCCTGTAACTTACATCTGTAGAGTAGAACATCTCATTTATAAATTATATGCACGAGCCAACTACACTGTATCATTATACTGGATTCTGAGTTAACTGTAATTAACACAAATAACTACTGTACATTTGCCATTGTGTAATTCCAAATTTCATTCATTTTCTGAACGTAATTAGGGTCACAGGGAGGCTGTAAACCATCTCAGCCAACTCTAGGTGAGGGCGGGGTACACCCAGGATTGCTCGCCAGGCCACTACAGGGCCAACACTCACACAACCATTCATACTCACACATACAGTACACCTAGGGGCGATTAGGAACAGCCAATGAACCTGCTGTGCATGTTTTTGGACTGTGGGAGGAAACCAGAGTATCTGAAGGAAACCCACACAAGCACGGGGAGAACATGCAAACTCCACACCAAAATGCCCGAGCTGGAAATCGAACCCAGGGCCTTCTTGCTATGAGGCAGACATGCTAACCCCTACACCACTGTGCCACCTAATTCCAAATTTTTTATTATTAATTTTTTTTTGTATTTCTTCTGATAAGTGCAATAACTGAAGGGCAACAACTGCCAGTCAAAGTCAGCACCTCTTGAATGTGTTCTGCATTGTTCATTTAAAGCAATATAAATCATTATGGAATGCACTCAGTGATGAATTTATCACACACACACACACACACACACACACACACACACACACACACACACACACACACACACACACACACACACACACACACACACACACTTTCTGCAGTGAGACTCAGGGATGCCTGGGGCCAGCCTGTGGATTCTATTATGTCTTCATCAGATATCATGGCAGCACTTCTGACTAAGGTTTTAATTGGGCTGCCGCTTGTCTGGTTAAAGCTATGTTCTTGAAACCTCACTGAGGTCCGGGCTCATTCCGCCTAACATTGTGGCAGAATGCATAAAAAGGAAGTTTAAATGAAAAGAACTCAGAATATCAGACAGGAATCTGCTGCTCTCTGTCTCTCTCTCGCTCTCTCTCTCTCTCTCGCTCTCTCTCTCTCTCTCGCTCTCTCTCTCTCTCTCTCTCTCTCTCACACACACACAGGGAGAGATTAAAGAGAATGAAAAAGTTCAGCTAGAAAGCATTTCTGAAGTCCACAGAAAGTACGCACCATCTGAAGGATAAGAGTATTTTATAGTCTCGAACAAATTTAAATATATGTAGAAGGCTATTGATATTCAGTGTACAGTTATTACCAAAAGTTGGTTACTGGTCCACTTTACAATTATGCAACTTGATTAATCCTTTTATAATTAGATAAATGATAGTATAATTAAACAGCCTCGATTTTTGGAATTAGAGTTGTAATTCATTAGGGCACAGACCACCATTTTGCGCTAATAATAATGTTAACAAATGTAGATTTAATTAAATTTACTAAAATACCATGGTATAAGAAAGAAATTAGATCTTACCTCTTTAGGTTAGATTTACCAGTTATTGTCTCCCCCCCTCTGTAATAAACCCTGCAGCGATGAAATGCTACTGGAATTTTGATTTTTTTTTTTTTTTTTTTGACCGTTATGAACATTATGTTATAGCACAGTTACATTCATCCGCTTTACATATCTCCTATTTTTATGCCTTATAGCCTTGTGTACGTGTCACTCATTCATTTTCTGAACCGCTTAATCCCAATTATGGTCACTGGGAGGCTGGTGCCCATCTCAGCTGATTCTGGGTGAGAGCAGAGTACACCCAGGACAGCTTGCCAGGCCATTACAGGCCAAACACTCACACAACCATCCAGAGTCACTGTGTGCATATGTATGTGCATATGTTATTATAATTTTGTTGAAAGAAATGTGTTCGGGGTGTTTTCTTCGGTCTTTTTGGCGTGTTTTTTTTTTTTGTTTTTTTTTTTTTTACTGCAAAAAATAACTCAGGCGTTAAAGGGTTAAGCCACAAAATGAGATCTCCCAATTATCTTGAGAAATAACATAATGAATAACAGGTCGGAGACTAAATTGTGAATAAGTACAAATCTGGATTTGATTATAGAAACATCTGAAATCTTGAAAATCCACCATTATGACCATCATTAAATCCATCATCAAAAATAGAAAAGGAATGGTAAAATGACATCCGCCTAGAGATGACAGTCCACCACCAGAACTTACAGCCTATGCATGAAGGGCATTAATTACAAATGCATCAAAGAGACCAGAAATAACTGTGGAGAAGATGGAAAGCTTCACAGCAGATACGGTATCTGTCCACAGGATCACTCCAAGCCAGACAGTCCACAGAGCTGATCTTTATAGAAGACTGTCCAGAAAAGATTAAAAGGGCCAGTTTAGCAAAAGGAAGGTTGAAGACGTCTAAAAATATGAAATAAGGTCCTCTGGTTGGGTAGTCTAAAATTAAACTTTCTGGTCATCGAGGAAAACAGTATGTCTGGCACAAACCCAACACCTGTTATCACACAAAAACACCACATTGAAACATGCTGATAGCAATATCATGCTGCGCGGATGTTTTTTTTTTTTAAAAATCAGCAATGACTGGGAAACCCAGGCCATCTTACTGTAAGGCGGACATGCTGACCACTGTGCCACCGTGCTGTCCAGTGAATAAATCATGAAGGTGTTAATGGAACAGTAAAAGATTTGAGACTATAACAAGTCCTCTAGTGGAATGCTTAAATGTGATGTTAGTACACATTTCTTCTAAAGTGCACACTTTTTAAAAAACTTAAATTAGTTTTTTTTCCCATTGAGATAGATCAGCATGTCTATCATTCAAAACAAATTATGGGCACTTTTGGTCATGATTCCAGCAGACCAGGGGCTGAGCACAACTACTGTGATAGCGTATTAGCAGGGGAAAGTAGTTTAGCATTATGTGTTAATAGACACAGAGTCAGGTCAATGCAGTGCAGTCTCTCATGTATTTTTAGCTGTGTGAACTGGGCTGACGTTCAGACTCAGTAGGTTAATTTGATTTGTTCACAACAGGAGAAACAACGACTAAATCTCAGCCATTACTGGTTTTGGCGTCATGAGATGGAACTCATACTGAAATCATAACACTCACAAGTAGACAGTGATGCTGGAAGTATGGAGCTGGTAATGGGAAATAAATGAGTATTGCCTCTGTGAGGAAAGGATAAAGCACAAAATGTGTCTTATCCTTGTCCTTCTGAACTGAATGAGATATACTGTACAGGGGGCTGTTTGTAAAATATAGGAAATGTATTAGGCTGAAGAAAAGTAAAAGGAAAAGTCCAGTTTTTGTTGATCACAAATGCAATCTATTTTAACGAAGATACTGTAGTTTATATTTGGTAAGTAGTGCACAGGAGCAGAAGCCTACAGTGTCATCACACTGCACTAATACATGGGAAACTTCAAATGGCTGCCACTTCATATATAACCAATTTAAAAGCTTTTATAAACACAATCTGATTGTACATTCATTATTTCATATTCAGTAACCCCCTTTTCCTGATCATGATCATAGTGGACCTGAAGTATAGCCACGAAACAATTACATTAGCAAGCTGGATACACTCTGCATGGGATACCAAGATACCATTCTATTACGGTGGCGGCACGGTGGCGTAGTGGTTAGCACGTCCGCCTCACAGCAAGAAGGCCCTGGTTCGATTCCCGGCCTGGGCGTTTCTGTGTGGAGTTTGCATGTTCTCCCCGTGCTTGTGCCGGTTTCCCCCGCAATCCAAAGACGTGCACTGTAGGTTAATTGGCCGTTCTAAATTGACCGTAGTTTCTCTCCTGCAGCGGCACTGGAACCCAGTCGTATCGGCACTTGCCTTTCCATTGGATCCTTCCGGTGGCGCCGAGACAGGGGGGGACTTGCTGCTTGGGTACAGCCTGTCCCTCATTACTCCCTACCCAGGCTCTGTGCACTGGGGAGTATCACCAGTCGGGATACTGGCCAGAGCGCAGCCATAGTCCTTCGGGACTGACGGAGGCCTACGCTATTCTATTACGGTGTACCATATACATGGTACCATATATCACGCGTATCCCATACTCAGTCATGAAAAAAATACCCGAAGAAAACCTATACAAGCACAGAGAGAACATACAAACTCCACACAGGAACCCAGTAACTTCTTACAATGAGGTGGAGGTGGTGACCACTACCTTGCCCACCGTCCTCTTGTAAATTACTGGAATAACATAATCAAGCCCAGTGGAACATACAGGAGTGCTCAAGGCCACCGGAGTGGGAAACTCACTCTGATTGGACTACGTGCCTGCAGGTTTGTTAATTAGCAGAACTTCACACACAGATGAATCATAGTCTTCTTGGTAATCGGAAACTCACTAATTGCAAATTCCAGGAACGAGATAATGACTACCAATTGCTTTCTCTCTTATGATTCAAATAACACCTTCCCACAATCACAAGATATGTTCTTATGTAATCTATGATCGATGTTTGTAACAGTGCATTAATACTTTTTTTTTTGTCTAAATCCTTAATGAGATGCAAATGCACCATATTGGCTTTGTTGACTGCAGAAAAACTAACAACTGCATACTCATCGTGTGTGGGAGTGATATTTGTCAGCTCATCATAGACACTTCAGAAATCACTCAGCAACTCATGACTCATTGATGAAATTAATTAGGATGTGGTATGTTCAGTTCAGTTCATTTTCTGAAACCGCTTAATCCTAATTTGGGTCGCGGGGAGGCTGGCGCCCATTCCAGCCAACTTTGAGCGAGGGCAGAGTACACCCTGGACGGCTCGCCAGGCCATCGCTGGGCGGAAACACGCTGACGGCTTTGCAGCTACTCTTTACGAAAGTCAGCAATGGTTCTTTTACATGCCTCACACCATAGACGGTGAGAGACATGGCCCGCCTTTGATAACCCAGTTAGCTGCACTGGGGGGGACAGTGACAACCTTGTGGAGAGTGGGACTCGAACCCCAACCTTTGGATCAGCGATCCAGCACCCGATACCACTAGACCACCACTGCCCTTGGATGTGGTATGGTGATCATAAAAAAAAAAAAAAAAAAAAAAATCATCATACCATCATGTTATGGACACTGTTTGGCACTACTTACCAAATATAAACTACTGTATCTTTCTTCAAATAGATTGAATATGTGACCAACAAAAACTGGACTTTTCATGTTACTTTTCTTCAGCCTAATCTTTTTCTTTCAGCTGTTTCCCTTTTCCAAGTGTCACCGCAGCGAGTCATGTGATTCGGCATAGGATTTACATCGGATGCCCTTCCTAACACAACCCTTTAGCAAGGACAGAAACACACTGACGGCTTTGCAGCTCCTCTTGAGCAGTGAGAGACATGGCCGGCCTTCGATAACCCAGTTAGCTGCACTGGGGGGACAGTGACAACCCTGTGGAGAGTGGGACTTGAACCTCCAACCTTACGATCAGCAATCCAGCGCCCTATACCACTAGGCCACCATTGCCCTTCTTCAGCCTAATACATCTCCTATATTTTAAAAACAGCCCCCTGTATGTCTCATTCACTTCAGAAGGACAAGGATAAGATGTCATACCATCAGGTTATCATACCATCATGTTTTTATTTATTATTTTTTTTAAAGAAGAATCAGAGTTTGGTTTAAAACTTTAAAACAAATACCTGTACTTCAAACTATTTGTGGCTGTATTGTTACTCTTATTCTTACTGTACTTCCACATTTAAAGTAATGAAGGATACTTATTTCTCTAACGGTCTTCTTCTTTTCCTTTCGTCTGTTCCCTTCAGGGGTCGGCACAGCGAATCATCTGCCTCCATCTCACCCTATCCTCTGTATCTCCTTTTCTTACACCAACTACCTTCATGTTCTCCTTCACCACATCCATAAATCTTCTCTTTGGTTTCTGGGCCTTCTGCCTGGTAGTTCCAACCTCAGCATCCTACTACCAATATACTCACTATCCCTCCTCTGTACATGTCCAAACCATCTCAATCTAGCCTCTCTGACTTTGTCTCCAAAACATCTAACATGTCTTATTTCTTATATTTATTTCTCTAATGGTATATGCTCTTATGATCATTTAACCCAGTGACGTGGTGTACCCTCATATAAATGAAAAATTCTTCATCTGAGACCATTCTCTTTTTAGGAGTATATTTTTCAAAGTGTCATAAAACCACCACAGCTTTTGATGAACTCAATTATTTTAATTGACACGTTTCGTGAGTAGAGACAGCATAAAGTGTGCAAGTAGAGAAATAATTCTTTCCATTTGGAGCTTAGCTCACTCGCTTTTCTTGTTTATGTGCTGTAGCATAATTAACTTTAAGTCCTCACAAAACTCATTAATTTCAAATGCAACCATTTTCATTTTTAAACAGGTACTCAGTTGAATGAGCTGCAATTTATAGTAAATGCCAGTGGCTTACAGGTGAATGTAATTTACACCCTCAAGAATATGTTTGTACCTGCCAGTGTTAATGCGTTGAAATAAGGAAAACATTGCCATATGAAAGAATGATGTAATGAAAGAACCAATAATAAAGGAGCAGCATATAGCCGTATCCCTCTAGGGCAGCTACTGTATTCCTTTAGGTTATGGGCGCTGTATTTATAGCACATAATCACCATAGGATTACTTCAGTTGGTCAGGTTGAGGCTCAGCAATGTTATGTGGCAATAAAACTCCTCATGCTCTCTGAATTACTCTTGCAGTATGTGAGCCTCAATTTAATATCGGTTCCCTCAGGCAGGAAAAAGTCTGGTAATGTGATAACTTGGTCATTCAGTACTTTTAGGTTGTAATCTGACTTCATTTTGTTTCCATATTATGTTACTGAGCTTTGACCTGGCCAACCGAAGCAGCAATGCCATGAATATCAATATATTAGAGTCCATAACTTTTTTTTTTTTTTTTTTTTTTTTTTTTTTTTGGGCCAGGCAGTATATAGAGTGTGTGAAGTATTTAAATGTTAATCATCTTATTTTTCACATGCCCTGTTCATATGACTTTCCTGTGAGAGATGAAGTACTAAGAGGAATTGGGAAGCATCAAAAATACAGTCCTTCCAGATGTGCGTTTGCCTCATCACTGAAGGTTAGCCACATCAGCATTAATTTTCCCCATAATCCTTTAATGGCAAACTCACTCAGCTTTATGAGTAACCTCTCTCATGGTCCATATGTCTGATATTTACACACCGACATCACTTCCCATTGCAGAATTCTCCTTTATGATTCCTTTCATCCTGAAGCCTTTGGTCAGAGCTTCTGTTCTCAGTCCTCCACCACTCCCTAATGCTCTCTCCCACCCAGATGCAGAGGGAAAGATGTTGTAATTCAGCAGCTGCTAACAAGAAGAAAGTAAAATTTCATCTGTGTTTGTGAACACAGTACAAGGCAGAACGTGCGTACACTTCGGCACAGGACTCATAATATTTTCCAAAGGAGATTATTCTGTTTTTCTTTTTGTGGTGCTTCAGAGTTTTGCTGAGCCGGCAGAACGGGAGGGCATGCACTGTTGCTGCTGGATTTGTGGGTCAACCTGGTTCAGACAGTAACTGTATTTACTGTGAGAAACATAGTGTGTCAGAAACAAGGGCAGTTTGATCGAGATGAGTCAGCGTGGAGAAAAATGGTCAGTCTAGAGACTACAAAGCAGATATTCAGACAAAGAAGAATAAAAATTAAAAAAAATCCGAAACATGGTTAGAGAATGGGTATGATACACAATAATAATGCAGCATGTGATTAAAAACAATTAAAATATCATTCTTCTTCTGAACTGCTTCAGCCTAATTAGGATCACAAGGAGGCTGGTGCCCATCTCAGCCAACTCTGGGTGAGGGCAGGATACACCCTGAACAGCCCGCCAGGCCATCACATTGCCAACACTCATGCAATCATTCATACTCATACTCACACCTCGGGGTGACTTGGAATAGCCAATTAACTACTGGGCATGTTTTTGGACAGTGGGAGGAAACTGGAGTACCCGGAGGAAACCCACGCAACCACATGCAAACTCCACACAGAAACACTCAAGCCATGTCTTCTTCCTGTGAGGCAGACCCGCCAACCACCATGCCCTGTGCCACTCCAATTAAAATATAAAGGCTGTAAATTATTTTGTGCACAAGTGTACAAAAGTATAAAAGGAGTCTCTCACCAGCTTGAGCAGTAACACTCACGAACAAACTTTCTTTAACTCTATGAGAAATAGGAACGTTTTCCAAACACTAAATAAACAGTTAAGATCTCGCACTACTGCGGTGGCCTGGCGAGTTGTCCAGGGTGTACTCTGCCCTCGCCCCGAGTCAGCTGAGATGGGTAGCAGTCTCCCTGTGAGCCTAATTAGCATTAAGTGGTTCAGAAAGTGAATGAATAAATGAACCTCTCACTATAATCACACTTCGGAAAACATGTTGCATTACCAGTGTCATCGGTTCAAAATTTCTATTTCATTTTCTGAACCACTTTAACCTTTTATTAGGATATCAGGGGGCTGAACAGAACATTTTTTTAAAATTCTGTAATTCAATATACATCCTATCCAGCTAGTTCTACATCACTGGAAAGAAAAAGTAGGTAGTCTGTTGGGCTTCTTCCACCCGAGCCCAGTGGCTCATCAGGTGCTTATTCCCGGTTTCCATAGTGTGAAGTTACAAGGAGTTCAACTGCTCCTGGATGGGACGCTACACCATCGCAGGCTACCTTCCCAGTATATTTTACTGGTATCCATTTATACTGCTGGAGGCACTGGTGGCCTAGTGGTATAGGGCGCTGGATTGCTGATCGTAACGTTGGACGTTCGAGTCCCACTCTCCACAGGGTTGTCACTGCCCCCCCCCCCCCTCCCCCAGTGCAGTTAACTGGGTTATCAAAGACCGGCGATGTCTCCCACTGTCTTTGGTGAGAGGTTCATGAAAAAAAAACATTGCTGACTTCTGTAAAGAGTAGCTGCAAAGCCGTCAGCGTGTTTCTGTCCCTTGCTAAAGGGTTGTGTCAGGAAGGGCATCCGACGTAAATACCTATGCCAAATCATTCGCTGTGGCGATCCCTGAAAAAGCCGAAAGGAAACTACTACTACTACTACCAATTTATACTCCTCAGTGAAGAGAGGCACACTTGTGGTTTTGACCTTGCCCAAGGGTCTAACTGGGATTTGAACACACAACCTCCTGATCATGAGCCCAGCACCCTAACCACTATGCTACTGGCCCCACTGGAAAGAAACAGTGCAGAATAAAAAATGCATAAACAAACAAAATAAACAAAACAAAACCAAAAAAAAAGAGCAGAAGAAGAATTAGAGAAAGCCATGCAGTCCTTCAGTCATGCTTACCACAGTGATAGCACAGTATTGGTGAAATAAAAAGTACGGTAATATAAAGCTATACACTAAACGTGAAACAGTATGATAACACTGTCATGGGTGTGGATCTGCTTAGATGGTTTTTTTACAACAATCATCCAAAGGTGTCTTAAGAACTCTTATTTAAAAAGTGTTCTTTCCTGCAGCTCGCTGTAAAGGGCTAACATCTCTCATTATTGTAAAAATGAGTGATGGGGCAGAAAGATAGAGCTCATAAGACAGGCCTAAGATATGGCCCATGAATAGAGTATATTGTGACTGTAATGGTTTCCAATGAGCATGTGCTGAAAGGATGCAGAGCTAATCTGATGAAATGGCTGAGGGAGAAATGAGTACCATAGAAAGTGTTCCACCTGGGTGCACAAATTCTTGCTGCCGTTATTAACTAGATATTTTTAAGTTCAGTATGAATTGGTTGCGTTTCTCGAGGAAAGCAGAATAATCATCAGAATTAAAATTCCGGATTAGCATTTGGAACAAACCAAAGCTCAGTCGTCAGTTTATGTGTCAACTGCAACAATGCTCCTATCAAATTAGAAAGTTCTTTCAGTGGAACATTTTCCCAGTGCATCATATTTCTTATTGTGATATCCCGTATCATTGTCAGGGTGACCATTCTTATCTTTTCTTCAATTTTCCTGTCTGGACCATCTGGTTTGAATGAGCAAGACTCTATCAGAAAAGCCCGTGATGAGGACAGTGAAAAACAGAACCAGCTGTATCCTATTATATAGACATGGTTCCAGAAGAATTGGTTTTGGTCGTCAGCACAGAGTGTCTGTGATACTGCAGCACAAGCACCAGCTGCCACACATTTCATAGGTCATTGGGCTCTGTGGTGTACTCTCACATTTCCATCATACACACTTCTATAATGGAGCAACACTGTACGTTGCAGGAGGACGACACACGTCTCTAATGGTTTAATTTAGGAAAGGGGGAAACACAAAGCCTCTGCAGAACAGCTGCAAATGATTCATCTCATATGTGTTGGCCTATAGTATAAACCTGCATCGGATAGTATTTCTTAATTATAAGATAGAAACACTCTGATCCAACAGGTAATGCACTGTGATGAAATGGTTACTGTTTGGTTATGTGTGTGGTTGGTCTTGTGACAACCATGCATATTTTGGTGCACAAATGGCAGAATGCACTTGCTGAGTCATATGTTTCATTAAAATGCAATCTGGTATGTGTCAGAAAGAATCAATAATTGCTTGCTGATTCATTCAATGCATTGAGCTGGTATTATATCTAAATTATATATATATATATATATATATAATTTAGATATATCTATATATATATATATATATATATATATATATAATTTAGATATATCTATATATATATATATATATATATATATACATACACACACACACATATATATATATATATACATACACACACACACACACATATATATATATCGGCGGCGGCGGCAGCCGTACGTCTCGAGAGACGACGGTAGTGACTGTAAAGGCCCACCCTAGAGTGACAGTTTCTTAAACAATTATTGCATATGAAAGGGCTTTGAGGAGCCATGGGGATACCCTTTCTTTCCTCTTTGCTCTTTTCTCAGCTAGCTTGTTTATTCTGTTGGTTTCAGCTTTGTTGACCCCCTCGTTGACTGTGGCCTTCCAGAGCTGGCGTGTTTCAGCAGTGCCTTCCCAGGTGTTTATGTCGATGCCAGATAATTTCATGTTCCGTTTGCACACGTCCTTGTACCGAAGCTGTGGTCTTCCTGTGCGGCGGGAGCCCTCACTCAGCTCTCCATACAACATGTCTTTAGGGATGCGCCCCTCGTCCATTCGCCGTACGTGACCCAACCACCTAAGTCGTCTCTGGCTCAGCAGTGCAAGCAGACTTGGCATGCCAGCACGCTGTAGTACCTCGGTGTTGGTTACTCTGTCTTTCCATTTTATATGGAGCAGACGCCTGAGACAGCGAAGGTGGAAGCTGTTGAGCCGCTTTTATTGACCAGCGTACGTGGACCAGGCCTCACTGCCATAAAGGAGTGTGCTGAGTACACAGGCCTGATAGACACGTAGCTTGGTGTTCTCTGTTAGCTGGGTATTACTCCATACACGCTTGTTCAGTTTGGACATCACTGTGGCGGCTTTCCCGATTCTGCATGAGATCTCTATGTCAAGAGAGAGAGTGTTGGTGATAGTGGATCCCAGGTAGGTGAAGGAGTCCACGACCTCAAGCTGCGTGTTATTTATGTTGATGTTTGGGACTGTGTTTGTGCCCTGGGCCAGGATGTTTGTCTTCTTCAGGCTGATGGTCAGTCCGAATTCATTACAGGCATGGAACAGGCGATTGACTAGCTCTTGAAGACCAGCCTCAGTGTGGGACGTCAGTGCAGCGTCATCCGCGAACAGCATCTCGCGGATGAGGACCTGCATCACCTTCGTCTTTGCGCGCAGTCGAGATATGTTAAACAATTTTTCATCTGACCTGGTGTGGATATGGACCCCTTCCTCACTGTCAGAGAAGAGATTATATATATATATATATATATATATATATATATATATATATATACACTATGTATATATACACACTATATATATATATACATATACATATACATATACATATATATATATATATACATATACATATACATATATATATATATATATATATGTATGTGTGTGTGTGTGTGTGTGTGTGTGTGTGTGTGTGTGTGTGTGTATGGCTTTGCTAATTAAACCACTAAATGGGACACTGAGTCTAAATTTTCACAGGAAATAAAACAAGGTATAAATCGTGCCATTAGATAGTCAAAGCCATCCCCCAAAAATGATTCACAGGTTTTATAGTCTAACAACATTCGTTCATTCATTCTCAAAACCAATTTATTCTAATTAGGGTCATAGGGAGGCTGGTGCCCATCTCAGCCCACTCTGTGTGAGGGCAGAGTACACCCTGGACAGCTCCCCTTGCCACAGCATGGCAGAAATACATTGACAGTTTTTTGCAGCCTACTCTGGAGAAAAGTCAGCAATGATCTTTTTTACATGCCTCTCACCACAGACAGTGAGAGACCTGGCTGGCCTCTGGTAACCCTGTGAGCTACCCTGGGGGCACAGCAGTGATAACCGTTGATAGTGGGGCTTAAACCCCTTTTTTGGAATCAGTAATCCAGCACCTTACCACCGGCAACCACTGTTCCTTGGCCTAACTTTGTGCGCATTAAATTTGGCAGTCTTTAGTCTGCTCAAAAATGTTTGCGAGTTTTATTGCGTACAAGGTTTTTGGAAAGCACATCATTTTGGGACATATGAATATGGAACAGATTGAAATGTGTTCAGTCTGCTCGAAGTATTCTGTATCATGTACAAAATCCTGAATCCCATGTCCAAAGTGAAAGATTTAGAGGGTGCTTTTGTACGGACACAGAAAATCGCAAACAAATAGCTTTCCATTTGTGACGCCGTACTCACACACTCAGGCATCTCTGTTAACTTATTGCTGTTTTCCACAGTTATACAGAATGTGTGAGATTACAGGAAGACAAGAATGGATGAGGCACAATGTGGCTCATAGTACACACCATTGTGCATTTCATTTCTCTTCTTCTTCTTTTGATAAATGCTTTGATCTCCTGCATGCAGCTCTTAGGGAGTTGTGTAATGTAGTGGAAAAGATTCCTCAGTGACGATGCACACTTTCTCATGCATCGTCTGCACAGTGTAAGAGAGCCTGGTGACAAATGGGTTGACGGGTAAGGAAAGGCTGCCTGTTAGCTTTAAAAGATGGAGCTCTCTTCACTTTTTCCTTAATTTATCAAGTCAGTGATAGCTGTACATAAACAGGCAAAATCTTGTGTGTTATTGGCAGAATCACCTTTGGAGCTGCAGAGAATGAGGACAGAGGATGGAGTGAGTGATAAAGGAGGATCCAACAGTTTCTTAGAGTGAAGCAAAGATACTGCCAAGAGAATTAATGCATTAGAAACTTCGACAGCGGGGTGGTGAGCAGAGAGCTGCTGAAGAATAGGTGTGAAGATGAAACAGGCAAATATTAATGCAGAGCAATCAAAAACTGTCACACACTATAGTTATGTTGGCCCACCTTTGCCTTTGAATTAAGGTATGAAGGGTAATGTTTAGATAAACTTCTGCAATGACACAACTTCTACTTCAGTTAAATCCAAGTGTGCAAAAGGCGTCTTATGCGCCCTGATCCACTCAGCAGATCAAAACCACTGAGATTCTCATTGTAGCTGATGAATAGAATGATAGCCATGTCCACAAGAACACACTCACACAATCACCCCGCCCACACCAAATAAATATCCACTCGTACCCGTGACTTCATTTTCGTCTATGTCGTTTTCAAACCTAAAAGAGCATTTTTTGCAAGGTTACCTTCTGGGTACCTGTGGGTACCCGACCGTTGCAGTACTCTGCCTTAGGCAGATTCTTCCGTCATTCAGGTGAAAGCTAGTTTAACTCGCTACCTCTGGGAGCTCGGAGTGCTTCCGATGTGAGTAAATAAGCGGCATTTTCTTTTCGCAGTTGTTTTTGGTGATGCAGTGGTTTTTGTAGATGGCGCATATTTGCACCCGTCAGCCACCATAAAGTATACATTCATTATTTTTAAAAGCCACGGAGACGCATCAGAGAGGTGAAAGAGCCGCGGGTTGCCAGCAATGGCTACTATGCATTACAGGTGCATTATTTCGTTCACCGCCCTTATTTACACTGATGAGTGCATCACTTAACAATTGGGACAGCACAGCCTTTTTCAGTTGTTCCAGTGTGTAAGAATCTTTCTGCTTCCAAGCATATTGAAGCCATTTTTGAATGATTAGCTTCACCAACAAGTGGCTTTCTTATGGCCACTCAGCTGTTGAGTTCAAATCCTTTATGTTTGCGTTGCATTTTGTGTGGAAATCCTTTTACTCTCATGAAAAAAAACAGTGTGAGTCCTCCTGATTTTTATAATTTCATTGTTCATTTTCTGTAACCGCTTAATCCTAATTAGGGTCGCAGGGAGGCTAGCGCCCATCCCAGCCAACTCCGGGCGAGAGCAGAGTACGCCCTGTATGGCTCGCCAGGCCATCGCAGGGGGGAAACACGCAGACGGCTATGCAGCCTACTCTTATTGAAAGTCAGTAATGGTTCTTTTACAGCCTCACACCATAGACAGTGAACTACATGGCTGGCCTTTGATAACCCAGTTAGCTGCAATTTTTTTTTTTTTTTTTTTTTTTTTTTTGGGGGGGTCAGTGACAACCTGTGGAGAGTGGGGCTTGAACCCCCAACCTTAGGATTTGTGATCCAGCACCTTTACCACCTGCCCACCACTGCCCACATTTTTATAATTTGACTTCTGTAAACAATAAACTGGGGTAAAGGTATTTCTGCACGGAATTTGCATGTTCTTCTCAGGAATACACGGGTTTCCTTTGGGTACTCTGGTTTCCTCCATCAGTCCAAATACATTACATTAGGCTAATTGGCTGTTCCAGATTGCCAAGATTACTCAGCCTATCCCAGGCTGACCCTTCAGTCTGTCTGTCTGTCTTCTTTTTGGCTTTTTCCCTTTTACTCAGGAGTCACCACAGCGAATCATCTGATTCGCACGTTTAATTTGGCAGAGATTTTTACGTCGGATGCCCTTCCTGTCACAACCCTTTTTTAGCAAGGGACAGAAACACGCTGACGGCTTTGCAGCTACTCTTTACGAAAGTCAGCAATGGTTCTTTTACATGCCTCTCACCATAGACAGTGACAGACATGGCCCGCCTTTGATAACCCAGTTAGCCGCACTGGAGGGTACAGTGACAACCTTGTGGAGAGTGGGACTCGAACCCCCCAACCTTTGGATCAGCGATCCAGCGCCCTATACCACTAGACCACCACTGCCCCAGGCTGACCCTTCAGTGGCAGGATTAAATGGTTCAGCAAATGTGTGAGTTAGTGAGTGAGTGCTGTCAGCTGAAACAAATTAATTACTGCAGTAATTATCCAATCAAAGGACTGAACACGTTTGCATGTTAATATCCAGGTGGCAACTTTTTTGGCAGGGTAGTGTGCATTAAAATGTGTCATAAATTTCTATGGGCGGAAAAAAATAAACATTGTTTTATAAGATCTACTTTAAACTGATTATAAACTAATCCGTTTCCTATGAGAGGGGTGAGAGTTTTATTTCTCACCAGATGTGCATGGCTGTCAGAATGGAGAATAGTACCCAATGTAACAATAAAAGCCAAAAATGAGCTCACTTCTTGAACAAGAGCAGAAAGAAAAGACACTGAGGAAAGGGAGGTGGCCTTTGGCTTTGGTTGGCCCACAGAGGGAAAAAGCGATAGAGGTTGATCACTAACAGGTGGCTGATGCTGATTGATTCATTTGCGGAAAAAAACAGAAACATTTCAACTCTTCCAACTCCATGACCCCATAAAACCTCTATGTTGTGATGTTCAAAAATCACTGTGCTGGTTGGACACAGTTTAAGTTTCAGTTCCAAAATAAAAATCAGTGCTTTGTGTTGTATCCTTAAAGAAATTAATTTCACACAAACCTGGTTTCAAGTTTGAATCTCCAATGTTGTTCAATCATCATGGCAACAAATCAGCACATTTTTAATAAAATAATAATAATAATAATAATAATAATAATAATAATAATAATAATAATAATAATAATAATAATAATAATAATAATAATAATAAAGGGGCAGTGGTGGCCTAATGGTATAAGGTGCCGGATCACTGATCCAAAGGTTGGGGGTTCAAGTCCCACTCTCCACAAGGTTGTCACCGTCCCCCCCAGTGCAGCTAACTGGGTTATCAAAGGCAGGCCATGTCTGTCACTGTCTATGGTGAGAGGCATGTAAAAGAACCATTGCTGACTTTCGTAAAGAGTAGCTGCAAAGCTATCAGCGTGTTTCCACCCTGCGATGGCCTGGCGGGCTGTCCAGGGTGTACTCTACCCTCGCCCTGAGTTGGCTGGGATGGGCACCAGCCTCCCCGCGACACTAATTAGGATGAAGCGGTTACAGAAAATGAAATGAGATGAAATAATAATAATAATAATACAGATTCCGTGTAATTTCTTTAAGAACATTAACACACTGTAGTATTAGTAGTAGTTGTTTCCTTTTGGCTTTTTCCCTTTCTATGCAGCTACTCTTTACGAAAACCACAATGGTTCTTTTACATGAACCTCTCACCATAGACAGTGAGAGACATAGCCGGTCTTTGATAATCCGGTTAGCTGCACTGGGGGGACAGTGACAACCCTGTGGAGAGTGGAACTCAAACCCCAAACCATAGGATCAGCAATCCAGTGCCCTATACCACGAGGCCACCACTGCCCAAATATTAACACACTGTAATAGTATGAAATGGGGCCGGTGGTGTAGTGGTTAGGGTGCTGCACTCATGATCAGGAGGTTGTGTGTTCAAATCCCGGTTAGACCCCCACTGTGCTATGACCCCTGGGCAAGGTCTCAGCCACAAATGGACCTCTGTTCACCCAGCAGTATAAATGGGTACCAGTAAAAATATACTGGGAAGGTAACCTGTGATGGACTAGCGTCCCATCCAGGAGGAGTTGGACTCCTAGTCGCTTCACGCTATGGAAACCGGGGATAAGCACCGGCCTGATGAGTCACTAGGCTCGGGTGTAAAAAGCCCAACAGACTTTACCTTTTTTAATAATCCTAAATGTGATAATTGTAATAATTTTGAATACAGGGCGTTGTGATGGAGGTGCAGGTACCTGACATCTCAAGATTTTCAGGGTATTGTGTGTTCTCCTCATGTGTATATGAGATGCTTCCATGTTCATGCCTCGAAGGATTGGACAAATTGTGTGAAAGTGTGAATGTGTGCTTTGATTATGAGCCCTGTGAGGAACTTCCATTTAATCAGCCTTTGTGTGAGCCCTGTAATAAACTGTATTTTTCATTCTCTCATATTAGATTTAAAAATAGTATTTTCTCATCATGCACTATATATCTGGGGTCTGTCACGGACGGCTACTTCTTACCCTCTTCATGTGTTTTCAGAAAAAGCTTCAGATTCACCAGAAAAAAAATTAATACTAATTTCTTTCTTTCTTCCTTTCGGCTTTTTCCCTTTTCTCGGGAGTCGCCACAGCGAATCATCTGATTCGCACATTTGATTTGGCATAGGTTTTTTTTACGTTAGATGCCCTTCCTGTCACAACCCATTTTATCAAGGGACAGAAACACGCTGACGGCTTTGCAGCGACTCTTTACGAAAGTCAGCAATGGTTCTTTTAAGTGCCTCTCACCATAGACAGTGAGAGACATGGCCTGCCTTTCTTCTTCTTCTTCTTCTTTTACTTTCGGCTGCTCCCTTCAGGGGTCGCCACAGCAAATCATCCGCCTCCATCTCACCCTGTCCTCTGCATCTTCTTTTCTGACTCCAACGACCTTCATGTCTTCCTTCACCACATCCATTCTCTTTGGTCTTCCTCGAGGCCTTCTGCCTGGTAGTTCCAACCTCAGCATCCTACTGCCAATATACTCACTATCCCTCCTCTGTACATGTCCAAACCATCTCAATCTAGCCTCTCTGACTTTGTCTCCAAAACATCTTACATGGGCTGTCCCTCTGATATACTCATTTCTGATCCTATCCATCCTCGTTACTCCCAGAGAGAACCTCGACATTTTCATCTCCGCTACCTCCAGCTCTGCCTCCTGCCTTTTCCTCAGCGCCACTGTTTCTAAACCATACAACATCGCTGGCCTCACCACCGTCTTGTACACTTTTCCCTTCATTCTTGCTGACACTCTCCTATCGCACATAACACCGGACACTTTTCTCCAACCATTCCAGCCTGCCTGCACATGCTTCTTCACCTCTTTTCCACATTCTCCATTGCTCTGGATTGTTGTTGCCTAAGTACTTAAAATCCTCCACCTTCATTATCTCTGCTCCCTGTAACATCACCGTTCCTCCTGGGTCCTTCTCATTCACACACATGTGTTCTGATTTTCTGAGGCTAACCTTCATTCCTCTCCTTTCCAGGGCATACCTCCACCTCTCTAGATTTTCCTGCACTTGTTCTCTGCTCTCACTACAGATCACAATGTCATCTGCAAACATCACAGTCCATGGAGATTCTTGCCTCACCTTGTCTGTCTGCCTGTCCATCACCATAGCAAACAAGAAGGGGCTCAGAGCTGACCCTTGATGCAGTCCTACCTCCACCTTGAACTCTTTTGTCACACCGACAGCACACCTCACCACTGTCTTACATCTCTCATACATGTCCTGCACCACTCTAACATACTTCTGTGCCACTTCAGACTTCCTCATGCAATACCACAGTTCTTCTCTTGGCACCCTGTCATATGCTTTTTCTAGATCCATGGCCTGCCTTTGATAACCCAATTAGTTGCACTGGGGGGACAGTGACAACCTTGTGGGGATTCGAACCCCCCAAAGGATCAACGATCGTGTGCCCTATCCACTAGACCACCACTGCCCGTTTTTTATTAATTAATACTAATAAGATGTTTTATAAAATGCTAAAGTCAGCCTGCAACACCAAGAATAGTAATAATGGGCAACCTCACAAACCCACCTTAGTATTTCACAACATTTTTTTGTTTCATTGTCTCAAAGTTGGTTTTAAAATTATCTCACCATTAAGCAGTGTGTGGTCTATTTGGAGCAAATATACTATAGTTGCAGTATAAAACCAGTTGCAACTGGTTGCCATAGGAACTAGATCATACTAGGGCTCACAAAACACAGACAGTGACCTTAGCATCGGAAATTTAAAGGGTCCAAATCACACCTCTTTTGAGTCATGACCCTCAGGCGTATTACATCATGAATATATAGTGTCCAGATCCTGAATTTCAAATATCATTTATCAAGGTCAGGATAAAATAAGTTATTAAAAGAGAAAAAAAATCCATCACTGTGACAAAGTATTGTGCACTGACACTATAACTGATTCAGTGTCAAAGGTTCAGGGAAGGTTAGCATATAAATGACCCATTTTCTACGTGTATAGAGAGGATAATAGTAAGAAATGACAACAAGGTCCATGGAGCACATTAGTCTTGTACTTTTTAAGTAGCAAGTATCGTTTACATGCTTATAGGTTAACAACCAGAAAGTGGAAATAAAGCAGCAATCTGTCAAAATCTGACAAAACTATTTAACCTGGAACAAATAAAGGTTGCTTCTATATTCAAAGACAGAACCTAGCCAACACCTCTCCAGTACTAACCCATTAGATGAGGAAACCTCCCTTTTCAAAAAAAAAAACAAACAAAAAAAAAACAAGGTGGTGGTTGTGATAGGTTTTGTTGGAAGGTCCTTGAATCTTTTTATTAGACAAACACCCAACCAGAGGTCTTCAATCTTATCCAAAAAGGGCCAGTGTTATTGCAGCTTTTCACTTCTGCCAAGCAGGACCCACACCCTCCACATGTTTCAATCACTGATCTCAGAAAAGGATTACATCCAGCATTATATCAGGTGGCAAAGCATTAATCCAAACTGGTGCTATCTTGGTGAGACTACTTTACTGTTGAGTATTATACCCAAATAGCGTAGAAAAAAGACAGGGGAAATAGAAACAATTGCAGTCTGTAAATTTCATTTTAAACTCTTTTTTGTGATAAAATTTCAGCTATGCAGAGCTTTTTTTAAATTCATTATCAATATGAGTGAAATTATTAGTTAAGTTATATGAATTTAAGGTATTCTGACCATAAGCAGTAACATTTTTGGTGTTTTTCAAGCTGTGTTGGCTTTCAACAGCTCCATTTTGAGCTCTTAAAGCTTGGTGACGTCACCACGATGGCTACCACCCGGCTTCAAAATTGAAATATTAATGTACAATCTATTTTTTTAATTATCATCTCCTTTTTGTTGATCAGTGATGAAAACCCTCTTTTTCACCAAACTATTAAAGCATGGATATCCAAATCATATCACATTGTGATATTTACACATGTGTGTATATTTATTGGTTTGTTTGTGGCCTGGTGGTACCAGTGTGGTGCCGATGGCGTAGTGGTTAGGGTGCTGCGCTCGTGATCGGGAGGTTGTGAGTTCAAATCCCACTGAGACCCTCACTGTGCTAAGACCCCTATTCAACCACAAGTGTGCCTCTGTTCACCCAGCAGTATAAATGGCTACCAGTAAAAATATACTGGGAAGGTAACCTGTGATGGACTAGCGTCCCATCCAGGTGAGTTGAACTCCTGGTTGCTTCACGCTATGGAAACCGGGGATAAGCACCGGCCTGATGAGCCATGAGGCTCGGGTGTAAAAACCCAACAGACTTACCGACCTTACCTGGTGGTAAGGTGATGGATCAGTGATCCCAAGGTTGGGGGTTCAAGCTGATTAATTTGTCAATACACATGTTCCTATTGGTTGTCTCAGTGATAAACACCGTAAGCGTATCACCCAGATGTAGATGAGGTTAAGCACAACCCAGTAAAGACATGAGGTAAGTTCCCAAAGCTTCTTGTTGTTTTCTGTAAACACTCTTAACTTCCACACTGTTACTGACAGACTGCTTTCAGTGATGAGAAATAGCACATGACAAAGATATCACAGCTTTATAATACATAGTTCATTTGTGACCTCATCTTACTTGCAGTTTAATTTATGCAGGCAAGTGCCCGTTTGTAATGAGGCTGTAAGTGTGCCTGTTCACACAAACATAAATAATTTTCATAATAAATACTGCTTGTATATTTTTGCCAAAGAGACTTTTTAAGCTTGGACCTTCAAAAATTAAATAAAGTAACTGAAGCTTAACAATAACTGATCATGCTGGGCCAATGAGTTTGACATAATTTCTGCATTTTTCTTTGTTTTTATATGCTTTAGTCATCTCCCGATGCACACGAATGAACCAAAGAATTTAAATACGCCCTACACTGAAAATGGTATCATAATTATTTATAACATCATAATGATCAGTATTATCAAATATTTAATAAAGAAACACACACACACACACATACACACACACACACACACACACACACACTTGGTGCGACACAAGTATGTTCACTACCTTGAGGCCAAATAAATTTTCATCCATATGAGTGCTCGTTGGAGCATTGTTGGTGCTTTGATTTCCAGGCAGTGGAAATCAATGGCATGACTTAACAAAAAAAAAAAAAAATTGGTGTGAAGTGAATGGCACAGTGTTTCTCTGTTATTTTTGGAGCACGTTATCAAGATCTTAATGTACATATTATTAATTAATTAATACATAAGCATGTGCACAGCATAGAGTCTCATTAATGACTCACGTATATCAAGTGACACTGCATTTTTAACATTTTTGCAAGTAAATATTTTTTTTATTCTCAGAAGCATAATGTCTCATTTTCCAAAACATAAATATGGTCATGTGACACTACAATGTATGAAAAACACACTTATGTGTAAAGAAAAAGGCGGTCTTCTTCATCTTCTACTTATTCCGGGGGCCAGTCAAGGGGGCATCAGCCATTGCAGTGAGGAACAGACGTCCCTCTCTGCAGCCACTTCCTCCAGTTCTTCCAGGGGAACACTGAGGCATTCCCAGACCAAGCGAGAGACATAATTCGTCCAGCATGTTCTTGGTCGACACCAGGTGAGGCAAACTCCCATGTTCCCCTCCTAGATCCTGTACTGTGTAGGACAAAAACCACATTGTTCCTCCTGAATCCCAGGTCAGATCCTCTTCTCCAGTATTCTTAAATAGACTTTCCAGGGCAGGACGAGAAGTGTGATTCCACAAAAGATGCAATAGTTCAAAAAAGTTGGAAACTACCACCCTGGTTTGCCAAATCTAAAGATATAGACTCTGATGACCAAGTGATGTTGCAGAGACATGTCAGCCAAGAGTGTCCTACAATATCCAGAGACCTGAATTATTCAGGATCTATCTCATCCTCACCTTGAGCCCGGCTGCCAGGGAGCTTTTAAAATAGACCTTTTGAACAGACTCCTACCTGAACCTCCAGGCCCTTCCTCTTCCATTGAGGGCATTTCGGTGGGATGAAGTAGGTCCTTCAGTATTTCTTTCACCTCTCAACAACTGTCCCCAGTTTCCAAACAAGATGAGTGACTCCCCACCTCCACTGTAAACAATGTTTGTGGAGTACTGCTTCCCCTTTCTGAGGCGTTGGATGGTGGTCCAGAACTTATTCGATGTCAGCCAATCTCTTTCCAGCCATCAAACTGCTCCACACCTGAGATTTTGCAATGGTGACAGCCTGGGCTACATCATCTTTAACTTGTCAGTATCCCTCCACTGCCTCAGGAGTCCCACAGGTCAAAGGTACCCTATAGGTGTTCTTCTTCAGCTTGATGCTCCCTCTCACTGCACGTGTCCACCACCTGATTCAGGGGTTGCCCCCACAGCAGGTACCAGTGACTTTCCAGCCACAGCTCTGGCATAGCATCTTGTCTGATTCCACAAAAGAGTTAGCGAGTGCAAACTGTTGAAACTGTTTCTGCTGGGTATGACCGAAAGCTGTGAGAACACAATGCATTGTAGCTTATTGTGTAAGGAGCTACTAAGTCAAAGACCAGTGAGATGTAACCAGTAATAAACCAGTGATAATGTTAATATTATTGCTGATAGACGTATAATGTAGACTTTAAAAAAGCATCACGGGGCATCTTGTACTGGTGTACCTCAAAATAGCTGCCAAAGGTCCTTTGTGGCAGTGCCAGAGCCCAGAGTTTCAGCTGTTGGAAGAATGTAATTTATGCCTTTCTGCTTTCATTTTGTCACAGAACAAATGCACTTGCAGATAAATGTTCTTTGTACTCTGACATTTAATCTGCATCAAATCCTTCTAGATAATGAAAGTGAGCTAAGTGAAGGAATATGGTATGAATTGAAAAAAATCACTTATAATAGTGAAGCAAACATCAATGATATCCTGTTTATCAGCCAATATTTCATTTTGATCAGAGTTTAAGACAAACAGGATGGAATGTAAAATCCCTGAGATGCTTCTTTAAATCCATCACATTCTATTAAACACTGTATTAAGATGAACACTGATGGCTTGATTTCCCCTCAACTTAAATGTCACATGTCAAACATAAGGAATTGGTGGAAGATGGAAAGCAAAGTAAAATAAATGCAAGGAATGACAAAATGCAATCAATCAACAAGAGTGTTAGAAATTATAATCATCTGATGGTGGAGCCTGTTTAAGGTGATGCATTTCACACATGTCCTTGCTCTGCATAAACAGCTCCAGTCCTTTTGATTGTGCAACCTCCTTTTTTAATAAAAGAAAAATAAATATTTGCATAAGTTTTTTTAAATCCAGACAAATTATGTATCTTCTTCTTTTCCTTCCGGCTGTTTCCTTCAGGGGTCGCCACAGTGAATCATCTTCTCCATCTCTCCCTATCCTCTGAATCTTCTTCTCTTCCACCAACTACCTTCATATCCTCCTTCACCACATCCATAAATCTTCTCTTTGGTCTTCCTCTAGGCCTTCTGCCCGGTAGTTCCAAACCTCAGCATCCTCTTCTTCTTCTTCTTCTTCTTCTTTTCCTTTCGGCTTTTCCCTTCAGGGGTCACCACAGCAAACCATCCGCCTCCATTTCACCCGATCCTCTGTATCTTCTACTCTTACTCCAACTACCTTCATGTCCTCCTTCACCACATCCGTAAACCTTCTCTTTGGTCTTCCTCTAGACCTTCTGCCTGGTAATTCCAACCTCAGCATCCTACTGCCAATATACTCACTATCCCTCCTCTGTACATGTCCAAACCATCTCAATCTAGCCTCTCTGACTTTGTCTCCAAAACCTCTAACATGTGCTGTCCCTCTGATGTACTCATTCCTGATCCTATCCATCCTCGTTACTCCCAAAGAGAACCTCAACATTTTCATCTCTGCTACCTCCAGCTCTGCCTCCTGTCTTTTCCACAGGGCCACTGTCTCTAAACCATGCAACATCACTGACCTCAACACCGTCTTGTACACCTTTCCTTTCATTCTTGCCGATATCTTCCTATCACACATCACACCAGATACTTTTCTCCAACCATTCCAACCTGCCTGCACACACTTCTTCACCTCGTTTTTTATATTACAAAGTTAAAATAAGTTAAGGGGAAAGTTAAGGAAAATGCAGCAAAACAAGGCCAATTATGCAACAAAAAAAAAAAACAAAAAAACAAAAAAACACAAAAAAAACAAAAAAGAACCCAACAAAACTACTTACATTTTTATGTGAGGTGCGCATGTGTGTGTGTGTGTGTGTGTGTGTGTGTGTGTGTGTGTGTGTGTGTGTGTGCGTGTGTGTGTGCGTGTGCGTCTGTATGTGTGTGTACTTATATTTTATTTACATATTATGCATTACTTTTGAATGTTTAATTGTCATTATAAGCATTTATAGCACTGAATATGTATTTATTGATATTATATACACTTATACATGTATAGTCAAGGGTGTCGATCCTACTTTGTCGAAATTGATGGCCGCGGGGGTGGGGGGTGGGGAGTATTGCCAGGCAGCACAAACAACTTGTAGTTTTACGCACACACACACACACACAAACACACACAAATACATAAATATATATATATATATATATACATATATACAGTAGTCTCTTGACTATTAGCGGTTTTGCACCCATGGTTTGAGCATTCGCTGACTGCCGAGAAACCGGCACGTGATTCAAATTCAGCCAATGCCTATCCTCCTTTCTCCTGATTGGTTGAGCTCATGCCCCGCCCCTTTTTCCTCATTCGTGCACAAGTTGTCACTGAGCCTCTTTTTTGTGTGTGTTTTAATTACCAGTTAAGCTCTATGATACCACTCAAATGCTATGCGTCTTCTCTGGCTAAACGATAAAAAATGCTGGATGTCTCTTCTGAAGAAATAAGACTTTCTCCTGAGAAACGACGGTTTTCTCTGAACTGTTGTATTAAAATCTTTTTCAATTATTATTCCAGTATAGTACCTAAGTTCATGTTTATGCATGAGATTTTATGTTCTGTAGCACGTTTAACAAACGATACCAAAAGGATCAATTTTATTACGCTTCATGTCCTTTTACATTGAACTTGGAGGGACGTCTTGGAGTGATGTCTCCAAGATGGCGCTGCACAGAGGGCGACGTCACGGAGTTCTCAGAGTCAAATTGTTTCCTTGTTCGTTTTAATTTGTTTTATTTGTTGTTTTGTTTGCTCATGTTTTGCTCTATGCTTGTCTACGACCGGTCGACTCTATGACAACTATCGGAGTATCTTTGGGCGTGTATAACTAAATGTGTGGGGTGCGGCTAGCAGAGCTGATATGCTATTGTAGGCAGCTCAATGCAAGCCGCACCCCAGCTGACAAGAAGCCAAGGCGGGAACGGGTCGAATAACAACTCTGGCGCATGGGATTGCAGGGGATGAAGGTCGTGTAGCCGGCTCGTGCAATTGCCTCAAGCCATGTTTCACAGAAACACAGTCCTGTAGATCCCTCTGCGCTGCAATCTGAGCATGAAGCTCGTCCATCTTATTTCGCAGGGACTGAACATTTTCAAGCAGTATGGCCAGAAATGCTAACCAAGCCTCTGAGAACCCTGCCTGGGCTTATTGCTTATTGGTGCAGTTAGCTCCCATAGCAGCTCACGAAAGAAGTTGTTTAGAAGATACTTAGTTGCCCGAAGCTGAAGCTTCTCATAGCAGTAGTAGGGTCGATCGGTCATAGACAAGCATAGTGCAAAACATGAACAAACAAATAAAACAAATTAAAACAAACAAAGAAACAATTTGACTCTGAGAACTCCGCGACGTTGCCCTCTAGGCAGTGCCATCTTGGCGACATCACTCAGCAAATCATCTGCCTCCATCTCACCCTATCCACTGCATCTTCTTCCTTTAACACCAACTGCCTTCATGTCCTCCTTCACCACGTCGATGAATCATCTCTTTGGTCTTCCTCTGGGCCTTCTGCCTGGTAGTTCCAACCTCAGCATCCTACTACCAACATATGTACTCACTATCCCTCCTCTGTACATGTCCAAACCATCTCAATCTAGCCTCTCTGACTTTGTCTCCAAAACGTCTTACATGTGCTGTCCCTCTGATGCACCTGATCAAGCCTGATCCTATCCATCCTCATTACTCCCAAAGAGAACCTCAATATTTTCATCTCTGCTACCTCCAGCTCTGCCTCCTGTCTTTTCCCCAGGGCTGTTTTTAAACCATACAACATCGTTGACCTCAACACCGTCTTGTACACTTTTTCTTTCATTCTTGCCGATACCTTCCTATCACACATCACACCGGACACTTTTCTCCAACCATTCCAACCTGCCTGCACACGCTTCTTCACCTCTTTTCCACACTCTTCATTGCCCTGGATTGTTGAGCCAAAGTACTTAAAATCCTCCACCTTCCTTATCTCTGCACCCTGTAACCTCACCGTTCCCCTTGGGTCCTTGTCATTCACACACATGTATTCTGTCTTACTGAGGCTAACTTTCATTTCCCTCCTGTCCAGGGCATACCTCCACCTCTCTAGATTTGCCTGCACTTGTTCTCTGCTCTCACTGCAGATCACAATGTCATCTGCAAACATCATAGTCCATGGGGAATCTTGTCTAACCTCGTCTTTCAGCCTGTCCATCACCATGCTACCTTTCCACCTGGTCTCCTG
Organism: Plotosus lineatus; assembly: GCA_024760905.1. Taxonomy (NCBI): domain Eukaryota; kingdom Metazoa; phylum Chordata; class Actinopteri; order Siluriformes; family Plotosidae; genus Plotosus; species Plotosus lineatus. Next base: position 39,054,200 of record CM045728.1, read on the forward strand.
AACACACAGTATGTCCACCTTCCTCCTCTGCATCATGTCAGCCAGCTCTCTAGCCTTTCCTGTCATAGTTCCAACATTCAAAGTCCCTACTTTCAGTCCGAGACTCATGCCTTTCCTCTTCTCTCTCTGCCTACAGACACGCCTTCCGCCTCTCCTTCTTCAACGTCTTCGACCAACAGTAGTCCAATTTCCACCAGTACCCTGTTGGTTAACAGCACTGATGGCGGTCGTTGTTAACCCGGGTCTTGACCGATCCGGTATGAAATTTTTTGTTGTGACTCGCATTTTTTATTTGCCATTTGTTTTACGCCGGATGCCCTTCCTGACGTAACCCTCTGCATTTATCTGGGCTTGGGACCGGCATGAGGGAGAGACACTGGCTTGTGCCCCTCCCTCACGGCTGCATTTCAATGTAAAAGGACATGAAGAGTAATAAAGTTTATCCTTTTGGTATCATTTGTTAAACATGCTACAGAACATAAAATCTCACGCACAAACATTCTCAGAATTACCTTAAGTACTGTCCTGGAATAATAATTGAAAAAGACTTTAAAACAAGTGCTTTACCACAGTATATGCTGTATAATGTTTATATTTTATCATTAATAAAAATAAGAGTAAAAATTGAAAATGTTTTCTTCATCATTACTATATTTTCCGACATTAGTACTGTATTAATGAGTAAGACTGTCTATAGAATGTGTTTAAGAAGCACATTTTAGCGCATGTAATAGATACAGAGTATTTTACTTCCGGCTGCTCATTCGTGCATGTGATGTGTTATATGGGGTTTTACTTCTGGGTACAGAACTTACGAATTATTTCGATTCGCGAGAGGGCTCGGAACCGAACCCCCGCAAATGTCTAGGGCCTACTGTATATCTATCTATCTATCTATCTATCTATCTATCTATCTATCTATCTATCTATCAATATATATATATATATATATGTATATATATATATATATATATATATATATATATGATCACCCCCCACCCTCACCCCCCCACCCCCGACTGACGTATACGTACATGTATATGTGTATATAATATCAATACATACATATTCAATGCTTTAAATGCTTATAATAACAAATAAACATGAAAAAATAATGCATAAAATGTAAATAAAATATAAATACACTCAAATACAGACGCATATGCGGGCACGCATGCATATGCGTGTGCATGCACTGAAATGTGCATCTCAGAAAAATACAAGTAATTTCGATGGGACGTGTTGGGTTGTTTTGTTTAGGGTTTTGTTTTTTGTTTTTTGGGGGGTTTTTGCATAATTTACCTTTTTTTGCAGCATTTTTCTTAACTTTTTCCCCTATTCTTCCTTAATTTCCTTATTTTTAAATTCAATTCATTAACAAGAAACACAATGCACTGAAGCCGCATGAATTGAAGTGCGAAGTAGCGAGGGATCCCTGAAAACACACACACACACACACACACACACACACACACACACACACACACACACACACACACACACACACGCTGCCTGGTAAGACGCAATGACATGGACATTGTTTGCCTTCTGGGACCGATCCATCCTGATGCACTGCTTCATTTTATTGCATCCTTTACCTGACAATCACTCACTACTGCTGAGGTTGGTCCCATAAGGATAGTTCAAAGGTTGCTGCTGAACCAATGTGGAATGCAGCTTGCAGATCCAACGCCTTAAAGTTACTGTGGATGGTCTTACTTGGAGAGCCTGAAGATTACATTTTCTGAGAACAGTTTATACCCAAGTCTCAGTCATTCTACAGAATATATAGCATACAGTATTCTCTTGGGTATTCGAAACTTAAGATTAAAAGCTATAATGAAATGAAGACCTTGATTCTGCTGACCAGAATTTTACCAGAAAATCCTTCCAACACAATCAGTAGTACTGATAAGCTTCATAAAATACATATATTACCGTTATTCAGTTCCCTTGCCATGGTCACCACTGTTTAGCACATTATACATCAAATATTAATTTCCATAATTTCTGTTGATTTGTGACGATACTCTTTGACTAAGGTTTGGAAATTTAGACAACTTTTTAGAAGTACACATTGCACTTGTCTTTGTGATTTCTATCAAGTCTGGAGTAATATCAATAATTTCATCTGAAATGAAAGGAAAGCTGGCCCTGCAATGGGGTAGCAAGCTGTCCAAGGTGTACTCCACCCTTTGCCCAGTACTGGCTGAGATGGGCACTAGCCTCCCCGTGATTCTAATTAGGATTATGTGGTTCAGAAAATGAATGAATTAAAGGATGAAAAAAAGCATTCTAAACTGTCCTGTTACTCATAAATATATGCATTTTTATCATATAATCATATGGTTATTTTCAAATACAGTTTCAATCTGCTAAAATCCATTTGATAATGTGCATTTGCCTGTTTGAAAAGGCTGCCAAATCAAAATCACGAAAGTAGAGTGTCAATCCCTCAGTTCATATAGGACATGCAAATAGCAATAAAAGGGGTATACCAATAAAATATTAAGAAATCAGATGCACAGATGCTCCTTGACTTACGTTCATCCGTTTTCCATTTTTTCGAATTTGCGGGGGGGGGTTTTTTTCGAAAAAAAAAAAAAAAAAGTCAAATTTTCAGTCTAGACGTATCTGCGTAGTACACTGACGTAATGACGTAATGATGTTGCGTCCATTGTTTACAAACGACAGACTGAACGTGCCCCTCCCTCTTCCCAGTTCAGTTTTATATATATATATATATATATATAAATTTTCCTTTCGGCTTTTCCCTTCAGGGGTCGCCAAAACGAATCATCTGCCTCCATCTCACCCGATCCTTTGCATCTTCTTCTCTTAAACCAAGGACTTTCATGTCTTCCTTCACGACATTCATGAATCGTCTCTTTGGTCTTCCTCTAGGCCTTCTGCCTGGTAGTTCCAACCTCAGCATCCTACTACCAATATACTCACTATCCCTCCTCTGTACATGTCCAAACCATCTCAATCTAGCCACTCTGACTTTGTCTCCAAAACATCTTACATGTGCTGTCCCTCTAATGTGCTCATTCCTGATCCTATCCATCCTCGTTACTCCCAAAGAGAACCTCAACATTTTCATCTCTGCTACCTCCAGCTCTGCCTCCTGTCTTTTCCCCAAGGCCACTGGTTCTAAACCATGCAACATCGTTGGCCTCAACACCATCTTGTACACTTTTCCTTTCATTCTGGCCAATACCCTCCTATCACACATCACACCGGACACTTTTCTCCAACAATTCCAACCTGCCTGCACACACTTCTTCACCTCTTTTCCATACTCTCCATTGCTCTGGATTGTTGAGCCTAAGTACTTAAAATCCTCCACCTTCCTTATCTCTGGTCCCTGTAACCTCACTGTTCCTCTTGGGTCCTTGTCATTCATGCACATGTATTCTGTCTTACTGAGGCCAACCTTCATTCCCCTCCTTTCCAGGACATACCTCCACCTCTCTAGATTTTCCTGCACTTGTTCTCTGCTCTCACTACAGATCACAATGTCATCTGCAAACATCATAGCCCATGGGGAATCTTGTCTAACCTCGTCTGTCAGCCTGTCCATCACCATAACAAACAAGAAGGGGCTCAGAGCTGACCCTTGATGCAGTCCTACCTCCACCTTGAACTCTTCTGTCACACCGACAGCACACCTCACCACTGTCTAACATACTTTTCTGCAACTCCAGACTGCCTCACGCAATATCACAGTTCCTCTCAGCACCCTGTCATATGCTTTCTCCAGATCAACAAAGGCACAATGCAGCTCTGTCTGACCTTCTCTGTACTTCTCCATTAACATCCTCAAGGCAAACACTGCATCTATGTTGCTCTTTCTTGGCATGAAACCAAACTGTTGTTCACAAATGCTGACCTCTGCCCATAGTCTCGCTTCCATTATTCTTCCCCATAACTTCATTGTATGGCTCATCAACTTTATCCCTGTGAAGTTGCCACTACTCTTCACGTCTCCCTTGTTCTTAAAAATGGGCATCAGCACATTTCTCCTCCATTCCTCTGGTATCCTATCACTCTCTAAGACCTTGTTGAATGTTCTTGTCAGAAAATATACTGCTACCTCTCCTAGACACTTCCATACCTCCACCGGTATGTCATCAGGACCAACTGCCTTTCCATTCTTCATCCTCTTCAATGCTCTCCTCACTTCACCCTTACTAACCTTTGCTACTTCCTGGTCCTCAACAGTCACCTCGTCTACTCTTTTTTCTCTCTCATTTTCCTCATTCATCAGCTCTTCAAAGTACTCTTTCCATCTTCCCAGCACACTTCTGTCATCAGTCAATACATTTCCCTCTCTGTCCTTTATCAATATAACTTGCTGCACGTCCTCCCCATCTATATTTCTCTGCTGTGCCAACATGTATAAATCATTTTCTCCCTCTTTACTTTCCAACCGAGCATACAAATCATCATACGCCCTCTGTTTGGCCTTTGACACCGCTACCCTTGCCTTACGCTGTGTCTCCCTGTACTCCTGTTTACTCTCTTCGGTTCTCTCAATGTCCCACTTCTTCTGAGCTAACCTCTTCCTTTGTACACACTCCTGTACTTCCTCATTCCTCCACCAAGTCTCCTTATCTACTTTCCTTCCAGATGACACACCAAGTATTTTCCTACCTGTCTCCCGGATCACATTAGCTGTTGTTGTCCAGTCATCTAGAAGCACTTCCTGACCACCCAAAGCCTGTTTCAACTCCTCCTTGAAGACAACCCGACACTCTTCCTTTTTCAGCTTCCTCCACTTTGTCTTCTGCTCTACCTTTGCCTTCTTCACCTTCCTCACCATCAGCATCATCCTGCACACCACCATCCTATGCTGTTTGGCAACACTCTCACACACTACTACTTTGCAGTCACTGACTTCCTTTAAATTACATCGCCTGCACAAGATGTAGTCTACCTGTGTGCTCTTACCTCCACTTTTATAAGTCACCCTATGCTCCTCTCTCTTCTGGAAGAAAGTATTCACCACAGCCATTTCCATCCTTTTTGCAAAATCTACCAACATCTGTCCTTCTGCATTCCTGTCCTGGATACCAAACCTACCCATCACTTCCTCGTCCCCTCTGTTTCCTGCACCAACATGTCCATTGAAGTCTGCCCAAATGACCACTCTTTCACCTCTGGGGGTACTCTGCATCACTTCATCTAACTCACTCCAGAATCTCTTCTCGCTCACATCCTGCCTGTGGGGCATAAGCACTAACAACATTGAACATCACACCTTCAATTTCTAACTTGAGACTCATCACTCTGCTGACTCTCTTTTCACTTCTAGAACATACAAATTGTAGAACATACTACATACAAATGACAAATCTAGAACATACAAATGACAAATTCCTCCTTCAAGATGACTCCGACTCCATTTCTCTTCCCATCCACACCATGACAAAACAGCTTAAACCCTGCTCCTAAGCTTCTAGCCTTGTTACCTTTCCACCCGGTCTCCTGAACATACAGTATGTCCACCTTCCTCCTCTGCATCATGTCAACCAGCTCTCTAGCTTTTCCTGCCATAGTTTCAACATTCAAAGTCCCTACTTTCAGTTCTAGACTCATGCCTTTCTTCTTCTCTCTCTGCCTACAGACACACCTCCCGCCTCTCCTTCTTTGACGTCTTCGACCGATAGTAGTCCAATTTCCACCAGCACCCTGTTGGTTAACAGCACTGATGGTGGTCGTTGTTAACTCGGGCCTCGACTGATCCGGTATGTCATTCTTTCTTGTGATTCGCATATTTTATTTGGCATTTGTTTTACGCCGGATGCCTTTCCTGACGCAACCCTCTGCATTTATCCGGGCTTGGGACCGGCGTGAGGGAGAGACACTGGTTTGTGCCCCCCCTCCTCACGGCTGCATTCTAGGCATGAACATGGAAGCATCTCATATACACATGGGGAGAAAATTTTGACATACAGCTCATGTCTGTCTTTCTTCCTTTCGGCTTTTTCCCTTTTACTTGGGAGTCACCACAGCGAATCATCTGATTCGCATGTTTGATTTGGCAGAGGGTTTTTTTTTACGTCGGATGCCCTTCCTGTCACAACCTTTTTTTAGCAAGGGACAGAAACACACTGACGGCTTTGCAGCCTACATACAGCTCATGAAAACCCAAAATTCCTGTCTCAAAAAATTAGCATATTTAATCTGACCAATAAAAAAAGTGTTTTTAATACAAAAAAAGTCAACCTTCAAATAATTATGTTCAGTTATGCACTCAATACTTGGTCGGGAATCCTTTTGCAGAAATGACTGCTTCAATGCGGCGTGGCATGGAGGCAATCAGCCTGTGGCACTGCTGAGGTGTTATAGAGGCCCAGGATGCTTCAATCGCAGCCTTAAGCTCATCCACAGTGTTGGGTCTGGTGTCTCTCAACTTTCTCTTCACAATATCCCACAGATTCTCTGTGGGGTTCAGGTCAGGAGAGTTGGCAGGCCAATTGAGCACAGTAATACCATGGTCAGTAAACCATGTACCAGTGGTTTTGGCACTGTGAACAGGTGCCAGGTCGTGCTGAAAAATGAAAATCTTCATCTCCATAAAGCTTTTCAGCAGATGGAAGAATGAAGTGCTCCAAAATCTCCTGATAGCTAGCTGCATTGACCCCGCCCTTTGATAAAACACAGTGGACCAACACCAGTAGCTGGCATAGCACCCTAGACCATCACTGACTGTGTGTACTTGACACTGGACTTCAGGCATTTTGGTGTTTCTTTCTCTCCAGTCTTCCTCCAGACTCTGGCGCCTTGATTTTCGAATGACATGCAAAATTTGCTTTCATCCGAAAAAAGTACTTTGGACCACTGAGCAACAGTCCAGTGCTGCTTCTCTGTAGCCCAGGTCAGGCACTTCTGCCGCTGTTTCTGGTTCAAAAGTGGCTTGACCTGGGGAATGTGGCACCTGTCGCCCAGTCCACTGCTTCCACAGGTCCCCCAAGGTCTGGAATCGGCCCTTCTCCACAATCTTCCTCAGGGTCCGGTCACCTCTTCGGGTTGTGCAGCGTTTTCTGCCACACTTTTTCCTTCCCACAGATGTCCCACTGAGGTGCCTTGATACAGCACTCTGGGAACAGCCTATTCGCTCAGAGATTTCTTTCTGTGACTTACCCTCTTGCTTAAGGGTGTCAGTGATGGCCTTCTGGACAGCAGTCAGGTCGGCAGTCTTACCCATGATGGCGGTTTTGAGTAATAAACCAGGCTGGGAGTTTTTACAAGCCTCAGGAATCTTTTGCAGGTGTTTAGAGTTAATTGGTTGATTCAGATGATTAGGTTTATCGCTCGTTTAGAGTACCTTTTCATGATATGCTAATTTTTTGAGACAGGAATTTTGGATTTTCATGAGCTGTATGCCAAAATCATCAGTATTAAAATATTACCTGAAAGACCTGAAATATTTCAGTTGGTGTGCAATGAATCTAAAATATACGAAAATGTAATTTTTATCAGTACATTACAGAAAATAATGAACTTTATCACAATATGCTAATTTTTTGAGAAGGACTAGTATATATATATATATATATATATATATATATATATATATATATATATATATATATCTCCACACATGTATATGTATATGTATATGTCAGTTATATAGCGTGTTACCCTTGTGTTAAGACGTCGTCTCTGTGATCTTTGTGTTTACACTGTTTTGTGGACTTTTGTAACCCTAAGCAAATATGGTTGGTCAGAAGCGTAAGCCTACTAGCATGGGTGCAAGTCTCATACACAGAGATGAATTAACTATCTGCTCGGATCAGTGTAATCTGCCATGCATACTCAGTTAAGTAAAGAGAGTTGTAATATGAATGAAAACCCAAATCCAGCTCGGCTGGTGATTCACATCAGTGCAGGCTGTGTTCTAAACGAGTTCAACAGCACCCTTGCGCACTTGAAAGACCTGAAGTCCGTATAACCCACAGCAAGTACACTACTTTCACAAGTACACTACTATCGGTTTTGAGTGCCTCACATATTGTAAGCGTCGATTGGCTGTTTTAAGCGTCATGTAAAGTGACTCGGTATAAATAAGTGACTTATTTGAAATTAATGTTGATATTATTTGATATATTTGATATTATTTTACAATGTCTATAATAATTGATTTAGGGGTGTTTTATGAGATATGGTAATGGTATTTATGGATGCAGTGGTGGTCTAGTGGTATAGGGCGCTGGATCGCTGATTCAAAGGTTGGGGGTTCGAGTCCCACTCTCCACAAGGTTGTCACTGTCCCCCCCCAGTGCAGCTAACTGGGTTATCAAAGGCGGGCCATTTCTCTCACTGTCTATGGTGAGAGGCATGTAAAAGAACCATTGCTGACTTTCGTAAAGAGTAGGCTGCAAAGTCGTCAGCGTGTTTCTGTCCCTTGCTAAAAGGGTTGTGACAGGAAGGGCATCCGACGTAAAAACCTCTGCCAAATCAAACATGCGAATTAAATGATTCGCTGTGGCGACTCCCGAGTAAAAGGGAAAAAGCCGAAAGGAAGACAGACAGTACAGTATGAGCGTCATTTGTCACACAACATACGTCACTGTACCAATTTAAGTTGGTAAGTCGGGGAGCGTCTGTAAACTAGTGAACATCTGAATGAAACTCAAGGCAAAATACAACTGATACGTGCTTTTGTTCACATAAATTAAACAAGAGTCCAACAATACATTTAAAAGAAAAGGACATCATGCCATGCATCAGTATCTGAACAAATTCTTTTTATAAAAAGAAATTTTAAAGATTTTAAAGAGATATACAGAGATGTTTAATGTTAACTGCTGCATGAACAATGGACATACGTTTCACAGCTCTTTGTTTAGCAGCAATTATAAAAGAAAAAAAGAAAGTGCACAAAAGACAATGAAGTGACTGCCTTAAGTTTTACATGTGCATATACCTACAACACGTATATACACAGATTTATATGTACACATATAGACACATATACACCTATATATCTATTCACATAGTCATATAGATCTATTCACATACTCAAATATCAGTCTGGTCGCATAAATGGTACATTTTACAACTCTATAACTTCAAACTACAGATATAAATTTTCCAAGTCTATGTTTATTTGTGAATCAATTAATCAAAATATTTAGTACATGCCTGGGGGATAATATCAAAATATGTACATATGGTGAAGACAGTTTTTGAAAAAATTCAAATACTTCCTAGGGTACACCTTTTTCACGCTCAATTTTGTGAGAAGAAAAGGAGCTCATTATTTTCATATCCTGCTGAGCCTCTGCTAAGGTCTCCGCAGGTCCAACAACAGCATGAATTGGAGAACAGGTGCACGCACAATGATCAACATAATTTACATGTGCATGGCAAAATCTTTAAATAAGCACCAGACTTAAAATGGTATCGATGATAAACATAACTTTTCCTCTCCATCTTACATAGTATATATTGTGTTCCCATTGATCGTTGATGTACTGGCATTTATTAACTACAAACAATAAAGAAAAGTTGAACATGTCAAGCACCATCAATTGGCATAATGTGACTAATTACGCAATTATTAGCAAAATCTATTATTAGTGAATAGAAGACTGTTAATTTTGTTCATGTTACATACAGTAGCCCCTTGACATTCACGGGGGTTCGGTTCCGAGCCCTCCCACGAATCGAGATAATCTGCAAGTTCTGTACCTGGATGTAAAACCCCATGTATCACGTCACATGCTCGAATGAGCAGCCGTAAGTAAAATACTATGTATCTATTACATGCACTAAAATATGCTTCTTAAACACATTCTATAGACAGTCTTAATCATTAATACAGTATTAATGTAGTAAAATAGAGTAATGATTAAGAAAAACTTTTCAATTTTTACTCTTATTTTTATTGATGATAAAATATAACCATTATACAGCATATACTGTTGGCAGAGAGAGAGAAGAGGAAAGGCATGAATCTAGGACTAAGAGTAGGGACTTTGAATGTTGGAACTATGCAAAGAAAAGGCAGAGAGCTGGCTGACATGATGCAGAGGAGGAAGGTGGACATACTGTGTGTTCAGGAGACCAGGTGGAAAGGTAGCAAAACTGAAAGCTTAGGAGTCATCTTGAAGGAGGGGTTTTTCAGGAATGTTCTAGAAGTGAAAAGAGTGTCAGACAGAGTGATGAGTCTGAAGTTAGAAATTGAAGGTGTGATGCTCAGTGTTGTTAGTGCTTATGCCCCACAGGCAGGATGTGAGCGAGAAGAGAAGGAGAGATTCTGGAGTGAGTTAGATGAAGTGATGCAGAGTACCCCCAGAGGTGAAAGAGTGGTCATTGGTGCAGACTTCAATGGACATGTTGGTGCTGGCAACAGAGGGGACGAGGAAGTGATGGGCAAGTTTGGTATCCAGGACAGGAACACAGAAGGACAGATGTTGATCGATTTTGCAAAAAGGATGGAAATGGCTGTGGTAAATACTTTCTTCCAGAAGAAACAGGAGCATAGGGTAACTTATAAAAGCGGAGGTAGGAGCACACAGGTAGACTACATCTTGTGTAGGCGATGTAATTTGAAGGAAGTCAGTGACTGCAAAGTAGTAGTGGGTGAGAGTGTTGCCAAACAGCACAGTATGCAGGATGACGCTGATGGTCAGGAAGGTGAAGAAGGCAAAGGCAGAGCAGAAGACAAAGTGGTGGAAGCTGAAAAAGGAAGAGTGTCGGGTTGTCTTCAAAGAGGAGTTGAAACAGGCTTTGAGTGGCCAGGAAGTGCTTCCAAATGACTGGACAACCACAGCAAATGTGATCAGGGACACAGGTAGGAGAGTACTTGGTGTGTCCTCTGGAAAGAAAGTAGATAAGGAGACTTGGTGGTGGAATGAGGAAGTGCAGGAATGTGTACAAAGGAAGAGGTTAGCTAAGAAGAAGTGGGACATTGAGAGGACCGAAGAGAGTAAACAGGAGTAGAGGAAGACACAGCGTAAGGCGAAAGTAGCAGTGGCTAAGGCCAAACAGAGGGCGTATGATGACTTGTATGATAGGTTAGACAGTAAGGAGGGAGAAAATGATCTATACAGGTTGGCACAGCAAAGAGATAGAGATGGGAAGGATGTGCAGCAAGTTAGATTGATAAAGGACAGACAGGGAAATGTATTGACTGATGACACAAGTGTGCTGGGAAGATGGAAAGAGTACTTTGAAGAGCTGATGAATGAGGAAAATGAGAGAGAAAAAAGAGTAGAAGAGGTAACCATTGAGGAGCAGGATATAGCAAAGATCAGTAAGGGTGAAGTGAGGAGGGCATTGAAGAGGATGAAAAATGGAAAGGCAGTTGGTCCTGATGATATACCTGTGGAGGTATGGAAGTGTCTAGGAGAGGTAGCAGTAGATTTTCTGACAAGAACATTCAACAAGGTCCTAGAGAGTGAGCAGATGCCAGAGAAGTGGAGGAGAAGTGTGCTGGTGCCCATTTTTAAGAACAAGGGAGACATGCAGAGTTGTGGCAACTACAGAGGGATAAAGTTGATGAGCCATACGATGAAGTTATGGGAAAGAATAGTGGAAGCTAGACTTAGGGCAGAGGTCAGCATTTGTGAACAACAGTTTGGTTTCATGCCAAGAAAGAGCACCACAGATGCAATGTTTGCTTTGAGGATGTTAATAGATAAGTACAGAGAAGGTCGGAGGGAACTGCATTGTGCCTTTGTGGATCTGGAAAAAGCATATGACAGGGTGCCAAGAGAAGAACTGTGATATTGCATGAGGACATCTGGAGTGGCACAGAGGTATGTTAGAGTGGTGCAGGACATGTATGAGAGATGTAAGACAGTGGTGAGGTGTGCTGTCGGCGTGACCGACGAATTCAAGGTGGAGGTGGGACTGCATCAAGGGTCAGCTCTGAGCCCCTTCTTGTTTGCGATGGTGATGGACAGGCTGACAGATGAGGCTAGACAAGAATCCCCATGGACTATGATGTTTGCAGGTGACATTGTGATCTGTAGTGAGAGCAGAGAACAAGTGCGGGAAAATCTAGAGAGGTGGAGGTATGCCCTGGAAAGGAGGGGAATGAAGGTTAGCCTCAGAAAATCAGAATACATGTGTGTGAATGAGAAGGACCCAGGAGGAACAGTGAGGTTACAGGGAACAGAGATAACGAAGGTGGAGGATTTTAAATACTTAAGCTCAACAATCCAGAGCAATGGAGAGTATGGAAAAGAGGTGAAGAAGTGTGTGCAGGCAGGTTGGAGTGGTTGGAGAAAAGTATCCAGTATGCTGTGTGATAGGAAGGTATCAGCAAGAATGAAAGGAAACGTGTACAAGATGGTGTTGAGGCCAGTGATGTTGTATGGTTTATAAACAGTGGCCCTGGCTAAAAGACAGGAGGTGGAGCTGGAGGTAACAGAGATGAAAATGTTGAGGTTCTCTTTGGGAGTAACGAGGATGGATAGGATCAGGAATGAGTACATCAGAGGGACAGCACATGTTCGTGGTTTTGGAGAAAAAGTCAGACAGGCTAGATTGAGATGGTTTGCAGATGTACAGAGGAAGGAAAGTGAGTATATTGGTAGTAGGATGCTGAGGTTTGAACTACCAGGCAAAAGGCCTAAAGGAAGACCAAAGAGAAGATTCATGGATGTGGTGAAGGAAGACATGAAGGTAGTAGGAGTAAGAGTAGAAGATGCAGAGGATAGGGTGAGATGGAGGCAGATGGTTTGCTGTGGCGACCCCTGAAAGGGAAAAGCCGAAAGGAAAAAAAAAAAAAAAAAATATATATATATATATATATATATATATATATATATATATATATATATATATATATATATATATATAAGAACACCTTTAAATGTATTTTTCTTGAAACATACAGCACTGTAGTTTTCAAAAATGCCCACTAGAGGAAGGTATTACATTATTTGTGTGGTACATGCAAGGCAATGTGAGATGGCAGAATGGATTTACTATTCAAAGGGGAAGCACTTAAGCAGCGCGCTTCAACTTTGGTGAGCATGTGGTTTGTGTTTCCAGGGAGTAGATGAGAGGACTGAATTCAGGCATGAACTGCATTCAGACCGAGCAGCACAGCCACGCCCCTCAGTCAGAGCGGGTAGAAAAGAGAGTAACAGTACAAAGAAGCGGTGACGTGATGTGAAGTTAATCATCTGGCATAGAGGTGAGCATGCTTGTGTTTAGTGGGAGTAGATGAGAAGAGTGAATTCAGGTGTGAGCCACGGAGCAACTCAGCCATGCCCCTTAGCCAAAGTGGAAAGAAAATAATTAGTTAGAGACTCAGCCGCCAAATTCATAGTCCCCCAAAAGCACAGACCATAACAATAAGGACATCAAAGAACAAGAAATGTAAAAAATTGGATAAACAAAACAAAATGAGAAACATGCTACACCACAGTACATAAAATCACACACAAACATTCTAAACATTAACTGAGGTACTGTACTGGAATAATAATTGAAAAAGACTTTAATACTCGAGTTCGTTAAGAACAGTTACACACTCAGTGAGCCAGGGACTTGAACCCATGATCTTATTTCTGTGAGGCTGATGTGCTTGCCACGATACAGAACTTAACACGATACAGGCCAGATTATTATACCACAAAACCTTTTGCTCAAAAACCTAAATGCTAAACACATACCTCACATTTTTTATAATAGTCAGAACTTATTGGTTGAGTATCATTCATTTATTTCATTGTCCAAAGAAAATCCTAAAATCAAAAATACAATTAAAATAATTTAGGATAATCATTCATTTATCATTCATTTTCTGAAACACTTAATTCCAATCAGGGTCACGGGGAGGATGGCACCCATCTCAGCAGATTTGGGCAAGGGCAGGGTACACCCTAGACAGCTCGCCAGACCATCACAAGGTAGAAACATGTTGACAGCAACCCAAAGGTCTACTCTTTTCAAACATCAGCAATGGTTCTTTCACATGTCTCTGATCACAGACAGTGAGAGACATGGATGGCCTTTGATAACCCAGTTAGCTGCACTGTAGGTTGGTTGAACAAGAAAAAAGATTTGACTGCCAACTATAGATAGATTAATTTCCTAAACAATTACCATTGAATGGTATTCAGACTATAAAGACTTAGATACATGCAGAATTGTGATTTTTGGCTGCAATAGAGAATTATTTGCTTCCTACACCTAATAACACTGTCACAGAACAAATATTCTCAATTCTATATCCACTGATCTCTGAAAATCTCATATCAATCACATCTCTTTCAAGTGCCCTCAGAATAAGCAGTGAGGCACTCAGTCTGTGTCTGGAAATAGTGTCCACATTGTAACAGAATGGGAAGTGGCTGTATTTGTTTGGGATCAACTTGAAGTGCATATGGTTCCACTTTGCAGTAGTGCCAAAGGCCTAGAGGCCATTCTCTCTCTCTCTCTCTCTCTCTCTCTCTCTCTCTCTCTCTCTCTCTCTCTCTCTCTCTCTCTCTCTCTGTTCTGTATTTGGAATCAAAGGTCCACATTTACTAAAGTAAGATGTATATCCTTACAAATACTACATGAAGAAGTAAGGTTTTCTTTGGGAACCTTCACTTTTGTGCTTTTTCTCCAGGTAAAATTTCTCTCTGAGTGTTAATTAATATATTTCTATCCAAAAACAATGGGACAATTTCAACATTAGGGTGTTTCTTGAATTGGACTTAGTTGTTTTCTGCACGAGCTGTCCAGGGTGTACTCCGCCCTCGCCCAGAGTTGGCTGAGATGGGCGCCAGCCTCCCCTCAACCCTAATTAGGATTAGGTGGTTCAGAAAATGAATGAAATGATGTTTTCTGCACCTCACCATTCTGCACAACAAAAATTATCCTTCACACAGCAAATATATGACATTATACGTATCAGCCATAATATTAAAAACAATATGACCACCAACAGTTCAGGTAAATAATATTATTTATCTCATTTCAGTGACAGCTATATTAAGCAGGAAGTGAATCATCCATTCTTGAAGTTTATGTATGGGAAGCAGGAAAAATGAGCAAGCTCTGAGTGACTCCCACATAAGACATATTGCAATGGATAAATGTATTAAAGTCATACAAATGTCTTTTATGCTGGCTATGATAGAAGGGTGTGACAACACAGTGCAGCTTGTTGTCTGGGGTGGCCTAATTGCAGACCAGTTCAATTTATTAATTTTATGTCTGTTCAGCGCATTCACCTCATCAGTTATCATTGTGGGGAAAAAATCTTTGCTAGGCTCCTTTGGAGCAAATGACAAACACACAAGGACACAGATAAACCTAAATTGTGACACGAGAAACGAAGTGTAGCATTTCAGTTAAGAAAATACAGCAACTAAGCTCTTAAACAATATAAATGTATAAAGCCTGGCAACATTTCAGTTCCCATGCATATTCACAAACAGAACTACTGCCAAATTTAATGACTCATTTCCATAAGCCAGTAAATTCATAAATGCCATCTTAACAGTAGAAATTAGAACTACAGCACTTATGTGTGTGTACCTTGGATGCAGATAGAAGTACTTTGTGATTTGCTAGATTTCTCTCACTTTCATCATGCACTGCAAATATATTTCTCAAGAGGCTGATTTGCTTAAAAGTGCACCACCGGT
Source organism: Plotosus lineatus (assembly GCA_024760905.1). Lineage (NCBI taxonomy): Eukaryota > Metazoa > Chordata > Actinopteri > Siluriformes > Plotosidae > Plotosus > Plotosus lineatus. The sequence goes on from CM045728.1 coordinate 39,069,808, forward strand.
GCAACAAGCTAAAGCAAAAAAATTGACCATCATATTCATACTTATGGCAGCAGCATGGAAAATACAGTCTGAAATATAGTATTGAGACAAAAGTGACACAGTACTGTCCCACCTGTCTAAATTATCATGAGTTTGAGGAGGAATATCTATCATGTACACCTTCTTCATGTTGTTCAAGCACAAACCACAACTGACAGCACAGCAAACAGTTTATGATTAGACAGGTACATAGTGAAGATATTATCAAAGTATGTCAAAGGTCTAAGCAATGAAAACACACGAAATTGGGAGCAGGTTTATGACCTTTTCACAACCCACTTCTCCAAAAGTCAACTCCTGTCACACATGCTTTAGTCTTGCTTTGAAGTCAGTAAGCATGAGAAGAGATTATTTAAGATCGAGTCACTTTGAAAAAGGTAAGCAATATGGAACACAGTATTCACAACACAGACTGTCACATCTTTCAGCCTCTATTACTATCACAAGTTCACATTTTTTATGAAATGTAAATACACAGCATTGGGGCAGCCGTTGTCTAACGCTCAGAAAAGCAGCTGTGCCATTGAAAGGTCTCTGGTTCAATTCCCAAGTGTGGCTACATAAATGGCTGAAGTGCTCTTGGGCATGACACCTCACCCACAACTGCTCTCCGGGAGCCCCCCAACGTGTGTGGCAGCCCAATGCTCAAAGTGTGCATTTTCTCACTTTGAATGGGTTAAATGCAGAGGAAATAATCTAACTTAATGGATTAATACAGAATAAAAAAATAAAAAAAAAATTAATGAAATATGACTCATGTTTTATTTAAGGTATTGAAAACAATATCTTTAAATACCTGTGCAATTTCCCATTATGTTTCTTTCCTTTGAGGATGACTTAAAGAAGTATACGAGAAAAGAAAATTTAGAGCATTTTTGTTTTGAGAAATTTTGAAAGCATATCAATAGATAAATATTACAGAGGTACTAAAATGTGTTACGATCCATATAAATAATAAATAGTTCATTGATAAAAAACATCATCATCATCATCATCCTCGCTTAATCCAGGGTCAGGTCATGGGGGCAGCAGCCCAAGCAATGAGGTCCAGACCTTCCTCTCTCCAGACTATCATAATCCTTCAGCTCTTCCGGGGTTGGCACCGAGGCGTTCCGAGACCAGCCTCATGCACCAGCTCATGCTCCTTCCCCACCAGAGAGGTGACAGTCCAAGTCGCAAAAGTCAGAGTCAGTAGCCAAGGATCCAACAGAACCCATGGCTTCAACTGCCACCCAACTCACAATGAACCCAACCCCTACAGCCCCTCCAACAGGTGGTGGGTCCATGGGAGGGTGGACCTACGGGCTGGGCCCAGCTGGGCTCTATGGGCAGAAGTCCACCCACCAGTTGCTTGCTTTTGAGCCCCTCCCCCAGACCTGGTTTTAGGGGGGACCCCGGAGACCCACGTCCGAGTCCGAGCAAGAGAAACTTCGTATATTTCTCCATATAGGGATCTTTGTCTGGTCCTTCACCTAGGTTTCATCTGTTTGAATTGGGGGACCCTACCTAGGATCATTAGGACATGCAAACCCCTCCACCACAATAAGGTGGTGGTTCAAGGAGGGGGGATTTGCAGTCATCTATACTGATTATCACTCAGCTAACAGGATGAAAGCAAATGGGCAGTTTCAACCGATCATATAACACTAATTTGCTGTCTGTACTACAAATGAATGTGAGGTATTTGACACTGTGTGTGTTCGTGTGTCACTGGGTATAGGGGTTATATACGGCAAAAGTATGATGGATGGTGTGCAGTCTACAGAGGTTGGCATTCATTAAGAGGGAAGGCAGAAACCATGCCAGAGTAATTGTAGTGTTTATTACCATTTCCGTTCATATATCAGGCACAGACAAAGCAATGGCCAGTGTCAGTGAGTGCATTTCTATGTGACGTCTGACCACTGTGCGTGTGCACAGAGCCATCATCTAGCATCAATTTTGAGGTCATCATGGCTCTAATAAACAAATCCAAATGATAAAATAACAACCACTGCATCTGTTGCGGAATGCATAATTCATTATCGTGCATGTGGCCATTAGTCAAATGTCGACACGTAAACAACAGACCAAAACAGGGCTTAGTTTCCCACAAAAACATTCTAAGAGTGATGCTGACCTCTTAATATCCTTAGAAACTCAGTATTTATGAAAGTCCGTGACATACTTTCTGCTAAAATATTTCAAAACCAGGAAGAGTTTAATCAAATCAGCATCAGAGAAAAGATTTCATGTCATCCTAATGAGGCTGGGATGTAAATTAATGAGGCTCCAAAGTAGAGCAGGCCCCCGTGTCCACTGGAGAGAGCATGCTAAGTTAATTCTTTATTTAAAAACGAATCATCTATTTCCTCTCCTCATATCCTGAGATGATCATGCCATTGCTCCTCCTGACACCTCTCCGACTTCAGCACATACTCATATTGCTTCCTCAAAATACAGGAAATGACCTTAGCTTATTCATTTCACATGCACACAAAAATATTGTACAGCTTCTAAACCAGTACCACGAAATGATGAATATTTTATGTGAGAATATATCATACCGCTATCATACTGTACACTGTGTACTTTCCTTGAAGAAAATCACAAAGAAACTACCTATTGCCAGCAATCTCATCATTAATCGACATTATGTAGTTTATCATATAGTACACTGTAGTTTATCATTTAGGGTTAAATAATACAACAACGGTTCATAGAATATGAAAAGTTCCTAAGAGGGTCATTCATGATTTGTTTAACTTAAACATACACTGTAATCTTTGTTAAATTGCCATATGGCATTATTCATGAGACATATGACATTAAAGTGGAAGTGATGCACCGCTAAAGGTCAGTCCGGGCTTTATTACTGAATTATGTTTTATAGTACCTATCCCAGACATGATAGTACCAGATATTTCACACAATGGTTTAAACTTCCCTGACTGTTATTGCTCGACTTAGTGGCCTTTTTCCCTTGAATATTTTAGTTCAGAGTACATTTAGTATTCTGGCAGAGCACACAATGACAGGGAAGTCTTGAGGAGGTGAAAAGCTGTGCTTTGTCTCAGCAAATGCTCTGCTTGTTATACCACATTATTAAAAAGATTTAGCTATTTGAATGACAAATTGGGGGGGGGGGGTCCTGTTATTGTCGTTTGTTTGTTTTCTTTCTCAAACAAAGAAAGATGCAATGGTGATTCAAAATGTATTCTGATGACAAAGAACTAAATCACAGGAAGAGGGAAACAATAGGATGAAAATTGCTCTTTGGTAAGATGCTGTCAGGAAAGATGGCCGAGCCATCTGCCATTCTGGGACTGTACATAGCCACCTACACTTCTGACCTAAATTTTAAAAAAGAGCAGTGTCTGGATTAAGGACGAGCACCTGGGATCTGACCAATTCTGCCATGGTAAGTGGGTTAATTACAGTATTATATTTGCCGCCCACCAGTCAGCCTGGAAAACGTCACAGAAGCACTGTGATGCAAGCTGACTGAGTGAGAATAATTACCGAGTTTGAAAGGCTTTTGTAAAAGCCTTAAGAAGGAGGATTTTTTTTCTCCACAATGACAGAGAATGGGGCTACCATGACATTATTTTCTGAATGGAGCAAATGCAGAGCTCAATTAGAAAATGCTAAAGTTGGAAGCAGTGGTAGTTTGGTGCTTTATGTTCATGAAAATCATCAACCAAAACTCTAAGAACACAAATTAATAATATATATATATATATATATATATATATATATATATTATACGGTATATAAATATTAGTTCTGTAATGCAGCCGTGAGGGCGGGCACAAGCCAGTGTTCCTCTGCACACCGGTCCCAAACCCAGATAAATGCAGAGGGTTGTGTCAGTAAAAGCATCCAACGTAAAACATTTGCCAAACTTGTTATGTGGATCATAAATACAAATGTCATACCAGATCGGTCAAGGCCCGGGATAACAACGACCTCCATAAGTGGTGTTAACCAACAGGGTACTGGTGGAAATTGGGCTACTGTTGGTCAAGGAAGGAGAGACAGGAGGCATGTCTGTAGGCAGCTAGAGAAAAGGAAAGGCATGAGTCTAGGACTGAGAGTAGCGACTTTGAATGTTGGAATTATGAAAGGAAAGGCTAGCGAGATGGCTGACATGATGCAGAGGAGGAAGGTGGACATACTGTGTGTTCAGGAGACCAGGTGGAAAGTTAGCAGGGCTAAAAGCTTAGGAGCAGGGTTTAAGCTGTTTTATCATGGTGTGGATGGGAAGAGAAATGGAGTAGGAGTCATCCTGAAGGAGGGGTTTGCCAGGAATGTTCTAGAAGTGAAAAGAGTGTCAGACAGAGTGATGAGTCTCAAGTTAGAAATTGAAGGCGTGATGTTCAATGTTATTAGTGCTTGTGCCCCACAGGCAGGATGTGAGCGAGAAGAGATTCTGAAGTGAGTTAGATGAAGTGATACAGAGTACCCCCAGAGGTGAAAGACTGGTCATTGATGCAGACTTCAACGGACATATTGGTGCAGGCAACAGAGGGTACGAGGAAGTGATGGGCAGGTTTGGTATCCAGGACAGGAACACAGAAGGACAGATGTTGATAGATTTTGCAAAAAGGATGGAAATGGCTGTGGTGAATACTTTCTTCCAGAAGAGACAGGAGCATAGGGTGACTTATAAAAGCGGAGGTAGGAGCACACAGGTAGACTACATCTTGTGTAGACGATGTAATTTGAAGGAAGTCAGTGACTGCAAAGTAGTAGCGGGTGAGAGTGTTGCCAGACAGCATAGGATGGTGGTGTGCAGGATGACGCTGATGGACAGGAAGGTGAAGAAGGCAAAGGCAGAGCAGAAGACAAAGTGGTTGAAGCTGAAAAAGGAAGAGTGTCGTGTTGTCTTCAAGGAGGAGTTGAAACAACCTTTTGGGTGGTCAGGAAGTGCTTCTAGATGACTGGACAACTACAAGTAATGTGATTAGGAAGACAGGTAGGAGAGTACTTGGTGTGTCCTCTGTAAGGAAAGTAGACAACAAGACTTGGTGGTGGAATGAGGAAGTGCAGGAGTTTATACAAAGGAAGAGGTTAGCTAAGAAGAAGTGGGACATGGAGAGGACCGAAGAGAGTAAACAGGAGTACAGGGAGACACCGCGTAAGGCGAAGGTAGTGGTGTCAAAGGCCAAACAGAGGGTGTCTGATGACTTGTATGCTTGGTTGGACAGTAAGGAGGGAGAAAATGATTTATACAGGTTGGCACAACATAGAAATAGAGATGAGAAGGACGTGCAGCAAGTTAGAGTGATTAAGGACAGAGAGTGAAATGATGACAGAAATGTGTTGGGAAGATGAAAAGAATACTTTGAAGAGCTGATGAATGAGGAAAATGAGAGAGAAAAACACTGACCATTGAGGACCAGGAAGTAGCACAGATTAGTAAGGGTGAAGTGAGGAGGGCATTGAAGAGAAAGAAGAGTGGAAAGGCGGTTAGTCCTGATGACATACCTGTGGAGGTATGGAAGTGTCTAGGAGAAGTAGCAGTAGACTTGCTGACAAGAACATTCAACAAGGTCTTAGAGAGTGAGAGGATGCTGGAGGAAGGGAGAAGAAGTGTGATGGTGCCCATTTTAAAGAACAAGGGAGACGTGAAGAGTTGTGGCAACTACAGAGGGAAAAAGTTGATGAGCCATACGATGACGCCATGGGAAAAAATAATTGAAGCTAGACTAAGGGCAGAGGTCAGCACTTGTGAACAACAGTTTGGTTTCATGCCAACAAAGAGCCCCACAGATGCAGTGTTTGCCTTGAAGATATTAATAGAGAAGTACAGAGAAGTACAGAGAGGTTCTTGACCTCTTCTAGCAGGACGCTGTTCTCATTTGCTTTTGTGCTGATTGGACAGGAAGGTGAAGAAGGCAAAAGCAGAGCAGAAGACAAAGTGGTGGAAGCTGAAAAAGGAAGAGTGTCGTGTTGTCTTCAAGGAGGAGTTGAAACAACCTTTTGGGTGGTCAGGAATTGCTTCTAGATGACTGGACAACTACAAGTAATGTGATTAGGAAGACAGGTAGGAGAGTACTTGGTGTGTCCTCTGTAAGGAAAGTAGACAACAAGACTTGGTGGTGGAATGAGGAAGTGCAGGAGTTTATACAAAGGAAGAGGTTAGCTAAGAAGAAGTGGGACATGGAGAGGATCGAAGAGAGTAAACAGGAGTACAGGGACAGAGGGATAAAGTTGATGAGCCATACGATGAAGTTATGGAAAAGAATAGTGGAAGCAAGACTAAGGGCAGAGGTCAGCATATGTGAATAACAGTTTGGTTTCATGTCAAGAAAGAGCACCACAGATGCAGTGTTTGCTTTAAGGGTGTTAATAGAGAAGTATAAATAGGGTCAGAGGGAGCTGCATTGTGCCTTTGTGGATCTGGAGAAAGCATATGACAGGGTGTAGTATGTTAGAGTGGTGCAGAACATGTATGAGATAAGACAGTGGTGAGGTGTTACACCAACAGCACACCTATAGGACATGTATAAAAGATGTAAGACAGTGGTGAGGTGTGCTGTTGGTGTGACAGAAGAGTTCAAGGTGGAGGTGAGACTGCATCAAGGATCAGCTCTGAGCCCCTTCTTGTTTGCTATGGTGATGGACAGGCTGACAGACAAGGTTAGGTAAGAATCTCCATGGACTATGATGTTTGCAGATGACATTGTGATTTGTAGTGAGAGCAGAGAACAAGTGCAGGAAAATCTAGAGAGGTGGAGATATGCCCTGGAAAGGAGGGGAATGAAGGTTAGCCTCAGTAAGACAGAATACATGTGTGTGAATGAGAAGGACCCCAATTCGCAAACATACCGCAATGGTGAGGAATCGAGTGGAATGTCACGGAACATCCTCAATGGTACGAATGAGCAAGCTTTGAGCAAAGCTTATTCCTCTCTGACACAAACTGTTTGTCTGTCAGGTGAAATAAACATAAAATCATTCCGCCATGGTGTGCATGATTGAGTGCCATTGAGGATTTAAAATGCGTACTCGTGTCAGGCTGGCTTAATTCTATCTGTTCACCTGATGTTGAGCATTTTTCTATAGCACCACATTTTAAAGGCACATAGGCAGACTTTAGCCATCTTACATGTTGTCCATGTCTCTGCGCCATACATTAATGTTGACAAAATATAATACTGTAATATTCTGAGTCTTGTTTTTTAGGAAGATTAAAGCCTTTGTCAAGGTTTGACGTTGTACAAGGTTTGTCAAAGACTTTGTTCATTTGTGAGAAGGCTGATCTTGCAATACCAATTATCTGCTTAATGTCTTCTTCACTCATGCCATCTTTGTCATCTAATTTTGTGTCCAATATTGATGAAATTTTGGACTTGCTTAATTTCTGCTCCATCAATCTTGATCTTAATTGGTGTTGGGTCTCCTCTTTGGTTGATCACCACTGACTCATTCTTTTTCATGTTCATTTTCACGTTGTAATTCTTTCCTGCCTGACTGACTCTGTTCACGATTTTCTGGTGGTCTTCTTCACTCTCTGTCAAATGTACGGTATCATCAGCATACAGTAAGTTGTTGATTCGGTAGCTTCCGATGTTTATTCCATTGTTGCTGGTGCTGGTGGTTCTAAATATGACTTCAGTATATAGACTGAAGATGCTTCATGACAGTATACCCTTGGTATACTCCTCTTTTATTCTCAGAGTGTTCAGATGTTCCAGTTTCCAATTGAACAGCAGCTCTTTGTGTCCAGTGGAGATTAAAAATGGTGTTCTGAAAATGAAGTGGGCTTTATAGATAATTGGACGACTTGAGGATAAACCTGGCCTGAAAGTGCTGGACAGTGTCTATCCCGATCGGGAAGGTGCTGCTCTCATTTGTTGCAGCATAGTGCATAGTTTAAGAACAGGACTAGTCAGTCAGTGACCATCCAGAGCCATGGCCAGAGAGCAGACAAACAGACTAATCTGAACATCTGTTAGCTGCACAGAGTCATCACTCAAGGTCAGGGTCGGTGCTACAGAAACTGTGTATTCCCGAACTATACACATATATATACTCTCAGAGAGTTTGTTTTAATAATCTTATTAACATTAATTTAAATCATACTGAATCTACAGCCTGCACCTTTGATCTAAAGATAGGGTTGTTAAATATTAGATCCCTTATGTCTAAAGCACTTATTGTTAATGAAATCATTACTAAGCAGGAGTTCAGTGTAATGTGTTTAACAGAAACATGGATTAAACCCAATAAGTATGTAGCATTAAATGAAGCTAATCCTCTCGGATACAGTTATATACACCAATCTCTTATAACTGGCAGAGGAGAAGGCATCGCAGTTATCCATACTGATAATCTCGGCCTTATACAAAAAGCTCGACATGAATTTAACACATTTGAAATTCTATAACATTACATATGTTCCTGGAAAAATATGCCCACACAGCTGATTCCTTTAATTATTATTTACAAACACCCAGCGCTGTACTCAGAATCCCGATGTGAGCGTTCAGATTTCATTGCAAACCTGTTTTTTTTTTCAGATAAAGCTTTAATTATTGGTGCCTTTAATATTCATTTTGATAACCCAGAGGACCCTGTAAGAACAGTGTTCGTATCGATCCTAGATTCAGTCGGGGTAAATCAGAATTTAATAGGACCCACTCATAAAGCTGGCCACACTCTCGATTTAATGCTAACTTTTGGAGTAAATATTGGAAATATAGTTGCAGTTCCACAGTCAGAATCTCTTTCATTATCTTATCTCATTACAATATCTCAGTACTAATATATGCACCTCGTTACTTTATCGGATTAAGCGTAATAAGCATATTTTTACATGAATTACTGCAATAGAGTTTGATGAATCTTCCAGAATTAACAACTATGATTGGATCACAATCGGTTGCGCAGAACTCAATCAAGCTACCGAGTGCTTTGAGTATGATTTACACCATACACTAGACAAGGTAGCTCCTCTAAAAATAAAACTAATCAGAGAGAAAAAAAATAGCCTTCTGGTATAATGACAAAACATGCACACTAAAACAGAAAACCTGCAAATTAGAACAAAAATGGTGTCAAACTAAATTACTGGTTTTCCAATCAGAATGGAAAGAGAGTCTCCTTAATTACAGAAAAGCTTAGTGGTGCTATAGCAGTATATTTCTCAAATCTAATGGAAAATAACAAAAATAATCCAAAATACTTATTTAATAGTGTTGCAGAATTAATTAGGAATAAGACCATGAGTAAAATGTGTCAACCATCAACTTATAGCAGTGACACTTTATGAACTTTTAATGTTAAAACTGAAAATATCAGGCAAAAAATCGATTGCCTAAATTTAAAAATGGGTATGTCACTAACTAAAACAGTAAATAATAATATACCGCGATCAGACCCACAACTAGAGTGTTTTAACTTAAGTCAAAAACAAATCGCATTAGTTTCCTCATCAAAACCATCAACCTGTGTGCTTGATCCAGTACCTACATGTTTCTTGAAACAAATAAATTCAGAACTGTCTCACCCCTTGTTAAATGTAATAAATGCATCCCTCAGCATCGCTTATGTATCGAGATCCTTTAAACTAGCAGTTATCAAACCTTTGCTTAAAAAAACTGAGCTTGACCTATCTCTAGGATCTTAGAAAAAGCTGTAGCACAGCAGCTATGTCCATATCTTTAGAGAAATAGCATTCATGAAATGTATCAGTCAAAATGTATGCCTCATCATAGCACAGAAACAGCACTTGTTAAGGTGGTAAATGACCTACTGGCGGCCTCTGACCATGGCTGTGTCTCCCTGCTTGTGTTACTTGATATTAGAGCAGCCTTTAACACTACTGATCATGTGATTTTCCTTGACAGATTAGAAAATGTTGTTGGAGTTAAGGGAACAGCCCTCTCCTGGATTAAATCTTATTTAATTGACCTTTATCAGTCTGTTGATGTAAATTGTGATTTCTCTGTACATTCTATTATGTTTGGTGTTCCACAAAGTTCTGTCCTAGACCCATTGTTTTTCTTTCTATACATGCTCACTTTGTGTAATATCATTCACGAGCATGGTATTAGCTTTCATTGTTATACTGATGACACACAGTTATATATCTCAGCAAAGCTAGATGAGAGACATCAGTTTAATAAAGTTGAAAAATATGTCAAGGACATTAGACACTGGGTGCTTACTAACTTCCTGTCATTAAAATCTGATGAGACAGAAGTTCTATACTTGTACTTGGATCTCAGGCATCTAGAAATAAGGTTTCTGATTGGGATGTTGAGAGACAGCCAATGAGAGAGCAACTCGCGCATCATGTGAAATTTTGATTGGCGCGTTTGAATTTTGAATTTCTTTTCATAATAGGGGGTTGTTTCGTATTTCGGGGATGGAAACTCAAGAAAATGTTTTTCGTAATCCGGGGATTTCGTACAAAGGGGTCTTCGTAAATTGGGGGCCGACTGTACTACTTTTAACCCATAAAGCACTTAATGGTCTCGCCATTATCTTAGCAAACTTCTTGTTCTTTATGATCCAGATCAAAAGGTGCAGGATGCTTAGTGATACCTCGAATAATGAAGAATGCTGCAGGGGGCAGAGCTTTCTTTTACAGAGCCCGACAGTTATGGAATGACTTAATAACAGTTAATGTTCAGGTCTCAGACAATGCAGCCGTGAGGGAGGGAACAAACAAGTGCCCACCCTCACGCCGGTCCCAAGCTCGGATAAATGCAGAAGGTTGCGTCAGGAATACTTTTGCCAGAACACAAAATGCAAACTGTAAAGACAAATTTCATACTGGATCGGTCAAACTGCCATCAGTGCTGTTAACCAACAGAGTGCTGGAGGAAAGTGGACTACTGTTGGTCGAAGACGTTGAAGAAGGAGAGGCGAGAGGCGCGTCTGTAGGCAGACAGAGAAGAGGAAAAGCACGAGTTTAGGACTGAGTAGGGACTTTGAATGTTGGAACTATGACAGGAAAAGGTAGAGAGATGGCTGACGTGATGCAGAGGAGGAAGGTGGACATATTGTGTGTTCAGGAGACCAGGTGGAAAGGTAGCAAGGCTCAAAGCTTAGGAGCAGGGTTTAAGCTGTTTGTTCATGGTGTGGATGAGAAGAGAAATGGAGTAGGCGTCATCTTGAAGGAGGAGTTTGCCAGGAATGTTCTAGAAGTGAAAAGGGTGTCAGACAGAGTAATGAGTCTCAAGTTAGAAATTGAAGGTGTGATGTTCAATGTTGTTAGTGCTTATGCCCCACAGGCAGGATGTGAGCTAGAAGAGAAGGAGAGATTCTGGAGTGAGTTAGATGAATTGATGCAGAGTACTCCCAGAGGTGAAAGAGTGGTCATTGGTGCAGACTACAATGGACAAGTTGGTGCAGGAAACAGAGGGGACGAGGAAGCGATGGGCAGGTTTGGTATCCAGGACAGGAACACAGAAGGACAGATGTTGATTGATTTTGCAAAAAGGATGGAAATGGCTGTTGTGAATACTTTCTTCAAGAAGAAACAGGAGCATAGAGTGACTTATAAAAACGGAGGTAGGAGCACACAGGTAGACTACATCTTGTGTAGGCGATGTAATTTGAAGGAAGTGTAGTAGTAGTGGGTGAGAGTGTTGCCAAACAGCATAGGATGGTGGTGTGCAGGATGATGCTAATGGTAAGAAAGGTGAAGAAGGCAAAGGTAGAGCAGAAGACAAAGTGGTGGAAGCTGAAAAAGGAAGCGTGTCGTGTTGTCTTCAAGGAGGAGTTGAAACAGGTTTTTGGTGGTCAGGAAGTGCTTCCAGATGACTGGACAACTACAGCTAATGTGATCAGGGAGACAGGTAGGAGAGTACTCAGGAGACTTGGTGGTGGAATGAGGAAGTGAAGGAGTGTGTATAAAAGAAGAGGTTAGCTAAGAAGAAATGAAACATTGAGAGGACCGAAGAGAGTAAACAGCAGTACAGGGAGACACAGTGTAGGTGAAGGGAGCGGTGTCAAAGGCCAAACAGTGGGCCTATGATGACTTGTATGCTAGGTTTGACAGTAAGAAGGGAGAAAATGATTTATACAGGTTGACACAGCAGAGAAATAGAGATGGGAAGGACGTGCAGAAAGTTAGAGTGATTAAGGACAGAGTGGGAAATGTGTTGACTGATGACAGAAATGTGCTGGGAAGATGGAAAGAGTACTCTGAAGAGCTGATGGATGAGGAAAATGAGAGAGAAAAAAGAGTAGAAGAGGTGACTGTTGAGGACCAGGAAGTAGCAAAGATTAGTAAGGTTGAAGTGAGAAGGGCATTGAAGATGATGAAGAGTGGAAAGGCAGTTGGTTCTGATGATATACCGGTGGAGGTATGGAAGTGTCTAGGAGAGGTAGCAGTAGATTTTCTGACAAAAACATTCAACAAGGTCTTGGAGAGTGAGAGGATGCCAGAGGAATGGAGAAGAAGTGTGCTGGTGCCCATTTTTAAGAACAAGGGAGATGTGCAGAGCTGTGGCAACGACAGAGGGATAAAGTTGATGAGCCATACGATGACGCCATGGGAAAAAATAGTGGAAGCTAGACTAAGGGCAGAGCTCAGCATTTGTGAACAACAGTTTGGTTTCATGCCAAGAAAGAGCACCACAGATGCAGTGTTTGCCTTGAGGATGTTAATAGAGAAGTACAGAGAAGTACAGAGAGGTTCTTGACCTCTTCTAGCAGGACGCTGTTCTCATTTGCTTTTGTGCTGATTGGTGTTGGGTTTCCTCGTTGATCATTGTAAAGTTCAGTGGTGTACTCCATCCACCTCCTCTTGATCTCCTCTTCTTCAAAAAGGAGCCTTCCATTCTTGTCCTTGATGCATTTACTTCCATTTGTTCTTGGTTTGTCACCTGTGATTTCTCTGATCTCTTTGTGCATCTCTTTATAAAAGTGTTTTGGTTCAAAAGTCTCTTTTCCTAGCATACAACTTCCTCTTTGGATGTTGGAAGAGGGTGTTTTCAGTGACAAGATTTGATGTAATGCAAAAGCTGGTCAATTCTGTGCCCCTTTTAGTCCACTATCCAATTCCAAACCTTCCTGTGATTGGGTACTGGTGTTGTTTTCCAATCTTGACATTCCAGTCCCCCCATTATGTTGATTACTTCTCCACTCTTTGCTTGTTTCATTGCTTCTTTGATGTTTTCATAAAACCTGTCATCTATTTCGTCAGGGTGATTGGAAATTGGGACATACACCTGAAGGATGTTAATGTTGAAAGCTGTTCCCATGACTTTCATCATGATCAGTTTTCTGATACTGGACAGTGTCTGAGAGTGAGTTGGTTTTGTTAGTTAGTACTTATACTACTCATAAGAAGTACTTTTTGCCAAATCTAATTTTATGCACAAATGGATACAGACAGATCTTTTTTTGTGCTTTCTTTTCAAGCCTTTGTAACGTCCTGTGTATTAAATAAGGGATTTACAACTCTCATGTGTAAACAGAGGTTATTTCATCAACTTGATTTTCCGAGGTACCTTTCATGAGAATAATCATGAAGAAAAAAGAGAAAAATCAAAATAATTACCAAACAATCATGAGATACAATGTATAAGCCAAGTCAAGTTGGGAAAAAGTTCACCTAATTTCAAGTCCTACAAGGAAAAAAGGAAAAACACATAGCAGCCCCCTTTTTCAAACACCAAAATAATTCTGTTGTATTTTCCCATAAAGTAAATCTCACTCTGGGGTTTCAAGCCCTACTCTCAACAGGTTGTCACTGTCTCCCCAGTGCAGCTAACTGGGTTATCATAGGCCGGCCATGGTTCTCACTGTCTATGGTGAGAGGCATGTAAAAGAACCATTGCTGACTTTCGCCAAGAGTAGCTGCATAGCTGTCAATGTGTTTCTGCCCTGCAATGGACTGGCGAGCTGTCTAGGCTTGAACTCTGCCCTCGCCCAAAGTCGGCTGAGATGGGTGCCAGCCTCCCCGGGACTCTAATTAGTATTAAGCAGCTCAGAAAATGAATGACTGAATAAATTTCACCCGTCCATACCTGGCGCTTGACCTCCCACACAATCTAGCCCCACAAAGTGCGCCGATAAAATTTATGTCCACTTTGCTTACACTAGTGCATACTGTGTCTTTTTTTAGAACAAGGGTCATCATGAGATGACACATTCCCCTCTAAATGACAGAAATTATGAATTGCAAAAATCCCAAAATATCAAAAGGCACAACTATACTGCCACTTGTGATGAAGAGATGTCAAACTAATTCTTATTCCAAGTTGTTGTTTGTCTATGTTTTTAAAGGGATAACCTAGTGCATGGATTTTATACATGCACACAACACATTTGTAACACGAGGAGTGTACTTATATTGAATATATTTTATAAATTAATATTTAAAAAGTTGGAACCTTATGAATCTTTTGTAATAGTTTGAAGCATTAGCATTACTTTTGGATTTGTTTGTTAATGTAGCAGGGAAGTGGTGGCCAGTGGTAAGGTGCTGAGTTACCCATTTTAAGGTTGGGTGTTCAACCCGCCCTGTTAATGGTTGTCACCGCTGTCCCCCAGTACTGCTAACTGGGTTATCAAAGGCCACCCATGTCTGAAAAGTATCGTACCACACTCAACCCTCTGGTAACAAAGTTAGTATCGATGCAACAACTAACCAAGAAATTTTTCATATCACTTGCTTGTGAAATGTGATCAAGCTTGCATAAGCATCTGCTGGTTAAAAACATTTCAATGCTCTTTCCAGGTCATATGAACTGCTTCCCACATGTGCTGCAAATTGGCTGTTGGTGGAGCTTTTCCTCTGAGTAATTTACTCAGTCCTTTCTTAACAGATGTTTCACTGGATTGGGATCTAGTGACTGCTGAGGCCTTGGCCTTCAGATCTTGGTCTTCCTGCTGTACAGCACAGAGTGTAAGAACATATTCTGGTAAGCATACACTTCAGCCATAACGTGCTATACTGTTTATAACATTTCACTAGCCACTGGCACTGTTGACATGTTTCTTTAATATCAAAATTTCAACATGTTCCTGTTTCTCTCTGTAAATGATACAGAGCCACATTAGCTAACAAAATGTAATATAGAATCAAAAAAAGCACTTTTTAATCCCAGCACAGAGGCAAAATTCTGCATTCGTCATTGCCTTCATTCATTTGCTGAACCACTTTACCCGACTAGGGTCACAGGGAGGATGGAGCCTGTCCTAGCTGACTGGACAAAGGCAGGGTACACCCTGAACAGCTCACAGGCCCAGCACACAACCAGATGTACTTACACTAATAACTAGGGGCAATTTGGGAGCAAAAAAAACCTTTAGCCTGATGTGCATGCAATAGAAACATGTAAACTCCTCAAAAAATGTCTTACTATGAGGTGAACATGCTCATGAGACATTCCCGTGCTACCTGAAAAATTAAGTTGTATTAAAAGGGTCAAAAAGCAGTATGAAATGAGAACAAGTCATGAATGAGAGATTGATTGATGAAAAATGTAATCAGACTTTATTAACTAATTGTATACTGTATCTAACTTTTGGAAAATAAATAAAAGGAAGGAGAAATTAGAGATTTGTATTATGTTTCTGTAAATTTAATTATTAATGATTATATTTACCAGGTATTAAAGACTATTACCAGTGCAGAGGGATAAAATAAATTGGCAGATTTTGATAGTTCAGAATGTTCTCTCCTAATGAAAAGTTTACTTCAGGAAGGTTTGTTAAAAAGATACAATCGAGTGGAAAACAAGCATATTGCACTGTGGTAAATTGGCTTCTGTATAGTGTCTATGTGGTAGAATGAAACATCTACCTGGAGATTGCAAGTTCGATTCTAGCACAATGCACAAAGCTATCCGTATCATGGAGTCCATGGGAGCTAAATGGCCAAGCTCTCACATTAGAGAGTTGTGGTATTTGCTCACCTCCCTCCCTACCACTTACAGTGATTAACAGCCAATCATGGGTGTCTGTAAGCTCATGCGTACAAGACGGCAGAAAGCACTTTCCCCTCTGAATGTGTTAGGCTGTCCCTGAATGTGCAAATCAAAAAATGATTATACTAAAAGATATATTATAATGTTCTACACACACACACACACACACACACACACACACACACACACACACACACAATCATTTAGATTAATCTCAAAGACATGATAACATACAAATCATTGTTCATAGCAGTGTGAACATCACATTATATACTATACACTGTCCCAACTCATTAAGAGGGTCTTAACTTGTAAATGTTTTTGGAAAACTTGAGCCCAGAGAAACCCCCGATTCTCATCCCTTCCATGTGATCTCCACTATGCACCATAGACCACACACACTAAAATCACAGAGGTGAACAGCTGTGCTGGGATAAGTTCAGCCTCATGATAGAGACGTCATTTAGTGCTCCTGATGACTTACACGCTTGATCTAGTGTATGCAGAAAACACACACACACACACACACACACACACACACACACACACACACACACACACACACACACACACAAAACAAACAAAAAAAAAAGAACACTAACATTTTGTGACCCTAGAACAAGGTGGGTTATGTCCACTTTCATTAAGAAAAAAGAGGCCAAAAGCACAACTTCTTAGAAAAGGGCCTTAGGCCAAGGCTATTATAAGACAGGCCTGGTGATCGACAGAGGCTGAAAGAAAAGTTTTAGCTCTGTGGGAACAAAAAGGAACATGAACGGAAGTCTGGAAATTAGTCATTAAATGATGCCAGATTTTGGGGGGTTGAAAGCGAACTGACTGAGATGGCATTATTTAAGCATACAAAAGCTGTGCAACAAAAGCTCTTAAACTTTCTATGAGAATTATAGAAAAGGCAAAATGGTCTCTCAAAAGAAAAAACCTTTATATGATTGCACTTTTTGCATTTCTCTCGTTCCTTGATATTCACATATCCCCTTATTCATCTCCTCCTACAAAAACAGAAATAGACAGATTGAAAGCAGACTGTCAGAGGAGAGAATGCCAAAACCAGCACAGCTTGAGCTCATATTCCTAAGGTCCCAAGTGAGCCCACAGTGTGATTCTACATGATAAGAGCTTTAGTGGATTGGCAAGGGATATGAGCGTCAGGATCCATGCTACCTGTAGCCTCCAACCTCCTGTTACCTGACTGATCTTATTGCATACAGCAGCATTAACTTGAGTACACGTTTCAAATTAGTGTAAAAAAGAAAAAAAAAAGGAAACCAAGCAGGACATTATTGAAATTTACAACAAGGCAACATGGCAACATAAAGTCACTTTTCCTACAGTTTGCCATAATTGATTTCACAGTGCACAGTTGACTTGGGGTGAACTTTAATGATAAATTATCAAACTGAACTTAAAGGCTGACCAAGACTGAGCCCAGGCACGCTGAAGAGATTAAGAAAGAGAAAAGAGATTAGCCATTCAAGACTGATTTAAAGGTGTACATATTGTGCAGATACCATATTTCATAAATTTCTTTTCAGCCTACAATGATTTCCTTGAGTTTAACTTTTGGGGAATTTATTCATGCACAATATATTAGAACAAAAATCATCTCAAATGTTCATCTTAATTGTGTTAAAATTAGTTGAGCAAGAAACACCAATCTGATGATGTACTTTATAAGATTCTAGGTATGACAACATACAAAAATAAGCAGACAATAATAATCATATCTAGTGGTCTATTTTAAACAAGAATAAAGATATGGAAACACTCACTCTAATACTTGGTTCTTGTTATTATATAAGTTTTGGAAATATCGTCTGTCCTGCCCTTGTACATTTATACACATACACTTACCAACCAAAGGTTCATGGTAATGCATAGTGTTTATACAGTATCTCATATGTAGAAGTGTGTGTTTTGATCTTAAGCAATAATTGCTATCACAGTAATTGTTGTCAAAATGCAGAGAAACATTGATAACAGAGGTAAAGCATAAACAGAATTTAAAATGCAGAGTTATGAGACAAAACTCTAAGACTCTCAATAACAGATTGCAAAATGCAGAAAAATCCATTCATACACAGTAATTCAGGATGATTAAACACAGAAACTATTGGGGAAAACCAGTTGCAGGCACCCACCTATAATACAGTGCCATGCAGCACATAATGGGGCTGGAGACCTGAAAGGAAAAATAAACCAGACTCATGGTGTTTGTTGCCAAGAGAACAGTGGGAATGGGAAACAATGGGAAAGATAATGGCAATCCCTATTGTTATTGCTAATACTTCAACTACCATGGTTTAATGGTGAGGTGCGCACCCTGCTTAGAGTACGAGATGATGCCTTCAAGTCAGGAGACCATCAGGCCTAGACACGCGAAGAGGCATGCCAGGCCCTAAGAAAAGCTATCAAAAAAGCTAAGTGTAACTATAAACAATTCATCAAGGAGCACTTTGATGAAACCAACACCAGGAATATGTGGAAGGCGATCAAGACACTCACTAGCTACATGGCCATGCACATGTCAACGGCCTCCTCGGACAGCACCCTAATGAAGCAGTTCTTCGCTCGCTTCGAACAACACAACGGAGAAGCGCACACCTGCCCTGCTTTCCCAGAAATGGGCGATGCCCCATCCAGCTGCAGCAAAACCAGATCAGAGCCACCCTTCATTGAACAAGGCACGGAAAGCTACTGGTCCAGACAGAGTCACATGAATGGAATTTAAAGCATGTGCAGATCAACTAGTGGGAGTTTTCGCCACCATCTTTAACCTCTTGCTACAGAAATGATTGTCTCCCACCAGCCTCAAAACAGCCACCATCATCCCAGTGCCTAAGAAGAACAGAGTAAGCTGCCTAAATGACTACAGCCTAGTTGCACTAACCCCCATCATCACCAAATGTTTTGAGAGACCTGTCTCACATCAAGGCTGCCATCCCTGCTGATCTCAATCCACATCAGTTTGCATACAGAGCAAACGGTTCAACAGGGGATTCCCTTTCTCAGCAATTGACCTCAGAATGTCAGAATAGGAGAACACATTTCCTCCACTCTCATCCTGACCACTGGAACACAACAGGCATGTGATTTTTAGCCCCCTCCTCTTCTCGCTCTTCACACAAAACTGTTCCCTCACACACAAACAACACCATTGTCAAATTCGTCAATGACATTACCGTCATACGTTTTATTATGGATAACAATGAGTCAGCCTACAGGAAGAGGTCCTGTATCTGTGGCAATGATGTGACAATCACACTCTGGAACCAAGGAGACGATAATAGACTTTAGGAGATCGAAACAAACTGAACACTCTTCCCTTTACATTGATGGAGAGGAGGTAGAGAGAAAGGAGTGCTTCAAATTTCTTGGAGTCTACATCTCTGCTGACTTCACCTGGACCACAAGCAACTCCCATCAGGTGGGGAAAACAGCAAAAGATATACTTCCTTCTCCACCTCTTTTCCACACTCTCCATTGCTCTGGATTGTTGAGCCTCTTCTTCTTCTTCTTCTTTTCCTTTCGGCTTTTCCCTTCAGGGGTCGCCACAGCGAATCATCTGCCTCCATCTCACCCTATCCTTTGCATCTTCTTCTCTTACACCAACGACCTTCATGTCCTCCTTTACCACATCCATGAATCGTCTCTTTGGTCTTCCTCTAGGCCTTTTGCCTGGTAGTTCCAGCCTCAGCATCCTATTACCAATATACTCACTATCCCTCCTCTGTACATGTCCAAACCATCTCAATCTAGCCTCTCTGACTTTGTCTCCAAAACGCGTCTTACATGTGCTGTCCCTCTGACGTGCTCATTTCTAATCCTATCCATCCTCGTTACTCCCAAAGAGAACCTCAACATTTTCATCTCTGCTACCTCCAACTCTGCCACCTGTCTTTTCCCCAGGGCCACTGTTTCTAACCCATACAGCATCGTTGGCCTCAACACCGTCTTGTACACTTTTCCTTTCATTTTTGCCGATACCCTCCTATCACACATCACACCGGACACTTTTCTCCAACCATTCCAACCTGCCTGCACACGCTTCTTGACCTCTTTTCCACACTCTCCATTGCTCTGGATTGTTGAGCCTAAGTACTTAAAATCCTCCACCTTTCTTATCTCTGCTCCCTGTAATCTCACCATTCCTCTTTGGTCCTTGTCATTCATGCACATGTATTCTGTCTTACTGAGGCTAATCTTCATTCCCCTCCTTTCCAGGCCATACCTCCACCTCTCTAGATTTTCCTGCACTTGTTCTCTGCTCTCACTACAGATCACAATGTCATCTGCAAACATCATAGTCCATGGGGAATCTTGTCTAACCTCGTCTGTCAGCCTGTCCATCACCATAGCAAACAAGAAGGGGCTGAGAGCTGACCCTTGATGCAGTCCAACCTTCACCTTGAACTCTTCTGTCACACCGACAGCACACCTCACCATTGTCTTACATCTCTCATACATGTCCTGCACCACTCTAACATACTTCTCTGCCACTCCAGACTTCCTCATGCAATACCACAGTTCTTCTCTCGGCACCCTGTCATATGCTTTCTCCAGATCCACAAAGGCACAATGCAGCTCCGTCTGACCTTCTCTGTACTTCTCCATTAACATCCTCAAAGCAAACACTGCATCTGTGGTGCTCTTTCTTGGCATGAAACCAAACTGTTGTTCACAAATGCTGACTTCTGCCCTTAGTCGAGCTTCCACTATTCTTTCCCATAACTTCATCGTATGGCTCATCAACTTTATCCCTCTGTAGTTGCCACAACTCTGCACGTCTCCCTTGTTCTTAAAAATGGGCATCAGCACACTTCTCCTCCATTCCTCTGGCATCCTCTCACTCTCTAAGACCTTGTTAAATGTTCTTGTCAGAAAATCTGATGATACCTCTCCTAGAAACTTCCATACCTCCACCGGTATGTCATCAGGACCAACTGCCTTTCCATTCTTCATCCTCTTCAATGCCCTCCTCACTTCACCCTTACTAATCTTTGCTACTTCCTGGTCCTCAACAGTCACCTCTTCTACTCTTTTTTCTCTCTCATTTTCCTCATTCATCAGCTCTTCAAAGTACTCTTTCCATCTTTCCAGCACACTTCTGTCATCAGTCAATACATTTCCCTCTCTGTCCTTTATCAATCTAACTTGCTGCACGTCCTTCCCATCTCTATTTCTCTGCTGTGCCAACCTGTATAAATCATTTTCTCCCTCCTTACTTTCCAACCGTGCATAAAAGTCATCAAACGCGCTCTGTTTGGCCTTTGACACTGCTACCTTTGCCTTACGCTGTGTCTCCCTGTACTCCTGTTTACTCTCTTCGGTTTTCTCAATGTCCCACTTCTTCTTAGCTAACCTCTTCCTTTGTACACACTCCTGCACTTCCTCATTCCACCACCAAGTCTCCTTATCTACTTTCCTTCCAGATGACACACCAAGTATTCTCCTACCTGTCTCCCTGATCACATTAGCTGTAGTTGTCCAGTCATCTGGAAGCACTTCCTGACCACCCAAAGCCTGTTTCAACTCCTCCTTGAAGACAACCCGACACTCTTCCTTTTCAACTTCCACCACTTTGTCTTCTGCTCTGCCTTTGCCTTCTTCACCTTCCTCACCATCAGCATCATCCTGCACACCACCATCCTATGCTGTTTGGCAACACTCTCACCCGCTACTACTTTGCAGTCACTGACTTCCTTTAAATTACATCGCCTGCACAAGATGTAGTCTACCTGTGTGCTCCTACCTCCACTTTTATAAGTCACCCTATGCTCCTCTCTCTTCTGGAAGAAAGTATTCACCACAGCCATTTCCATCCTTTTGCAAAATCTACCAACATCTGTCCTTCTGCGTTCCTGTCCTGGATACCAAACCTACCCATCACTTCCTCGTCCCCTCTGTTTCCTGCACCAACATGTCCATTGAATTCTGCCCCAATGACCACTCTTTCACCTCTGGGGGTACTCTGCATCACTTCATCTAACTCCCTCCAGAATCTCTCCTTCTCTTCTCGCTCACATCCTGTCTGTGGGGCATAAGCACTAACAACATTGACCATCACACCTTCAATTTCTAACTTCAGACTCATCACTCTGTCTGACACTCTTTTCACTTCTAGAACATTCCTGGCAAACTCCTCCTTCAAGATGACTCCGACTCCATTTCTCTTCCCATCCACACCGTGATAAAACAGCTTAAACCCTGCTCCTATGCTTCTAGCCTTGCGACCTTTCCACCTGGTCTCCTGAACACACAGTATGTCCACCTTCCTCCTCTGCATCATGTCAGCCAGCTCTCTACCTTTTCCTGTCATAGTTCCAATATTCAAAGTCCCTACTTTCAGTCCTAGACTCATGCCTTTCCTCTTCTCTCTCTGGCAACGGACACGCCTCCCGCCTCTCCTTCTTCGACGTCTTCGACCAACAGTAGTCCAATTTCCATCAGCACCCTGTTGGTTGACGGCACTGATGGCGGTCGTTGTTAACCCGGGCCTCGACCGATCCGGTATGTGATTCTTTCTTGTGATTCGCATAGTTTATTTGGCATTTGTTTTACGCCGGATGCCCTTCCTGAAGCAACCCTCTGCATTTATCCGGGCTTGGGACCGGCGTGAGGGAGAGACACTGGTTTGTGCCACCCTCACAGCGGCACACATATACATATATACATATATACACAGTGGTACCTCACCTTACAAAATTAATTCGTTCCAGAGTCTTTTTCTTAACTTGGATTTTTCATAAATTGAACCACATTTTACATGTAAAATGTGTGATTCGTTCCAAGGCCCTCAATACTACCCCCTGAACCCTTTAAAAATTATAAAAGCTATCCTTTGAAGACCTCCTTCTGCTTCAATATCATCACGATGGAAGACGGGTTTGGCCATATTTCTTTTCGATATCACTCGAGCCCGTTTCTTCTACTCACTCGCACCGGAAATCACACGCGCGTGTGTGTGTGTGTGTGTGTGTGTGTGTGTGTGTGTGTGTGTGTGTGTGCGCGCGCATGTGTGTGCATGCATGTCTTGACCATGTCTTCTTAACAGAGTTATAATCTTACAAATGTTTATGGAAGGTTAAAAGCCTGAGTCAAGAAATAAAGCATGAAACAACAGTAACTCTGTCCTTTACACGAAAAGCATCATGGTTGATGCAGCTCCATAATAGTCAATGGGAGGGAGCTGCGTCATCCCTCTTAGCCAATGGGAGGCCAGTGGAGCGGGATGTTTGAACGTCATTGATGGGCGAGTAGCTCATGCATTGTTTGAATGTTTGAATGGCGCATTTTAATGTTTGAATGGCACGTTTGAATTTTTAAGATGGCACTTTCGTAACGTGAACTTGTTTCATATCCAGAGACAAAAATTTTAGAAAAATGCGTTTCGTAACCTGAATTTTTCGTTTGGTGAGACTTTTGTAAAGTGAGGTACCACTGTACACACACACACACACACACACACACACACACACACACACACACACACACACACACACACACACACACACACACACACACACACACACACACACACACACACACACACACACACACACACACACACAAACACACACATATGGATAGATAATACATATATTTAAAACTACATAACTGAGTGCAATATAACTTACATTGTTGTATCTAATGTCTTTTCTGTTGCATCTACCGACTCACTTATTTATTGTACCATCATTATTATTATTATTATTATTATTATTATTATTATTATTATTATTATTATATTCCTATTGTTCTCATCTTGTTTTTCTTATTTATTTAGTTTTACTTTATTTATTAGTACCTATTGTTATACTTATTATTATTATTATTATTATTATTATTATTATTATTATTATTACTACTAGTAGTAGTATTAGGCCTGATTCCAGACCTTGGGGGACCTGTGGAAGCAGTGGACTGGGTTACAGATGCCGCATTCCCCAGGTCAAGCCACTTTTGAAGCAGAAACAGCGGCAGAAGCGCCTGACCTGGGCTACAGAGAAGCAGCACTGGACTGTTGCTCAGTGGCCCAAAGTACTTTTTTTGGATGAAAGCAAATTTTGCATGTCATTCGGAAATCAAGGTGCCAGAGTTTGGAGGAAGACTGGGGAGAAGGAAATGCCAAAATGCCTGAAGTCCAGTGTCAAGTCCCCACAGTCAGTGATGGTCTGGGGTTCCATGTCAGCTGCTGGTGTTAGTCCACTGTGTTTTATCAAGGGCAGGGTCAATGCAGCTCGCTATCAGGAGATTTGATTTGAAGGTTGACTGTTTTTGCATTAAAAACACTTTTTTTATTTGGTCGGATTAAATATGCTAATTTTTTGAGATAGGGATTTTTGGTTTTCATGAGCTGTATGCCAAAATCATCAGTATTAAACAATAAAAGACCTGAAATATTTCAGTTGGGGAGCAATGAATCTAAAATATATGAAAGTTTAATTTTTATCAGTCCATTACAGAAAATAATGAACTTTATCACAATATGCTAATTTTTTGAGAAGGATTAGTATTTGTGTGTGTGTGTGTGTGTGTGTGTGTGTGTGTGTGTGTGTGTGTATGTGTGTGTGTGTGTGTGTGTGTGTGTGTGTGTTTATGTGTCTATATATGTATGTAGTTCCTTGCACATGTATATCTTGGTTTAGTTCTTAAGTCGTCTTAATTACTGCTCAACAAAGAGCTGCTAAACTGAT
Source organism: Plotosus lineatus (assembly GCA_024760905.1). Taxonomy (NCBI): domain Eukaryota; kingdom Metazoa; phylum Chordata; class Actinopteri; order Siluriformes; family Plotosidae; genus Plotosus; species Plotosus lineatus. The sequence goes on from CM045728.1 coordinate 39,094,439, forward strand.
TTTCATTTTTCATGCAACAGTTAACGATTAAAATTTCTTATCTTATCCCTTATCTTAAATTTTACGGAATTTTAAATATTCCCATTACAAATACACTGCAGTCACGCACTCTAATATTTCGTGAGACGTTAGTTTAGTATCGATTATGGTATGTTACTGTCATGAGATTGTTATTGTAGTTGGCCAGGTTGAGGGTAGACAACATTACTATGTGGCAGTAAAATGAAATGGACTGGATGTTCTGAATGATCAGGTTATGCCCTCAGTGGATGTTTTCTAACCTGATGGCAAGGATATAAAATTGGTACTTAAATTGTGAAAGAATGATGCAGGGAATGCCAGGAATCAGAGTGATGGCTCTGTTCTTCGAATTCGAAGATAGTGAAGAGTTATTTCTCCTCGCCTGCACTGAGTATTTTTGTATAGCGAGAGACAGTTCGCGCTGGCTGATCCCCACTTTCCAGGCCTAGGTCCCTTCCACAGTGGCTCCGTTGGCTGAGATGGCTGTGGTTTGTCCAGGACTGACAGAAACACGCTGACGGCTTTGCAGCCTGCTCTTTACAAAAGTCAGCAATGGTTCTTTTACATGCCTCTCACCATAGACAGCGAGAGACATGGCCTGCCTTTGATAACCCAGTTCGCTGAAAATAGCTAAAAATAGGTCATTTAGTTAATTCCATTATAGGTGGAAATCAATATTGTGATGTTGCTTATGTAAGTTGAAATAATGGCATGTTGATTATATGCTGTAATCAAGGCCAAAGGCAGTCCAACAAAAAAAATTTTATGGCCAGGTGGTGCATATGTGGCTAGGGAATTATATATATATATATATATATATATACACGTTTGATTTGGCAGAGGTTTTTACGTCGGCTGCCCTTCCTGTCACAACCCTTTTTAGCAAGGGACAGAAACACGCTGACAGCTTTGCAGCTACTCTTTACGAAAGTCAGCAATGGTTCTTTTACATGCCTCTCACCATAGACGGTGAGAGACATGGCCCGCCTTTAATAACACATTTAGCTGCACTGGGGGAACAGTGACAACCGTGTGGAGAGTGGGACTCGAACCCCCAACCTTCGGATCAGCGATCCAGCGCCCTATACCGCGAGATCACCACTGCCCCCATATATATATATATATATATATATATATATATATATATATATATATATATATATATATATATATATATATATATATATATATATATATATATATATATATATATATATATATATATATATATATATATTGTTTCTGTCCCTTAAGGGGAAAAAGCCAAAAGGAAATCTCTTACATTATATATATATATATATATATATATTATATAGGTAGATAGATAGATAGATAGATAGATAGATATCTGCCTAAAAATAAATGCTTGTATCAAAGCTATCTTTGCTATTCCCTATGGCTGCATCAATGTTGTTGCATCCCACGTTCTCATCATACCTTTTATTACCAAGATTCATCAGGTTGATCTGTTTGTACTATGAAATATACACTACAAAGGGCTGCACTTGGCCCTCTTTTACTAGCGCTGTACAAATCCAAAGTTTATTTTTGATGGGTATCTTCTCTAATCATTTTACCATGAGTACATTTACGGGCAGTGGTGGTCTAGTGGTACAGGGCACTGGATCGCTGATCCAAAGGTTGGGGGTTCAAGTCCCACTCTCCACAAGGTTGTCACTGTCCCCCCAGTGCATCATAACTGGGTTATCAAAGGCCGGCCATGTCTCTCACTGTCTATGGTGAGAGGCATGTAAAAGAACCATTGCTGACTTTCGTAAAGAGTAGCTGCAAAGTCGTCAGCGTGTTTCTGTCCCTTGCTAAAAAGGGTTGTGACAGGAAGGGCATCCGACGTAAAAACCTCTGCCAAATCAAACGTGCGAATCAGATGATTCGCTGTGGCGACTCCCGAGTAAAAGGGAAAAAGCTGAAAGGAAGACAGACATTTACAGTATGTATCTCTTTGTTTTATGCTTCTGAGTTCTCGTATGAACGGTGATAAACACCCTGGTGTAACAAAATGGAATATAATAGCAAAACCAGTAACAACAGAGAGAAGACCAGAATTCTGGAGAATTTAAGGAAAATTTGTTCCATTGTCAATGACAGAATCTTAGTTTTTGGCAGAGGTACCAAAACATGTGACCATCCTGTGGTTGGTTTGTGATGGCGAGCATTGAACTGATTTACAGTGAACCCTTAATGGTGATGGGAAACCCCATACATCAATGTTGATAGATGTTTTTAAATCCTGTAAATCTCTGTGAAGCACGGCGCTAGACTTGACGGGTCTATTTGCCTGCTTGATGACAGCAATGGTTTGCGGTGTACAACAAAAATCCAATAGAGCATCAGGTAGAATCATGCCAAACACCAAATATCGTCATTTCAAGTACCACCATCTGCCCCATATCTCATCATGTATCTATAGTAAAGCTCTCACTAGCCCTATATCACTAGTTACAGGCAGTAAAAGAGTAGTGTCTCGAGTAATGGAGAAAACCTATACTTTCTGAAACATCTGTAACATTAGCCTTTAAGCTGTTTCACTCGAGCTGCTTAGAAGAATCTTTTAAGAACATCTATACCTGTCTTTTGGAATGCACTCATGGCTTTGCAGAAAATGAAGTCTCTATTCTGTTTTTGTTCCTTTCATCGCTTGACAATACTTATCCCAGACTTAAACAGGCACATGGGTTTAACTGGCCTGTGTTCAATGTGTGTGGTCTAAATTCAGAGGAGATCTCTCTCTCTCTCTCTCTCTGTCTCTCTCTCTCTCTCTATCTCTCTCTCTCTCTGGCACACACAGACACTATCTCTCTCTCTCTCTCTCTCTCTCTCTCTCTCTCTCTCTCTCTCTCTCTCTATCTCTCTCTCTGGCACACACAGACACTATCTCTCTCTCTCTCTCTCTCTCTCTCTCTCTCTCTCTCTCTCTCTCTCTGTCAAAGGGAATTCACCTGTCAAATTGTCTACTGACAAACAGCCATCACCAGTTTGGTCTATTCATTATAACTAATGAGAACTGTAAAATAATTATTTTTAAATGCTATATGGTCTTGTGTGGTGCTCACTGAAACAAAAACGTGTTAGCGGACAGAGAAGTGAAGAGCAAAGATGCATTTCGATTTAAGATTAGATTGTGTAAATTCCAACTAATGAATTTCAGATGGTTTTCTGGAATCAGCATCTTGGAACTGGCAAAGCTGCTTGGGAAGAAAGTAGGGAAAGTGGGAAGTGCTCTGTTTATGGTGGCCTTGTTTTTTTCTTCAAACTGCATAAATGCAGGTCAGCTGCTGCCTTTAGGAGCCAACAAAACTGATGCAATCCATACAGAATGTGGCGCATTCTGCAGTATATCTGCACTAAACCAGAGCACCGTAGGATCTTTGAAAGGGGTGTGAGTATGGATGGGGCTCACACAATGTGTTGTATTGATGATTTATTCAATCAGAAGGTTTATGAGGTCAATATTTCCACTTCACGTCAGAATATTCAAAGCACTGGAAAGGGTGAGGGTAGAGTGAGAAAGCAGGTAGCTGCTCATGGCAACTAGTAAAGGGGCATGTCAAAAAGTATCCCTGCTGTGGCCAAAAGTGTCTCCCTTAATATCAGATTCTAACATTTGCATTCATCCCCTGACCTTTCCTCTCTCTGAATCATCTCACACTTACAAATGCATACACACTCCTCTCCATCACACTGTGGGTGTCAGGAAACGACAGCACAAGCACACAGAGAAAAGTGATAGCATTGGAGAACAAAGACCAGAGAAGACTACAGCAAAAATGTGCTTATTTTCCTCTGTAATGTTTGGCATGATGACACCACCCATTTCAAGAACAAACAGATTACCAGATACTGCAGGGAATGTTTATACCAGTATATGACAGATTCCACTATTTTCAATGGAATGTATATATTTATTTGAAATGACCATGTAAGCACATTAAATGTTAATATTTAAGATAGGATATCAGAAAAACAGGTAATATAATCAGAAAAGGACTAAACAGTATTGCTTTCATGGATGGACAGATGGGGGAAAAGCCCCTTTCCTTCTTCCAAAAAGACTATGGCAGCATGAATTGCAAAATTGCCTGAGAATAAACCACAAAACTCCTGGAAATGTTTGTTCATCATACACCGTGCCATGTTTGGCAATAAAAACCCAAGCACATTGCCACAAACACCCTGAGCCAACTGTCAAACATGGTAGTGGAGAGTTGATTATTCAGGGCTGTTTTGCAGCCTTGGGACCTGGGAAACCTACAGTTATTGCATCACCGATGAACACCAATTTACACCAGAATATTCGCGAGACAAATGTTCTATGTCCATCTGTCCAGCAGATTAAGCAGGCCCAAAATTAGGTCATACAATCGTAAACTGATCCCAATAACCCCAGTACATCAACCTCAGAATGGCTAATCAAGAAAAAAATTAAGGTGTTAGAATGAAGAAATCAAAATCCAGGCCCCCAACCCAACAGAGAGGCTGTGACATAAACATCTTCCCCAAAACGCCCCTGAATGGCATGTTTAACAGTTGAGTCAAACTTACACTGATTTCCGACAACAAACATTGTGTTTATTAAAGTTGTTGAGGATAACTGACTTGTAATCTAAGCTCTGATAAATAAAATCATACAACTAAATGAGGGGATATTTTTTTTCCCCATGACTGAATCCTCCTGGTATTTTAATCTGAACCGCTTTCTCCTAATTAGGGTCGAGGGGAGGCTGGAGCCCATCTCAGCTGACAGAGTTGATCCTGGACAGCTTGCTAGGCCATCGCAGGGCAAAACCACACTGACTGCTCTGCAGCCTAGTCTTGACGAAAGTCAGCAATGGTTCTTTTCCATGAACATCTCACCACAGTCAGTGAGAGACATGGTCGGCCTTTGACAACCCAGTTAGCAGCTCTGCAGTGACGACCCATTTAATATTGTTTCAATAAATTGAAGGCTGTAGTTGTTATTTATATAGTGACACAGTGGTTAGCACACCCAACCTCACAACAAGAAGGTCCTTGGTTTGAGGCCCGATTTGAGGCATTTCTGTGCAAAGTTAGCATGTTCTCCTTGTGTCGGAGTTTGCTCCAGGTACTCCGGTTTCCTCCCACAATCTAAAGAGATGTACATTAGGCTAACTGGGTGTTCAAAATTACCCTTTGATGTGAGTTTGAGTATGAATGGTTGTGTGTGTGAGTTTTTGCCCTGTGATGGTCTTGCAAGCTCTTCAGGGCTTATCCTGTCTTCACCCAGCAACAGCTGAGGTAGTTTCCAGCCTTTCCATTACCTTTGCAGAATTGCACAGTTTTACAAATGATTGAATGACTGTGACAAAAAGTTGTGAAGTTCATGTGCTATGTTAATAATGAAGCTTAGCATCTTAAGAGAAATGCATACAAACATAAAATCAGATTTTTTTTTTTTTTTTTTAATCAGAGCATACCACATGATGAGTGAAAAGTTTAGGATGTATTAAACTTGCAAGGCATTTTCTACTTCTCTCTCTCTCTCTCTCACTCTCTCTCTCTCTCTCTCTCTCACACACACACACACACACACACACACACACACACACACACACACACATGTACGTGCACACGCGCGTGCACACACACACACACATACACGCACACACACACACACAAATACACACACACAAACACACACACAAGAATGAATGCTTCAATGGGCTGGTAATACAGGTAGGGCAGAAAGTGATAAGGCAAGCTTCTTCTATCACAAATGATCAAGAGTCTTAAAGCTCTCAACTGTCAGGTGCTGGTTCTGATAAGACCCAGTCAATCCTGCTTTTCCATTCTCTCTCACTTGCCCTTTTAAGCTTTTCCATACTTTTCCCTCCTGCTTCACTTGCCCTGTTAAAATTTCTGTCTAATCATATCACCCTTCAAAGGACTCACGAAGGTTTTACGATTCCTGTCCATTTCCACCGGTCTTTAATGTCGATCTACCTTAAAAGATGTTCACAGGACCATGTCAAATTTTGTCAATTAATTGGATACAACATGGTGCAAACCAATGAAACTGTATTATCCAATTAAATTTGTGCATCTGCAATAATGGGGAAATTATCATCTTTTTATTCTTTGAAAAGTTCAGTTCAGTTCATTTTCTGTAACCGCTTCACCCTAATTAGGGTTGCGGGGAGGCTGGTGCCCAGCCCAGCCAACTCCGGACGAGGGCAGAGTACACCCTGGACAGCTCGCCAGGCCATCGCAGAGCGGAAACACGCCAACGGCTTTGCAGCCTACTCTTGTCAAAAGTCAGCAATGGTTCTTTTACATGCTTCTCACCATAGACAGTGAGAGACATGGCCGGCCTTTGATAACCCAGTCAGCTGCACTGGGGCAGTGATCGAACCCCCAACCTTTGGATTAGTGATCTAGCGCCTTATACCACTAGACCACCACTGCCCCCTCTTTGAAATTTGTCAACTAAAAAAATGTAAATAACTTTCTTTTTATTTGATTTGTTTATCAGTCTTGCTGTCATTATCTTTCTTAGTAAATGCTATTTTATCATTAGGCATTTTATATATTTATGGAATTATTTGTAATACTAGTATACCTACTATTTTGACTGTGGAACAAGACAGCTTTATACAGCTGATTAAAACCCATAACTTATTAGATCAGTTACATCAAGGAGGAAGCACTTATTTAGAAAACATAGAACAGTCTTCCAGCTGCAAAGCCCTCGGCGTGTTTCCGCCCTGCGATGGCCTGGCGAGCTGTCCAGGGTGCACTCTGCCCTCGCCCGAGTTGGCTGGGATGGGCGCCAGCCTCCCCGCGACCCTAATTAGGATTAAGTGGTTACAGATGATGAGAACAGTCTACCCCAGTAGTAAATCCTGTTTTATAGACAAAATTTGCCTTTTGTTAATTTTTATCTGTATTAATTTATATTTTCAAGAGTGTTTTGTTATGCAGCAAAATTACTTTATTATATTAAAGAAATATTTTATATAATATATGCCAGTAGTTTATTTTTCAGCTGTTTTCTTTTTTCTGTAAATGTGTAAGTTTGTGGTAATAAAACTGCCTGCGTCACAAGTGGGAAATGTGGCTTTGACTCTGAACTTTCTTTTTGTTATTACGCTAGGAAATTTTTTGTTGAGATACAGTCATACCTCACCTTACGAAATTAATCCATTCCAGAAGTGGTTTCATAAACTTATTTTTTTTCGTAAGTTGAGTAGCATTTTACATGCAAAAGGCCTGATTTTTTTTCCAAGGCCCCCAATACTACCTGCTAAACCCTTTAAAAATGATAAAAGTATACCGTTTAAGGCCTCCTTCTGCTTTAATATCATAGACAGGTTCAGCCATATTCCTTTGCAATATCACTCAATCCCATGTCACGAGCCTGCTTCTTCTTTTCACTCACACCGGGAATCACTTTCTTGGGGCCCATGATGAATGACGAAAAATAAAGTTGCAATAAGCACACTCGAAAAACTCACGAAAGAACAGTAACTCTGTCCTTTACGCATGTTAAAACTCCGTGACGAACAATGGGTTGAAGGCACACGAAAAGCATCATGGGTATTATGGAGATGCAGCTCCCTCGTAGTCAATGGGAGAGAGCTGCATCTCCATGATGAACAATGGTTCGAAGGCACACGAAAAGCATCATGGGGATTATGGAGATGCAGCTCCCTCCTAGCCAATGGGAGGCCAGCGGGACAGGGTGCTGGGAGATAGCCAAGTGGAGAGCAACTCGTGCATTGTTTGAATTTTTGAGATGGCGCGTTTCATAACATGAATTTGTTTCGTATCCAGAGATGGAAATTTTAGGTAATTGCGTTTCGTAAGTTGGATTTTTCGTTTGTTGGGTCTTTCGTAAGGTGAGGTACCACTGTATTTATAGTAAATTGCCATTTAGCTCAAAATATTGCGAGACGTGGGCAGCAGGGTGGTGTAGTGGTTAGCACGTCTGCCTCACAGCAAGAAGGCCTGGGTTTGATTCCCAGCTCTGGTGTTTCTGTGTGGAGTTTGCATGTTCTATCTGTGCTTGTGTGGGTTTCCTCTGGGTACTCATGTTTCCTCCTCCAGTCCAAAAATGGTTGTGTAAGTGTTATCCCTGCAATGGCCTGGTGAGCTGTCCAGGGTGTACCTTTCCTCACCTGGACTCAAATGAGATGGGCACCAGCCCCCTGCGACCATAATTAGGATTAAGCGATTCAGAAAATGATTAAATGCAGGGACCCCTCACTTTCCGCGGTTAATGGGGACCGAGACCTCCCCGCGACCGCCAATTTTCGTGAAGTAAGATTGAACCCCCTCCGACTGACATATATGTACACATATATGTGTATATAATATCAATAAATACTTATTCAATACTATAAATGCTTATAACAACAATTAAACATTATATAAATAATGCCTAAGATGTCAATAAAATATAAATACTCACACATACAGACGCGCGCATACACAGATCCACGCACTCACTCAGATGCGCACCTCACATAAAAATGTAAGAAGTTTTGATGGGGGTTTTGGGTTTTTTGTTTTTGTTTGTTTGGAGGGGTTTTTTTTTTCATTTTTTTTTTTTTTCTTTTGCATGATTGACCTTGTTTTGCCTCATTTTACTTAACTTTTTTCTCCTATTTTTCCTTAATTTTCTTTTTTTTTCCATTAATATTTTTTAAAAATGTGATGCTGTGATGCACTGAAGCCGCAGAAACTGAAGCTCGAAGTAGCGAGGGATCACTGTCTTGAGATATGACTTTTGGTGTATGTTGCCTAATCCTATTTGAACAGATTAGAATTTAATTCAAGAAAGTCAAATCCAGTTATTAATATTCAGGGAGGTTGTTGTTGTTGTTGTTGTTGTTGTTGTTTAAGAAGGGCAAGTATACGGTTGTGAGTTGTAATAAAATTGACAGGTAAGCAAGTCTGGTGTGAAGTTAGTGTTAACTCAAGGGTGTACATTGGGGTTAAGGAACTGGATCTGTGCGGGCCACTCAAGTTCTTCATTCCAATTTTGGTAAACCATCTTACTTTGTTCACAGTGACATCATACTGGAATATGGTGGGGCCTTTTGTTCCAATAAAAGAAAAATTAAATCCACAGAGTACAAAGACAGGAATTCTTCAATGTTTGTGGTAGCATTTATGGAGGGTCAGCATCTAATGTCTCACTGAGATGTCCACATACCTTTGCCCATTAATTAAATGAGGTATATATGAAATTCATGGGTGTTTTTAATAATTGCCATGTATACAGAAATTGATGTTTTCATGATGTATACATGACAATTATAAAAATGGACCATGAATATAATATATGTAATATATTATATATATATATATCTTCTTCTTTTACTTTCGGCTGCTCCCTTCAGGGGTCGCCACAGCAAATCATCCGCCTCCACCTCACCCTGTCCTCCGCATCTTCTTTTCTGACTCCAACAACCTTCATGTCTTCCTTCACCACATCCATAAATCTCTTCTTCGGTCTTCCTCGAGGCCTTCTGCCTGGTAGTTCCAACCTCAGCATCCTACTGCCAATATACTCACTATCCCTCCTCTGTACATGTCCAAACCATCTCAATCTAGCCTCTCTGACTTTGTCTCCAAAACATCTTACGTGGGCTGTCCCTCTGATATACTCATTTCTGATCCTATCCATCCTCGTTACTCCCAGGGAGAACCTCAACATTTTCATCTCCGCTACCTCCAGCTCTGCCTCCTGCCTTTTCCTCAGCGCCACTGTTTCTAAGCCATACAACATCGCTGGCCTCACCACCATCTTGTACACTTTTCCCTTCATTCTTGCTGACACTCTCCTATCGCACATCACACCGGATACTTTTCTCCAACCATTCCAGCCTGCCTGCACACGCTTCTTCACCTCTTTTCCACACTCTCCATTGCTCTGGATTGTTGAGCCTAAGTACTTAAAATCCTCCACCTTCGTTATCTCTGCTCCCTGTAACATCACCGTTCCTCCTGGGTCCTTCTCATTCACACACATGTATTCTGATTTTCTGAGGCTAACCTTCATTCCTCTCCTTTCCAGGGCATACCTCCACCTCTCGAGATTTTCCTGCACTTGTTCTCTGCTCTCACTACAGATCACGATGTCATCTGCAAACATCATAGTCCATGGAGATTCTTGTCTCACCTCGTCTGTCAGCCTGTCCATCACCATAGCAAACAAGAAGGGGCTCAGAGCTGACCCTTGGTGCAGTCCCACCTCCACCTTGAATTGCCGGTCACACCGACAGCACCCCTCACCGCTGTCTTACATCTCTCATACATGTCCTGCACCACTCTAACATACTTCTCTGCCACTCCAGACTTCCTCATGCAATACCACAGTTCTTCTCTTGGCACCCTGTCATATGCTTTTTCCAGATCCACAAAGGCACAATGTAGCTCCCTCTGACCTTCTCTGTACTTCTCTATTAACATCCTCAAGGCAAACATTGCATCTGTGGTGCTCTTTCTTGGCATGAAACCAAACTGTTGTTCACAAATGCTGACCTCTGCCCTTAGTCTAGCTTCCACTATTCTTTCCCATAACTTCATCGTATGGCTCATCAACTTTATCCCTCTGTAGTTGCTGCAACTCTGCACGTCTCCCTTGTTCTTAAAAATGGGCACCAGCACACTTCTCCTCCACTCCTCCGGCATCTGCTCACTCTCTAGTACCGTGTTGAATGTTCTTGTCAGAAAATCTACTGCTACCTCTCCTAGACACTTCCATACCTCCACAGGTATATCATCAGGACCAACTGCCTTTCCATTCTTCATCCTCTTCAATGCCCTTCTCACTTCACCCTTACTGATCTTTGCTACATCCTGCCCCTCAATGGTTACCTCTTCTACTCTTTTTCTCTCTCATTTTCCTCATTCATCAGCTCTTCAAAGTACTCTTTCCATCTTCCCAGCACACTTCTGTCATCAGTCAATAGAGTTCCCTCTCTGTCCTTTATCAATCTAACTTGCTGCACGTCCTTTCCATCTCTATTTCTCTGCTGTGCCAACCTGTATAGATCATTTTCTCCCTCCTTACTATCCAACCTATCATACAAGTCATCATATGCCCTCTGTTTGGCCTTAGCCACTGCTACTTTCGCCTTACGCTGTGTCTCCCTGTACTCCTGTTTACTCTCTTCGGTCCTCTCAATGTCCCACTTCTTCTTGGCTAACCTCTTCCTTTGTACACACTCCTGCACTTCCTCATTCCACCACCAAGTCTCCTTATCTACTTTCCTTCCAGAGGACACACCAAGTACTCTCCTACCTGTGTCCCTGATCACATTTGCTGTGGTTGTCCAGTCATTTGGAAGCACTTCCTGGCCACCCAAAGCCTGTTTCAACTCCTCCTTGAAGACAACACGACACTCTTCCTTTTTCAGCTTCCACCACTTTGTCTTCTGCTCTGCCTTTGCCTTTTCACCTTTCTCACCATCAGAGTCATCCTGCACACCACCATCCTATGCTGTTTGGCAACGCTCTCACCCACGATGACTTTGCAGTCACTGACTTCCTTCAAATTACATCGCCTACACAAGATGTAGTCTACCTGTGTGCGCCTACCTCCGCTTTCATAAGTCACCCTATGCTCCTGTTTCTTCTCAAAGAAAGTATTCACCACAGCCATTTCCATCCTTTTTGCAAAATCTATCAACATCTGTCCTTCTGCGTTCCTGTCCTGGATACCAAACCTGCCCATCACTTCCTCGTCCCCTCTGTTGCCTGCCCCAACATGTCCATTGAAGTCTGCACCTATGACCACTCTTTCACCTCTGGGGGTACTCTGCATCACTTCATCTAAGTCACTCCAGAATCTCTCCTTCTCTTCTAGCTCACATCCTGCCTGTGGGGCATAAGCACTAACAACATTGAGCATTACACCTTCAATTTCTAACTTGAGATTCATCACTCTGTCTGACACTCTTTTCACTTTTAGAACATTCCTGACAAACTCCTCCTTCAAGATGACTCCAACCTCATTTCTCTTCCCATCCACACCGTGATAAAATAGCTTAAACCCTGCTCCTAAGCTTTTAGCTTTGCTACCTTTCCACCTGGTCTTCTGAACACACAGTATGTCCACCTTCCTCCTCTGCATCATGTCAACCAGCTCTCTACCTTTTCTGTGCATAGTTCCAACATTCAAAGTCCCCACTCTCAGTCCTAGACTCATGCCTTTCCTCTTCTCTCTCTGCCTACGGACACGCCTCCCACCTCTCCTTCTTCGACGTCTTCGACCAACAGTAGTCCAATTTCCATCAGCACCCTGTTGATTGACAGCACTGATGGCGGTCGTTGTTAACCCGGCCTCGACCGATCCGGTATGGTGGTAATACTTTTGGTTTGCATTTTAAGTAATTGGCATTGGTTTTACGTGGTATGCGTTTCGTGACACAACCCTCTTGATTTCTTCGTGCTTGGGACCGGCATGAGGGGGAGAGACACTGGTTAGTGCCCCCCCCACCTCATGGCTGCATTTTTATATATATATATATATATATATATATATATATATATATATATATATATATATATATATATATATATATAAAATATGTAAATCAATCTCTTATCACATGTAAATCAACCATAATCACTACAGCCCACTGGCACGATTATATAAGAGATACACATTTTTCTTATTTGAATAAATTAATTACTCCTATCACATACATGCAAGGTGTGATTGAGCGAGAATGTCATCCATGTAATTAACTCCATTTCTGCTTGTTAATACAGTAGAATTTCTCTTGATTAGAAATTATACTGTAGCTCGGCATGTGAAAAATCTTTTTCACATCATTTAGCTCAAAGTGGGATTTGAGAGTGGAAAGTGATTTCCTACTTAAGATGATGATGAACATTTATCAAAAATACAGACATTCATTATAGGAGGAATATTAAACCTTATTTGGTGGTGGCCTGGTGGTAAAGGTGCGGGATCACTGGTCCTAAGGTTGGGGGTTCAAGCCCCACTCTCCATAGGTTGTCACTGTCCCACCAGTGCAGCTAACTGGGTAATCAAAGGTCTGTCTATGATGTGAAGTATGGAAAAGAACCATTTCTGACTTTTGACAAGAGTAGCTACAAAGCCATCAGTGTGTTCCACCCTGAGATGGCCTGGCGAGCTGTCCAAGGTATACTCTTTCCTCGCCAGGAGTCGGCTAGGATGGGCGCCAGCCTCCCCATGACCCAAATTAGAATTAAGCGGTTACAGAAAATCAACAGTTGAATGAATTAACTTATTTGGAATAGATTCTTTTTACAAGGGAGGATGGTGTAATGTAATTATATTAGTACTGTCTGAAACTGTCATGCCAGGCGTTTTCCGTATTGTGTCCTTGTGCTGTTGTTACATATATAATTTGAACCAGTGGAAAAACAGAATTGGTTCTTTTTCTTCAGTATTCAGAAACTCTTTGAAGCCAAAATAAAACAACATGTTAGTATTTTGCATTTCTTTGTTGGTTAACGGTATTTTTTAGATAATAAAAGATCAAGTTTAAATATGCTGTAGATCATTGTTGATTGTTTCGTTCTGCATCTATTTACTACTATTTCAACATTTTATATATTCAGCCATTTTGTGTTTTGGACAAACACATTGTTTTATTTCTTTAATGTTTTCATTTTACTTCAGTAATAAAACAGTCTGAAGTCTGGAAATTATTTTTCTTTTCTTTCTTTCTTTTTTGTAACAACTTCATGAAGTAATCTTACAGTTACTAAGTTGAATATAAAACCAAACTTTGTGCACATTAAAGTTCATCATCAATTCAATCAGTGTTCTATCATTTATAATTTTATTCGAGTTGCCATGTCAACTAAAATCCTCAATGATTTTTCTGTCTGTCTGCAAAGATATTCTTTCTAAGTACGAGTTGGCATCGCTACATCTCCTTTAGAAATCAATCTGAGACCGAGAACTGGCAGAGTTTAAAAGACTAAATAATAATTGACAACATTCAGGAACAAATCCCTTTTACTTTTTTTCCAAAAGGAAAATGCTGGAAAATACACTATCCTATAATAAGGTGAGGAGGTCACAGTTATACAAAACAATGGTCCGTAAACTTCAAGTTATAATGTGTAAATGACAATCACATGCCAGTTCAGAACACCAAAAATAAACAGAAAATACTTAAAAAAAAAAAACCGAAACTGAATCCTGCATTTCAATCAAAATAATAATAATAATAATAATAATAATAATAATAATAATACAGTGGTACCTTGACTTACGAAATTAATCCATTCCAAGGGCAGGCTCGTAAGCCAAAATGTTTGTGAGATAAAATTAAAATTCCCATAGAAAATAACAGAAAACTGATTAATCTGTTCCATTCCCCTCGCAAACTCATAAAACCTGACACAAACAGATATACTTGACCTAATATATTAAAGATCTTCTTCTTTTCCTTTCGGCTTTTCCCTTCAGGGGTCGCCACAGCGAATCATCTGCATCTTCTCTTACACCAACGACCTTCATGTCCTCCTTCACCACGTCCAGAAATCTTCTCTTTGGTCTTCCTCTAGGCCTTCTGCCTGGTAGTTCCAATCTCAGCATCCTACTACCAATGTACTCACTATCCCGCCTCTGCACATGTCCAAACCATCTCAATCTAGCCTCTCCGACTTTGTCTTCAAAACCTCTTGCATGTGCTGTCCCTCTGGTGTACTCATTCCTGATCCTATCCATCCTCGTTACTCCCAAAGAGAACCTCAATATTTTCATCTCTACTACCTCCAGCTCTGCATCCTGTCTTTTTCCCAGTGCCACTGTTTCTAAACCATACAACATCGCTGGCCTCATCACCGTCTTGTACACTTTTCCTTTCATTTTTGCCGATACCCTCCAATTACACATCACACTGGACACTTTTTTCCCTGCCTGCACACGCTTCTTCATCTCTTTTCCACACTCCCCATTGCTCTGGATTGTTGAGCCTAAGTACTTAAAATCCTCCACCTTCTTTATCTCTGCTCCCTGTAACCTCACCGTTCCTCTTGGATCCTTCTCGTTCACACACATGTATTCTGCCTTACTGAGGCTAACCTTCATTCCTCTTCTTTCCAGGGCATATCTCTACCTCTCTAGGTACCTGCACTTGTTCTTTGCTCTCACTACAGATCACAATGTCATCTGCAAACATCATAGCCCATGGGGACTCTTGTCTAACCTCATCTGTCAGCCTGTCCATCGCCATGGCCAACAAGAAGGGGCTCAGAGCTGACCCTTGATGCAGACCCACCTCCACCTTGAACTCATCTGTCACACCTACAGCACACCTCACCACTGTCTGAAATCTCTCATACATGTCCTGTAAGTGTGCTGTCACACATATATATCCTGCACCACTCTAACATACTTCTTTGCCACTCCAGACTTCCTCATGCAATACCACAGTTCCTCTCTCGGCACCCTGTCATAAGCTTTCTCCAGATCCACAAAGGTACCATGCAACTCCCTCTGACCTTTTCTGCACTTCTCTATTAACAACCTCAAAGCAAACATTGCATCTGTGGTGCTCTTTCTTGGCATCAAACCAAACTGTTGTTCACAGATACTTACCTCTGCCCTTAGTCTAGCTTTCACTATTCTTTCCCATAACTTCATTGTATAGCTCATCAACTTTATCCCTCTGTAGTTGCCACAACTGTGCACGTCTCCCTTGTTCTTAAAAATTCTCCTCTATTCCTCCGGCATCGTCTCACACTCCAAGACCTTGTTGAATGCTCTTGTCAGAAAATCTACTGCTACCTCTCCTAGAAATTTCCAGAGCTCCACCGATATGTCATCAGGACCAACTGCCTTTCCACTCTTCATTCTCTTCAATGCCCTCCTCACTTCACCCTTACTAATCTTTGTTACTTCCTGTTCCTCAGTGGTCACCTCTTCTACTTTTTTTGTCTCTTATTTTCCTCATTCATCAGCTCTTCAAAGTACTTTTTCCATGTTCCCAGCACACTTCTGTCATCAGTCAACACATTTCCCACTCTGCTCTCAATCACTCTAGCTTGATGCACGTCCTTCCCATCTCTAATTCTCTGCTGGGCCAACCTGTATAAATCACTCTCTCCCTCCTTACTGTCCAACCTAGCTTACAAGTCATCATAAGCCCTCTGTTTGGCCTTTGACACCACTACCTTTGCCTTACGCTGTGTCTCCCTGCACTCCTGTTCTTCGGTTCTCTCAATGTCCCACTTCTTTTTAGCTAACCTCTTCCTTTGTACACAGTCCTGCACTTCCTGATTCCACCATCAAGTCTCCTTATCTACTTTCCTTCCAGATGATACACCAAGTAGTCTCCTACCTGTCTAACTGATCACAATAGCTGTAGTTGTCAAGTCATCTGGAAGCACTTCCTACCCACCAAAAGCCTGTTTCAACTCCTCCTTGAAGACAACACGACACTCTTCCTTTTTCAGCTTCCACCAATTTGTCTTCTGCTCTGCCTTTGAATTCTTCACCTTCCTCACCATCAGCGTCATCCTGCACACCACCATCCTATGTTGTTTGGCAACACTCATCCACTACTACTTTGCAGTCACTGACTTCCTTCAAATTACATCGTCTACACAAGATGTAGTCTGCCTGTGTGCTCCTACCGCTGCTTTTATAAATCACCCTATGCTCCTGTCTCTTCTGGAAGAAAGTATTCACCACAGACATTTCCATCATTTTTACAGAATCTATCAAACCTTCATCAAACCTACAACAAACATCAAACCTACCCATCACTTTCTCGACCCCTCTGTTTCCTGCACCAACATGTCCATTGAAGTCTGCCCGAATGACCACTCTTTCACCTCTGGGGGTACTGTGCATGAAAGGTAACAAGGCTACAAGCTTAGGAGCAGGGTTTAAGCTGTTTTATCAGAGTGTGGATGGGAAGAGAAATGGAGTCGGAGTCATCTTGAAGGAGGAGTTTGTCAGGAATGTTCTAGAAGTGAAAAGAGTGTCAGACAGAGTGATGAGTCTCAAGTTAGAAATTGAAGGCGTGATGTTCAATATTGTTAGTGCTTATGCCCCACAGGCAGGATGTGAGCGAGAAGAGAAGGAGAGATTCTGGAGTGAGTTAGATGAAGTGATGCAGAGTACCCCCAGAGGTGAAAGAGTGGTCATTCGGCCAGACTTCAATGGACATGTTGGTGCAGGAAACAGAGGGGTCGAGAAAGCGATGGGTAGATTTGGTATCCAGGACAGGAACACAGAAGGACAGATGTTGGTAGATTTTGCAAAAAGGATGGACATGGCTGTGGTGAATACTTTCTTCCAGAAGAAACAGGAGCATAGGGTGACTTACAAAAGTGGAGGCAGGAGCACACAGGTAAACTACATCTTGTGCAGGCGATGTAATTTGAAGGAAGTCACTGACTGCAAAGTAGTAGCGGGTGAGTGTTGCCAAACAGCATAGGATGGTGGTGTGCAGGATGATGCTGATCGTGAGCAAGGTGAAGAAGGCAAATGTAGAGCAGAAGACAAAGTAGTGGAAGCTGAAAAAGGAAGTGTCGGGTTGTCTTCAAGGAGGAGTTGAAACAGGCTTTGGGTGGTCAGGAAGTGCTTCCAGATGTCTGGACAACTACAGCTAATGTGATCAGTTAGACAGGTAGGAGAATACTTGGTGTGTCACCTGGAAGAAAAGTAGATAAGGAGACTTGATGGTGGAATGAGGAAGTGCAGGAGTATGTACAAAGGAAGAGGTTAACTAAGAAGAAGTGGGACATTGAGAGAACCAAAGAGAGTAAACAGGAGTACAGGGAGACACAGCATAAGGCAAAGGTAGTGGTATCAAAGGCCAAACGGAGCACGTATGATGACTTGTATGCTCGATTGGAAAGTAAAGAGGGAGAAAATGATTTATACAGGTTGGCACAGCAGAGAAATAGAGATGGGAAGGACATGCAGCAAGTTAGATTGATAAAAGACAGAGGGCGAAATGTATTGACTGATGACAGAAGTGTTGGGAAGATGGAAAGAGTAATTTGAGGAGCTGATGAATGAGGAAAATGAGAGAGAGAGAAAAGAGTAGAAGAGGTGACTGTTGAGGACCAGGAAGTAGCAAAGATTAGTAAGGGTGAGGTGAGGAGGGCATTGAAGAGGATAGGATGAAGAATGGAAAGGCAGTTGGTCCTGATGACATACCTGTGGAGGTATGGAAGTGTCTAGGAGAGGTAGCAGTAGATTTTCTGACAAGAACATTCAACAAGGTCTTAGAGAGTGATAGGATGCCAGAGGAATGGAGGAGAAGTGTGCTGGTGCCCATTTTTAAGAACAAGGAAGACGTGCAGAGTTGTGGCAACTACGGAGGGATAAAGTTGATGAGCCATACGATGAAGTTATGGGAAAGAATAGTGGAAGCTAGACTAAGGGCAGAGGTCATGAGGAAGTCTGGAGTGGCAGAGAAGTATGTTAGAGTGGTGCAGGACATGTATGAGAGATTTCAGACAGTGGTGAGGTGTGCTGTCGGTGTGACAGAAGAGTTCAAGGTGGAGGTGGGACTGCATCAAGGGTCAGCTCTCAGCCCCTTCTTGTTTGCTATGGTGATGGACAGGCTGACAGACGAGGTTAGACAAGATTCCCCATGGACTATGATGTTTGCAGATGGCATTGTGATCTGTAGTGAGAGCAGAGAACGAGTGCAGGAAAATCTAGAGAGGTGGAGGTATGCCCTGGAAAGGTTATTCTCAGTAAGACAGAATACATGTGCATGAATGACAAGGACCCAAGAGGAACGGTGAGGTTACAGGGAGCAGAGATAAGGAAGGTGGAGGATTTTAAGTACTTCGGCTCAACAATCCCGATCAATGGAGAGTGTGGAAAAGAGGTGAAGAAGCATGTGAAGGCTGGTTGGAATGGTTGGAGAAAAGTGTCCAGTGTGATGTGTAATTGGAGGCCTAGAGGAAGACCAAAGAGATGATTCATGGATGTGTTGAAGGAGGACATGAAGGTCGTTGGTGTAAGAGAAGATACAAAAGGATAGGGTGAGATGGAGGCAGATGATTCGCAGTGGCGACCCCTGAAGGGAAAAGCCGAAAGGAAAAGAAGACTTGTCTGTACTGGGGAAGAGGTGGCTTAGTGGGATAGGGCGCTGGATTGCTGATCTCAAAGGTTGGGGGTTCGAGTCCCACTCTTAACAAGGTTGTCAACTTACCCCCAGTGCATCTAATTGGGTTATCAAAGGCCAGCTATGTCTCTCACTGTCTATGGTATGAGGCATGGAAAAGAACCATTGCTGACTTTCGGAAAGAGTAAGCTGCAAAACTGTCAGCTTGTTTCTGCCTTGAGATGTCCTGGTGAGCTGTCCAGGGTGTACTCTGCCCTTGCCCGGAGTTGGCTGGAATGGGCGCCAGTTTCCCTGCGACCCTAATTAGGATTAAGCAGTTACAGGAAATGATCTGAACTGAACTTGTCTGTCCTGTGATTCTTATAGACTTGTGAAATGTCGTAATTTACAGACCAACTACTCTTCCAACTCAAAGTTTGATTAAAATCCACAACAGGGTTTTGAGCAGGCCCAGGTGTGCTCCTTTTGCATTCTTCTAAAAGAGTAGTTGAAAATGTTGGTCAGCTCCTTATGAACTACCAACTGATACTGCAAGTCCACTCCTTTAGTTGATACTGTGCCGTAGAGGACATCTCGGAGTTTCATATTGCCAACTATATGCCAGTGGTGGTGTGAAGCTTGCATCCTTCTCACTTCTTGATCTTGGGTTGGTGTACATGTAGCCTCAGCCATACAGGTGGGCAAATCAAAATGAGAGGTGAATGGATGAACAGACAAGAAGTAATCACTGAAGTGGTGCTCAATTGCACGTAATATATGGCACAGTGTTCACCCACATTTGGGGTAGGAGACATCAAAGTTAAATTATTGCAGCCTCAAAGATTAGTGGGTCAGCCTGGAGCTGTTCTTAGGACAGTTAAATGCCCAGAATGCCCTAACTACACACATTCAGTGAAGATATAAAAAATTGCCTCAAGATTTCAAGCCTCACTATCACTGGGTTGTGCCTAGGTTATCAGACCATCCATGTCTTTCACTGTCTGCCTTGAGAGGCATGTAAAATATCCATTGCTAACTTTTGGAAAGAGTAGCGTGTTTCTACCCTATGATGGTCTGGTGAGCTGTCCAGGGTGAACTTTGCTCTCACCCAGAGTTGGCTGAGACGGGCACCAGCCTCCCCATGACCCTAATTCGGATTAAGCAGTACAGAAAATGAATGAATTAGCTGTCTCAGTACGGGAGATGATTTCAGGGGCTACTTCAGCTGGTCAAGTTTCTTTCAGCCTTTATCTCTCAATGCCCACTTTCATTTCAATTGGTTTAATGGACTGGCAAGGTCTGCAAAGTAAAGGGTGAATTTATGCTACCACCCCTCAAAAATTTTGCAGACAGTTGATTTCCACAGGATATGAGGTGTCTGCAATTTTTTTTCTTCAGAAATTTTACTGAGAACATATATGTTTATGGAACCCTTATTTCCTTTAAGCAGTACTGGAAAAGCAAGAGCCCAAAGGTGTACTATGAGTGCGGTAAGAATTTTTAGATGGGTAGGCTGGAGTACATTATTTATTGCAAAAATTGTTCCAGTTAAGTCATACAATCAAATCTTATCTTGATTTCTTCATGAAAAAAACCCTTTCACGTATTCATGATTGAGTCATAGATCCAGCCACCTTTAACTGCATTCTAGGAGAATGTAGGCAGTTGTGGAGGTTAGAAATGGTTGCTGCTGAAGTATTGTTACTGTACTTCCATTGTATGTGTTAACTATATACAGTATGTTCAACTTACTACTAGATTGTGTCCAAAGCATGTAATCCATGTTAAATGTTAGTTTGCATGACACATTATAATCTATGTCATTGTTATGGTGTTATGGGTATGTGAATATTTATAAAAATGTAAATATAAAAATAATGGATGTATAGTGTAACTATATTAAGTTAGTGTGCTGTAAATAGTGACACATGGTATGACTCAGCTGTTTTGGGTCTGGAATTTTCCATTAGGGGACCTAGTGCATGCCTTGTTTGGCAGGTCAGGTGATTTGGAATTTTCCACAATGGAACTTTCCCGAACTTTAGGGAATCCATATTAAGGACCTGTTGCCAACTCTTTGGGTCTCTTCGGGAAGATCATCTAAGGAAACTCATCGAGGTGGATCATCAAAAAGGGAAGTCATCCAAGGCGGATCATGGAACTCCTCACCCAAGTATCGTGATTCGTGACTTCATCACCAAAGTCCATCGTCCACATTCATTCACAGCCAACGCGAAGATTTTAATCATTTGTTTCTTTTGATACGCAGGATTCCAAGCCTTTCCCCGCCAGTGAGCGCCGTCTCTAAATTTACCATGCTGCAGGTGCTTGGTGATTATCTTTGTTTTGGGACCCTTGTTTAATTTGTATTTTGTTTAGCTTTAAGCTGTAAGTATTATTTTGCCTTACTTTGTTCATATTATTAAATTGTATATAGTTTGTCATGGTTTGTTGTGCTTTGCTGGTTCCATGGGGCAATTTCCATCTTCTAAATTCCACACGTAACAAAATTGGGGGCTCGTCCGGGACGGAATTCATTTGGCATCGAGTCTTCAATATTAAATTGGTACCTATTGATATATGAATTGTGAAACTAGCAAAATGGTATTTACACGTGAGGATTTTCTTAAATCCCCTACCCCTGAGGAAGTCGGTGCCTTGAGCACATCTGATTTGGTGCAAATCTCTAATTATTTTGAACTTGAGGCAAAAGTGCGATGAGGAAATTCCAAATTTTGATGGAAATTGAGTGTCAAGTTCAAAAATCAGTCTACAGGTTCCCCAAATGCTTGTGTGTCTATCACGCCTCAGTCTTTCTTTCCAGGTGGTTCTGAGGAGAGTGTTTTTTATGAGAACAAGATTTCAAGTTCTGTGTTTCTGAAGGAGTATTTACCCTTCGTTTCTTATGGCTCTGTTTCACTTATGGGAGGTAATTCAACCCCATGGCCGTTACTATATTGAGGAATACTGGAGCTCTTCAATATCTGATTTTGAAGGATGTTGTGCTTTTTTTCTGTCGAGTCTTCAGCTATTTCTGATGTTTTACTCCAGGGTATAAGTGGCAGTTCATTGCTTCTCTCCAGTTTGTCAATTTGACTGCAGACCTGATTTCTGGTGAAATTAAAGTGGGTGTTGTCAATGCTCTCCCAGTTCAGGGTTTTGAATTGTTGATCAGTAATGATCTTATGGGGGTAAAGTTGTCGCTGTTGCACTTTATAGAGATTGAGATCTTTTGTGGATTTTGATGCTGTGAATGTTGTGATTTGAAATATTTAACATTACTGTCAGCTGAAAGTTTATACAAAACTTTCATTTCTTTAAGGGGGAGAGTGTTATGGGCATGTAAATATTTGTATAAATGTAAATATAAAAATAATGGATGTATAAACGTTGAGTATAATTATATTCAGTTATTGTGCTGTAAATAGTGACACATGGTATGACTCAGCTGTTTTGGGTCTGGAATTTTCCATTAGGGGACCTAGTTGCGCATGCGCCCTGGTGGTGGGTCAGGTGATTTGCAATTTTCCACAATGGAACTTTCCCGAACTTTAGGGACTCTACTAGTATATTAAGGACCTGTGGCCTTCTGGTCTCTTCAGGCAAATCATCTAAGGAAACTCATCGCATCGGATCATCAAAAGGGGAAGTCATCCAAGACAGATCATGGAACGCGCTTCACCCAGGTATCGTCGTTTGGGACTTCATCACCAAAGTCCATCGTCCACATTCGCCCACAGCCAACATGAGGATTTTAATCATTTGTTTCTTTTTCCTCGCCAGCGCACGGCCGTATCTAAATTTACCATGCTGCAGGTGCTTGGTGATTACCTTTGTTTTGGGACCCTTGTTTAATTTGTATTTTGTTTAGCTTTAAGCTGTAAGTATTATCTTGCCTTACTTTGTTCATATTATTAAATTGTATATAGTTGATGTCGCGGTTTGTCGTGCTTTGCTGGTTTTATGGGGCAATTTCCATCTTCTAAATTCCATACGTAACAATGGTGTTTATGTACTCACTGTTTGATTTTAATTTTTGGCTTTGAATATAAAAAGCAGATTCAGATTCCTCAGATATCTGAGGTACTGTATATATATAAAATAATCTCTGATTTCCTTTTTGCTATTATTCTCACCACTCTCTTGACTTTCTTGCACTAACTGAAACCTGAATTTTCTCACACAACTCTGCAACACCAGCAGCTCTTCCTTCTGTTTATGCTTTTTCTCATACTCCATGAGTAACTGGGAGTGGTGGTGGTGGTACAGGTCTACTTCTAACTTGACGTTGGTGTCACGCACCATTTTCTCTGTCTCTTTTGACCATCTCCTCCTTTGAGCTTCATGCAGTAAAAGTCTGCTCCCTGCTCATTATTGTTATTCACCATCCTGGACCCCTAGGACACTTTCTATAAGAAATGGACACGCTCCTCAGCACTTTCCCCACTGACAACACCTGTCTCACTCTTCTGGGAGACTTTAATCTCCCCTCTGACAAGCTCTAGTCCTCTTGTCTTCTCCCTTTTCTTTACTCCTTTTTTAACTTTCAATAACTGCACTACCACACAGAAAGCACTGAATCTCTTAGATCTTCTTGTCAGTCATCCATCTCCAGTCACAGGCATTAATTCCACTCCACTACATATCTCTGACCACCACTTGGTTTCCTTTACTATCACTCTACCCATTCTATCTAACACTAGCGCTCAATTTTCTTCCCCCACTCGACAAAACCTCCACACTGTATCTCCTTCATCTGTTGCTTCCTGTACTCTATCTTATCTTCCTAACCCACTCTCCTTTTCTTCCTTAACACTTGAATCTGCTGAGATGTTCCTCTCTTCACTCTCGGCTTCTATGGATCTCCGCTGCCCTTTATCTACAAAAGACAAGAAAACTTCTTGTTCAGCTCCTTGGCTCTTGGAGGTACTCCGAAGCAATCAGAGACAACTCAGAGCAGCTGAGAGAACATGGAAGAAATCTCAACTTGAATCAGATCTGGCTTCCTACCATGCTCTCCTATTTTCATCTGATATACTTCTGCTAAGGCAGTCTTCTACAAGAAAAAGTTGGACACTGCTACACAAGACCCACACAAACTTCACAATGTCTTTTCACCACTACTCAATATATCTGCTCCACCTTTGCTGATTTCTTTGATGGGAAGATTAACTATGGGTAGGTGCCTGTCCTTCTCTTCTGATATCACTTATCTTTCTTGATCGTATTAATTTCTTACCTTTAACATTTGAAGGATTCGTCCATTTCTTTCCAGTAAGGCCACTCAGATACTTGTTCAATTCCTTGTCATCTCAAAACTAAATTACTGCAACTCACTCCTGGCAAGTATCTTTGAGCACTATTCACCCTCTGCAAATGATCCAGAATGCAGCTGCGCAGCTTGTTTTCAACCTTCCCAAATTTCCTCACATCCTCTCCACTGCTATGGTCTCTCCATTGGCTTCCTGTAGCTGTTTGCATTAGATTAAAAACACTAATGCTTGCCTTCAAAGCCAAAAATGGACCTGCACGTTCTTACCTTAAAGCACTTATCACGCCTTGCATTGCACCACGTTCTCTCTGATCCTCTACCACTGCTAGAGTGATCCCTTCCTCTACCAAAGGACAAGGGAATAATGCATCTAAACACTTCTCTGTTCTGTATCCAAGGTGGTGTTGTTATTATTGAATTTCCTCTGGATATCTGGACGACTGAGACGACGTGACGGGCTGAAAACTTACCTTTTTCAGCAGTATTCAGATTATGCACTATGCTGTATACAAATACATACAAATACAATATGGGGCAGTGGTGGTCTAGTGGTATAAGGTGCCGGATCGCTGATCCAAAGGTTGGGGGTTCGAGTCCCACTCTCCACAAGGTTATCACTGCCCCCCCACCCCCACCCCCCCACCCCAGTGCAGCTAACTGGGTTATCAAAGGCCAGCCATGTCTCTCAGTGTCTATGGTGTGAGGCATGTAAAAGAACCATTGCTGACTTTCGACAAGAGTAGGCTGAAAAGCCGTCAGCGTGTTTCCGCCCTGCGATGGCCTGGCGAGCTGTCCAGGGTGTACTCTGCCCTCGCCCTGAGTTGGCTGGGATGGGCACCAGCCTCCCTGCGACCCTAATTAGGATGAAGCGGTTACAGAAAATGATGAACTGTATACAAATACACACACACAAACCACAAAAAAAGGAAAACCACACAACATCTAACACGTGCATTTGACTGATGGTGTACTTAGTCTCTGCTCTCACAAACCAGTATGAGAATATATTCACTTATAGTGACTTTAAAGCACTTCTGTAAGTTGCTCTGGATAAGAGTCTCTGCTGTCAATGTAACTGTATTGGCACCCCAGAGTCCTGGCATCCCAAAGACCTTAACCCTACTGAAACTTTTTGGGATGTGCTGGAAAGATTTTATAGAGAAGTTATATTTTTCCCTCATGAATTTAAGATTTCCATGAAAAATTAACCCAACACTAGGTGGAAATGAATGCTATATTACTTAAGTTTGTTGAAACACTGGCATGATGAATACGTACAGGCTGTCAGTAAGGTCAAAAGTAAGTTTCCTATAATTATTGTAAAATGTTTGTATTGCAACAATGAGCTGTTATTCCATGTTAATGTATGCAAAACAATTAGATTCATGTTCACTGATTCGCAATGAAAAAATCTTTGGGGAACTCAAGCATCTGACAATCAATGGCATTTTCTCTTAAATAATACACTACTGAATAATTCAAATAATACAAAACCTAGAATTATGCAAATGTGTCTTAAAATTTTTATAGATAACACATTCAATCAGGAATCCAGTCATGTTTGCAAAACTGTCTCTCACAAAGTAACTAAGTACAAGCAACAAATTGTTCTTTTTATGATCCATAATTGTCCGTCATCTAAAACCTCAAAGCCATGTACAAATACATTTTCAGCCAGCATGTCTACTTGAGCATCATACAACTGAACAAATAAATCTCCTGTCTGCTGAACGTATCTATTGTCGCTTAGGTGCAGATAAATCAATAAGGCATTATTCACCTCAGAAATACCATCCACAAAAAGCTACCAACTCCCTGATACCTCGGGCTTGAGAGTTCTATTAAATTCACTTTCCTTTATTTTTTTTTTCAATGATCCTGGTCTGCTGCTTCTCTCTACTTGTGTGTTAAAAACAAAGAGTCATGCACAGCCCGCAATCGACTAAAACAGATTAGAGCCTGTTATTCCCAAGGTATTGGCAGATGCCTATTATGTGATCAAACACATTTTTGCATCAATGAGAAATCATATTCGTCTATCTGAACCCTTTATAAACAGAGACTGGCTTCTTACAAAGAGAATTGTGAATTCAGTTACGGATAATCTAAACCAAAATGAATGGCCCCTCATTTGCCAAACGACTTAATCCTACTATGCTCATTGGGAGACAGACATGCTAACCACCATACCACCATGTTACCAAGCTTCCGAAATAACTGATTTATTCTAGGGCAAACAATTTATTCTTTTGAACACAAGTTTAAGATTTATTTTTGAACAAATAGATTGGTGCTCATAAGACAGTTTTAAAAGCATTAACTAAAAAAATCAAACTGAGATTAATGCAAGTTCATTTCCACAATAAAAGTGGAGTTTTGTATCATAAATGTCAGTATTTTGCATAACTATGGTATAACACACTATTTGAAAACTGTGTGCATGATGTCTGCTGATGATTTCGTCCCAGACCAGGACTTCTGGTCATTGCCAGTGGTCTCACTCCAGACCATTAATATCTGCATAACATTTTCCACATCTATGCCAAACTTGACTGTAGTCAGCAAGACTCAAGTTGGAATGTGACTCTCAGAAAATTGGACCATTCCAGCCCAGTTGTGCTCTTGCCCATTGCAGATATACATGCCAACAAGCATGTTTCAGCACCAGTCCATAACATGGATGTTGGCTACGTAAACCTGCTTCCAGTAACCAACTGTGGACAGTTTGGGTGATGATACTACTCTTGTGATGACCGCTGGTCTGTACTGCTGAAGTTTACTGAAGTTAAACAGAAGGGATTGCATAGATGTTGGGTACCAATATGGTGGTACTGTTGTGGTATGGTGACACACTCTCAGGGAGCATGTGGTCAATCATTCACTTCCGGTGAACAAGCAGCCTTTGTAGCAGCTCTGTGTGTGACTTGCTCCCATGTATCTTTTCACTCATGTATCCTATGAATATGGATTCTTCCACAGTAAGACTCATTTATTCGAGACTCATTTATTCGAAAGAAGAATTGCTTGCCTTCACAAAGTTCCATGCTGCTGCAGTTACAAATTTACCTGACAAGTTGCACAGAGCATAACATGGTTGCTGACTTGCCACTAAGCTAAGTAGCTAACAAAGAAGTGGCATTACAAACTTGCAGTGTCTTCAGTGATCATGGAAAATGTGAACTCTCTGTTTAAAATGATTGATAAACTGGCTGCACTGGTGAAAATATCAGGATTTACAAAGAGTGCAGTGTGTTGTTCTTCTGTGAGACATGGCTCACATCTGCTCGGCTTCAGCTCACTCAGAGGGTGAGATGCAACCATCAAGAGAGGTGTAATGAGTCCAAGCTAGTTGAATGACTTCAATAGGTTTGACCGCTCAAATCAATATACACCCCAGAGCACTGCACCCCCCACATTCTATTCTGCCATATCACTCCCCCACCCCTTTGCCAATACAACAGAGGAAAACGACTATCCATCCATACTCACAGCCTAGGTGAGTGAAGAATGAAGGATGTTTTGTCCCAGCGAAGCAGCAGGCCCAGATGGAGCCTCAGCTGCTGAAAGCCTATACAATGGAGATGGTAAGTCCTCTCCAGTGCATCTTCAGCCTGATTTTGGAATGCAAGAGAGTGCTTCAACTGTGGAAAAAGTTATGCATCATTCCAGTCCAAAAGAGACCACATCCTGGAGAAATTAATTATTTCTGGCCGATCGTTCTGACGTCATACGTGAGGAAGACCATGGAGGGGCTGCTGCTTCAACACTTACCGATAGAGGTCTGCTTTGCCTTCAACCCTATGCAGTTTGTGTACCAGGAGAAAGTAGGAACACAAGAGCACAACAGGGGACCGTATTCTTTCCAGTCCTGTTCATATTGTGCACTTCAGTACAACTCCGAGCACTGCTACATGCACAATATTGCAGATGACACTGCTATTGTGTCAGAATTCGACAGGTAGAGAAGTATAGAAAACTAACTTTTAATTGTGACTTTAATCATGCAATCCCAGTTTCTACAGAAATGAGAGTTTTCCAACAAGGGAAAAAAACACACTGGACCAGAACTAAACCAACATCCCAGATACCTATAAAGCCACCCCTCTGCCACCTCTCGGTCTTTCAGAACACCATTCTGTCTCTGATTCCTGCATATAGACCTACAATCTGTAGGCAAGATCCAGTAAATAAATAGTCCAGGTGTTGACTGAGGAAGCCACTGCAGCTCTGCAGAATTGTTTTGACTCTACAGACTGAGAAAGTTTTGCATAGACAGACCTGGACGGTCACACATCAGTTGTGTTCTATATTATCTATTACACTGAGAATGTGACCACAACAAGGACTCTTAAAGTGTTCCTGAACCAGAATCTGTGGTTTAATGGTGAAGTGCGCACCCGGCTCAGAGCACGGGATGATGCTTTCAAGTCAGGAGCATTTGATGAAAACAACAACAGAAACATGTGGAAGGTGATCAAGACACTCACTGGCTACAAGGATATGCACAAGTCAACAAACTCCTCAGACAGCACCCTACCAGACATCCTGAACCAGTTTTTTGCTCACTTCAACCAACACAACGGAGAGACTTGCACCTCCCCTGCTCTTCCACATAGGGTTGATGGCCCCATCCAGCTGCAGCAGCACCAGATCAGAGCCACCTTACACAGAGTCAACCCAAGGAAAGCTACTGGTCCAGACAGAGTAACAGGAAGGTCACTTAAAGCATGTGCAGATCAACTAGCAGAGGTTTTCACCACCATCTTTAACCTCTCACTACTGCAATGTTTGGTTCCCACCTGCCGCAAAACTGCCAACTCCATAGCAAGCAGCCTGAATGACTACTGCCTAGTTTCCCTAGTTTCACATCAAGGCTGTCATCCCTGTTGATCTCTATCCACATCAGTTTGCATACAGAGCAAGCAGTTAAACAGAGGATGCCATCACAGCCCTCACACACCCAGACAGCAGCAATTCTTATGTCAGGATGTTTTTATTACAGTCCAACCACATAAACTGGTTGAGAAGTTGGTCAATCTAGGCCTCAGGAGCTCACTGTACACCTGGATACTGGGCTTTCCTAGCAACAGATGTCAGAACATCAGGATAGGAGACCACATCTCCTCCACTCGCATCCCGCACACCAGAACACCACAGGAGTGTGTTCTTAGCCTCATCCTCTTCTCTCTCTTCACACACGACTGTTTCCCCACTCACACCAGCAACACCATCGTAAAATTCGCCGATGACATCATCGTCATAGGTTTGATTACGGATGACAACAAGTCACTATACAGAAAAGAGGTTTGGCATCTGCAGTGATGGTGTGACAACAATAATCTGGTACTCAACATCTATAATAGACTTGAGGAGATTGAAGCAAGCTGTGCACTCTACCTTCTACATTGATGTTTCTTACAATCCACATCTCTGCTGACTTCACCTGGACCACAAATATCTCCCACCAGGTAGGGAAAACACAACAAAAGGATTTACTTTCTCAGGAAGCTCCAAAACCCCAACCCCTACTGATGAACTTTTACTGCTCCACCATTGAGAGCCTCCTGACCTACCGCTATACAGTGTGGTTCAGCAGCTGTACTGCAGCGGACATAAAGGCTTTCAGGCTTATCATAACATTTTAACACCTTATGACTAAAAGCTCTTACCCGGTGTATACCATGCACTTTTGACTATCATGCACCCTTCTGTGTATGTGTGAATATGTGAATAGTATGTAAATTACTAAGTATGTAAATGTGTGAATATGTGAATGGATATGTAGGATATATAGGATATGTGCATTTGATATGTATATAGGCGATATGTATGTGAATGTGTCTATATGTCTACTGTATACACATGTATGCAGATAGTGTAGTTGTTCATGCAACAGTTGACAATAAAAATCCCTTTATTTTTAATCCAGGACTTCATTTTCATGATGTTACTCCAATCACCTGCTTCTCAGCACCACTAAGACAAAAAAGATGGTGGTGGACTTCAGAAGACTCAGATCTCACTCTTAACCGGGGAACATTAGAGGTGAATGTGTGGAGCGTGAACAATTGTACAAATTGCTGGGTGGTGTGCAGCTGGATGTCCAACTGGACTGGACTGCCAACATTGATAATCAAAGAATTTAGCCATCTGTACTTCCTCAGAAGGTTTGCATCCTTCAGCATTTGCAAAAAAAATGCTGCAGATATTTTAAGATAGTGAGTGCCATCCTAAACGTGGTGGTTTGCTGGGGGTATGGAGACGGCAGGTTTGCAGGCTCTGTAGTGGGTATAAAACTGGACAGTATAACATCTGTGGCAGAGAGAGGTCCCCTGAGTAGGCTCCTGTCAATCATGAACAATCCATTGCATCCACTGTAAAACATCATCTTCAGACACAGGAGCAGCATCACAGACAGGCTGCTGTCATTGACCTGCTCTACTAACAGACTGAGAAGCTTGTTCCCCATGTCATAAGTCCCTCACATCAGCAAGACACACACACACACACACACACACACTATCACCACATCCATGCCCTGTATTGCACTACTCACAGCACACCATGCAACTTAATTTAAATGTACGTGCATGTTTACAATGGAGTTTTTAAATCAGTTGTACGTACTGGACTGTCAATTTGCATCACAACAGTATTATTCACAATTCTGCTACTTATTTTTTACTATGTCTAGCTTAGCTTCTTTAATATTTAGTATATTTGCCAATAACTTAAGTTTATCCCTTATTGCAAATGTTTGTGCTGTTTACTGTAAATACTGCTAGAAACTGTGATTTCCCCTATGATTGATAAAGTGTAGTTTCCTTTCATCTTTTTCCCTTTTTCAGGGTTCGCCACAGCAAATCATCTGATTCGCACATTTGATTTGGCATAGGATTTTACGTCGGATACCCTTCTTGACACAACCCTTTAGCAAGGGACAGAAACACACTGACAGCTTTGCAGCCTTTGCAGCTATGGTTCTTCTACATGAACTTCACACCATAGACAGTGAGAAACATGGCCGGCCTTTGATAAACCAGTTAGCTGCACTGGGGGGGGGCAGTGACAACCCTGTGGAGAGTGGGACTTGAACCCCCAACCTAGGATCAGCGATCCAGCGCCCTATACCACTAGGCCACCACTGCCCTACAAAAATATATAAAATATATGATAAATAAAAAGGCTGTGTAATATAACTGTGTTTTATTAGAGCTTCTGTTATGCTGTGGGGAATTTTGGCACCATATTTTGGTTTCGTGTTTCATAAATATATCTTTAATAAAGGGCCACATCCGCAGGGCATGATGTTTGATGATGCTCACTGAATGGAATACGGATATAAAAAGGTGACTGATGTATGCTATATTATCACCAGAACTCAACCTCAATTAACAATTTTGGATTTTTGAGAGACATGTTAGACGATGCTCCCCACCACAATCATTCCAAACAAATGATGATTATTTCTCTGCCTTCAAAACAGTTCCAGAGACCTTTACAAGTGAAGTGAATCTGATCTGAGAGCCGAACATTTTACAGATATGCATTATAATAATAGTAGTAGTAATAATAATAATAATAATGATTAATATTATTAGTATTATTGCTGGGGATACTACTACTGCTACTACTACTACTAATAATAATAATAATAATAATAATAAAAATACTATCTATGGTTTCAAAATACCCAATATATTAATAAAGTATCTATCTAATTTAAATCTAATTGATGCTGCCTTTGCCATTGTACCACGTTCAACGGCCTTGAAACTGTGGATACTTTGATATGATACCTTCATTGTATTTGCATCTGTAAGTTTGCTCAGACGGGCATTCCAGTGACATGTTCTTGATTAATTTGACTAAATTGTACCATGAGATGCTGCATCAGTACAAAACCAAATGGTTGTCAAGTGTAGCAGGTGCTTCATCAGTACAAATACAAACCCAATTCATTGACCAAAGTTTAAGAAGGACTAGCCACAGAGTTTTATTCACAATATGAGGAGTGATCAAATTAATTTTAGAGTGTAATCTAGTGGGAAAAAAGCATTTAAAAAATTAAAATGAAAATTAACAGGAACTTAGCTAATTATAGACATTGAGGTCAAGACAAATTAATAGTTCAATATTTTTGTTGGACCCCTTGAGTAAAAGTTAACAATGGGCAATTCAAATCCATCCTGGTGTCTTCATTTTAAATACAGGGATCCTTCACTTTCCACAGTTAATGGGACCGAGATCCCATCCACCCCTGCAACCGCCGATTACAGCGTAGTAGGATCGACCCCCCCTGACTGACGTATAGGTGCATGTATATATAACATCAATAAATAAATATTCAACGCTATCAATGTTGATAATAGCAATTAAACATTCAAAAAAAAGCAGAAGATGTAAATAAAATATAAATACACACACAGCAGACACACACGCACACACACACACACACACACACACACACAGATGCGCATGCACACACTCAGATGAGCACCTCACATAAAAATGTAGGTAGTTTTGTTGAGTTGTTTTTGTTTCTTTGGGTTGTTTTTTTCCTCCCTGAATCACCACCTTATCATGGTGGAGGGGTTTGCATGACCTAATGATCCTAGGAGCTATGTTGTCGGGGGCATAATGCCCCTGGAACCCAAGGCAAACAGGTCCTGGGTGAAGGTCCAGACGAAATGCGATTCAGAAGACCCTTATGACTGAGAGACATACAAGGAAGCAGTCTCCCTTGCCTAGCCAGGCCCGGGGGAGGGGCTTGAAGGCGAGCGCCTGGTGGTCGGGCTTCTGGCCATGGAGCCTGGCCGGGCCTCGCCCGAAAAGGAGACATGAGTCTGCCTTCCCATGGACCCACCACCCGTGGGAGGAGTTTTAGGGGTCGGGTGCAATGTGACTCAGGTGGTAGACGAAGGCATGGGTTCTGTCGGACCGATCCTCGGCTATTTACTCTGACCCTCGGGACATGGAATGTCAGCTCTCTGGCGGGGAAGGAGCCTGATCTGGTGCATGAGGTGGAAAGATACCAATTAGATATAGTCGGGCTCACCTCAACGCATAGCTTGGGCTCTGGAACCATCCAGACCTTATTCTATTCTGGAGAATAGAGCCCCCCCTCTCAGGGCCCAAATGTTGGGGTTCTCTGTGGTTGACGAAAGGGTAGCTTCCCACCGTCTTCGGGTGGGGAGATGGGTCCTGACTGTTATTTGTGCTTATGCACCAAATGACAGTTCAGAGTACTCACCCTTTTTGAAGTCTTTGGGGGGGGGCTGTTGGAGAATGCTCCCTCGGGAAACTCACTCGTTGTTTTGGGAGACTTCAACGCCCATGTGGGCAACGATAGTGTGACCTGAAAGGGTGTGATTGGTAGGTACGGCCTCTTCAGTCTGAACCGAAATGGTGTTTCATTGTTGGACTTCTGTGCTCGTCACAATTTGTCTATTTCAAACATGGTGTCCAATCATCAAACTGTGACCTAGGGTGCCCATAAGTGCACTTGGCACCAGGACACCCTAGGTCACAGTTCGATGATTGACTTTGTGGTCATGTCATCGGACTTGTGGCCATATATTCTGGACACTCAGGTGAAGAGAGGAGCTGAGCTGTCTACCGATCACCACCTGGTGATGAGTTGGCTTCAGTGCTCGGGGAGGCTGTCTTCCAGACCAGGCAGGTCCAAGCGTCAGGGTCTGCTGGTAACGTTTGGCGGAGTCCCCTGTCCAAGAAGCCTTTAACTCCCACCTCCGGCAGAGCTACAACCACGTCCCGGAGGAGGCGAGGTACATGGAATCCGAATGGGCCATGTTTCACATGTTTCGGGAGTATGGCGTTCCGGGCCCGTTGCTACGGGCCATTCAGTCGCTGTATCACCGGAGCCAGAGTTTGGTCCGTATTGGTAACAACAGGTCGAATTCATTTCTGGTGGTAGTTGGAGTGCACCAAGACTGTCCTTTGTCACCAATTCTGTTCATAATTTTTATGGACAGAATTTCTAGGTGCAGTCGAGGCGTTGAGGGGTTCTGGTTTGGTGGCCATCAGATCTCATCTCTGCTTTTTGCGAATGATGTTGTTCTTTTGGCTTCATCAAGTCGGGACCTCCAACTCTCATTGGAGCGATTCGCAGCTGAGTGTGAAGCAGCCGAGATGAGGATCAGTACCTCCAAGTCCGAGGCCATGGTTCTCAGTTGGACAAGGGTGGAATGCACCCTCTGGGTCGAGAATGAGGTCCTGCCCCAAGTGGAGGAGTTTAAGTATCTTGTGGTCTTGTTCACGAGTGAGGGAAGGATGGAGCGGGAGATCGACAGACGGATCGCTGCAGCTTTTGCTGTTGAGCGGAGCCTGTACCGGTCCATCGTGGTGAAGAAGGAGTTGAGTCGCAAGGCGAAGCTCTCAATTTACCAGTCGATCGACGTTCCAACCCTCACCTATGGTCATGACCGAAGTAGTGACCTATGGTAGTGACCGAAAGAACAAGATCCTGGATACAAGCGGCTGAAATGAGCTTCCTTCACCGGGTGGCGGGGCTCTCCCTTAGTGATAAGGTAAGAAGCTCTACCATCCATGAAGAGCTCAGAGTAGATCCGCTGCTCCTCCGCATTGAGCTCAGAGTAGATCCGCTGCTCCTCCGCATTGAGAGGGGCCAGTTGAGGTTGCTCGGGCATCTGGTCAGAATGCCTCCCGGACGCCTCCCTGGTGTGGTGTTTCGGGCATGTCCAACCGGGAAGAGACCCCGGGGTCAACCTAGAACATGCTGGAGGGACTATGTCTCTCGGCTTGTCTGGGACCGCCTCGGTGTCCCCTGGGAGAGTTGGAGGAAGTGGCTGGGGAGAGGAACGTCTGGACCTCTTTGCTTAGATTGCTGCCCCCGCGACTCGATCCTGGACTTAGCAGAAGCTAATGATGATGGTGATGATGATGATGATGATGATGATGATGATGATGATGATGATGATGATGATGATGGGTTGTTTTTTGGGGAGGGGTTTGCATAATTGGCCTTGTTTTGCAGCATTTTACTTATTTTTTTCCCCATTTTCCCTTAATTTCCTTATTTTTTTTAATTTTTCAATGAATATTTCTGTGGGGGAAAATGCAATGCACTGAAGCCGCAGAAACTGTTGCTCAAAGAAGTGAGGGATCACTGTATATTGTGACGATCTACAAAGGCAAAATTGCAAAAATTGGCATTTTTACCTAGAATCCTCTCTTTCGTCACAGACAGTGGCTGCTCCTTTTGGCAGCATTGGTCACATTCTTTATCACTCTATAGTGATCCTTTGCATTAATTTCCACTTCTCTTAGACATTTTGAAGTAGACACAGCCACAAATCCTGTACCACAGTCTCCAAGTTGGCATATCACAGGCTCTTCCATTCATGTGCTTACTCCAGGCATTCTCCCAGAAAACCGTCAACTGAATCGTGTAGGCAAACTTGCAGGAGTCAGACAAGAGGGACACAAGTTGTAGGTGTGGTGATTATTGTAGGACGTAATGTCTCTAGCCGAAATTGGTTTGCATTTTCCAGTCTCTGGTTGGGTTCAGCATCAATAAGTAGGAAGACAAAATCTAACACACACACACACACACACACACACACACACACACACACACACACACACACACCACCACCACCACCACCACCACCACCCCCAAATAAAAAAAATTCTGAATGAACAGTGTGGGGATTGTTGATGAGGCGATGAACATTTTTGCATTGATGAATACTCCACTACCTTTGAGTACAGCTGACAGACACCTCAACATCTGATGTGATGGCAGGCATTTCTGTCCTAGGAAAATGTTCTGCCAAGGAAAATGTGCTTGAGAGTTACTGGAACAGCACAAAGGGGGCAAGCTGGATCCACTCTTAGCCACAGAGTTGGATTCACAGAAGTCAGCAAGATGTCATGTGTGGCTCTGATTGTGAAACTTGCCTTTTTAAACCTGTTTTACTCTAAGCACCATAGATCATGTCATGTGATCCTCCTTTTGATTCCCTCCTACCTAATCTAGCAGCCTTCTTTGGCTTGATATACAGCTTTAGCACACGTGGCTGCTTCCTTTTGGAATACCTCTTTTACCATCAGACTTTGAAATTCTGATCACGTAGCCTTATGCCTGGTAGGTTTATAAATCATTTATTTAAAAATAAATATATATAATCAAATAAAACTCTGTACAGTATGTGCTACCAAGTCCATTTTGCATTCTGTAGCTCCAATAAAAGAGTCAAGCTGAGAAAGAAACAGCAAATTATCCTGCAATTCAACATTAAAAAGAGTAAATAAATACAAATAAATCTACAAAGCACCCACCTCTCAACTAGCAAACAGGAAATCTTTTTCCAGAATGCCATGCAGACACACAGTAAAAAAGGATAAAGTGATATTCAATCTTTGCTGTTATTTCAGGAGTAACATGACTGCATCACTTTTAAAGACATTAACAGCAAAGGTACAGTTTCTTTTCTCAGCACAGATCCACAAGTCGTATTCGCTAATAGTCTTCCATATTTCACATCACTCTGGTAAAGAGTTAAAAAAAAGTATGTTCTGTTAAAAGAGTGAATATTCTATTCTTATAAAAAAACATTTTGCAATTGTAAGTCTATAATAGAAAAATAACAATGGAATTCACTCTTACAACATTTGGAAGATGCTCTGATCCAGAGTGACTTACAATTATAATTTTTATACAACTGAGCAATTGAGGGTTAAGGGCCTTGCTCAAGGACCCAACAGTGGTGATTACACCACTGATCTTTGGCGCATTGCCTTCACCACTAAGCCACCACTGAGCTACATCTTACGCTAGAATACACATATAAAGCTCACCTGACCCATGAGGTATATTTACCATATGGCAATATAATCTTTTCAACTTGTTTTAAAATATATATATTTGGCTAGTATCATTTATGTATTTCTGTCTTCTTCAACAACAAACCTTTTGTGATGATTACCGGTAATTTCAGATAAAAAATACTTAGTGGTCCAATTGTTTATATTAAGCTTAGACATTAAGGTACTTAATTAATGAGTAGGATATAGCTCTTAGAATTGTAAAATCATTGTGTGAACTTATGTTAACCTTGATACAAAATATTTAATCTAATCTTGAGAATCCAGTGTACCAGTGCAAAAAGAACCATGCTGAGAGGAGAAACAAAGTAAAGGGAACTTTCATTAAGCAATGTTGCAAATCAGGGAACATTTCGCCTGGGAAAGTGAAATAGTATTGGCACATCAGATAGCCACCCAAAGGGAATCTCTGTAAGATCTGCACTTGTAGATGGCACCTGAGGGTCGATAGGGGATGTTGGTGTATAATCAGTTGGAGGGTCCAGGAAAGAGTAGTCAGGTGAGGAAGGAGTCCAGAGGTTAGAATGTGGTGAATAAGTGGGAGAAGGATAAGAGGAGTTTGACCCATCATCAGCTGGGACATCTTCAGTCTGAGTTGCTTGGTTAATGGTAAGAGAAGAGTGTGTAGAGAGAGTGTTACAGTGTCTAAAGCAAACCTGAGTAGCCTGGTCAAGTTTTAAGTTGAGTTTGGGTGCCTTGTTCGTGGTGTGGAACATCATGTACAATAAAGTGTGAGAGATAAGGATTTTCTGGAATAGGGCCTTCTGCCAAATATTCTAAAAAAGTAACAAGTTCCATGGCTGGACTGTCATCTGCTATTCCTGACAACGTTGAAGGGCACCATCTGGTTTCTGGAAACGACAGGATGTTTGAGCTTAAAAATAAAGAAAGCATAGGAGTGAATTGAGACCATGAACAGGAGCATGAGCCACGATTATCTAATTTCTATATGAGATGCTTGACTTGAAAAACAGTGGCACTGAGGAAAAGACAGGAGGCAGAGCTGGAGGTAGCAGAGATGAAAATGATGAGGTTCTCTTTGGGAGTAACGAGGATGGATAGGGTGAGAAATGAGTACATCAGAGGGACAGCACATGTAAGACGTTTTGGAGACAAAGTCAGAGAGGCTAGATCGAGATGGTTTGGACATGTACAGAGAAGGGATAGTGAGTATATTGGTAGTAGGATGCTGAGATTGGAACTACCAGGCAGAAGGCCTAGAGGAAGACCAAAGAGAAGATTTATGGATGTGGTGAAGGAGGACATGAAGGTAGTTGGAGTAAGACTAGAAGATGCAGAGGATAGGATGAGATGGAGGCAGATGATTCGCTGTGGCGACCCCTGAAGGGAAAAGCGAAAGGAAAAGAAGAAGATGCTTGACTTGAAATCACGGAAAATGTAACACTTGAGAAACATCGTGAAACGTGAACAGTCAGTTCCTGAAGTTGATGTGTTGGAAACAGTAAAAATGCCACGATTATTAGGCTTTGACTTAAGGGCATGA
Organism: Plotosus lineatus; assembly: GCA_024760905.1. Taxonomy (NCBI): domain Eukaryota; kingdom Metazoa; phylum Chordata; class Actinopteri; order Siluriformes; family Plotosidae; genus Plotosus; species Plotosus lineatus. Next base: position 39,133,173 of record CM045728.1, read on the forward strand.
CTTGACAAGACTTGCATTGTGATAGCTAAACCACAGGGTCTATTCAGAACAGCAGGTCTTGTGGGGTTTCACTTACACGATACTAAGTACTTATCAAAAGTGGTCTAAGTATGGACAAGCAATGAACTCTTGGGAGTGTCTTGGACACCCAGTGCTCACTGTGCAAGGGAAGTAAAGGCTAGTACTCCTGGTCTGATCCTAGAGAAGAGCTACTGTATCATAAAATGTTGAAACTGTTTAAGCTGATGATGATGAAAAAGAGTCCGAATGCAGAATGCAGAATGCACAGGATGTGTTTTGCAGTTTCTTGTGTATGAAGCTGCTTAGCAGCATATCAGAGAAGTAGTTTTCGTAGTATGGTTGATTGGTGTGTCATTTCAGGTACTAATTTGTATTAGTGTGATAGAGTGTGTACTAATAAGTCAAGAGGTCCCATACTCACTGAAGAACACTATAAATGTAGCAGAGCTGAGACTTATATAATGATCTTCTTGTTCTTCCCACTTTGGCGCAACTAATCTTGGTCATTCATTAAGAGGTTAATTATCTGTAATCACCTTGGTGAAGAGCTGAGAGCTGAACTAAGCATCCAGCCACAGAGGAACTCCAGCAGTTTTTATATTTTGAGAAAATTGTGTGTGTGTGTGTTTGTGTGTGTGTGTGTGTGTGTGTGTGTGTGTGTGTGTGTGTGTGTGTGTGTGTGTGTGTGTGTGTTAGAGAGAGGGGGGAGAGAGATTGCTAAGTAATTAATCTGTTGACTTTCCCTGCACCGGCAGTTAGGGAGTTGGAACTTCATCACAGCAACTGGTTCTAAGACTTTAATGCTTTCTGCAAAAATGCCTTAAGTCTTCACAAAACACCCCTCAAAACTGAGATGATGAAAATCATAAGTCAAACTAAAGGGGAAACTGAAAAGCCAACATTAATGTGTCATCAAAACTGAGCCCTCTGTCTCAATTCAGATGCAAGTGTGTGCAAATCAAATTATCTGCACAAACAGCCAATATTATACTGAAAATATATTCCATATTTATAATTTGCAAAATTTGTTCATAACTAATCCAGGCTGTTGTTGTTGGTTTTTTTTTTTGTTACAGTTTATACAGTGAAATATTCATTCAATCATTTTCTGAACCGCTTAATCCTAAGTAAGGTCATGGGAAGGCTGACGCCAATTTTAATCGACTCTGGGCAAGCGTGGGGTACAAAATGGACAGCTCGCCAGGCCATCACAAGGCAGAAACACGCTGACGGCAATGCAGCCTACTCATTTTGAAAGTCAGCAATGGTTCTCTTACACGCCTCTCACCACAGACAGTGAGAGATATGGCCAGCCTTTGAAAATCCAGTTTAGCTGAACTGGGGAGACAGCAATGTCCATCCGGTGATAGTGGGGCTTGAACCTCGAACCTTCGAATCAGTAATCCAGCACGCTACCTCTGGGTCACCGCTGCCCTCATTGTAATATCATTATTCATATTAAATCCAATATTAACGTTGACCGTGTTCCATAGGATAAGTTTATACATGACCAAACTAACTGCTGCAGTGCTGTTATAAAAACATCATTATATGAAAGTAACTCAATCAAGTGCCAAGGGCATGGAGGGGAAAAAAGAAAGGTGCTATAATTGGTTTTAATATAAATCAGATGTTACAAAGGGAACACTTTAGTCAAAGACAGTGAGCTCATTTGTTTAGTTTTGGGACAATTAACTGCTCCAGATGTTGGTATTCTTTGTTCTGGACTGAGGAGACATGATGAGGATCCAGAATACTGCAGCTGGCTTTGTCCGCTTCTGGTTTAGATTTCTTTTATAAACTTCGACCCTTTCCTTCATCTGACAAAGAATTTTCCAATGCAGCTGCTTTAGCATTCAGTGTTCCTCCTGCATAAATTGTAGACCTTAGTAAACTGCAAGAATCAGGAAAGGGGATTTACTGCAGTGAATCAGTCTGGACACAATTGTAATTGTTTTTGGTACCATACGTTTTTACATGGCTGGCTATTGATTCTATTCATGTATAATCCCCTTTTCCCACAATGGGAGATTCAATTGTAAAACAAACTGTGGGAACATAGTTTTAATTTCACAACATTTGGAGACCGGCTGCTGGGGGATTCACCTCTCAACTTTTAAAGTGAAATAACATAAAGGGAAAAATAGCAATTTCTTTTATGATTCTGTCTCTTTTTTCTGACTTAGCATATGTAGATTCAAGCGATCAACCTCACAGTAGAGTTGTTCCATTTGTTTGGGGGCGGCGTTTGTTTGTTCTGTTGCTTGTTTGGGGGGTTCCAATGAAAAATGCATAGTGCTTTAATGTAATACTAGTATGTTGGTGTAATAGGCAGAGCAAAAAGTGTATTGCATTGTAATCAATCTTTTGAGTGAGTACAGAAATGAATTAAATATAAGATCTGCTTCGCAAATTGTCCCCATGAGCATCATGTCATCTGGAAAAAGTTTCAAAATTTTAGACTAGATCTGGGCTCTTGATACATTCATTGTATAAAGTGGCAGTCTGAACTTATACAAATGCTCACTTCCTGAAAACAATTCCAAAAGCGTAATGACTTTCCCAGTATGACGAATGTGTGTCAACCATAAACTTTCATATGCTATACAGTACAATATAAGAATATCCAGATTAGAACAGTAATGCAGGATAATGTGTTTAGCACTGACATGGAGCTGATTTGAAACAGTTGCAGTGAATCATATTTATCAGCAAGAAGGCAGAAGAAGAATGATGAGCATAAGAGGGAGTGTTTCCAGGTTGTATATCTCAAGTTATATCTCATTTCTACGGCCATCGCACATGCATTTTTACTTATATACTCTTCCCAGGTAGTATGTGTATGGAGTAAATCCATTGAAGTTCAACAATGCGGTATCAAATGATGTTTTTGCCAAGTTCCGGTATATTACATCATCAGTGCAGATAATACACAGACATAAGCTCTGTGTAAAAGCTTCAGTGTTAATGCGTACCAGTAAGAAACCTGAACACATGCAAACCCCCTGATAAAATTAATATGATCTGCATAAACATTCACTGTCATGCACTTGTGTGTACTGAACATACTATACCAGGCGAACACATTTTACACAGACATCCAGTGTCCTACGCCACTGACATCTCAGGCAACACTCTATGGCAAAAGTAGGCTAAATGTTTTTCCACAATGATCCAACATTCCAGATGCAGAATGATGGAAAGAGGAAAGGCAGATGGAATGGAAAGCAGTAAGGAGGGAGGGTATGGCACAGGTTTATATAGAAAAATACATGATACACAACAAAAAGTCGAAAAAAGTGCAGCGCAAGCAACATGGCTTCCTTCATAAAACAATGCAAGTGTCTTCTACATATTCTACATCAAGGGCCCTTTCTCCACCAAGGGGAACGCAGGATGGAGCACAGCACGGCGGGAAGCCAAGAACTTCCTGCCTCAGTGCTGGCACACAGAAAGACTCTCACGGGAACAGGGCATAGGAGCAAGAAGTGTTTGTGTGTGTGTGTGTGTGTGTGTGTGTGTGTGTGTGTGTGTGTGTGCCAGGCAAGCACAGTTGGAAACCCACTGCCCATGGTCCTGGATGGAAATCTGGCATCATGACAGGAACAGATGTAAAAACATGCAGGGACACATACATTTACACCGTCAACAAAATCTAAAACATGCATGCACATACATTCTCTCTCTCTCTCTCTCTCTCTCTCTCTCTCTCTCTCTCTCTCTCTCTCTCTCTCTCTCTCTCTCTCTCTCTCTCTCTATCCCTGATTGGCTTATTTGTGGCAGCAGATCAAAGATCAGATCATCAGTACATAATTAATCTTTAAAGAAAAGATGAAAAATGGCAGCAGGGTGTAAGTGACACATGAACTTTACACTCACATTCACACAGACAATTCACCCATGAATTGACTTACTGTAAAAGAGTTATTAGTTATCAACTTATCTTTGGTAATTACAGTACAGTGGTACTTCACCTTATGATAGTCCCAACAAACGAAAAATCCAGGTTACGAAAAACATTTTCCAGAATTCTTTGTCTCTGTATACGAAACAAGTTATTTTTACGAAACACTCCAAACGCACCATTCAAACATTCAAACAATGCACGAGTTGCTCTCCATTGACTATCTCCTAACATCCCGCCCCGCTGCCCTCCCATTGGCTAGGAGGGATGATGCACCACCCTCCCATTGGCTATCTCCCAACATCCTGCCCCGCTGGCCTCCCATTGGCTAGGAGGGATGACGCAGCTCCCTTGCGCAGCAGCTTATTTCATGAGTTTTTCAAGTGTGCTCATTGCTACTTTATTTTTTGGCTCAGGCTTTTAACCTTGTATAAACATTTGTAAGATTATAACTCTGCTAATCAGACATGGCAACGCAAAGTAAGTACCTTAAAAGGTATGCTTTTATCATTTTTAAAGGGTAGTATTGGGGGCCTTTAAACGAATCACGCGTTTTACATGTAAAATGTGGTTCTGCTTACGAAAAATCCAGGTTACGAAAAAGGCTCTGGAACAGATTAATTTTGTACGGTGAGGTACCACTGTATTTTCTTACCTGTGCCTTTACTGTGGCTTGTTTTTTACATTAAAATTTAGAACTGATATTGACATGCCAGTTTACTAGTTGCTTTAATTTGGAGCGGCTTTGATAAGTATTTACCACTGACTACCCGAAAACCCCCACAAGACCTACCATTTTGGAGATGAACCGACCTAGTTGTTTAGCTATCACAAATTACATTGTGGCCCTTTTCAAAGTCACTCAAATCCATGAACGTGCTAATTTTTTCTGTGTCCAACATATCAACTTTGACTGCTCACCTTGTGCCTAAGATATCGCACTCATGAGATGGTGATGTTTATTTTGTTATGGATGATCAGGATCTGTTCATCTCCTCAGTTGCAGGTCTTGTGTGGTGTTTCTGATATGCAGTGGTAAATATTTACCAAAGGTGGTCCAAGGAAGGACCAATAAATTCGTAAGAGTGTCATGGGAACTTAAGGCTCCTTATCATATAATTATCATCATATCATCAGAGACCATAGTGCATTGTCGCTTGTTGTGAATGGGTCTACATCGTGACAGACCAGTCAGTTGGTGTTATGGATCTTCACAGTATAGGAATGAACATGCATGTTCATTTTTTATTAATGAAATGAGCAGATAAGTTCAGAGCGTCCATGTAACGAGATGCCACTCACAAGGAACATGTATTATTTATTTTCCTCTTTCAGGGCATTTTTGGAACTTCTGCCTTTCTTGAAGGATGTAGGACTTTTAGAAAACTGTAGATAATGAAATTACTGTTTGTAATGTAACTTGTGACACAAGAACTTGACAACACCTGACTGAAGTTAGCATATTTTTTGAGGTGCAGGTCTCATTATAAAATATGTTTGTGAATTTATCCTAAAATAAACAGATGATCAAAAAAGTTGTTGAAGATAGTGCTGAATATGACCTACTAGTTCATATTTTATCATAGTAAATTTAATGATTTGTTTGAATGTATTAAAAAATATGCATCTGTATTTAAAAAAAAAGTCTAGAAGTATGAAAGCCACTCAATGCCTTCTATGTGGCTTGAGTATTTCCTCCATTTTTGGAGCAAATTGAAAACTTGCATTACTTGATGATAATTGTGGTAAAAATGAATACGTATTACAGTACTGTAGTCACTGTATGAATAAAAGACACACCCTCTGCACTCTTTGCCTTCTAATGAGATTATGTTGAGCATCTTACAACAATTTCATGTCAACAACACAGTTTCTGAAAATAGTTATTTCCCAAAATGTTCAATCAACTTTTTGTAGCAAAAGTTTTTGAAAAAGCAACTGCTTACAGCATTGTTGCAGCATATTGATGGCAGAAAATTATTATTTAAAAAGTTTATATGGGTGCTTGATGAGGTCAGCAATGCTGTATGGTTTGGTTTAGAAACAGTGGCGCTGAGGAAAAGACAGGAGGCAGAGCTGGAGGTAGCAGAGCTGAAAATGTTGAGGTTCTCTTTGGGAGTAATGAGGATGGATAGGATCAGGAATGAGTACATCAGAGGGACAGCACATGTTCGAGGTTTTGGAGGCAAAGTCAGAGAGGCTAGATTGAGATGGTTTGGACACGAAATGAGGAGGGATAGTGAATTGGTAGTAGGATTCGGAAGTTGGAACTGCCAGGCAGAAGGTCTAGAGGAAGACCAAAGAGATGATTTATGGATGTGCTGAAGGAAGACATGAAGATAGTTGGTGTAAGAGAAGATGCAGAGAATAGATTGAGATGGAGACAGATGGCTCACTGTGGTGACCCCTGAAGGGAACAGCCGAATGGAAAAGAAGGAGAAGATATGGTTGCTTTGGCTGTTCTCTGGTTGGTGGTGGTTGTGTAATATGGTGGGATGTAGGGTAGAAAAAACTAGGGGAATTCATAAATAAATATATAACTAACTAAATAAATAAATAAATAAACTAATTATTTAGTGTTTAAAAATCTGTTTGACTTTTCAGTAGGCTCGATTTGTATCATGTGTATTTTCTCTGGGATCTGTAGTTTCCTATCAGTTCCGAAAATATTCTACTCGGATAACTGGCAATATTAAAGCTTCCTTTTGTGTGAATGAGTGTCTGAATGCCCACTGTGTGCAATTGACCTATTACCTGGTGCATTCAGTAAAGTAATGACTCATGCTGCTTGACACAAAACACATAGCATGGTATTACATCAGTTCAGAGCCTTATTGAAAATGGGTCAGTGTGACAAGATTGAGCAACATGTACTGATGTGAAAGCTTTAATCAGACTGATCACAGGACATTTTGGTTTGACCTAGCCTGAGAAAACCCAATAAAACCCACACATTGGAACACTGTGCATAATGGTAAGTAGAAAAAAAATAAATCGATACAAATAATGCTTAAGTAATAGTTCACATAACTACAAGCAGCTCAGAGATTACATAAAGAAAATAACTAGCTGTCAGACACACCGTGAAGACTTGGCCTGCTTTCACACACTCCTGCTGTGACTCCTTCTCTTATGAACCTCACAGTAAAGAAAAGAATCAGCAGTAAAATAAATCCACATTTCAAAATATATCAGGATAACACTTATGATGCATGATTTATTATGAAACAGTTTGGCAAATGATAACCTCCCCCTGATTGAGCTCCAAAAAGTACCAAGATAGTGGCAGTGTTTCTTCTTACCCCCTTCTCCACCCCACCCCACCATTCCCCATCCCGCATGTGAAGTGGGTGTTATGTTCTATGTCTGATCTGGTCCTTCTGGGAATGTGAGATGAGATAGTGGTGAGTAATGTAAAAAACTCTACAACACATTTGCCAACAAACATTGAAGAAACTGTACAGTAGGAAGATTACCCAGAAGCAAGTGTGAAACAAAAACTGTTGTCAGACTACCCCCAACTGGACACTTTTCTCTCTGCAGTTTTTATTCTACAATAATTACTTAAACAACACTAGAACAATTACTTAAACACATTTTTGACCAGCAGTGGTGGTCTAGTGGTATAAGGCGCTGGATCACTGATCCAAAGGTTGGGGGGGGGGGTTCGAGTCCCACTCTCCACAAGGTTGTCACTGCCCCCCAATGCAGCTAACTGGGTTATCAAAGGCCAGCCATGTCACTCACTGCCTATGGTGAGAGGCATGTAAAAGAACCATTGCTGACTTTCGACAAGAGTAGGCTGCCGGAAAGCCATCAGCGTGTTTCTGCCCTGCGATGGCCTGGTGAGCTGTCCAGGGTGTACTCTGCCGTTGCCCTGAGTTGGCTGGGATGGGCACCAGCCTCCCTGCGACCCTAATTAGGATGAAGCGGTTACAGAAAATGAACTGAACATTTTTGACCACACTAATTCATTGGCTGAACTGAGAAGGCTATAGCCTATCTCAGTGAACTTTGGTCAAAGGCAGGGTACACCCTAAATAGCACGACAGCCTGTCACAGGGCCAACACACACAGCCATTCACACTCACACCCAGGGGTAACTTAGTACAGCCTATTAGATGAGTATGCATTTCTTTGGACTGCATGGGAATGCAAAATCCACACACACACACACACAAAAAATGTGTTCACCATGCATGGGACCTTCTTGCTGTAAGATCCTCACTATTGCACGACCATGCTGCCCAGCCACAGTGATGTATATTTTAAATCTCAGTTTCATCAAGCCAGGTATGATCTTTCGTGATCTAAACCTAAATATGTGCAGGGCAACAAAAACACTGACAGTAACAAGAATTTTGTTTATCCATAGAAAAAAAGTTGATAGATTGCATTTATCAAATTTCTTTTGTGGCTCACAATTTCTTGTTTGTTTGCCTTTAGGGCTGTCAATGTTTTAAAGCATATGTGAGTGATATACAACCAACCAGCTTATCATTTCGATTAATATCATCAGCATATATGAATAAAAGAGTACATACATTAAACAGCTTCTGCCAATCTATCTCGAAAAATAAATAAATAACTAAATAACTCCTTGGCAAGCTTTTTACAAGATGACCAATCACCAACAGAGAGCGGAAATTTATTCAAGCCAATTAAAGGTATGACTCATATGGTACTTTGCAGAGGAACATTCATTTTTACATGCTGGCCAACCTGTTCCTGTACAGTAAACATTACTCACTCTATATGAGGCAGGAGATGGGGGGGGGGGGCTGTTATGAAGAAGCTTTGAGTGACAGGCAGCAGCATTCTTTATTTCACAACACTCCAGGGGAACAAAGTAAGTCAGCCCACGCCTTCTGTCCAAAGCATCCTACCTGTAATTTTTTTTTTCTCTTTTATTCACCCAATCATAAAGGTGAGTCTGTTGGGTTTTTACACCCGAGCCTAGTGGCTCATCAGGCCGGTGCTTATCCCCGGTTTCCGTAGCATGAAGCGACCAGGAGCTCAACTCCTCCTGGATGGGACGCTAGTCCATCACAGGTTACCTTCCCAGTATATTTTTACTGGTACCCATTTATACTGCTGGGTGAACAGAGGCACACTTGTGGTTGAGACCTTGCCCAGGGGTCTTAGCACAGAGGGGGTCTCAGTGGGATTTGAACTCACAACCTCCTGATCATGAGTTCAGCACTCTAACCACTACACCACCGGCCCCACGTTCACCCAATCATGAACCTTTCCAAATGATGCTGAACAAATCTGCAAACAAAGCAACAAAAATGTCTTTCTCTCTTCGTAGGTTTTGGGATAATTCGTGCTAACAAAAGCCCTGTGTGTTCTGTTTTTGTGTTGGGTGCCATCCAGATTTTTATTAACATAAATTCATGTATTTCAGCACAGCATATTGAACAGAATCCACCATGATGTGGTAACTTGCAAGTTCCCTGCAATTTAACAAATGAAAACACGTACATATATCCTTAGCTGGCAATGTGGGAGTGGTGAGCATGGCTAGGGATTAGAGGTCTAAAAGCACTAATTAGGCCTTTGTGTAAAGCATAGCTTTAGCAGCAGCTGCAGGACAAGTATATAAAGGATCACTTCACAGCAACAGAAGCTGTTCGATACTGAAATGTTCCGCACACTCAAGACATTTTTCAGGGGTCCTATGCCAGCTACTTCAACGGTCGCAACACCTCCCATAACTCCTGCTCCACATCCACCAACTCAGCAAGCTAAGGTAGGATGCAACAACTTTAGAGATCACTGATTGATTTCGGTATCCTACAATTCTGTAGTTATAATTCATCACACAGGTGGCTGCAGATATTAAAAGTGTCAAAATCATGGAAGTTCTCTGCCTGCTTTTAACTCTTTGGACTGCAGGATCATTTATGATATTTATAATGGATAGTGTAATCACATTAAAAATGGAATTATTTTAGAATTATCCAAATCAGAAAGATGCAATTTCATAGATAAGAAACAAGTTTATCTTTGCAACTTATAGGTCGAAAAGCCTGATGTCACACCAAATGAAGACAAGAAAGAAAAAGAAATCACTGGTGAGTCAACTGCTAGTAAAATCCAAATATTATTCTATAAAACCCAACAATGCACATTTATCCATAGACTTATTTATGTAAACAAGTGCATCTCTTTTGTACCTCAAATTGTTCTGGGTTAATGTTGAGAAAGTAAGAATCGGTTCTATGCCTTCCTGTTAAACATTATTTCTTTCCTGATGAGATGACAATACTGCCTACAGAAGCATGGTCATCATTCAAATAACAGTGGAAAGTCCCTCTCCGACTCATGTGTCTTCTTTCTGTGTAGCTCCAGCCCTGATATCTGAACCTACTGCTGTGCCAAAACCAGAAGAGAAACCTATAAAAGAGGAGCCACCACCTGAAGAGTAAGACTGGACTGTTTCAGCAGCTGTTTTTTTTTTTTTACACTGTTTCTTTCTTTTCTTTGCACCACTCAGCCATGCACAATGATAGTGAGTCTTTTCCAGTGTTTTGTGTGTGTGTGTGTGTGTGTGTGTGTGTGTGTGTGTGTGTGTGTGTGTGTGTGTGTGTGTGTGTGTGTGTGTGTGTGCATTTGCACATCTTTTCCCTCTGATTGTATGTTTCCTCAGGGTGTCTGGTTTCCTTCTACCTTTTGAAGATAGATGTAATAATACACATTTTCAGTAATTAGTTTAAAGTGTTCAAGCAATCTTACATTCAGCAAACATGAATATTATATATATATATATATATATATCTGGGCAGTGGTGGTCTAGTGGTATAGGGCGCTGGATCGCTGATCCAAAGGTTGGGGGTTCGAGTCCCACTCGCCACAAGGTTGTCACTGTCCCCCCAGTGCAGCTAACTGGGTTATCAAAGGCGGGCCATGTCTCTCACTGTCTATGGTGAGAGGCATGTAAAAGAACCATTTTCTTCATTTTCTGACTTTCGTAAAGAGTAGCTGCAAAGCCGTCAGCGTGTTTCTGTCCCTTGCTAAAAAGGGTTGTGACAGGAAGGGCATCCGACGTAAAAACCTCTGCCAAATCAAACATGCGAATCAGATGATTTGCAGTGGCGACTCCTGAGTGAAAGGGAAAAAGCCGAAAGGAAGACAGAATATATATATATATTTATATATAGCCTATATTTGCCTACCAGAAAATAGAAGGATTACTGATGTGAAAAGCAAAGAAGAGATTATGAGATTTTCAGCTTTGAGGGATTTACGAAGCTCCTCGGGGAGCTATTTAAAATGTAAACATCAAGACAGAAGAAGGAGAAACAAAACACCTCCTGAATTAAAGTGATAAGAATGCTGCAGTGGTTATTCCTTTAATGAAGAGTCCATCCACACATTTACCTTTCAGTGTAACAGGCAAATTCATTTCACGAAAGAATTATAAGTGTTTTCTTTCGACAATAAATCTTAATTAAAATTACTACTACAACATCCCACAAATATTTTCATCTTCACTCTCTGAGACAGGCAAGAAGCACAATTATACTTCCATAGCTTTATAAATATATGATGTATTCCATAGTTTTTATTACTTTTTAATATGAATTTTTTATATATTTTTCTCCTATGCATACATTTATAATTGATTGATTTCAGTGAAGTAAATGCTGTTGATGTTACATGTTTTGGTATTTTGTTGTTTTTTTGTTTGTTTGTTTGTTTTTTTCGGATAACTTAGGCAAGAAGCACACCTCTCTCCACCATGTCCAATTGTTATAAACCAGTACTCTGATGCACAACTTCGAAAAATTATCCATCATATGCGGCAACGTACAGAACTGTACAAAGAAAAGGTTGCAGACCCGTATGCGTCCTCGCCTGAGCGCAGTCCTCCAGTCAGTGAGTACAAATGAATCCCCCAGGAAAAAAACAATGACTGTCTTAGAGAGCATATAACATCATTCAGAATGACATCCCACATCAAAATATCTATACAGAGGAAAAGTCAGTGAGTGTCCATATTGTGCTGTTTAGCAAAATACAATAATACTCTTTAAAAAAAAAACTTATTCTCTGTATTTTGCCAAAAAAAATAGCACCTGTTTTGAGGAAAAGGGATTTCTTAAAAAAGCGAGAGGAAGAACTAAAAAGAAAGGAAGAAGAGAGGATAAAAAAGGAGGAGGAAGGGGCAAAGAAAGCTGCAGCAAAGGCCGAGGAAAAGAAACAGAAGAAAGAAGAAAGCAAAGATGATAAAATAAAAGATGAGAAGAAAGAAGAGTGTGAACCAGTCGTGAAAAAAGTTGTTTCAATTTGCCTGAAAGTTATATTTGCGTGCATAGATACAACGCTGAAACCGACTGAAGACAGAATGGATCAAGTTTTGGGCACATCCATGGATCCATTCACAGGTTATAAACATATCATTAAAATATTTTTAATCCACTTTGAATACAAATGCACTCAATTTAATAGTTAGCATATCTTTGGCTTTGGCTCACTGATTTATGTGATCATCTCTAGATCGACGGTACATCAGTTGGCTTAGCCTGGTGACTATTGCCTTCAGCTACAACCTTTGGTTCATACCAGTTCGTATGACGTTTCCCTGTCACACTCCCAGCTCAATTCCTCTGTGGTTTGCTTTTGATGTTATAGCTGACCTGATCTACATCATCGACATGATTATTTTCCAGCCAAGACTACAGTTTTGTAAGAGTGGAGATATAATTGTAAGCAAAAAAAAAAAAAAAAAAAAAATTGGGTTTATTATTTCAACTTTGTCCTTACTCAGGTTGTACTCACTTTGTTTGATTTAAATATCATGAATATATTAGTCTTCAAATCACATTTCAAAACCATGGTAATCTTTTTATTTTTGTCAGTATGACCGAGCTATTATTAAGAAGAATTACAGAGTCTCCACAAAATTTCAGGTATCAACATTTTTTTTTCCATATCTGTGAGTGTTAAAATTCAATAGTACTTTATAATATTCTACCTTTTTTTCTGCAAAGCATGCCGTAATATCACTCATACCCCTGGAATGTTTGTATATTCCATTTGGATTCCACGCCATTTTCAGAATTAATCGCATCATGAGGGTATGTGATATCTGAGGTTTGTATGACTTGTTGGTGCATGTTATTTTTCTCATGTCAATGGAATAATCATTGATGCTAATTTTCTTTAAGTATGAGACTTTTTTTGAGTTCAGTGATCGACTTGAGGGCATCATGACAAAGGCCTACATCTGGAGGTGAACATGAATGCACACACACACACACACACACAAGTATATATATATATATATATATATATATATATATATATATATATATATATATATATATATATATATATATAAAGTATATAATAAATAAATAAATATATATATATATATATATATATATATATATATATATATATATATATATATATATATATATATATATATTATATACACAGTATATATCTTTTTGACATTTCAACTCTGTCTGGTTTCTTTGTCAGAGTACTTCGCACCATTGGATACCTCCTGTTCATTCTTCATGTCAACTCATGCATTTACTATGTAGCATCTGAATACGAAGGCATTGGCACAACGAAGTGGGTCTATAGCGGCGATGGGAATGCGTATGTTACTTTATCAAACTGATCAATGTGTACATTTTTTTTTTTTACCGTAAATTAAGAAATTAGCAAGCATTTTAAAACCTTGCATGTACAGTTCATGCAGACCTTTATTGAATGTGAGTGTGTATTATCTCAAACTTTTTTCCAAATTAATTTTGAGCAAGAATTATATATTTTTGGGTGTCGTGTTTTTACCTGCTTTTTTTTTTTGTAGTTTTTGTTGTCATTTCTCAAAACAGTTAAGAATGTTACAAAATAAGACAACAGTTAAATACAAAACTATATATAATAAATAAATAAATAAATAAGCTGAGTAAAATGAAGCAAAGTCTAGGTTCAAATGATGTATTTTTCCAAGACGAAACTATATCTCTGTCTGATGAATCTCCTTAGTGTTGTTGAAAGGGATATTTAATATAATGCTAAATATTTTACGATGCATAAACCATTTCATAGCGTTAGCTCTTTGGATTTTTATATTCTTATAGCTACCTGAGGTGTTTCTTCTACTCAGAGAAAACCCTGTTGATGATTGCAGAGCTACCTTTTCCTGACACCTTATTTGGTCAAATCTTTCAGATGACCAGCTATATTTTTGGTGCATTGTTTTTGTCCATCATTCTTGGCCAGGTAGACATTTTGCATCTATGATGTGTACTTTTTGTTTTTGTTTTTGATCAGGTTTCGTTGTGATTAACTTTGCAATTTTGATACACCCAAAATGAAAAGTCAATATATTTTTGTCAAATGGTAAATGTAAAAAATTACAGCACATGAAACAAAATGAAAGTTCATTTCTTTTCTATAGGTACTTGCGCTGTTACTATTTTGCTGTGCGGACCCTAATCAACATTGGTGGACTACCTGAGCCTAATACTGTTTTTGAGATCACATTTCAATTGACAAACTTTTTTGTTGGTGTCTTTGTCTTCTCAAGTCTAATCGGGCAGGTAAAAGATAGATAGTGTGAAATTCGCACAGGACCTTCTACAGTATTTATCAGTCTCCACATGTTCCCCACAGCTGATTCATAAATGTTTTCCCTCAAGATTTATTCTGCGAATTTCACAGAATAAAGCATTCAGTAGTAGTTGTTCTACAATCCCATAGCTCATTAGTACAGCTGCTGATTTGGCTTTTCAAAAAATTATAAATAAGTACTGTAAGTAAAGCTGTATACGTTTTAATAGATGTGGCATATTACAGATGCGAGATGTCATTGGGGCTGCCACTGCAGGGCAGACATACTTCCGTGCATCTATGGATACATGTGTAGCCTACATGGTGACAAATCGCATTCCAAAGTTTGTGCAGCGCAGAGTTCGTACATGGTACAACTACACCTGGGATTCACAAGGTATGCTGGGTAAGTAATCTCTGTTTAACCATACCTATGTAAAGCCAGGACCCATGCAAAGGCTGATTTATAAACTTGCAATTGAAGGTGTAAGCCACAGAACATTGTATTTGTATACCTATTGATATTCAAAACGTATTTTTGTGACTCCAGATGAGTCAGAGTTGCTGGAACAAATGCCATTAGTAATGAGAAGGGCTATTGCTGTGGACATGAATTTCACCATTATCCAAAAAATTGACCTGTTTAAGGTAAGATTGTTTTATTTTTGTCCTCGGGCTTAGCAGTTAAGGACAGAAACAAACAAATAAACAACGTGAGAGTAATTTAATGCTGATATGCTACCACAGGGGTGTGATCAACAGATGCTTGTGGACATGTTGCTGAAGCTTAAGTCTATACTCTACCTGCCAGGAGATTTTGTGTGTAAGAAGGTGAGATCATTAATGGCATTACTGATTAATGTTTAAGAAAGAGCAACAGCATGTTATGACATTTTAACAATTACTGTTGAACAGGGTGACATTGGTAAAGAGATGTACATCATCAAAGCTGGAGAGGTGCAGGTTGTTGGTGGGCCAGACAACAAGACAGTTTTTGTGACATTAAAGGCAGGCTGTGTGTTTGGAGAGATCAGGTGAGTTTATAATAAAACATTGTCTCTATTCTTAAGTTGCAGTTCTATCTGAAAGTTCCCAGGTTCCAGTCTCAGCTTAGCAACATTATATTCTTAACATTCAAGAGTAAAATTGAGTTAAAGGCCCAATCCCTGACTCTGATGCTGCAATCAACTGTGTAGTCTTCTGCAGTCTTCAGCAAATGGGGGCAATAGGAGAACAGCTAATGTGGCGGCTCATGGGTTTGCTAACCTTTTTGTTCTGAATAAGAAAGATCTCAATGATATCCTGGTTCATTATCCAGAATCTCAAAAGGTTCTGGCAAGAAAAGGAAGGTGAGTTTCTATTTTTAAAGTTTGAGAATTATGGTTTAGATTAGAGAGGAAACATGTATTGTTAGAAATTAATCTCTTTTTATGGCATGTAGAAAACTTATCAAGAGCAAGGGTCCAGTAGTTAAAGAGAAAGTGGAAAAAGATAAAGGCCTGGAGCTGTTTGCAGCCAAACCTCCCACTCCTCAAATGCTTCGGGCGTTTGGAAGGTTCAACAAGAAAACATTTATAGAAAAACTCAAGGTAGGAAACTCAGTTTTTAAAAAGTTAAAATGCATGTTGAAGGAAAGGAATAAGAAAAGAAATAGATCCAAAACAACTAATTGTGAGTGTGTTTTTTGTTGTCTTGTTTTTGATAAATTGTGATCAACACAAACATTTGATAAGCAAGATGCATATTAATTAACAATTATACACCAAAGACGAGGAGAGTGTCACAGTATACTTATTTGTGTAACATCCCTTGAGCCTGAGGTGAATAATTATACGTATTAGTATATACAACCACTGAAGCAAAAAAAAAAAAAAAACGAACCCTATCCCAAATACTTCCTCCAGCTCTTCCAGGGGACACACCAAGGTGTTCCCAGACCAGTCGAGAGACATAATCCCTCCAGCTTGTTCTAGGTCTTTCCAGTCAAACATGCCCGAAACACCACACCAGGGAGGCATTCAAGAAGCATTCTAACCAGATGCCTGAGCCACCTCAACTGACTCCTCTCAATCCAGAGGAACAGCATTCTACTCAGCGCTCCTCCCATACGACTAAGCTCCTCATCCTATCACTAAGGGATAGCCCTGCCACCCTGTGAAGGAAGCTCATTCCAGCCACTTGTATCCACGATCTTGTTCTTGCTGTCACTACCCAAATCTCCTGACTATAGGTGAGTGCTGGAATGCAGATTGAGTGGTAAATTGAGAGCTTTGCCTTGTGGCTCAGCTCCCTCTTCACCACGACAGAAGAGTACAGGCTCTGTTTTATAGCAGAGGCTTCAGCGATCTGCCTTTCAATCTCCCGCTCCATCTTTCCCTCACTCGTGAACAAGACCCCGAGATACTTGAACTCCTCTACTTGTGGCAGGACATCATTTCAGACCCTGAGAGTTTATTTTACCCTTTTCCGGCTGAGAACCATGGCCTCGGACTTGGAGGCATTGATTCTCATTCTGTTTGCCTTGCATTCAGCTGCGAATCCCTCATATGAGAGATGGAGGTCCTGGATTGATGAAGCCAAAAAACACATCATCCCCCTCAACCCCTCAACACTGCGGCTGCACCTAAAAATTCTGTTCATAAAAATTATGAACAGAATCAGTGACAATAGGCCTCCTTTTTCAACTGGACTGCCCCTTCATCGCAGGTGTCTACCACCAGGTTTGGGGGTTACCATCACAGCAGGCACATATGATCTTCCAGCCACAGATATGGGCTGCCGCCTCAATAATGAAGGTACATGACCCATTAGGATTCCATGTCCCCCCACCTCCTTCAGGATGTGATTGTAGCTCTGCCGGAGGTGGGAGTTAAAGACCCCTCTGATAGGAGATCAAATGTTCCCAGGAGACCCTAAGTACATGTTTGGGCCTGCTAGGTCTGAAGGGCAGTCTCCCCTGCCACATCAGAGCCAGCTCACCACCAAATGCTGATTGGTTGACAGTTCAGTTCCTTGCTTCACTTGAGTGTCCAGAACATGTGGTTGAAAATCTGGTGGCACGACTGCAAGGGTGACTACTCTGAACTGTCATTTTGTACATAAGCACAAACAACAGTTAGGACCCATCTCCCAAGCAAAGTCAGAGGGAAGCTGCCCTTTTGTCAATTGGGGACAACCCCAATGTGTGGGCACCTAGATGGGGGTCAAAAAGGATGCCCATACCAGTTTGATGCCTCTGCCCATGAGCAACTCCAGAATAGGATAAGGTCCAGCCCTTCTCAAGATGGGTGATTCCAGAGCCAAAGCTATGCGTTGAGGTGAGTCCAACTATATATATCTAGTCAGTATGTTATACAGTACACTATGTTATGGGCTGTGTTGTGAGAGACTCTGGTTTTGGCGTCTTTCTCTCTCTCGCGCTCTCTTTATGTATGTAGGCAGTGGAGAGGGGCATGGCTTCCACACGTGGGTGGAGCGCTAAACATACACCTGATTCCATTCAGTAATCACCAGGCTAAAGACAAGCAGCGTGCTCCTCCAGGTGCTAGAAGATTGCCCCTCTTCCTTGTGATCTTTCTGGCTCTCAGCTCCGTGCTTCACCAGTTCCCTTAGTGTATGATTTTCGTTTTCTCTGCATCTCTAACAGTGACTACTATTTCTCCATGCTCTAGTGCCTTCCCTGTGAACAATAAAGCTCATCCGTTTTCATCACACTCTGTCTCCTGCATTTTTGGGTCCGGCTGAATGTTCCTGGCATCACAGAATCTTTTATCTCTTTTAGCCCGATGATATGCTGAGTGGAATCAGGTGTGTGTGTGTGTGTGTGTTTAGCACTCCACCCGCGTGTGACAGTCACACCCCTCTCCAGTGGCTGCATGCATAGAGAGAGAGAGAGAGAGAGAGAGAGAGAGAGAGAGAGAGAGAAAGAGACCAAAACCAGAGTCTCTCCCAACAAAGACCATAACATACTAAAATAAAAAGCACAGTACAGTTAAAGCATAAAAAATTCTTTCTTTCGGCTCAAATCATCTGATTTGCACATTTTGATTTGGCATAGGTTTTTACGTCGGATGCCCTTCCTGTCACAACCCTTTAGCAAGGGACAGAAACACGCTGACGGCTTTGCAGCCTACTCTTTATGAAAGTCAGCAATGGTTCTTTTACATGTCTCACACCATAGACAGTGAGGGACATGGCCCGCCTTTGATAACCCAGTTAGCTGCACTGGGGGACAGTGACAACCCTGTGGGGACTCGAACCCCCAACCTTAGGATCAGCAATCCTGCACCTAGCCACTAGACCACCACTGTCCAAAGCATAAGAACAATAAAGATAAGAACTTTTACCTTTGTGGTGGTGCACAGTTGGCATACGTTAATGTATGAGAGCGAGAGAGAGAGAGAGAGAGAGAGAGAGAGAGAGAGAGAGGAGGATCCCCTTCCATAACAGAGAGGGAGAGAGGAGAAGGATCCCCTTCCATAACAGCTTCAGGTGAATCGGACAAAAGTGTTTTTCTCCTGCTCCTCGCTTTAGTGTGGATGACTCTTCTTCAGGATGTTCCTTTCCTTTCTTGAAGAACATTTCTAACGTGGCTTGTTTCTGCCTTCTTTTCAAAACCTTACGGAAGTGGGTCATGACCTCATCATTAAAGGTGTTCACAGCCTAGCTTTATTAGGGTGATACATAGTATCAGCAACTGCCGGACTTCCGGAAAGCATGCATTTCCCCTCCCTCTCAGTCTCGTTTTTTTCTCATGCTTTTTTAGCATTCAACTTCCGGATTTTGGTCAACTTCTGGGACAAAATATCCCAGATTTTTTTGTCGAATTCCGATTTGTTGAATCTTTAAAGCGTTCGAGTACCGAGGTACCACTGTATATTTTATATATATATATATATATATATATATATATATATATATATATATATATATATATATATATATATATATGGACAACGTACACATTTGCTATATGTAATATTTACAGATATACAGTGTGCTATGAACGTTGGAATAATAATGAAACAGATTATGCGTTTCCTTGTAGTACATATAGCATTTTATAATACACGGCATATTGACATTGGCATAACTTTCCCTTTGCTTTTTTTTCTCTTTTCTAGAGCTCTCCAGATGGGAAATAAATATGACAAAACAACAATTTACTATTCCCCTGTTTCCATTAACTTACATGTTTTCATTTTGTGTCTAGACCTTTTTGAGTAATATATTTTGCA
This sequence comes from Plotosus lineatus, assembly GCA_024760905.1. Taxonomy (NCBI): domain Eukaryota; kingdom Metazoa; phylum Chordata; class Actinopteri; order Siluriformes; family Plotosidae; genus Plotosus; species Plotosus lineatus. The sequence goes on from CM045728.1 coordinate 39,152,910, forward strand.
TTTTGAATCTAATCATTATAAGGTGATATTTTATTATTAACTTAATGAAATATTTAAATCACATGCACTTTTGACAACAGTAGGCCCTCGACATTCGCTGGGGTTTGGTTCCGAGCCCTCCCACGAATCAAGATAATCCGCAAGTTCTGAACCCGGAAGTAAAACTCCATGTATCACGTCACATGCGCGAATGAGCAGCCAGAAGTAAAATACTATGTATCTATTACATGCGCTAAAATATGCTTCTTAAACACATTCTATAGACATTCTTACTTGTTAATTCAGTATTAATGTAGTAAAATATAGTAATGATTAAGAAAAACTTTTCAATTTTTACTCTTATTTTTATTGATAAAATATAAACATTATACAGCATATACTGTTGTAAAGCACTCGTTTTAAAGTCTTTTTCAATTATTATTTCAGTACAGTACTTAAGTTAATGTTTGTGGTGAGATTTTATGTTCTATAGCATGTTTAACAAATGATACCAAAAGGATAAACTTTATTACGCTTCATGTCGTTTTACATTGAACTTGGAGTGACGTCTTGGAGTGACGTCTCCAAGATGGCGCTGCCTAGAGGGCAATGTCACGGAGTTCTCAGAGTCAAATTGTTTCTTTGTTCGTTTAAATTTGTTTTATTTGTTTGTTCATGTTTTGCACTATGCTTGTCTATGATCGGCCGACCCTGCTACGCTATGAGAAGCTTCAGCTTCGGGCAACTAAGCACGCAACAACTTCTATCGTGAGCTGCTATGGGAGCTCAATGCTAACCGCACCCCGGCTAGCAATAAGCCCAGGCGGAGTTCTCATAGGCTTGGTTCACACTTCTGGCCATACTGCTTGAAAATGTTCAGTCCCTGCGAAACAAGATGGACGAGCATCATGCTCAGATTGCAGCGCAGAGGGATCTACGGGACTGTGTTTCTGTGAAACATGGCTTGAGGCGATTGCACCAGCCGGCTACACGGCCTTCATTCCCTGCAATCCCAAGCGCCGGAGTCGTCGTTCGGCCCCTTCCCGCCTGGGCTTCTTGTCAGCTGTGGTATGGCTCGCATTGAGCTGCCAACCATAGCATATTAGCTCTCCGGCTAACAAGCCCAGTTGAGCGTGCTTAGTTATACACACCCGAAGATACTCCGATCTTATAGCTGTAGTAGAGTCGACCGGTCGTAGATGAGCATAGTGCAAAACATGAACAAACAAAACAACAAATTAAAACGAACACAAAAACAATCTGATTCTGAGAATTCCGCGACGTCGCCCTCTGGGCAGCGCCATCTTAGAGACGTCACTCCAAGTTTAATGTAAAAGGACATGAAGCGTAATAAAGTTTATCCTTTTGGTATTGTTTGTTAAACATGCTCCAGAAAATAAAATCTCACACATAAACATGAACTTAGGTACTGTACTGGAATAATGATTGAAAAAGATTTTAATACAACAGTTCAGAGAAACCCGTCATTTCTCAGGAGAAAGTCTTATTTCTTCAGAAGAGACATCCAGCGTTTTCTATCGCTTAGCCAGAGAAGACGCATAGCATTTGAGTGGTATCATAGAGCTTAACTGGTAATTAAAACACACACAAAAAAAGAGGCTTAATGACAACTTGTGCACGAATGAGGAAAAAGGGGCAGGACATGAGCTCAACCAATCAGGAGAAAGGATGACAGCCATTGGCTGAATTTGAATCACGTGCCGGTTGCTCAGCAGTCAGTGAATACTCAAACCGTGGGTGCAAAACCGCGAATAGTCAAGGGCCTACGGTACTTAGAAAAAAAAGCATACAAACAATATGCAGACAATCTGTTCTGTGTTAATTTGCCAATATTATCCTGCGAAAGGTTAGTCATCAAGAAATCCTTTGTCTAATCCCTTTAGCTCAGCCAGGACACTGTAATTAATTAATTGGTCTCTATCGTCAAAAAAGATCTTGGCTAACCATGATCACAATTTCCAAAATACAAATAAATAAATAAAAATTCTATGAGGGCTATGACTAATAATGAAAGTAAGAGCACTTCTATCTTCGATCTTCATGGTGGCTGATCTCAGTGTGGCTTTCCTCCCTATGGATCACTGAATTTTATTCTATTATACAGGCAGAGGAACTGGTTAAGTTTCATGAAGTGCTCTTGACTGGTTCGCCTCCTATCTGTCAGACAGAAGCTTTTTTTTTTTGGCTGTTGGCTCTCATATGACTGTCTCCATTTCTTGTGAGGTGGCAGATGATTCCATTTTGAGATCAATTCTGTTTAGTCTATACATGCTCCATCTTGCAGATTTTATGAACACATTTTAGGGTATTTTTTTCATATATAATCAATGACCTTCAGTTGTATTTTTTCTTTTAATCCTGACAGGACTAATGTCATTAATTTATTACATGAGTGTTTGCCTGTAATTCTTTTTGGGGGGTTTTCAGTTAAATGCTTCCAGAACGGAGGTTCTAATTGTTGCTCCTGACATCATTTCTTCTAAGGTGGCCAGCTGTATCAGGCCTATTAATTATGTGTGGTCTAGCCTGAGAAATCTAGATGCCATTTTTGTTCAGGCTATGCAACTTGACATGCACAATAAAATTGCAACTCCCTCATGTTTTTTGTTTCCACCTTATTAAAATGCCTTTGTTTCACCATATTTGGATTTGACTTGTCTTAACTAATCACCTTTAGACCACCCCCAGTAAGTCAAGAATGCTGCCGCCAGACTATTGACTAAATTTAGTAAATATCATCATATTACACTTACCTGGGCTTTCTAGCACTGGCTGCCTCTTAGGTCGAGGATCCAGTACAAGGTTCTTGCAATTAGATAAAGCTCTGCGTGGTCAGTTCCCTGCTTATTTGTCTGACTTGCTTCATGTACGTGCGTGCGCCCAGCAGGTCTTTGAGGTCAGCCAACTGGAGCCTCTTGGTTGTCACTGGCAACAAGCTCAAATTTAAAGTTAATAGAATGTGGCACCTGGATGGAGGACTCTGCTTACAAAACACATAAGTGTTTTTCTCTATAGACATTTTTAAGGGGCGGCTGGAAAAAAACACATGTGTTTAGGCTGGCATTTTCTGAACACTTGCTGACTGTATTCTACTGTATTTTACTTCCTATGCTATGTATTTGAAGCTGAAATATCCCTGTCTCAATGTTGTCTTCAGCAGTTTCTTGAACTTTGATTCTCAGTTTTTAATGATTTTACAGTGTTTCTGTGGGTATGATTATTTTGCTGATATCCTAACAGAGGCCTTGCAGCTTCAGTTACTGTTCGTTCATGTTGTATTTTTTGTCCTCATGAATAAACCTTATTCTTAGTTTTGTATCTGTATAAACCATTTTCCAGAACACATGGCCATGGTTTTAACATGTGAAGCACTTTTGAGAAATCGTTTCACTGTCACTCATTTGCTGAAGCATTTAATCCTACTAGGGTCACAGCAAGGCTTTTGCCCATCTCAGCTAATACTGGCTGAATGTGGGGAACACCCTAAACCGCTTGCCAGACCATCGCAAAGATAACACACACACACACACACACACACACACACACACACACACACACACACACACACACACACACACACACACACACACATTCACACTTAGAATACTTTGATTAGGAAATCCATGTGAGCACAAGGAGAACATGCATTAATGTTGGGAAAGCTCATTTTGACTATGATATAAAGATGCCATTGCTACTTGTAATGTATGTTCCATATGGCTGTATAGTCACAGATTGATAACAACCAAGTTGACCCCTGACCACCAGGAAAAGTCCATACAATCGGCAGATGAGCATTAGAACTGGGCCATGGACTGCAGTAATAGTCAACCCAGTGGCCTACTCTTTATGGACTTTATGACACAAATAGTTCTTATATATGCTTCTCACCACAAACAGTGAGACATGGCTAGTATTTGATAACACAGTTATTGGCACAGCATTGGGGTGCCTGGTTCAAGTCACTTCTATTCAGTTTTATTTGTATAGCTTTTTTTACAGTTGACATTGTCAGAAAGCAGCCATTCACAAGAAAATTGCTAAAGAATTTAAACTTGTTCTTTTAAACATTTCTCTACAAACTCTATATTTCTCTTATATTTTACATTTATTCCATAAACCATGCTCTAATTTATCACATTTTCTTTTACGTCATGTACACTTGTCAGGTATGTCACCTGGGGCTAAGGATTTTAACAGGATGTACTGTAGCAAAAAAGAAAGTCGGCAAAGACAGTGTTTCTCTGGAAAATGTTTGGCTGGGAAATCTTGGGTCCTGGAATTGATGTGAACTTTGACACACATGACCTGCATGAACATTGTTATTGTCCAAAGACACCTCTTCAAAACAGTAGTATTCTTTAATAGCAGTGGACTATTTCTGCTATATAATACGTCCTGCCACACTATGACAAAAATTCAAGGTATTTATTTGGCTTATATCCAAGTGGGCATCTGTGAGATGTGCTAAAAAAGTAAGTCCATGTTCATGGAGGTTGAATCTCATAAATTATGGGAGCCAAATAACACAGCACATCTTGAGTTTTGTGGAATCTATCACCTGACAAGTAAGAGCAGTTTGGGTGACTAATCCACTATATGGCTGATAGATTTAATGTTATGGCTAAACGTTGTATTACTATATATATATATATATATATATATATATATATATATATATATATATATATATATATATATATATATATGTATATACAGTGATACCTCAGCTCATGAACATAATTGGTTCCCAGAAAGTGTGTGTAAGGCGAAAAGTTCGTCTTCCGAACATTTATTTCCCATAAGAAACCATTAAAATGAGAATAATCCGTTCCCAGGTCCCCATAAAACATAATTTTCTACTAAATAAGCCTTAAAACTACACAAAAATATCCCTTATTTTATGTATAATAAATGTGCTATTGTATTGTAATTAAAGAAATAAACTGTACTGTATAATAAAGTCGTTTTATTTACCTTTGTGATGGTAGTTGATGGCTTGATGGAATGGAGTGGGAGGAGGAGGGAGGGAGGGACTTACTGTTTGGAAGGAGTGTTTGGAAACGCCTACTGTTTGGAAACGCCCTTAGCCACACACACACCCTTAATAGCTTCCTTGTTCTTAAGGATGGTAGCAATGGTAGACTTAGCGTACTGGTACTGGGACGCTGAGTCACACAAACGCACACCTCGTTCGTGTTTTTCAATGATCTCCGCCTGTGGTGGGGTCTTTTTCGGTCCCATAATAGCAAAAGTACACTCAATATGGTCCAAAATGTCTATCAAACACAAACCACTTCCGCACTCAAAGAAAGGGGGTGATGAACTGTGACGCCGTGAGCGCAAGGCCAACTTCTCGTGGCCGCCACCGTGGCGCTGTTCGACCGCGTGGTTTGGTTCGTCCGCCGAAAACTAGTTCGTCAGCAGAGACTATATGCTCGCGAATTTAATGTTCTTGAGGCGAAAAGTTCGTGATCTTAAGCGTTCGTCAGCGGAGGTTTTACTGTATATACACTGTAGAATGGCAAGGTTTTTTCATTATCTTCAAACGCTCTCTCTCCCTCTCATCTCACACACGCACACACACACACAATATATAATGTAACAAATGATAAATAAAAGAAAATTATAGAACTTGTGTAAAAATACATTTATTATTAATTATTATTATTATTATTATTATTATTATTATTATTAACAGCCAAAAAATACTTAACATCACTTGATACTCATCTCAACAGCATTTAGTCAAGACTTCTACACTGTAAGTTCCTGAGTTATTGAGATCTTCAGTTGTCTTGGAAGCCCTTGAGTTGTTCACTGAGTGCCCGGTTTTGATTTTCAAGTATAGCATAATAATTCTCGAGCCATTTAAGGTATTCTTTCTTTTTCCGGCGGGATTCCCGTGCAGCTTTTCTGAAAGTAATAACAGAAATACTCCAATAAGTATGATTATACCGCCATGGAGTTCAAGAGTCAGTTCAATCCAGGTAATCAAATACCAACTACTCTGGAGTTCAGTCAAGTTTATGTGGTTTTTTTTTTGTTATTTGCTTTTGCTATACTGAATAACAGGTCTTGATTCTCCTGGTATGATAGTGTGAGCTGAAGAATGTACTGAAAGATTTTAAATCTTAGGGTGTTTGGTATATTACATACAGTGGTGGGCCAACAGAGCCGGCGAGGCCTTCTCTACTGGCCTAAACATTATCAGAAGCACTGTGTCTCTTGGCTGTTCTATTTCCAGCGTGTGCATGTTAGATTTTTTTGTTCAAACAGATTTCAGCTTCTCTGTGCTGCCATGTCAATCTAACCTGCCCAAGGCCTTCGGAATCAGTTGCCTGTCCAAAGTCACTTCAACTATATTAGCAATGGGGCTGTTTCTTTGAGCAATCAGATTTCAGATTCATCTCTCAGGGCCAGCTAGTGGGCTTACAAAAACATCAGCATTTTTTTCTTTTCCTCCAATTGGTTGATCACAGTAAAAAAAAAGTTTGATAAGCTGAATAGTTTGTTTTTGATTGCTCACAATAACTAGTAACTGGTTGCTGGACTCCACAACTGAAAGATCGCAATTAAGGCTAGTCAGGCAGAACACATCCAGTGGCATCACCTTTAGCACAGGCTCTACTTAAGGGTGAGTCCTGAGCTCTCTGCTGCCTACCCTAATGACACATGACTGCGCCTCCAGGGCTGCCACCAACTACATTAGGACATTTGTAGAGGACACAACAGAGGTGGGTCTCATCAAGGACAACACTGACCTGGCATATAGAGAGCAGGTAGAGTAGTTGGTGGGCTGGCCCAGTATCAACAACCTCACCCTAAACATGAATAAAACTAAGATCATTGTCGACTTCAGTCAGAATCACCCCAGCCACACTCCACTTCTTATCAACAACACTTACTGTCTAGGTAGTCAGCAGCACTAAGTTCCTTGGGGGACCTCACCAAAGGCCTCATGTCCAAAGACTTGCGTGGAATTCCTACTGAAAAATGGTGGGGGCCTAAATCCAGAAAACCTTATTAGCACAAACACATCTAGATGTAGGAATCTATACGTTACACAATAATCCAAGCACACTGTACTGGAATTGAGGAGAGTGAGTATCTGACCCCTCCCTGTCCACACACCATTTAAATATGCAAATCATATTTAAATGACCCCTGCACCAGAGATTGCCCTCTCTGCAGGATCATAAAACACTTAAAACCAGAGTAAGATGGGCAAAAGGCAAAATTTCAGGGAATGAGAATTCGAGGCATTCCTCAGTGAAGTGGAGGCATGCCAAAATACACTGTTTGGCAGGCTGTCCTATCACAAACTTGGGGGATTCCCCCATCATCCCCGGGGTCTCTGGCCCCCAACCATTGGCTGCTGTGGCCTGCCCAACTGACCGTGTCCTCTCAGGGGCCTGTCAGAAAGCTCTGAAGCTGTATTTCAACCATAACAGCAAGTCATTAACTAGTACTAATGCTGTGAAGATAGTGTCATATTTGTGAGCGCACATACTTAAAGCACATAAGGATTCATAGGACAATAGAATAAATTTACTCACCAAGAAACCACCCACAGCACACAGTGCCAGCTTGTAGTTAGTCCACAACCATGCAGTTATTTAGGATCTATGAATCATGCATTGAACTAGGCCACCTTGCCATAATGTTAGAAAATTGCATTTGCACATGACATATGACCTGTACATTGACCAAATGAAAATGCTCCCTGTTGACAGAAACAAATTCATCCTGTGATGCCACTTTATAGCAATGTGTGCACAATCGGCAGTGCCGATTACATTAGGAAAACTGATTCTCACTGCAAACTATGCTCTGATGTTGGTCTGTTCAGCTGCGCTATATGGGAATTTGATATATCTGGCTGACATGCAGATAATTCTATCCCACATAGCTGGACATGGCTCAGGTCAGGGTCGACTGGCACAATCCCAATCACTTAGCTAGTTCTTTCTGGAACATCACTTTGTGCATGCGTTTATATCCACTCATCTAATTGCAGACACCAGAATGTCTTACTTGTTCATTAGTGCTAATTGTTCATGTGTTTCTTATGGTATAAATCACACTGAGGATGAATTGTTTTCACATCATCAACAGTTTTCCAGCATCACCTCTAAGTATTGCCAAAGAACCAACAGCTCTAGAAACATGCGTACGCCAGCCATGAAGTTGGCGCAAGGCACAGCACATTTCCATTGGTCATTTCACTCTTGATGCATCTGAACTTTGCCGTGGGGAAGGACATGCACCATGTTTTTGTGCATACGTACCCTTTGTACATGGGGCCCCTGGTCACTGTGAACATTGCATCACTGGTCAAGAGGGCACAGCAGTGTTTGCACTTCCTGCACAAGACAAGAGCGTACTTGCCCTCTGCCCATCCTCACCTTACTCAGCAGAAGCACCACAAAGATCTGTATCTCTATGTGATGTGGAAGCTGTAGTGCTTCTGACTGGAAGACTACTGTATAAGGAGAGTGGTGAGGACAGCAGAGAAGATTACTGGAACTACAACATTCGGTGCAGGTCCACCAGGTTATGTAATAGGCCTTTTTCCAGATGCCATCAGACTGTTGAACTCTCATTGAAAATTGTTCATATCAGACTCAAATTTCTATACTGAAAGCAGCCACTTCAACGGATTTTACTGTTTGTATGGATTGCACTGCTCAATGGATAGCAGACTCTGGATAAAGAAAGGGTATAGTCTGAACAGCTTGGCAAGCTATTGCAGGGCCAACACATATACATCCATTCACACTTACACCCACACCTAGGGGCAATCACAGGGGCAATGGATGCATCTTAGAGTGTATAGGTCAATCAGTGGGTGATCAAGGGGCAGTGGTGGTCTAGTGGTATAAGGCGCCGGATCGCTGATCCAAAAGGTTGGGGGTTCGAGTCCCACTCTCCACAAGGTTGTCACTGTCCCCCCCCAGTGCAGCTAACTGGGTTATCAAAGGCTGGCCATGTCTCTCACTGTCTATGGTGTGAGGCATGTAAAAGAACCATTGCTGACTTTCGACAAGAGTAGGCTGCAAAGTGTTTCTGTCCTGCGATGGCCTGGCGAGCTGTCCAGGGTGTACTCTGCCCTCACCCTGAGTTGGCTGGGATGGGCACCAGCCTCCCCGCGACCCTAATTAGGATGAAGCGGTTACAGAAAATGAAATGATGAACTGAACAGTGGGTGATCATCGCTGAGTGTATAGGTCATGTGACATACTGGTGGATCACCATGACAAAGCGGAGGAGTAACACAAAGTCTGATCCCTGAAAGAGTAATAACTAAGTGGTCTATCCCATTACATGGAACATCCCTTAGAAAGTGAAATCATTAGGTTTATGAAGTAGGGTATTATTTCAGTCGGTAATGTGCCAAGAATAGTGTTTTACCTGTTTTTCATCAGGCGTAGCACCCTTTTGATTGATTCTTCCTCATCAGTTTGCTGATAGCAGTCCAAAGCACCTGGTGAGCTCGACATCAATTCAACCTGCTGCATACCGGTCAACGGTGAACCAGTCTGATAGGCTGACCCATCTTGATTAGCAGCTAGATTGACCAACACAACCACATAAACTGTAGTCAAGAGCATTTCCTATAACTGTTCAAATAATTTTGAAGTGAATTTATACCCGAATACATAAACCTAATGTGCTAGTGATACAATGAAGTTTAATTGGAAAAACTAATGGACACCCCATTAGAAAGTCAACTCTTTATTAAGAAATGTTCACATAATGTTCAATCTTGTTTTTATTTATTTCTGGAAAAGAAAATTATTTCATTGCAATGAAGCAACATAAATTATATTTTTTACCTATCAAAGAAAATATATGAACAGCAAAGATGGCTTATATTTACAAATAAATATTGAAATTAAATTAAAGATCTTGAAACCCGAATATCAGTTGGCCTCAACAATGTTCTGGGCAACCATCCAATGCCTCAGGAGAGGGAAGCAGTTCTCCACAGTGGCAGAGGGGAGCTGCTCACCTAGAATGAGGATGTCATCGGGAGGTGGAGAGAACACTTCGAGGACTTCCTCAATCCCGCCAACATGTGCTCCATGGAGGAGGAAGACCTTGGGGGTATGGGTTGGGGGATCCACCCATCACTGGAGTTGAGGTCACCGAGGTAGTCAAAAAGCCCCTCAGTGGACAGGCTCCGGGGTGGATGAGATCAGCCCTAAATATCTCAGGGATCTGGATGTTGTAGGACTATCTTGGTTGACATGTCTCTGCAACACGAGTGGTCATCAGGAGCAGTACGTGTGTATTGGTAAACCGGGGTGGTAGTCCCCCTTTTTAAAAATTATTATTACAATTATTGTGGAATCAAACTTATCAGCCTACTCAGGAAAGTCTATGCAGGGGTGCTGGAGAGGAGGATCTGACCGATAATTGAACCTTGGATTCAGGGGAATAATGTAGTTTTCATCCTGGACACGGCACTCTCAACAAACTCTATATATGTACTCATTTGACAACAGGTCAAATTTGTTTCCGGGGAGGGTTGGAGTCCGCCAAGGCTGTCCTTTGTTACCGATTCTGTTCATAATTTTTATGGACAGAATTTTTGGATACAGCCCAGGAATTGCGGGGTTCTGGTTTGGTGGCTGTCAGATCTCGTCTCTGCCTTTTGTGGATGATGTTGTCTTTTTGGCTTCATCAATGTAGGATTTCCAGCTGTCATTGTGTGACTCATAGTCAAGTGCGAAGCGGCCGGGATGAGAATTAGCACCTCCAGTCCTCAGTTGTAAATGGGTGAATGCACCCTTCGGGTCTGGAATGAGGTCCTGCCTCAAGTGGAGGAGTTCAAGTATCTCGCGGTCTTGTTCATGAGTGAGGGAATGATGGAATGGGAGATCGACAGGCGAATCTTTGAAGACTCTGCTGTAAAGCAGAGCATGTACTGATCCGTCACGGTGAAGAGCGTCATTTGCTGCAAGGCAAAGCTCTCAATTTACCAGTTGATCTACGTTCCAACCCTCAGCTATGGTCACAAGCTTTGGATAGTGACCAGACGAACAAGATCGCAAATACAAATGGCTGAAATAAGCTTTCTTCGACAGGTGGCGTGGCTCTCCCTTAGAGATAGGGTGAGAAACTCAGCCATCCGGGTATATCTCAGAGTAGAACTACTGCACCTCTGCATTGAGAGGAGCCAGTTGAGGTGACTCGGGCATCTGGTAAGAATGCCTCCTGAACGCCTCCCTATTTTGGTGTTTCGGGCAAGTCCAATCAGGTAGAGACCCTGGGGTCGACCTAGCACATGCTGAATGGATTATTTCTCTTGGCTGGTCTGGGAACTCCTCGATGACCCCGAAACAGCTGGAGGAAGTAGCTGGGAAGAGGGACGTCTGGACCTCATTGCTTAAGCTGCTGCCCCCGCGACCCGACTCTGGATTAAGCGTAAGAAGATATTATTAGCTTGCTGATATACAATTACAAGATAAAAATCAAGAGCAACGTTTATACTAAAACAGGTACCCAAAGCTTTTCCACAGTACTATATGTTTTTTTTTTTCTTTTTTTAATTTTTCACTATACTGTAGTAATCCCAATGGGAAAACTGGCTTTGCCATTTAACCTATCCAAAGTGAGCACACACATATAAACAGTGTGCTGCCACACATTGCAATATGGAGTTGGGAGTTAAGTGCCCTGTTCAATGTAGATATACATCGTTTGGTATCATTAATCTTCCTGGGTTCTCTGCGGACCCATAGGTGTCAAAGGCTTTGTCCATTTTCTCCAATCAGCTCTGCTCATGGCTATTCTGGAAAGTTTAGCAATACTGCTTCTAACCCACTACTTAATATCATCTGTCCATTTCCTATATGGTTGGGATTTTCTATTCCGGCCCTCAGTAATGCCAAACAGCACTTGCTTGATAAGACTTGATAAGTCTGTCATCCGGCAGATGTGGCCAAAAAGGCTCATTTTGCATTTTATTATCATTTGCAACAGATTGTAGTTCAGTTTAATATAGCGAATGACTTTGGTGTTGGGGATATGATGAAACCAGCAGATGTTAAGGATATTTCTGAAGCATTACATTTCAAATGTATTTAGTCTACGAGTGTTATGTTTGCGGAGTGTTCATGTCTTAGCTGCATATAGGAGAACTCTGTAGACACAAGTGGGGATGATTTGAACCTTAGTTTTGATGCTAATATCTCTGCTTCTCCAAACAGTGTTGAAACAGTTAAAAGCTCCGGTTGCCAACGCAATATGTAATATGTAATAAAGATGAGAGGGGAGATAGGATCCCCTTGCTTTGTACCTTTCTCCTGCTTGAACCAATCACTGACATTGTTATCGATGCGGACGGCGGCTTGATTATTCATGTAAATACATTTGAGCATGTCGACCAATTTCGTGTTGATGCCATAGGATTTAAGAATAGCCCAAATTGATTCATGCGTAATGCTGTCCAACGCTTTTGTGAAGTCAATGAAGCAGTTGTAGACGAGTCTCCTGTTTTTGTAAATACTATTCAGCAATTAAGCAAAGTATGAGGATTTGTTGAACCGTGCTGTGATCTTTCCTAAACTCAGCTTGTTCTGTACCGTATTTAAGCCTTTCGAGAAGGATGAGGAGGAAGACTTTGCACATGTGTTTAATAAGGGAGAGTGTGCGATAGGTCTTACATTCGCTGAGATCTCCTTTTTTTGGAAGAGTGACAATGATTGACTTTGTTCAATCTTCTGGCAATCTTGTCTCTCTCCAAACATCGGAAATAATGTGAAGTTGTTCTATCACCGTGTCACCTCCTGCTTGGAGAAGTTCTGCTGGAATTCCATCCGACCCAGGGCTTTTCCTTGGTTTCATCTTCTTTACTGGAACCTTGATTTCAGAGTAAAGGATGTCCCCATGATGTCCAATGGAGGAGTGATTGTCCTTAGTTCTTGCACAAAGTCACTATCATCAAAGTTGTTTTTGAAGACAGTGCAATACTCAGTCCAGCGCCTCAAAACTTCTTTTGATTGGAGCATATTACTACCATTTTCTCTTATCACAGAGTTTCGGTTTCCACTTCTTGTTGAGGTCTTTGATAAGCCTATAAACCTTTCCACAACTTTTTCTCTTGAACACTCCTCTCAATATCACGACATTTGTCTTTCAATCAGTTCTATTTTATCCTTGTGCACAGAGTTCCGGACCTTATTACAAAGCTCTCAATACAAACTACTTTTATTCTGGTGATTGGTGCATATTAAGCTTCACTTTTCTTTTCTTTGTGGATAGCTTAAGCATGTCTTCCGTAATCCACTTTTTGTTAGGTTTCTGAGCGCAAGAAAAAGTATCCTCTGCTGCTTTGTGCATTGCTTTGAATAATTGTCAGTTCTTTCTTCCAAATTTTGGGGACTTCTATTACTGTCAATATTTTCCTAAGCTTAGTGGTGAATGTGGTGTGAATAAGATTGTGTATGTGTGTATATATATATATATATATACACACACACACACACACACACACACACACACACACACAGTGATACCTTGACTTACGAGTGTCTTTTATAATGAATTTTCCATTACACAAGCTTCAAAAATCTGCCCCATCCAAAGAGCATAATTTTGATTTACAAGCTCTGCTTGGGAAATGTTTTTTACAGGCCGATTAGCCTTGTATACTTCTGCACTCTGAGAACACCTTGTGCAGTGCTTCTCAATTATTTTCTGTGACACCCCTACAGGAAGAAGAAACATTTCATGCCCCCCCCCCACCCTCACGCGCGACTATAAATAGTGTTTACTGCACTTGATATCATTTGCTCAGTGCTTTTTCCCCACACTATAGGGAACACAGTGAGAGCGCCACTGCCAACTACTGTAGAGGATGCACAATTACACTTAAATCTAGTACAGTATGGCAAAAAGCATGTTCCTCAGGGTCATACCCCCCCCCCTCCCGGGCATCACACCACACCCCTTTGGTATGTACATACATAATACACATACATATGAGCCATTTCAGTTCCCACCTTACACATTATATATATATATATATAGGGCAGTGGTGGCCTAGTGGTATAGGGCACTGGATCGCTGATCCTAAGGTTGGGGGTTCAAGTCCCACTCTCGGCAAGGTTCTCACTGTCCCCCGACCCTAATTAGGATTAAGTGGTTACAGAAAATGAACTGAACAACCCATTGATGGTAGTTGATTATTTACAAATATGTAACAACAAATAAAATGCTTGCAATAAAAGTTTTGCATATTGCAGGATAATTTGGATTTATAACATTGACACAGTTAATAACTGATTAAAGCATAATTTTACCTTTAACCACCACTGTGTTGCCAGGGGCATAACACTGAGTTACACCTCCATACATTGCACTGCTCTGGATAAAGGAATGGCTGGACTGTGGGGCATCTAAAAATGGACTGGTAAAATTCTGATAACTCAGATTGCCTTTGCAAATCTGGGTGCCACACTCAGACCCAAGGGCAACTGGAGGAAAAGAAATATATGTTTCACATTTCACCATCTCTTGAATCACATACTGCTTTTGAGTTAAAACTAACAGTTAATAAATATTTTTATACGCAAAATGTTTCCAACAGAATTTCAAATACTATTTAATTATTTGATTTTTAAAACTGTCTTACAAATCTGTCCTGTGTTGGTGCTGAAGTTGGTGGGTGTTTGAACACTAGGTTGAGCAGCTTGTCCGCTTGACAACTGCTCTGGATTCCTCATGGTCATAGGAGTAGTCAAACGAAGATCATTACTCCTTGAACAAACAATCATTTCTGTTTCAAATGTTTTTCTAACAGTATAATTTTACCTATAAGTACAATAAATATGAAAATATGTTTTTACCTGGATGAGGTTCCTGGAACAATGCTATCTTCTACATAGTTCACCCATGCCTGTTAAGACACATGCAATGGCTTCAAGTTTTTAAAATACACCGGAGTCATAAAACATACATACTGTCATCTGTTTTGGTATATTATGTACAAAATTGACAACACACGAATATACAGAATTGTTTATTTTCTTCCTAAATAAATAATTGGTTTAATTTGTGAAATATAGTGTTCATAAAATGCAAGTCTAGAGAAAAGAGCCAGAATTGTAAAAATTAATTGATTAATTAAAAAATAGAAATAATAAATTAAAAAAAGGAAATAATAAAAAACCAACAAATATGTGAATGCATACAAAAATGTTTGTCACTATGTGAATAAATGTAAAATCTTTCCAATTAATAAATAACTTAGGCTCTGAGATGGCCTGGCAAGCTGTCCAGGGAGTACCTGAGATGGGCACCAGCCTCCCGCGACACTAATTAGGATTAAGCGGTTCAGAAAATTAATGTATGAATAATAAATCATTCAGATTTTCCAAAACAAGCCTAGTTTTACATGATAATTCATTTCAGAGGTATAGAATGTCCAAAAAAATTACCTTTGAGACTCCTAGAAACTACATTTAAAAGAAATTAAATGACACAAACAAGCTGAGGGAAACAATACATCTAATTTTTTGTTGTGTTAGCACATTATCCCCACTCTTTAGTCAGGGGTTCTCTGCTCTGGCTTACTATTCATTCATTTATCCATTCATTTTCTGAACCACTTAATCCTAATTAGGGTTGCAGAGAGGCCCATCTCTGCCAACTCGAAGCAAGGGCTCCGAGGTACACCCTGGACAGATCGCCCAGCAATCAGAGGGCCAAGACTCACACAACCATTCATACTCTCACACTCACTCTCACATCTAGGGGTGATTAGGAACAGTCAATTACCCTACTCTGCATGTTGTTGGACTGTGGGAGGAAACCTTAGTACCCGGAGGAAACCCATGCAAGAACGGGAAGAACATGCAAACTCCACACAGAAACGCCTGAGCTGGGAATCAAACCTATACCTTGCTGTGAGGCAGACGTGCTAACCACTACGCCACCGTGGCACTGCTGACTGACTATTCATGAATGTGCTTTTCATTTATTAGCTTAGTCTTATTCAAGGACTTCTGCATGGGAAAGTGTTTACAAGTTTTAGTCAGCTGGTGGCAGCAGCATGGAGACATAGTGGTGAGTACATCTGCATTACAGCAAGAACATCCTGGGTTTGAGTCATGAGAATTTGAGTGTGGAGTTTGCATGTTTTTGCTGTTTGTATGGGCTTCCTTTGAGTACCCATTTCCTCTCTCTGTCCAAAGATTACACATTATTAACATTCCAAATTACCCCGAGCCGTAAATATGAATGGGAGGGGGAGGGACAGCGAGAGCGAGAGCGAGAGAGAGAGATGGCCCTGTGAATTGGCAAGCTGTTGAGGGTGTTCTTCACCTTTCCCCAGGACTGGCTGTGCAAGTGCAATCCATGTAAATGTGTCTCTTTAACTCTTTAAGAGTTTCATTATACATGACACAGAAACATAAATAAAAGCAAATTAACATGAGACTTTTATAGTATATATTTACAGTTTGACCCAAGAGACAGATCAGATATGCTCTGCACTTCAAGGACAGCTGTTGCTAAGTGCATTTGTTTATAGCCTAAATAGTCAGAGATAAGTACACTGTCTTGAAACTAATGAAAAACCCCACCTAAATTAGTAAATTATTTGTAAAGTATTCCTTTAGTGAAGGGAATTTACAAGCAAGTGAAGGCCACCATGATAAGCACAAGTTTATTTGATTACAGCTTGCCTTTGCTGTTTGGGCTGTGTTGTTGCAGTCCTTTGGTCGAAACATCAACAAACCCTTTTCCCCATCATTGGTGAAATCACTGCCATTCTTGTTGAGTTTCGCTTTGTACGACATAATCTTACTTCTAATGCAGGTGTTTATTACCAGTATACATTATTGCAAATATACCTAAAAAATTGCACCTTTGTGACATCAGATAATAAACACACTTGACCCAAGGTCACAGGCATTATGTCATAGAAATACACTGTTAATGAGGGTGAATCATAAGTCGTGCAAAAATGTTTAAATAATTTCATCAGGGTCTAAGAATGCAATTATTTGGCAGTGTTTAAAACATAGTGAATCATTTCTCGAAGTTTCAAATGCTCAGTAGAGACACCCCCTACGAAGGTTGGGTACACCCTGAACAGTTTCCCAGACCAACACATGTATTCATACTCACACTTAGGGGCAATTTGTAACAGCCAGTTGGCCTAATATGTTTGTCTTTTGGACAGTGGAAGGAAATGCAATAATTGGGAGAACATGCAAAATACACAGAAACGCCTTCTACAAACCTAGAATTCAAACCCAAGACTTTGCTTTGAGGCAGACGTGCTAACCACTATGCTAACACTTTTCCCTCTATTGAATTAGTATATAACACTAACTAGAAAATTCCTGCAGAAATATTTAATGTTTTCCTGCAATCGGTGTGTGTTCACCAAGTTTATTTGTGGCTCTAAGGCAGTAATGCATTTTGGGTGGAGGATGTAGAGAACGAGTGGCGGGTGAAGAGGAGTGATAGAAGAAGTTGGGAGATGAAGATGAAAAAAAGTGATGGAGAAAACGAGGCATAATGGTGAAGAAAAGTGATGAAGAGAAAACGAGTGATGAAGAAACATGATGAAGAGGCAATCGAAACCTCACCTCTTCAACTAAAAGACTGGCTGTTAACAGTAAATGCTGTATTGTTAATTCAGAAACACTTCAAGTCCCATTATCAACAGTCGTCACTGCTGTCCTCATCCCCAGTGCAGCTAACTGGATTATCAAAAGTCGGCCGGCCATGTCTCACTGTCTGGTGAAAGGCATGTAAAAGAACTATTGATGACTTTCGTCAAGAGTAGACTGCATAACCATCCGCCGTTCAGAAAATGAATGGCTAAATTAATAATAGCAACAATTTATAAACAATAAAAAAGCAGCTCAGATAGTTAATGAATCACTTCTCTCCTTAAAAATACTTGTAAATTCAATCTTCTTCTTCTTCTTCTTATTCTTTTACTTTCGGCTGCTCCCTTCAGGGGTCGCCACAGCAAATCATCCGCCTCCACCTCACCCTGTCCTCCGCATCTTCTTTTCTGACTCCAACGACCTTCATGTCTTCCTTCACCACATCCATAAATCTCTTCTTCGGTCTTCCTCGAGGCCTTCTGCCTGGTAGTTCCAACCTCAGCATCCTACTGCCAATATACTCACTATCCCTCCTCTGTACATGTCCAAACCATCTCAATCTAGCCTCTCTGACTTTGTCTCCAAAACATCTTACGTGGGCTGTCCCTCTGATATACTCATTTCTGATCCTATCCATCCTCGTTACTCCCAGGGAGAACCTCAACATTTTCATCTCCGCTACCTCCAGCTCTGCCTCCTGCCTTTTCCTCAGCGCCACTGTTTCTAAGCCATACAACATCGCTGGCCTCACCACCATCTTGTACACTTTTCCCTTCATTCTTGCTGACACTCTCCTATCGCACATCACACCGGATACTTTTCTCCAACCATTCCAGCCTGCCTGCACACGCTTCTTCACCTCTTTTCCACACTCTCCATTGCTCTGGATTGTTGAGCCTAAGTACTTAAAATCCTCCACCTTCGTTATCTCTGCTCCTGTAACATCACCGTTCCTCCTGGGTCCTTCTCATTCACACACATGTATTCTGATTTTCTGAGGCTAACCTTCATTCCTCTCCTTTCCAGGGCATACCTCCACCTCTCTAGATTTTCCTGCACTTGTTCTCTGCTCTCACTACAGATCATGATGTCATCTGCAAACATCATAGTCCATGGAGATTCTTGTCTCACCTCGTCTGTCAGCCTGTCCATCACCATAGTAAACAAGAAGGGGCTCAGAGCTGACCCTTGATGCAGTCCCACCTCCACCTTGAATTGCCGGTCACACCGACAGCACACCTCACCACTGTCTTACATCTCTCATACATGTCCTGCACCACTCTAACATACTTCTCTGCCACTCCAGACTTCCTCATGCAATACCACAGTTCTTCTCTTGGCACCCTGTCATATGCTTTTTCCAGATCCACAAAGGCCCAATGTAGCTCCCTCTGACCTTCTCTGTACTTCTCTATTAACATCCTCAAAGCAAACATTGCATCTGTGGTGCTCTTTCTTGGCATGAAACCAAACTGTTGTTCACAAATGCTGACCTCTGCCCTTAGTCTAGCTTCCACTATTCTTTCCCATAACTTCATCGTATGGCTCATCAACTTTATCCCTCTGTAGTTGCTGCAACTCTGCACGTCTCCCTTGTTCTTAAAAATGGGCACCAGCACACTTCTCCTCCACTCCTCCGGCATCTGCTCACTCTCTAGTACCTTGTTGAATGTTCTTGTCAGAAAATCTACTGCTACCTCTCCTAGACACTTCCATACCTCCACAGGTATATCATCAGGACCAACTGCCTTTCCATTCTTCATCCTCTTCAATGCCCTTCTCACTTCACCCTTACTGATCTTTGCTACATCCTGCTCCTCAATGGTTACCTCTTCTACTCTTTTTTCTCTCTCATTTTCCTCATTCATCAGCTCTTCAAAGTACTCTTTCCATCTTCCCAGCACACTTCTGTCATTAGTCAATACAGTTCCCTCTCTGTCCTTTATCAATCTAACTTGCTGCACGTCCTTCCCATCTCTATTTCTCTGCTGTGCCAACCTGTATAGATCATTTTCTCCCTCTTTACTATCCAACCTATCATACAAGTCATCATACGCCCTCTGTTTGGCCTTAGCCACTGCTACTTTCGCCTTACGCTGTGTCTCCCTGTACTCCTGTTTACTCTCTTCGGTCCTCTCAATGTCCCACTTCTTCTTGGCTAACCTTTTCCTTTGTACACACTCCTGCACTTCCTCATTCCACCACCAAGTCTCCTTATCTACTTTCCTTCCAGAGGACACACCAAGTACTCTCCTACCTGTGTCCCTGATCACATTTGCTGTGGTTGTCCAGTCATTTGGAAGCACTTCCTGGCCACCCAAAGCCTGTTTCAACTCCTCCTTGAAGACAACACGACACTCTTCCTTTTTCAGCTTCCACCACTTTGTCTTCTGCTCTGCCTTTGCCTTTTTCACCTTTCTCACCATCAGAGTCATCCTGCGCACCACCATCCTATGCTGTTTGGCAACACTCTCACCCACGATGACTTTGCAGTCACTGACTTCCTTCAAATTACATCGCCTACATAAGATGTAGTCTACCTGTGTGCGCCTACCTCTGCTTTCATAAGTCACCCTATGCTCCTGTTTCTTCTCAAAGAAAGTATTCACCACAGCCATTTCCATCCTTTTTGCAAAATCTATCAACATCTGTCCTTCTGCGTTCCTGTCCTGGATACCAAACCTGCCCATCACTTCCTCGTCCCCTCTGTTGCCTGCCCCAACATGTCCATTGAAGTCTGCACCTATGACCACTCTTTCACCTCTGGGGGTACTCTGCATCACTTCATCTAAGTCACTCCAGAATCTCTCCTTCTCTTCTAGCTCACATCCTGCCTGTGGGGCATAAGCACTAACAACATTGAGCATTACACCTTCAATTTCTAACTTGAGATTCATCACTCTGTCTGACACTCTTTTCACTTTTAGAACTTGTAAATTCAATCAGGTGTTGTTAATCACCTCCATTGCAAACCTGGCTTCCACTTCTTTTCCTTCCAGCTCTTCTTCCCTTTGACACAGTGAATCATCTACCTCCATCTGTATGGAACTCATATTAATCATTCATATGTTCAATTTGTCATAGGTTTTTATGTCGAATGCCCTTCCTGACACAACCCTTTAGCAAGGGGCAGAAACATGTTGACGGCTATGTGGCTACTCTTGACGAAAGTCAGCAATCGTTCTTTTGCATGCCTCTCACCATATAGACAGTGAGGGACATGGTCGGCCTTTGATAACCTAGTTAGCTGCACTGGGGGACAATGACAACCTTTTGGAGAGTGGGACTCGAACTCCCAACCCTAGGATAAGCGATCCATCACCTTTTACCACCAGGCCACCACCGCCCTAACTGGCTTCCACTTGACAAACTGAAATCTTTGATTTAGTTCAGCGTTAAAACCGCTATCCCTAGAGCGTCCTACTGCTCGTGAAAGTAAAAGCAAATGATCAACTGTGGTTGGCAAGCCTCACTCGACAAATCCAAAACCAATTACCAATATTAATTATTGATTGGAGCACAGTAAATTTCATCATCAAATAAAGTAGAATATAAATAGTATAAATAGAGGAGCAAGTAGACAATGACATCTTTGAAGCAGATTCACAAATCTTTGTCAAAGAGGTGACATTGTCAGGCCTTGACTGAGCTTTTCCAAAACTCACCATGAAGATTCTGAGACCAAATTGGGGGATGAAGGGGAGAGACCTGCATATGGCCAGAAGTATATGGCCTGAATGTTATTTCTAAAGCAGAACATATATAAAAAGCCAACACAACTTACCATCCAATGAACACCATACCTACAGTAATGCATGAAGGTGGTAGCTTCCTATTGTGAGCATGTTTGTCTGCACCAGAAACTGGAGCACTTATCAAGATAGAAGAAAAATGAATGGTTGCTCTCACTGGGAAGAATTTTCACCTGCCAACATGACGGTGACCTGAAATTAACAGCATAGTGTCTGGAGAAGACAAAGGTGAATGTCATTGCATGAGTAGGTCAGAGCCCTATAAAACCAGCTGAAAATCTAAATGACTGTGGTCCACCTACTGTCACCATCAACTTGACTGTGCTTGACCAGTTATGTAAAGATGAGCAGGCAAATAATGCTCAGTCTAAGATGTACAAAGTTGGTAGAGAAGTATCCCAACATACTCAGGGCTGTAACCAAAGCAAAAAGATCATTCCACAAAGTACTGACACATTGGGGTGATCCTTTAACCATGTCAGTGGTTCTCAGCAATTTTATTTATTTATTCGTTCTGAACAATTGCTACTGCATTTTTCACTTGATTGTTATGATTTCATTTCAGGCAGCAAAGCAGCTGAATATTTTGAAGGGCTATGACTCTTTTCAACACCCACTGTATAGGGTATATTACTGTATATAGGAAATCATTAGAGTTACTATACATCAAAGAAAGCACACAAGACAATATATAGTCGAAGTTTATGTAAGAATCACAATACATCATACATAGTGACAGCAATTATTTTGTATCAAGTAATAATGTATTAATCATTTCCATGCCAATTGCTTCTTTGACTGGAGAATATAGTTTGCAGTAAATAAAAGGCTAATATGTTAACACAGTTGTCACTGACCCATTGACCCATCAATCCATTTCACTGCTCAGAAACAACTTAATAAAATGTGAGAGAGAAGACTTATTTATAGTAGGTATTAATCAAATTACTTTCAATTAACAATAAACAAAAATGAAAGGAAAGCAATCAAATGTGTTGGTATAAGTATTAAACCGGCCACAATAGGATAACCAGTTATCATATTATGGATAGATTGTATTGACAATAACATTTGTTAATTAGACATGGACTGATTCATTGACAATGGAAAACTGCTCCAGCAAGGCACACTGAGAAGTCAGGCATAAAAACAGTATACCATAACACAAAATTCACATTTGTGAATATCACCTTACACAGTGTTGGCTAATTTTATAATGTGCGTCACTGTCACTTTATTAAAACTACTTTGACATTTCTTTGTACCCAACTATATGTTGCAAAATCACTGAATACTGAGGTACATTTCTAGTCCAAGTGATTAGTTAATGTTATATTATAGTTAAGCAGGGATACTCTATATCCATATTCATTGGATATGAGAGATTATTCATTCTGATTGGCTAATCTACAACAAAAATACCTCATATACCATTAGTAGTTGCATCACAACAAAAAAATGTATAAAACCTGAGCAATCTAGACTCATGCTAACTTCCATCACTAGCTGGCTGGTTCTTCTATTCGTTTTAGACTTCCAGTAAAAGCAATAAAATTTTAAATGAAAGTATTTGATGGCAGAAATGTATATTTCAATTTCCAAGAATTTGAACCAAATAATTTTCATAAAATTCATTGACCATGGATAAAGTAAATGTGATGCCACTCACTTTTGTCCACAATGACATAGCCAGGTCAATGCATTCTTTTGAGGGGAACTTATGTTTAAACCTTGTATAAGTAACCTATATGAGTTTGTACTGTATACAATCTCTCTCTCCCTCTCTCTCTCTCTCTCTCTCTCTCTCTCTCCATAATCATCACATTATCAATATCATTATGTCCCGTGTTTAAACTCCTGGTTTCTCTCAAGCACAGCACAGCGGATCTGATCAGATGTACAGAGAGTTTCACTCTTATCCTGTTCATTATAATACTGGAGTCAATTTATTTCTTCTTTGAAACTTTTGGCAGGAGTTCAGAAATGTATAGTTCTGCTTCTCTTTCCAGACCGTGTCAGCCACGCCCCCTCTGCCGGAGCCAAGTATTAAGTGTACCTCAGGATAATGTGTAATCATATTTCATACTTATATTTATGATACATCTTTCTATATATTTTATTCCATTTCTATTTCTATTTTTTTTTTTTAATTTCATTTTACTTTCACTTTTGATCTCGCCCTGTTTGTATCTCTGGATGGTTTTGATTGGAGAGTTTGGGTTGTTTTTTGTTTTGTGTTTGCTTAGATTATTTTGCATAATTGGCCTTGTTTTGGTGGAATTTTCCTTAACCTTTTCCCATATTCTTCCTTAATTTCATTATTTTTTAATTTGATGAATATTTATTTGTTTTCTTAAAAAAACGCGATGCAGTGAAGTCGCATTAATTCAAGCGCAAAGTAGCGAGGGATCCCTGTATGTATGTGTGTGTATATACATATATATACACACACACACACACACACACACACACACACACACACACACACACACAGAGAGAGAGAGACAAATAATGATTTTCCAAATCTACATTCAGTTCATTAATACTGTATTATAGGTTTCAGTTACAATACTGCAAGTTGGAGTCACTATATGGCTTCTACAATATATCCTATTAATCCTCTTCTGCTCTCCTGTAAATGCTAGTCATAAAAAAGGTAATACACGGAAATGTAAGCCTTGTGTTTACCATGAAACCATCCAAAAGACATCACAGGAGAGCAAGACCCAGTTGGAAGTTCTAGTTTTAAACATAAATAAAGTGAGGGTTCGATAAAATTATCTAGATGTGTACCAATTCACATACTGATCATCTTCAGTAATCTTTGGTCAGTGATTCAGTGAATGTAGACTACAATTATATCTTTGGGCAAATTAGTATAGCCAACAGACTCCGCATATATTAGTATAATATATACATTTTAGCATATTTTAGCATTTGAATGGAAACTGGAAGAAACCTTTAGACACACGGACAACTCTGCACAGATGGCAACCTAAGTTCAGGCTCAAACCTGCTCAAAGATGCCAACACTATCCACTACACCTGTCAATACCCATTCAAGTACTAAAAAACATCCATGCAGTGTTGATATTATGGCACTTGACTATCTTGAGTACTCATAAGCAATAATAATTAATGTACTGTCATAATTGAACTGTGAAAACAATGACAAATTATAATTTTACTCCAAATATTAAGGTAAGTTAAATAACAAAATATAAAAATATATCCACTTTCATTAAAAAAAATATTATTACGTCCTAAAGCAAAAATGGCACTACCTGACTAGGCTATCAGGAGATTGGATAATGGACGAATGTTTGGATTGTTAAATGGATGATGCTGACCCAGCTGGTGGACACTTGTGGGTTTTCATGGTCCCATGTTGCAGGTGGAGTCAACGCTGTCAAGCGTTAAAAATACAAAAATATACTATGGCATGTTGATGTAGAATGTATATTAAAACTACAAATGACTCAAGCACACTGCTATTTAATGTGTTTGTGCTCTGCTTGCGGACAATACGGAACTCATCTGCCTGTTTGCACTTAAAATATGTAAAAAAAAAAAATAATAAAGTACAAAAAAATTAGTTTTGGGTTCTTTAGCTTTGTATGTTCCTGTGCAGTATGTACTAAAACAATTAATCACCTCGGGCTTGGTGGATGTTGCTGAATTGAATAGTTTCAGTAACATCCAACTCAGCTTCAACAAATAACTGTTACTTATAGCACTTCTGGAAATCGGAGATATAAGCCACAAAACAGAACTTGACGTAAAATGAATAGAAATTCAATTAAAAACAGAGTGAAGAAAAAGAAAAAAAAAAAACATGATTCTAAGAAACTTGATACAATATTGGAAACTATGAGCTTAGGCCGTGCGCATTATCTTTACATTTACATCATTTGGCAGATGCTCTTATCCAGAGTGATTTTCAATTTTTTTTTTTTGTACAACTGAGTAATTAAGGGTTAAGGGACTTGCTGAAAGGCCCAAGAATGGTGATAGTGGGGATTGAACCACTAACCTTCGAATTAGCAAACACATTCTGTTATTCACTAAGACCCCACTATCTGTTTATCTTTAGGACCATAAAATAAAGTGAATCAAATCAGACTGAATATGTCTATCTACTGGGTTTACACTTAGACAACAATGGACATACTGTAGTCTCTATATGTAGTTATATGATCCTATGATCCTACCATCTAAGTTTCTTGACACTAGATAAGAGGTGTGTAAACTGCTCCTTAAAACGCTCACATATATTTAACATGCTTTTTACAAGTTTACTCAGAAAGACCTATTTAGAAAGAGAACAGCTGTATACAAGAATGAAGGATGCCCAGTGCTGGGGACAACTGGTTGAAGCAGCATTAGGAATTTAGTTTTGTTTGCCCATCAGAATCAGCGACAGGGGTCCTTGAATTAAGAGGGCTCAGCTTCAGCATGTTGAAATAATTGACAACCTGAGCAGGAACCTCTGCCAGCACGCTCTGCGCTAATGCCTCTTTAGGACTCTGCAAACACACGTAGACAGAAAGAAAATCTGGAGTTAATGGGGTTAAAAGCATGGTTACGAGATCAGTGAGCATAAAGAGAGAAAGTCACAGTAGACACCAAGAAACATGATGTATTAACTCAACATTCATGTTACATTTTGCATTTCTCTCATGCTCCAGTCCATGCAGCCTTTATAGCACAGAAAGCAAGGTGAATCAGTAAAGACTGAAAAAAATCTTTTAAATAAAAAGCCTATAGCCCTACATGTCTATGAAGGGGCTGGATCATGGGGAGGATGCAGTTTTTTAAATTTGAAGTAGGACACAAGTTGTTGAGGCAATTCTGCCAATACACACTGGGCAAGTGCTTCCCTTGGAGCCTGAAATGAGATGGAAAAAGAGGAAGAGGCTTGCACAGCTTCAACGGAAAAAAAACCCAAAAACCAATGGAGAGCATGCAAGACTTTTATGTTGTATAACAATTACTAAACTTCAGGTGCGGTATTAGGTTAACGTGTTATGTGCTATATTATTTGTATACACCATTAAATTTAGAGAAGAATTAAAGATGTTTAGCTTTTTAAAGGTCATTGGCAAATATAATTTTTTACAATAATTTACAAGCTCCTAAAGTAGAAAATATGTGAGCAAAAGAAGTTGAATATCATTTGCTGGTCTGTCTGTCTTCCTTTCGGCTTTTTCCCTTTTACTCGGGAGTCGCTACAGCGAATCATCTGATTCACACGTTTGATTTGGCAGAGGTTTTTACGTCGGATGCCCTTCCTGTCACAACCCTTTTTTTTAGCAAGGGACAGAAACACGCTGACGACTTTGCAACTACTCTTTACGAAAGTCAGCAATGGTTCTTTTACATGCCTCTCACCATAGACAGTGAGAGATATGGCCCGCCTTTGATAACCCAGTTAGCTGCACTGGGGGGACAGTGACAACCTTGTGGAGAGTGGGACTCGAATCCCCAATCTTTTGATCAGCGATCCAGCACCCTATACCACTAGACCACCACTGCCCCTACCACTAGACCACCACTGCCCCTGATCCAAAGGTTGGGGGTTGGGGGTATATCTCCACAGGGTTGTCACTGTTCCCCCCCAGTGCAACTAACTGGGTTATTAAAGGCGGGCCATGTCTCTCACTGTCTATGGTGAGAGGCATGTAAAAGAACCATTGCTGACTTTCGTAAAGAGTAGGCTGCAAAGTCGTCAGCGTGTTTCTGTCCCTTGCTAAAAAGGGTTGTGACAGGAAGGGCATGCCAAATCAAAACGTGCGAGTCAGATGATTCGCTGTGGCGACTCCCGAGTAAAAGGGAAAAAGCCGAAAGGAAGACAGACATTTGCTGGTATTTCTTTTAAAAAGTTTTGATCATTCATGGACTTTGACATTCATGGATTTCTCTGACAATTTCCAAGACCACTTTGTACATTATGTCATTTTGGTCAAACACTTGTACTCCAGACTATTTCCAATTAGCTTTATTTATATGCTTGAGCAAATTCGTGTGGGTTCGTACATGCATGATTGTTATTATAATCACGCCTTATTGCACTACTGAAGGCAAAAATGGGGCTGGATCAGGTAAAAGTTTTTTTTCTGTTTCTAAATGAAGAGAACAGAAGAAAAGAATGGGCCATTCATGTATGGTGAACTGTAGGAGATAAGACTGGAAGCCGGGCAAATACTCCTAACCCACAGCAAGTACACTACTTTCACAAGTACACTACTTTCGGTGGAGCACCTCACATATTGATTGGCACACGTTGATTGGCTGTTTTAAGCTTCATGTAAAGTGACTCGGCTCAGCTTCATGTAAAGTGACCATTCATCGACCATCAGAACCATTTACAAGCAGAAAGATTGCATCATAGAGAATGTTAAAGATTGTATTTGATACTGTATTTGATATTTGATAAGTGAATTTGATTAAAATTTATCCATTTGAAATTATTTTGCTTGAATTTAATTTATTTGAAATTAATGTTGATATTATTTGATATATTTGATATTATTTTACAATGTTATGTTTATAAAGTTTTGTGTACAATTTGGATTTTTTTTTAGCAGAGGAGATTATTCGTTCATTTATTTTCTGAACCGTTTAATCCAAATTAAGGTCATTGACATGCATTATTTCACATTAAATATTCTATGTTTAGACAATATTTAAAGAGAAATAATGCATGTTATTACCAAATTCAATACTTAAGTTGTGAAAGACTATAAAAAGAAAAGCTATAATGGAAGAAAGCTGAGAAAATATTACTTGGAAATTTGACAATGACCTTTAAGAAGTACTAATCCAAAAACACCAGCAGCACGAGATTTATAAAGTCACACCAAGTTAGCTGTACAAATTCCAGATCAACTTACATTCTGGAAATTTCTGAAAGGCACAAACTGCACAATGTCCCTTGCAGCTGGTTCTCCTGATGGGGATCTCAGACGTCCATCATCCCCATCCAGGATCTCCATGTCAGTGAAGTCAGCCCCACCCACACCCACTATTATGATGGACATAGGTAAATGGGAAGCAGCTACAATGGCAGCTCGGGTCTGGTCCATGTCTGTGATCACACCGTCCGTGATAATGAGTAGAACAAAGTATTGCTGTCACAGAAAAAAGAGGGATGAGATGGAGAACACAGTATTAAAAATGAAGATGTAGTACATTCGTGGTTCATAATGAAGAAATCACAAACATCAACACAGTGCAAATTAAATCTCATTTATTGAAAAAAAAAAATTAAATGTGAGTATATGTATAGTATACTAGTATAATATTTACATAATAGCATGTTTCATTTAGTCAGGCTAGAACGTGTGCATGAATTAGGTAGAACACCGGTGATTCAGGTTGAAAATGAACAACAGGTTTATACTGTTCTGCTTTACTAACATTTCTATGGTTCCACATCAACAGTTGGTGGTGGAGAATGACTGTTTACAACGGTTTTATATTACACATGAGGAAAATGTCCAGACGTGTCTCTTGGTTGTTCCACACCAATAAATCTAACTGCAATTACATTTGTGTTTCGGACATTCCACAGATCCAAGTTGGACAACAACTGGACTTAATTCTGTTATTATGGAACAAAGAAGCATTCTACATGGAGAATCTTTCACAAATTTTTGAAGAGATAAATCCATTGTCACTTGTAGTCAAAGGTAAAGCTTTCTGCCACAGAAAATAAATACAGACAGTATGCTGAAAAGTTTTTCTCTAACAAACTGGATTTTTTTTCATAATCTGATTTCTTTAAAGGCGAGTGGTGGCCTAGTGGTATAGGGCGTAGATCACTAATCCTAAAGTAGGGGGTTCGAGTCTCACTCTCCACAAGGTTGTTACTGTCCCCCCAGTGCAGCTAACTGGGTTATCAAAGGCCGGCCATGATTCTCACTGTCCATGGTGTGAGGCATGTAAAAGAACCATTGCTGACTTTTGACAAGAGTAGCTGCAAAGCCATCAGCGTGTTTTCGCCCTGCGATTATGGTCTGGCAAGCTGTCCAGGGTGTACTCTGTCCTCACCCGTAGTCGGCTGGGATGGGCGCCAGCCTCCCAGTGACCCTTATTAGGATTAAGCGTTTATGGAAAATGAATTGAACTGAACTGATTTCTTCATTTATTTAAAGGAAAGTGAGGGATTAACTACAATAAATCATTTGTTACATGAAGTCTTGATGTGGATCACAGTATTACCAGAAAATGGTCACATTTGCAATAGTAAAATACTTTTGTTTCATATTGACACTCATCTCTCCACTTATTGTTTACCTATAACTGCATGTTATAGGAGCTTTTGGTGATTCGGTCGAGATATATACAGAGGGTTCTTGTAAGTTTCTAAACCCTTTTGAATTTTCTAGATTTCATAACATAACATGAACATGAAAAGAGGGACATCTAGACCTCACTACTTAGGCTGCTATGACCCCAACTCACCCTACCTCCGTGACCCAACACCAGATTAAATGGAAGAAGATGAGACAAGGTAAGAACACGATTTAAAAAACATCAGCTTGCAGGACCATTGCAAGGCAGAAACACGACAGAGAGAGAGAGACATGACCGGCCTTTGATAACCCCGTCTGCTGTGCTCAGGGGACAACCCGTTGATAGTGGGTATTAAACCCCCAATCTTGGGATCAGTCATCCAGCACCCTATCCTTAAACTACCACTGCACTACTACTATGTTTCAAAGATTAAATAAAGTTCGTACTGCTGGAATAGAGCATGTTTCTTTCTCCAAACACAAAACCTCTCATTTCAACCAAAAAAAAAAAAGTTGTGTTAATCCTATCAACTCACAACATTTTCCCCAAAACTCTTCTGGTGTCTATTACCAAACTGTAGTTCTTTTAAATGAGAAGGACCCAGGAGGAACGGTGATGTTACAGGGAGCAAAGATAACGAAGGTGGAGGATTTTAAGTACTTAGGCTCAACAATCCAGAGCAATGGAGAGTGTGGAAAAGAGGTGAAGAAGCGTGTGCAGGCAGGCTGGAATGGTTGGAGAAAAGTGTCCGGTGTGATGTGCGATAGGAGAGTGTCAGCAAGAACGAAGGGAAAAGTGTACAAGACGGTGGTGAGGCCAGCGATGTTGTATGGATTAGAAACAGTGGCGCTGAGGAAAAGACAGGAGGCAGAGCTGGAGATAGCGGAGATGAAAATGTTGAGGTTCTCTCTGGGAGTAACGAGGATGGATAGGATCAGAAATGAGTATATCAGAGGGACAGCCCACGTAAGATGTTGTGGAGACAAAGTCAGAGAGGCTAGATTGAGATGGTTTGGACATGTACAGAGGAGGGATAGTGAGTATATTGGCAGTAGGATGCTGAGGTTGGAACTACCAGGCAGAAGGCCTCGAGGAAGACCAAAGAAGAGATTTATGGATGTGGTGAAGGAAGACATGAAGGTCGTTGGAGTCAGAAAAGAAGATGCGGAGGACAGGGTGAGGTGGAGGCAGATAATTTGCTGTGGCGACCCCTGAAGGGAGCAGCCGAAAGTAAAAGAAGAAGAAGAAGTTCTTTTTGGAGAAGAGTGTTTTTACCCGCCTAGTCCCAAGGTCTGAGTTCAAACGGTGTTATCAAAGGCCAACGATGTCTCTCACTTTCTGTGGTGAACAGCTATAAAAGAACCATTGCTGACTTTCGTCAAGAGCAGGCTGTTTCTTCCCTGTAATGGCCTGGGGAGCTGTACAGGGCGTACTCTGCCCTCACTCAGAGTCAACTGAGGTAGGTGTGACCCTCCCCCGAGACCTAAATTAGGATTAAGGAGTTCAGAAAATGAATAAATGAATGAATTCCCCTCGAAACTCATTCCATGTTCGCTGTTGATCAGTTTGTTGAGTATCCTTTCGGCTGGTGAATTCGAGATTGTCAATATTAGCCAATGAAAAAAAAAAAAATACTTGATTTAAAAAAAAAAAAACTTTTGCTTTTCAACCTCACAGTCTAAATACCTTGCTCTTAAATGAGGGCAAATAGTCCTGGAGAGCGTATCTATGGTCTTAAATTTCCTCCATCTGTTTAACTGTGAATTTTTTTAATCCAACTCTTTAAAGATGATTTTGTAATCGTTCCCTGTTTGAACTCAACTCTTTTTCTGAGATCCTTACAAATCTATTTTAGTGCGTTGAATACTTGTTTCGTACTCAACCTTCACTTGCTCACTTGAAAGCGCGGAAATCTGGACAAGCCGCGCTTTGTCTCACAAGCACCATACGTCACTTGCGGCAAGCGCCTCCATTCGGTGGAGCGCCTCACATTTTGTAGCTCGCATGGTGAAAAAAATTGTGCACCTTGATTTAGCTGATATTTATGCAGCTGTTTTCAAAATTACAATGGGCTCACAAACATTCAAGCATGTGTATATTTGGACAGAACGATTAAAAATGCCTATAGCACGCTGTTAGAAAAAAAGAACGATAAAGTGAGAGGAGTCCTAATGTGAAACAAAGATCTCGACCTTCAAAAACTTGACTGTTTTCAAAGAACACTGTGCCCAACCTCTTGACATCATACGTTTGGAATTTAGTTGCATGTAATGTCATGAGATAACCACGAAACAAATTATTTATAGTATCTATTGTGTCACTTGATTTGACGTGTTTGTTAATCAGACTTGTTTGTTTAAAATACACTCATCATTTCAACCATCACACACACGGGCGGGCGTGCGCGCACACACACACACACACACACACACACACACCTTTAGCTACCACATAAAAAAGTCTTGTATGTGTACATTTTTTAATGATGGGACAATACTGCTTTGGAAATGAAATGCTAAAGCATTTAGTGGTTGATGTAGTGTGCTCTGTTCTCAGTCGTTACTCACGCTGGCTGTCTTCTGTTGTTGCCCCTGCTGAGCAAAGTTGCTCACATGTCTGATGATGGGAGCAAAATTTGTAGGCCCATAAAGTTTGACCTGCGGCAGGCACATCCTGTAAGCCTCCACCATGCCCTCCACTCCTACAGGAGCAACATCAGACACCCATCAAACATCACTATATCTTCCCTTCGCCCTCTAATCAATTATTTCCTATCTACAGCAGCCACCTGATATAATACTTTCGATACATACCAGCACAGAATGGATTGGATGGGTTAAAATTCAGTGGAAACTCATGAGACACCTGCAAAACAAATGTAAAAATCATAATGTTTTCCAAATACCATAGTTAATGTTTGCATGTTCGTATTTACCTGCCACTGAGGAGGAATCTGTGCCCCAAACCCAAAAGCGGGGAACAATTTGTCACTGCAAAAAACCAATAGCATTCTTTGTATTAAAAAAAGTTCCACATGTTTGTAAAGTTGAATTAAGAAAATCACCATCTTAAAATGCAGTCTCAGAAAGTTTGAACAGTGCACATACATCAAGTATGTAAATTTTACTTTCATTTTCTTGTAAAGTCCAGTAATTTTCTTACCATTACATAGTGTACATATACAGTATATGAGTGAAGGGCTCACAATTCAGAGCCACATCATCCACCTTGTCCAATGGGCTACCTGGAACTATACTCCCAGTGAAATTAAATTCCCTTATTTATTCCCACTATGTACTCTCGTAATTGCCACTTGACTAAAAAAAGCTGAACAAACAGATTAGTAATTGTGATGCATTAACAGTACAGGTAAAATCATTTGGTTTTCTCGGACCAGCAGAGAACAATTAGAGAAATGTTTTTTCCTGTGTTTTTTTTTTCTGCCACTCAGCGGCAGATGCAGCGCTGATACTCTCTGTAATAGTGTGGTTTTTACTTCATTTTTGTACCATTGCTAAGTGATAATAAATTGCAGTGAGGGTAATCGCTGACCCGTGTGTGTGTGTGTGTGTGTGTGTGTGTGTGTGTGTGTGTGTGTGTGTGTGAGTGAGTGAGTGAGTGAGTACAAGATGAAAAAGAAATTATATTCTTGATCTATTTTTGGATTATACCTAACCTTCTACATTGTAAATTGTTTTTTTTAATACGGCCATTTGTGGTTCTTTTTCCTACCTTTCTCCTATCTCCCAAGAGCTCTAGGGATGTATTCCTTTCATCTGTCTGTCTGTCAGGCTATCCTTTACACTTTGATAACTGGGCACTTACTTGTTGAGGGCTGAAACTGGGGCTTCCAAACTTGGTAAATTGGCTCACCATTATAAGTGCTAAATGAAATTTGGATGTGAGTAACCTTGACCTACTTTTCAAGGTTCACAGGAAAACTGTATACAAGGATCCCTCACTTTCCGCGATTAATCGGGACCAAGATCCCCACGCGAACATCGAAATCCACAAAGTAGGATCACTCCCAACCACCCCCAACTGACATATACTAGTATGTACGTGCATATGTGTATATAATATCAATAAACACATATTTTATGCTATAAATGCTTATAATAACAATTAAATATAAAAAATAACAAGATGTAAATAAAATATAAATACATACACATACAGATGGTATTGCATTAGAAGAAGATGACACAAATACAGTACATGCACACACAGATGCAACAATGTAAGTAGTTTTGATGTAAGATTTTGGGTTGTTTTGTGTTGGTTTAGGTTTTTTTTTTTTTTTTTTTGCATAATTGGCCTTGTTTTTGTGGCATTTTCCTTAACTTTTCCCCCTATTCTTCCTTAATGTCCTTATTTTTTAATTCGATGAATATTTATTAAAAAAAAAAAAAAAAAAAAAAAAAAAACACGATGCACTGAAGCCACATGAATTGAAGCACGAAGTAGCGAGGGATCCCTATATTAGGTTTCTGATTATTCACTTGCTACATGTTGTAGCTGGGACAAACTTGCTATCTTGTTCTATATCTTCATATATTTTGAAATGGTCCTTTCAGGCGGAATCATCTGGATCCCTATGGTCTATGTACTTTTTTTTTTTTTTTTTTTGGGGGGGGTTACTAAAATCTAGACTGGCTACCTGAAGAATCCTGCACAACCATATTCCACTTGTCTTTCTAAATATCCCAATATCCGTGGCAGGGGAACTGAGGCAACTGATTAGGACATGAAGTTGCAGAGGTTGGCAGTTGTCTGAGTATCATCTGCCCTCAACAGTACAAATTGATGGGGAAATTTCATCCCCAGTAAATAATATTGAAACCCTTAAAGAGTTGTGCTAACGCTTAACCAAGATGTACACCCAGGCTAATGGAGGGAAGGAGGTGCCTTGAGCATTAATGACATCATTTGAGGCATTAATGAAACTTCATACTTGTAACTTTACCTGTCATAATCCTGAATGACCAGGCCAACAGACCAGATGGCAGAAAGGTACTCATTGACTCCATTAGGATTTATGTAGTGCAAAGAGTCAGGAGATTTTGGGTCACCATTTGACCCTGTGAAGTCCACTCCAACCTACAGCAGAAGTATGAGAAGTGATAGTCTTATTTTCTGAAGACCATGTTTGTCACACTTCAATAAAAGTCTACATTTAAGACTGAAACAGACTTACAGTAAAATTTAACTGGCAGCCACCCATGATGTAATCCAAAAATGTGTACTCCTTCACAACCTAAGCCAAAAAAGAAAAAAATTCACAATAACAAGTCCAAACCACAGGAAGTGAAAAATGACAGCTAGCTCACATAGTAGGCACATGAGAGAAGTACAATACCTGGCAAAGTTTCACACTCACAACACCAGAGTTTTTATAGTTCTTCTTCTTCAGCTTTTTCTTCAGGTTCATACAATCAAACTCTGCCTATTGGGCATACCAAAACCAGTTTGACAAACTAAAAATAGAACACATGGCATAACTGTACAAGTAAAATTAAGGTTATTTTAAAAGGTGTTCTCACCGGAGAAGGGTGTGTAGCCTCCTGCAGGCGTTTCAGATTGGTTTCAAAAATCCCAATAAGGTCATGTGATCCATCGTTGTCATAGTCATAACATTCCACCTTCAGAGACAATTAACAATGTGACCGTCGAAATAACATGCACTCATTTAACACAGACACAACAAGCCAGATGGCAAAAACAGGCATGCATCAACACTAAACCAAGAACCATAGAATATTACCAGAGCAAATTTCTATGATTCTCTCTATGATGCACATTTGTACAAGCAACTATGAGTTGAAAATTGAGTATGATGTTGCTTAAAATGGAACAGCAAGAGTGTGCTTTACACAAACAAATATAAGCACCACACTATGAAGTACCACAAGTTGTTGAGAAAGAGTAAGAAAGCATTTGAATAATTTGATATTTTAATGGCCAATATAAAGACGAATTAAAAACCTATTCATAAATTAAATAGAAATATACTCAATCCATAGTTTGATGTTAAAAAGGAAAAACAACACAAAATTCAACCAGAACATAAGTTTAAAAAGCAGTAATAAATTCAAGAATAATGTAAAAATTATAAAATGTAGTAGAAATACAAATTAACGAAAACCCACCGGTTTCACTGGAAAAAAAGGTATATTTTCATAGTCAGATATTAAAATCTGCTGACAGTTTGAATTATTCTTTTTAAAAAGGCTGCCATTTAAAGTCCGTTTCACTTTTGTGAGAATAGCACATGGATAACATGGGTCCATATGAGGAATGATAACAGCAAAAAGTAACAATACAGTAGGCCCTCGTTTTTTGCAATGGTTCGATTCCGGCCCTTCCTGCAGATTAAGAAAATCCGTGAGTCATTGAAGCGGTTTTAAAACCCTACATATGATATTACATGCGCTAAAATATGCTTCTTAAACACATTCTACAGACAGTCTTACTCACTGATACAGTACAGACACTCCCCGACTTACGTTCATCTGTTTTACGTTATTTCGATTTTACGTTTTTTTTTTGTTTTGTTTTTGTTTTTTTTTTCAAAAAAAAAGTACAATTTTGAGATTAGACATACCTACGTAGTACGCTGACGTAATGACGCTGCATTCATTTTTTACAAACTACAGACTGAGTGTATATTTTATATATATATATATATATATATATATATATATATATATATATATATATATATATAGAGAGAGAGAGAGAGAGAGAGAGAGAGAATTTTGTTCTTCTGTAATCACCTGAAGAGAGAGGATGGTTTCACCACCCCTCGAAACAGATCTGTAGTGAAAAATGAAGTTTCAACAGGAAGTCTTTGTCCTGTCCTTTTATTTTTACTTTATATATATATATATATATATATACATATATATATATACTAGTATATGGGGCAGTGGTGGTCTAGTGGATAGGGCGCAGGATCGCTGATCCTAAGGTTGGGGGTTTGAGTCCACACAAGGTTGTCACTGTCCCCCCAGTGCGGCTAACTGGGTTATCAAAGGCGGGCCATGTCTCTCACTGTCTATGGTGAGAGGCATGTAAAAGAACCATTGCTGACTTTCGTAAAGAGTAGCTGCAAAGCCGTCAGCATGTTTCTGTCCCTTGCTAAAAGGGTTGTGACAGGAAGGGCATCCGACGTAAAAACCTCTGCCAAATCAAATGTGCGAATCAGATGATTCGCTGTGGCGACTCCTGAGAAAAGGGAAAAAGCTGAAAGGAAGGAAGAAAGAAAGAAATATATACTAGAATATATATATCTCAGTTATATAGCGTGTTATCCTTGTGTTAAGACATCTCTGTGATCTTTGTGTTTACACTGTTTTGCGGACTTTTGTAACCCTAAGCAAATATGGTTGGTCAGAAGTGTAAGCCTACTAGCATGGGTGCAAGTCTCATACACAGAGATGAGTTAACTATCTGCTCAGATCGGCGCAATCTAATGCATACTCAGTTAAGCAAAGAGTTGTAAAATGAATGAAAACCCGAATCCACAAATTACAGAACAATTACAGATCTTTATTATCTTTTAGCAGAATCCTAAGAGTTTATACTTATTTTTATATTAATATTCATTAGGATTTGTACTTGTTCTTTGTATGCATCTCTTGAATACAGTTTACTTACTTACTTACACAAAAGAAAGTACTCTCTGCTTTGCTAGGATTCACATCAGTGCAGGCTGTGTTCTAAACGAGTTCAATGGCACCCTTGTGCACTTGAAAGACCGGAAGTCTGTATAACCCTCAGCAAGTACACTACTTTCGTAAGTACACTACTATCGGTATTGAGCGTCTCACATATTGTAAGCGATGATTGGCTGTTTTAAGCTTCATGTAAAGTGACTCGGTATAAATATAAGTGACTTATTTGAAATTAATCTTGATATTATTTGATATAGTTGATATTATTTTACAATGTTATGTTGATAATAATTGATTTAGGGGTGTTTTATGAGATACGGTAATGGTATTTATGGATGTATAGTACAGTATGAATGTCATACGTCACTGTAACAACTTACGTTCACTTTCAGCTTACGTGTGACCATCCGGAACCAATTAAAAACATAAGTCGGGGAGCGTCTGTAATAATGTAGTAAAATGTAGTAATGATTAAGTAAAAACTTTTTAATTTTGCACTGTGATAATATTTATTAATGAATAAAGCGCTTAGGGTCCAGAAGCTAGAGAAGATGCAGGACATTTGAGTGACATCGTAGGGCTTAAATATTAATTAAAAAACACCCCAAAAGACATGAATTCACAATTCAAGCAGTCACATTGATGACATGTGTGCGAAGGAGAAAAAATAGGTATGCACATAATTTGCAACCAATCAGTCAGAGGGAGAAAAAAAAGCTCTCAGTCATTGGCTAAATTTGAATCACGTGCCAGTAACTTCCAGGTTTGCCGCGAATCAAGAAGTATAATAATCTTCTTTTAGGCTTTTTCCCGTTCTCGAGAGTCACCACAGCGAATCATCTGATTCGCACATTTGATTTGGCATTGGTTTTTACGTCAGATGACCTTCCTGTCACAACCCTTTATCAAGGGACAGCCCTTTGCAGCCTACTTTTTACGAAAGTCAGCAATGGTTCTTTTACATCCCTCCCAACCATAGACAGTGAGAGACATGGCCCGCCTTTGATAACCCAGTTAGCTGCACTGGGGGAATCCGGAAGTATAATAGTAATGTAGTAAAATGTAGTAATGATTAAGTATAACTTTTTAATTTTGTACTGTGATAATGAGATTTCCTTTTGGCCTTTTCCCTTCATCAGGGGTTGCCACAGCGAATGATTTACACATAGGTTTTTATGTCGGATGCCCTTCATAACACAACCCTTTAGCAAGGGACAGAAATACGCTGACGACTTTGCAGCTACTCTTTTAAGAAAGTCAGCAATGGTTCATTTACATGCCTCTCACCATAGACAGTGAGAGACATGGCCCGCCTTTGATAACCCAGTTAGCTGCACTGGGGTTTTTTGTACAGTGATAATATTTATGAATAATCAAAGCGCTTAGGCTCCTTACTAGAAGCTAGAGAAGATGCAGGGTTTTTGAGTGGCAACATAGGGTTTAAATAATCATTAAAAACACACTAAAAAATTTACTTCATAATTCAAGCAATCACGTTATAACTTGTGCAAAGGAGAAAAAAACGAGGTGTACACATCATCTGCAGCCAATCAGCAGGAGAAAGAAACAAAAGCTCGCATCGATTAACTAAATTTGAATCACATGCCAGTTGCTTCCGGGTTTGTCGCCGATCTGGAAGTATGCGGCGGCACGAGCGTTGAACCGTGAATGGTCAAGAGCCGACTAGTGTATATTAAACTAACAGATCATATATAAACTAGTAAACCTTGAAAACAAAACTAGGCATCCGCATACTACATTATTATAAATACATATAAATCATCCTGATTCAACGACCATGGTAAACCATTCATTTTGATTTCAGCATTATCCACTCCGGGGTCTTTTTTAATTATTCACCAGACAATAAAAACAATTAGACTGTGCAGTTCCTATGTAGAATTTACTAATTCTAATTATTGATTGGCTTTTTTTAATTTTATTGAATAAATTACAAATTATAAATTTATTTTTGCATTAATTGATGCATTTTCAAAACACACACTAATTATGGTTTAATATTGTTTTTGGAAAGCTCATTTAAAGTAAATTATCGATTGCATATTTTTTTAATTTCCCATTAAAATATCAAATTGATGAAATGCTTTATTACTGTTTTCATGCATCCATACCACAAAAGGTAATATTAGTTATGAAATCAGTGACACTTGTACATATGAATTAATAACATGGCGTGATATATTTTTTAAAAAAGCCACTACACAAAACACAAAGTAACCAAAAAAGAACACTTATCCGAACAGTGCAACACATTACTCTTAAAGGAAAATTAAATACAGTAATTGCACTAATCTACTGGGAACATATTTGAGAAAATGCAAACAATATGATAGAATTAAACTCAACTGAAAAAAAGACTTTCTGATTATTCCATTATTCCTTTTTTGAAATGTTTGAAAATAGAACAAGAAAAACAAAGTATTAGAAAAACAAAGTAAAACCACTGAACATCTCTACACACATTCATTCATTCTTTAATATGAACGCAGTTGAGGTTTATAGCACACAATTCATTAGGAGACAATAAATCTTTATTTTGGTTAAAAGCCGACCATAAATATCTCTGTAAAGTGCATTAAACGGAATTGTAATTCCTGATTCCAAACTCACTACTTTGATTTGTGAGTGGAAGGATATATTACCTTGATGGGTTTCTCCATATCTCCTCCACAGAGAGATTGCAGAGGGATTTTAAAAGGTCTCCAACAGGGGTTCAGGTTGTTCTTTACCACCTACAACAAAATGAAGGAGAAACCCTCCCTGTTTAGTCAATATAAAGTTTAAATAGCAAGCAGAATATATCACCTGACCAACCAGTAGTTTAGCAAAGCACACATAATTTTGACATATCTGAAAAAAAAAAAAAAAAAAAAAATATATATATATATATATATATATATATATATATATATATATATATATATATATATATATATATATATATGTGTGTGTGTGTGTGTGTAAGGTGACCCAAAAAAACCGGGAATTTTCAAATTGCGTATTGCTAGTTGCGAGATTGTAGTATTGCGAGACAGTGACCTTGAACAAGTAAATACTTCGCCATGAAAGGTTTTTATTTATTCTTAACTGGCATGTTTTAAGGTTTCTCCATCCCTCTTTGTTTTATAGTATTGTTAAAAAGTTTCCATTTTTATACACACACACACACACACATTTATATATATATGTATATATATATATATATATATATATATATATATATATATATATAAATATATATAGAAAACACAGGCATCCCTCAGTACTTCGCGCTTCAATTCATGGGGCTTCAGTGCATTGCATATTTTTATATGAAAAACTTTAAAAAATTTTATAATCTTTTCCTTTCGGCTTTTTTCCCTTTTACTCGGGAGTTGCCACAGCGAATCATCTGATTCGCACATTTGATTTGGCAGAGGTTTTTTTTACGTTGGATGCCCTTCCAGTCACAACCCTTTTAGCAAGGGACAGAAACACGCTGACGACTTTGCAGCTACTCTTTACGAAAGTCAGCAGTGGTTCTTTTACATGCCTCTCACCATAGACAGTGAGAGACATGGCTCGCCTTTGATAACCAAGTTAGCTGCACTAGGGGGACAGTGAGGACTCGAACCCCCAACCTTAGGATCAGCAATCCTGCACCCTATCCACTAGACTGCCACTGCCCTTTTTTTTTTTTTTTAAATAAATATTAATCGAATTAAAAAATATGGAAATTAAAGCAGACTAGGGGAAAAAGTTAAGGAAAATGCCACAAAAACAAGGCCAATTATGCAAAAAACTAAACCACCACAAAACAAACAACAACCCAAAATCTCTCATCAAAACTAGTTACATCGTTGCACGTGCGTGCGCACATACACATATGTATGTGTGTCATCATCTCATGCAATACCATCTGTATTTGTGTGTAGTTATATTTTATTTACATCTTATGTTATTTTTTTAATGTTTAATTGTTATTATTAGCATTTATAGCATTGAATATGTATTTATTGATATTATATACACATTAATGTATACGTCAGTCGGGGGGGTTGGGGGGGGGTGATCCTACTTTGCGGATTTCGATGGTCGCATGGTCATCTTGGTCCCAATTAACTGCGGAAAGTGAGGGATCCCTGTGTGTATGTATATATATATATATATATATATATATATATATATATATATACACTAGTCCTTCTAAAAAAATTTGCATATTGGGATAAAGTTCATTATTTTCTGTAATGTACGGAATAAAATTAAACTTTCATATATTTTTGATTCATTGCACACCAACTGAAATATTTCAGGTCTTTTATTATTTTAATACTGATGATTTTGACATACAGCTCATGAAAACCCAAAATTCCTATCTCAAAAAATTAGCATATTTCATCCAACAAATAAAAAAAAGTGCTTTTTAATAACAAAAAAGTCAACCTTCAAATAATTATGTTCAATTATGCACTCAATACTTGGTCGGGAATCTTTTTGCAGAAATGACTGCGTGGCATGGAGGCAATCAGCCTGTGGCACTGCTGAGGTGTTGTGAAGGCCCAGGATGCTTCGATAGCGGCCTTAAGCTCATCCACAGTGTTGAGTCTGGTGTCTCTCAACTTTCTCTTCACAATATCCCACAGATTCTCTTTGGGGTTCAGGTCAGTAGAGTTGGCAGGCCAATTGAGCTCAGTAATACCATGGACTTCTGGACATTAAACCATTTCCCAGTGGTTTTGGCACTGTGAGCAGGTGCCAGGTCATGCTGAAAAATGAAATCTTCATCTCCATAAAGCTTTTCAGCAGCTGACATGGCACCCCAGACCATCACTGACTGTGGGTACTTGACACTGGACTTCAGGCATTTTGGCATTTCTTTCTCCCGAGTCTTCCTCCAGACTCTGGCACCTTGATTTCCAAATGACATGCAAAATTTGCTTTCATCCGAAAAAAGTACTTTGGACCACTGAGCAACAGTCCGGTGCTGCTTCTCTGTAGCCCAGGTCAGGCGCTTCTGCCGCTGTTTCTGGTTCAAAAGTGGCTTGACCTGGGGAATGCGGCACCTGTAGCCCAGTCTACTGCTTCCACAAGTCCCCCAAGGTCTGGAATCGGCCCTTCTCCACAATCTTCCTCAGGGTCCGGTCACCTCTTCTGGTTGTGCAGCGTTTTCTGCCACACTTTTTCCTTCCCACAGACGTCCCACTGAGGTGCCTTGATACAGCACTCTGGGAACAGCCCATTCGCTCAGAGATTTCTTTCTGTGTCTTACCCTCTTGCTTGAGGGTGCCAATGATGGCCTTCTGGACAGCAGTCAGGTCGGCAGTCTTACCCATGATTGCGGTTTTGAGTAATGAACCAGGCTGGGAGTTTTTAAAAGCCTCAGGAATCTTCTGCAGGTGTTTAGAGTTAATTGGTTGATTCAGATGATTAGATTAATAGCTCGTTTAGACTACCTCGACATGATATGCTAATTTTTTGAGATAGGAATTTTGGGTTTTCATGAGCTGTATGCTAAAATCATCAGTATTAAAACAATAAAAGACCTGAAATATTTCAGTTGGTGTGCAATGAATCAAAAATATATGAAAGTTTAATTTTTATCAGTACATTACAGAAACTAATGAACTTGATCACAATATGCTAATTTTTTGAGAAGGACTAGTATATGTACACATGCACATATATGGAAATATGAGTTAAATGTAGTCAGTTATTTAAATTAAAATTACTTTAAACTGCTTTTTCACTTTTACATTGCAATGAAGTATACCCTGTATACCCATTAATTCATGAAATTATCTAATCAGACATTTGTGTGGCATTATTTCACTGTATATACTCATGCTAGTATTGGTTAATTCGATTAATGTTCATATCGACTACCAGAATGGGGAAAATGTCAATTTGACTGCAGCATGGTGGTTGGTGTATTTCTCTAAGTGTTCAGCTCCTAGGATTTTCAAATAGTCTTTAGAATTTACTCTGAATGGTGCCTGAAAAAAAATGTCAGGTGAACAGTAGTTCTGCATAGAAAAATGTCTTGAAGAGGTAAGTGGAGACCTGTAGAACAGATGCATGCTGGGAGAAAGACTGCAGTAACTCAAATAAAAATCCTGTACAATTGCGGTGGGCAGACATACTGTACCATCTCCTAATGAACAACATGTTGAACCTTCTTGAGGCAGATCATTAGTTAACCATATATGGTTCTTTTACCTGGGAACAGAAAGCTGATGCTACAGAGGGTACAGGCTTGCCAAACCTGGACACATTAAACTAACCTGTATTAAAAGAGATGAAAAGAAAATGATCTTGTTTCACTATGCGCTCTGAGACACACAGATGGTAGGGTGAGAATTTGGCACCAACAGCATGAATCCATTAACTCAATCTGCCTTCAACAGTCCACACTGGTGGAGGTGGTGTAATGGTGTGAGGAACATTTTCTTGTCACACAATGTGCCAGTTAATGCTAGTCAACCAGTGCTTGAAGGGCAAAGCTCGCATACTGTTACTGGCTATATAAGTCCTTTCATGGCTACTTTACCAATCATGTAATGGCTACCTCAAGCAGGATAATGCAAATTCTCACACATTAAAAGTCATCTCAAACTGGTTTCATGAACATGACAATGAGTTTAAAGTTCGGTGTGACCTTCCCAATCAACAAATCTCAGTCCAGAGCAGGGAATCTAATAGAACACCTTAGGGATGTGGGAGAAAAGAACATTTGCAAACATGAAGATCAAAGTGAAAAATCTGCAGGAATTGTGGAATGCAATTATGGCAACATGGACCAGAATCTCAATATTTCCAACATTTTGTGGCATCCATGCAACAAAAAATTGAGGCCATTCTGAACATAACAGGAGTATTAGATTCAGCCTATATTCTGTTAGTTTACCATTTGACTTTTATCTTTTTCCCCTTATTATAAAATTAGGTTTTGGGATGTAAATGGACCTAATAAAGAAACTAAAACTAACATATCTAAATTAAAACTACAAAGAATAAAGGCCCTACTCAGTATTAACATAGTATTCCTAATGAAATGTTTGCTGCGTGTATAACTTTGTTATTCTTATCATTTTTCACTGAAGAAGTGAATTATACCTCTGTTCTGTGAGCAAGCTGCCATCCTGCGTCCACTTGCTTGTAGAATTCCAGGTAGGGGTCTGATTTTCCGAAGAAATCCTGCAGTCATCACATTTTTCATAAATTATTTTTTACCTTTGTAAAGTTGATTAAATTCAAGTTAGGAATTTTGCTTTAATCAGAAATACACAATGTGA
This sequence comes from Plotosus lineatus, assembly GCA_024760905.1. Taxonomy (NCBI): domain Eukaryota; kingdom Metazoa; phylum Chordata; class Actinopteri; order Siluriformes; family Plotosidae; genus Plotosus; species Plotosus lineatus. Next base: position 39,197,567 of record CM045728.1, read on the forward strand.
TCCTTAATGCCTGGTTTCCACCGTCATGCAATTCATTGCGAACGCCACAATTGGCCATTTGTAGCCAATCGTGGAATTTTTCTGAAATGTCACTGTTGGATACGAGGTGATGCGAGTTGATATGCTCTGGTATGATTTTGGTGCTTTGGATATAACGTTGTCACCATTGGTCAATTTCATATGACACAATCTGACCTCCCATTGTGATAAAATCAGATTTGTTTCAATGGGGTTGCAATATTTTTCACAGTCGGGTTCAAGAATGAGCAATGATTGGACCCCAATAGGTGTATGCAGCTACAAAAAAAATTAAAGTTTCTCAGTCATAAAATGGTGGAATGCACCCTCCGGGTCGGAAATGGTCCTGCCCCAAGTGGATGCGTTCAAGTATCTTGGTGTCTTGTTCACGAGTGAGGGAAGGATGGAGCGGGAGATTGACAGGCGGATCGCTGCAGCCTCTGATGGAAAGCAGAGCCTGTACTGGCCCGTCGTGGTGAAAAGGGAGTTGAGCCACAACGTAAAGCTCTCAATTTATCAGTTGATTGACATTCCAACTCTCATCTATGGTCACAAACACTACATTGGGTAGAGACTGAATGAACAAGATTGTGGATACAAGCGGCTGAAATGAGCTTCCTTCGACAGGTGGCGGGGCTCTCCCTTAGAGATAAGGTGCGAAACTCAGCCATTCGGGGAGAACTTGAAGTAGAACTGTTGCTCCTTCACACTGAGAGGAACCAGTTGAGGTGACTTGTTAGAATGACTCCTGAACACTTCTCTGGTGTAGTGTTTCTTGCATGTCCAATTGAGAAGACACCCTGACCTAGAACATGCTGGCGGGATTATGTGTCTCAGCTGGTCTGGGAATGCCTCAGTGTTCCCCGGAAGAGCTGGAGGAAGTGGCTGGAGAGAGGGACGTCTGGACCTCATTGCTTAGGCTGCTGCCCTCACATCCCAACCTTGGATTAAGCGGAAGATGATGATGATGATGATGATGATGATGATGATGATGATGATGATGACTTTTTTAATGGGAAAACGCCTTAAAACTGGTCTTAATTTTTCCTTTACATATACATATAGTACATAAATATAATATATAACAAATATAAATAAATGCCTGTCCCATCCTTTAAAAATAAAAGTAACAAAATAAAATGTAATAAAACAACCTAAAAGAAGGCGGATATAGCTCTGATTTTTAATCTGATATGGTTAATGACCCCTGAATATAAGGAAGTTGGCCAAATAAAACTGTTTCTGTTTTTTCCAGGAGCACATAGTTGATCACGCCTTATTTTTTAAATCTCTATTAAAGTTTTCTCCATTTTAACATTTTGGGGGGTATTTTGAGTTTGTATTTTATCAGCATCAAATAGGGATTCAATCCTACTTAATGCTCTTTTCAATAAAAATGATCGGGGGGAAGGAGGAAGGATTTTGGATTTATTTACTCCCATTTATGGTGAAGAGAAAGTTTTCATTTTTATTTTATTTTTTCCAAATCTTTTCCAGTATATACAGCAAGAGCTCTTAACAGATCATGAGTGTCTGCGGCTATTCTTAGCTACTCGCATATACTCGTATCAACTCATAAGTCATTTGTGTAGTGAGCAATGGTACGGGACAAATTGTGCGAGATCACAGCGCATCTCTACAGATCAAGGTGTTTGTCTTGTTCAAGGTTGATTAGGATCACGAGGATATGGATGTATGTGATCTGTCTAGCTTTGTTATGATCCAATATGATCTGATGCGATTATCAGGATTGACAATTAATCAATTTGATCATAAAAACTTTTCTCCGATCAACACGATTGTCATGACTGACCTCAAGATGTGACACGATCCGATAGGATCGCCATGACTTCTCCACAAATTAAAACTATAATTTCAATCGTAGCACAAATCATAACAGTGGGAACCCATACAGTTTTACAGCGCATTGCAATATTTTATTGGACCAGTTTTAATCCGGGGCAGTGTTTCAAAAAACTTAAGCAGCATAACACTGATTTTCATCCAGAGTTGGGTTCATGCTTCACTAATATTTTGAAGTCATGATGCGAAAATAGAACCACTCCATAACATCTGTTCCAGCACATCCCAAAAACTCAATACGGTTAAGGTCAGGAATCTGTGGTGTCAATTCATGTGTGAAAGTGATTCCATGTTCTCCCTGAACCTGTATCATGGATGGGATAACCTCCTCATTTAGTACATTTGGATCAGCTGGCTTCATTTTATTCCCACGTTGTTCTGCTGAGCCTCAACCTGGAGATTACCGACTGTAATCAGGGCTAAAGATGGTCCAACGAAATATTGAAATGTGCAACCGTTTTTTAATATATATTGAGTCAATGAGAGCCAATGTAATTAAACCACATTAAATCTCAATAAACAAAAAAATTCTATGTGAAGAAAACGTTTGCTTTATTTGTGGTAAGAGACACTGAGGAGAGTACAACTTAGCAAATATAAAAATCAGTGTTAATTAAATGTGTTATTTTTTTTAAATTATTTAATTCAGGGGAAAAACAGTAAAATTATGACTTTAGTCTCCCATTAGATACCATTGTCCGAAATGAAAAGGTTTTATCTTACCTTTTTATCCAATTTTCTGGCCTCTACTTCGAAATTCACCACCCTATTATCTGTAATTTCCTCTGCAGAGATCTAGAACAAAAACAAGCATTTTCAACAGAAGCAAAAATAATAGCACCAACCTGAAAGAACTAAAGCGCTGTGCTCTAATTTTCTTTAATCCCTGCAACCTAAACTACTTCTTTTCTCCCCCGTTTTGGCCATATGCAAATTCCCACCCAGCACATCTCACACTGTGAGAATGCACAGATAATGCAGGCAAAACTCAGAATAAATTTGCCTGTGTATACAATGTCAGGGCTACAAAGAAAGCTCTGGTAGTTTGAAACCTACACCGGTATTCAGCAGTTTCGTTCTTCAGGACACTAAACACTACATTTGAGATTAATATTAAATTACATGACAGATTCAAATTCCAAATTTTATGGCACTTTTTATAAACAGGATTTTCTGAAAAATCACATAAGCATTTACAACACTTCCATAAACACATGCCATGTATTATTCAGTGTATAAATATAATGTCTGCCAGAAAGCTAGCTGTTATGAATTTAAACTGTGAGAAAAGGCAACACAGTTAATCAAACACGATAAAAGATACCCACTGACTTTAGGTTCCAATTAAAATGAATCAGAATGTATTGTCCAGGTAAAGAATGTGTACACATAACAAACCAACCGAAAGTATAAACATTCACCTGTAATTAATTATTTTGTAGGCTCTATGAGCTCCAAGTGGAGCAACAGCATGCAATTGTGGCCAATTTATGAATAAATAGCATTACAGTCGGCCCCTTTCTTACGGAAACCCCTGAGTACGAAAAATCCAGTATATGGAAAACATTTTCCTAAATTTTTGTTCTCCGATTACGAAACAAGTTCTTCTTACGAAAAGCGCCAAATGGTCCATTCAAACATTCAAACGTGCCATTCAAACATTCAAACAATGCTCGAGTTGCTCTCTCATCGGCTGTCTCCCAACATCCTGCCCCATTGGCCTTCCATTGGCCTCCCATTGGCCAGGAGGGAGCTGAATCTCCATAGTACTGTACCCATAAAGCTTGTTTGTCACACACGTAAAGGAGAGCTGTACTGATGGTTCGTGAGTTTCGTGAATTTTTTTGAAAATGCTCATTGCAGCTTCTTTTTCGTTTTGTAAGTTGTTTAATTCAGTAAATGTTTAATAAATGTGGCGCGCTCCGCCGAATGTGAACAAAACGCGGCTCATCCGGATCTCCGATCCCTCAAGCAAACAGGTGAATGTTGAGTACTAAACAAGTATTCAAAGCGCACTTAAGCCCCGGTCACATAGCGTTTTACGGCTTGATCACGGCCAAAACCCATCCAAAAATGTTTTCCCGTGAAGCAGACGGTGTTGTTCGTGTTGATGTCGAGTTTAAGACGTGCTACAGTCAGTGATAATTTTACAATTTATACTCTGCAAGTCCATGGGACTCCCTTGTCAAAAAAGTATGAGTCCCATGATGCATGCAATATGTCGTGAAACATAATCTGAAAAAATTCTTTATCAAAACTGAAAGTGCATATGACAACAATAACCATAATTTACATTTAACGCCTTTATTTCACAATTGACAAAGTGTACTCCATGCATGTTGACAGTTGTATGTATTAAATTGAAAAAAAATAAATGAAAAGTTCATAGATACACATATAAAATATAAAGGTAAGTTAATCTTTGAGTTCATACAGTCTCCTCTGTTTGGTTTCCTTCCAAACATTCATTGCTTTTTCAAAATCTACACTTGCTGCCAACTGCACAGTCATAAGTTTGTGTTGTGTTTGGACTTGCAGCCTGTTTCTTTTTTTTGTGAGGATTTTGTTTTGTGTTGAGAATCCCCTCTCACATCCTGCTGTGTGCACTGCTGATGTCAAGGCAAGTTGTGCTAATCTGATCAGATATGGAAACTCTGCCTTATGATACTGGTTGATCAGGCCCCATAGATGGCTCAGCTTGTCTCTTGGGTATCTTTCTGCAAGAACCACCTTCTTCAATAGTCTCCACTCTTTGTTCCCATTCTTTGTTGCTGCTGGTGAGATGATTGCTTCAGATGTCTTTGACTTACTGCTGTCATCATCCTCCACCCATGATGAAGTCTTTGAAGAGCCAAAATGTGTGCACAGCATTTCAATTTCATCTTTGCCATACTCTTCAACATCTTTGGTTTGGAAGAAAGACAGTGGTCTCATCCCCAGAACAGAGAAGGCATGGAGGATACTATCTTGAGGGAAGCGCTTTTTAATGTTTCCAATCACTTCGTCAATAAAGTCATTGATGGTTTTGTTCAGTGTGAATGGTGATTTGGAGAGATTGTGATATTCTTTGAACACACCATCCACCATATCTTCTTTCAGCTTCATTAGGTGTGGACTTTCTATCTCCTTGATTTGTTCCAGGTCACTGATGCACTGTTCCAGTTTCACCCCAACTAGCGCTACATTTTTTTGCATTATTGCGTAATGTAGGAATTTCCAGCGCGAGTTTATGTCCTGGGATCTGCACGTGTCTATCCAGGGTGCTTTTTTGGAAATTTGTGCATTTTGCTGCTTGAATCATACCATTAACTTGTTTGTTGTCCGTGCATGCCGAACAATACATAAAATCTCCTTCCTCGTCGTATCGCAACCACGCGAACAATCCCAGCCAATGCTTCTGAAATGTCCGAACTTTACTACGTTTCACTTCAGGTTTGTCCGTTTTATCCGAAGCCTTTCGCTTGTTATTTACACTGCTTTTGACAGAGAAAAAAACTATCCAGGTTTTGTTGCTTTTTCTGAGACATAACTTTGGAATATTCGGCCTTATTATACTTATTAAATTTAATACTTTTTTTATACTTATTTAATTAATACTTATTAAATCGTCTGCTTACCACGAGGTGAAGGTCGCTCTCATCTCGCGAGAAAAATTTCGTCTGCTATCAGCCGGTCTCGTCACGCGAGGTTTAGTCGCGAGATCAAAACAAAGATGGCGACAATTGTCAAGCGCAGCGAACGGCGATGTTTATGTTATTAATAATTTGTCTGCCGTGTAATTTTTTTTGCCATCGGGAGAAAATTGCTTGCGTCCCAAAAACGCACATTGTTTGAAACTGCGTCTGGAGGAAAAATCGTGCGTCTAGGACGCCGGACGCAAAGGTAACGAGATGACTGGCTACAGTCGATTTTTAGACATGGCAGGACGTGGGGAAAATTTTGAACAGCGTTGGACGTGGAAAAAAGTTTTGAACTGCTCAAAAGTTTAGACTGCAGCCAACCACGTAGTAAAGACGTGATAAAGACGTGCAACACACGTGAAACACACGTAATAATCCGCGTTCTGGTAGTGATAAAAACTTGGGGAGACGTGATAAGACGCAAAAGTTTAGGGGTCTGTCACGGCCAGAGCACGGCCACTGGGCGAGTGTTGCACGTTGGTATCATGAGAAATAGCGGCTTATCACTGACAAATGGATTTTTCCATGTACATAACACGTACATAGCACTACCTAAACCCATTCAACAACGTCTTAATCACGTTCTAAATACGACTGATCACTGCCTCATCACTTCTGTATCACTTCTGTATCACGGCATATAAAATACTGTCATTTTCTGACACCTTGGCACTTGCAGTCTAGATGTCAAAAGGTGAACATGAACCCTCAATGCCGTGATGTCCTCATCTTCATGCTCTAACACCAACAGAACCAACTGATACAGACTGATACACATGAGCGTTATTCCTTCTAACTCTCTCTCCTGCTCTCTCTCTCTCTCTCTGTCTGTCGCGCACGCGCGCTGCGGGCCACGCCCACAAGACGTGAATTCAAAGCGCATTCCCTGCTTGACAAACTCAACTTTAATTTGATTCCTTGAGAGATCGGAATACCAGATAAGCTGTGTAACGAAGATCAAAGAGCCTTTCAGAACTTTATGAGGATGCCTCCTGCGATTAGGCAGTGCTATGGCAGTGCTAGGGCAGTGCCAGGGCACCGGAGTGCCCATTTTACGTCTGCTCTCAAGACGTGATCGGCAGTGATACAGATGTGATGAGATCGTGATTAGCCGTGGTAACTTGCAGTTTTTTTACCCACGTTCGAACACGTGTTTTGCCTAAGTTGCCTTACACGTTGCTGGACGTGGTTAGCCGTGCTTAGGCAGTGTTTTAGCAGTGGAACAGCCGCCAATGGCCTTACCATGTAAAAAGCACATACAAAGCACGGCCAAGCCAAAATTGACCAAAAGTTATCAGTTACGACCACGTCCACCAGATTTTCAGAACTTTTTGTACGTGATTAAGCCGTAAAACGCTGTGTGACCGGGGCTTTACCTGCTTGACAGATCGGAGGTTCGGACTCAACATTCACATGTTTGCTTGGGGGATCGGAGGTCCGGATGAGCCGCGCCCCGTCTCAAAAGCTCCGGCGTCGGCTGCAACGCCACCTGCATTTGGCGAAGCGCGCCACACCGAGTGTGGGCAGCACCCGCATTCGGCGGCGCGCGCCACGGAGCGCACCACAAATGTGACGCAAAGAAGAAGAAAGGAAGCAGCGTGAGCAGGAGGAGGAAGAAAAGGAGAAGCGGAGAGAGGAAAAGCTGCGGAAACAAGAGCAGAAACTGAAGGAGCGTGAGGAGAAGAAGAACCAAAAGAAAGTAAGGAAGCTTTACTTTCATGCTCTGGTTCTTCCTGAAATAACCTCTGAACCACTTCTCCTTCCTGTTTGGTGAAAGGAGATGTGCTGGGGGCATCAGTGTCACTAAATCCAGGAGAGATGTTGACGAGAAACAAATGTGGCGCACTCCGCGGAGTGTGGGCGTCGTCGCGACCGCCACTGGAGCCCCCGAAACAGGACGTGGCTCATCCAGACCTCCAATCCCTCAAACAAACAAGTATGAGTACTAAACAAGTTCAAAGCGCACTTACCTCCTTGACAGATCGGAAGTCCGGACAAGCCGCGTTCCATCCCAAAAGCTCCGGTGTCAGCCGCGACACCGCCTACACTCGGCGGAGCGCATCACAAATGTTTAATAATGTTTCATGTTTAATATTGTTTGGTTTGGTGAATAAAAACATTGGTTAATAAAAATGTTTAATGTTTAATATTATTTGGTTTGGTTAATAAAAATAATTGTTGAATAACAATTGTTTAATAATGGTTTAATGAATAAATATGTTAATAAAATGGTTTAATATGGTAATAAAATGTTTAAATAGTTTAATAAATAATTTTGTTTTACTTTTAACACATATTTCATACAAAATTGGTGTACTTTTATAATTTTTAAAGGGTTTATGGGGTAGTCTTGGGAACTTTGGAACGAATCACACGTTTTATATGTAAAATGTGCCTCTACTTAAGAAAACTGCAGGTTCCGAAAAAGGAGCTGGACCGGATTAATTTTGTAAGAAGGGGGCCGTCTGTACTTTCTTTCTGTCATATTAATGCAATATAAATTATTGAATTACTGTAATGGTTCCTTTTCCTGCTGGTCTCTTGTTCTTTAACATCAGTGGTCTGGTCAGCTTAGCACTGGATACAATCTGTATTTTCAAAGGGCACAAACAATAAAAGAATAATACTCAGAATTCTTTATAGAATATCTTTTATTATACAAACACAAAGATTTGTACAACTGCTAGTCTTAACAATAAGCACACCTATCTTTTCTGGTAATATACATGATCCTTTAGAATTAGCTAGCAAAGTGTTACCACTAATTGTTTGAGCTGTGTTGCACTCAGGCCAGGAGACTGCAGCCCACAAGCACACTATACTGTTGGACAATTATTAACTTATATGTCCTGTCACATAACATATCTGATATTGTGTAACACCAGCCGATCAATCAAATACAATTCATAAATTGACATGTTGAAAAACATAGCGTCTGCTGACACACTCAGATCCTGACAGATAAGCATGTTCTTATAAATGTAGGTGCAGTAATCTAGTTAATTATTCAAAATGTGCAAGTGAAACATGAACCACTCAGCAGAACCAAATGTTACTTTTTTACCAGTTTCCCCAATTTTGAAATTTTGTTGCCAATTCTAATTTGAAATCAGATTTTGGTTCTCAATCCTCACTACTGTAAACACACAAAAGCAAGCCTCGAAAATTCAGGCGACCGATCGTTCGGTCGGCAGACCGGTCGGCACTTTATGAAAACACCCGAACGACAATACAGTCGCGTAGGAAGTTAATATCAGAGTTCACAACAAACAAACTTCGACAACTCGGAACACTCATTTTCTAGTAAAATAGAAAAGAAAAAACGTGTGGACGTTCACAGTCGGCACAAATTGTCGACTTCTCCAGGAAATATAAAAACTAATAAAACTTCAATAGTTTGCACATATAAAGCATACGGTCCTTGTCGTGTCGTCATGAATGGAACATTTAGTTTCGGCAGAAGCCGGAGTTCATTTACAGTGGTATGAAATAGTATCTGAACCTTTTGGAATTTCTCACATTTCTGCATAAAATCACCATCAAATGTGATCTGATCTTTGTCAAAATCACACAGATGAAAAAACAGCGTCTGCTTTAACTAAAACCACCCAAACATTTATAGGTTTTCATATTTTAATGAGGATGGCATGCAAACAATGACAGAAGGGGGAGGAATCAGTAACTGAACCCTCTGCCTAAGGAGACTTAAAGAGCAATTGAAACCAATTTTTACCAAACAATTTAAGTCAGGTGTGTGCCCAATCACTGATGAGTGGCTTAAAGCTGCCCTGCCCACTATGAAACACACACCTGGTAAGAATTGTCTTGATGAGAAGCATTGTCTGATGTGCACCATGGCTCGCTCAAAAGAGCTGTCTGAACACCTGTGATCAAGAATTGTTGATTTGTATAAAGCTGGGAAAGGATACAAAACCATCTCTAAAAGTCTGGATGTTCATCAATCGACAGTCAGAGAAGTTGTCTACAAATGGAAAGAGTTTGGCACTGTTGCTTCTCTCCCAAGGAGTGGCCGTCCACCAAAGATGACGCCAAGAGTTCAGCGCAGAATACTCAGAGAGGTAAAAAAAAAAACCTAGAGTGTCTGCTAAAGACTTACAGAAATCACTGGCACAGTCCAATATCTCTGTACACACATCAACTATATGTAAAACAATGGCCAAGAATGGTGTTCATGGGAGGACTCCAAGGAGGAAGCCACTGCTGTCTAAAAAAACATTGTTGCTCATTTAATGTTCGCAAAAAGGCACTTGGACACTCCACAGAAGTTTTGGCAAAATATTTTGTGGACTGATGAAACCAAAGTTGAATTGTTTGGGAGGAACACACAACGTCATGTGTGGAGGAAAAATGGAACAGCTCACCAACATCAACACCTCATCCCCACCGTGAAGCATGGTGGAGGGTGCATCATGGTTTGGGGCTGTTTTGCTGCCTCGTGGCCTGGACAACTTGCAATCATTAATGGAAAAATGAATTCAAAAGTTTATCAGGATGTTTTGCAGGAAAACCTGAGGCCGTCTGTCAGACAGTTGAAGCTAAAAAGAGGATGGATGCTGCAACAAGACAATGATCCAAAACAAAATCAATTTCAGAATGGTCTCAGAAGAACAAAATACACGTTCTGGAGTGTCCAAGTCAAAGTCCAGACTTGAACCCCATTGAGATGCTGCAGCATGACCTCAAGACAGCAATTCATGCCAGACATCCCAGGAATCTGACTGAACTACAGCAGTTTTGTAAAGAAGAATGAGCCAAGATTAGTCTTGATCGATGTGCCACAATGACCTGCAGCTACAGGAAGCGTCTGGTTGAAGTTATTGCTACCAACGGGGGGGGGGCACAAAATATTAAATGTGATGGTTCAGTTACTTATTCCTCCCCCTTCTGTCATTGTTTGCATACTATTCTCATTAAAATATGAAAACCTATAAATGTTTGGGTGGTTTAGTTAAAGCAGACACTGTTTTTTCATCTGTGTGATTTTGACAAATATCAGATCGCATTTGATGGTGATTTTATGCAGAAATGTGAGAAATTCCAAAAGGTTCAGATACTTTTTCATACCACTTATGTACGGAACCGGAAGTATTAATAAAAGGGAGTGGTCTTGAAACCGAAGTTGTGTGTGTGAGTCTTCACGTGCTAGTGCAGTTATAGAAGCCGTATTAATAGCAAACAGAGGGTTTACAGTCCTAGCATATCGTAAACTGGTAATGCCGCAAATGGCCGGATTGCCGTAAACTGTCTCCGACTCAACTAACCTAGTACGTTTGCCTAGTAACGTTAGCGTTAAAAATGTCTGAATCGGTAGGAGTGGTTCATGAAAAAACATTTAAAAAATATCCTTTTAAAGATGATTTCGAAACACTCAATATCAGTTCAGATTCTGAGTCCGAGCTGGACATGGAGTCCGATTCAACTGATGATGATGGTGATGTCACCATGGAGGACTCTTGAATGTTCATACAAGCAGAACAGATAGTCATTATAGTTTAGTTACTTTTAATCTCTCTCGATAGTAGTAGTTTTATAATACTCCATTATGACAGTGTCCAAAAATACCTAAATTTTAAATTGGTTACAGTCATCACAAATTGGTGCTATAGTTGTTAAAATGTTTATGTTTTTATTGTATTAGATTAAGGTGCTATTTCTATTTTTGTTGTACTTGAGTTTTTTCTCAGATCTATTTGATCTGCATTGTTTGCAATAGCAAGTTGAATTAGACATTGCAATATTATATTTTGTATTAGCAGTATTATATTTTATATCTAGTGAGTAGTCGATATTCAGAATGCTATCAGGAGTAGACTGACTTGGATTGTATTAATATTTGCGTTTTCTGCTTTCAATATTATTAAATTTAAAGTTCTTTAAATAAGTCAAATTCAGTAAAATTGTTTTATTTTAGGTATGACATTGAATTTGTAATTTTTAACTTCATTAAAGATTTTTCATAGTTGCTAACTCATCACTATTCTGTTCCTCATTTCCAGTTACATGTAATAGTGGTCTTTCTCTGTGAAAAATCCAAATGTTCGATTCTTTTAGAACTTGAAATTTCAGGCAACCAGTTTGCATAACTGATGGGTTACGCAAATTATTATAGGTGAATGAACTATAGGTTACCAGGACCATTTACCCATGAACAAAAAATAGGTTGTACAAACTTTTGAAAAATTCGAGGCCTGTAACAGTATTCAGACAGTGAATGCATGTTTACAGTAGTGTTTAACGTATTTGTGTCTTAGTGCAAAGTGAAAATGTCTTCACAGGAGCATGACTGTAAATATGATTAATTAGAACAGAGTAAGGACAACTGGAGTAGCACTAGACTAGAAGCAATAATAGACAAATCAGAGTCGTTATGATTTACATTTATCACAGTACTTAGTAAACAGAAGCTTTTCTTACCTGACCCAACGAACACTCCAACTCTCCAAGGAAGTCATCGTCACTCAGATCAATGGTTTTGTTGTCGATATCATACATGCCAAATTTTAGTTTCTGCACGATTTCAAAATGATAATCGACAAGAAACTTCTTGGAAAATTTGGGATTCAGGCAATTTTTAACTCGCTCTGTTCGGCCCACCTGAGGAGCCAAAAAGCATTACCTTTGTCACAAGCTGGTTATAAACAGTGATGTTTTCTTAATGTTTGGCCTTAAAGTAATTGTTATCTAACATGTCAGATCGTAATTACTCACCTCAAACCAGTGATTTCCAGTTGTATCCATATGTAGGACACACAAGGGGTCAGATTTGGAGGTCACATCCTTGTCCAAAAGGTTTGCACAGGAGACTGTGAGCTCCACTTTGGACACACACCGTGCCGCCATTGCAGAAAGCTTGAAAACATTATATACAGTTTTATTTTGTGACAAGAGAAAATTTTCATTATTTTCACGTCCTGCTGATCCTCTGCTAAGGTCACCACAGGCCCAATAACCACATGAAACGGAGCAAAGGTGCATATACAATGAACCATAGAATGTACATGTGCATGGCAAAATTGGTAAATAAGAACCAGACATAAAACGGAATCAATGATATGTGTAACTTTTCCTGTCCATGTTACATGATGTATCTTGTGCACCCACCAATCACTGATGTCTAGGTATTTAATTGACGCACCATCAATTACCTCAGTGTAACTAATTACACAGTTATTATCTAAAGCTATTATTAGTGAATAGAAGGTTGTTCATTCTGTCCCTGCTCATAATGACTTTTTGCATCATCCTACTGATAATTTGATGATGCTGCATCCCTGAGTAATATTATCCTGCATCTACCAGGCCTTAATGAATGCTGAGCTAATACAGTTCTTCTTGATTATTTACTGTGACTCCCCGCCTTTAAGAAGAAAAAAAACACCCCCCCCCCTTTAAGAAGAAAAAAAACACCCCGTCGACCCGCAAGCGACTATAAATAGTATTATTTGTCTATAAAATTGTTATTAGTACACCTCTGCATAACATTGTATCTTTATTAACATCAGGGATCCCAGCGAGGTTCAGAAAAAATAAAGGAAACTGGTTCAGAAATAGAGGAAATTATATATTTCAGCTGGGGGATTTCAGCTGGGGGGGTCAAAGGGCCGCAGGGCCCCTGAGCTGAAAAAATAGCAAAATCCGCTAAATAGGTGAGTAAAATTAGCGGAATTCTGCTAAATAGTGGAGATCTGGGATCCCTGTAACATTAAAAACCAAAAAGAAAGAAATACAGTTCAACTTACAATAAAGAAAAACTTCATTACATTGTTTTCTAATCTGTAACAGAAAAGATTTAACGTGCACCAATGTGCCTGAAATAAAAATACAAATTATTTGAACTCATTCAACTTATCTATGTCTTAATATCTCCGTCTCTCTTCACCTTTCTCTTCGTTCCTGTTAGAAATGTTTCCGTATTGTTTCTTGAAGGGTTGTTTACTGCACTTCATATCTTTGCTTGATGCGAAAAACCGCTACACCATAGCAAGACAATGAGAGCGTCACTGCCAATTAGTGGAGTGGATGTGCAATTACACTTAAATTGAGGACAGTATTCCCAAAAAAAAAAACGTTCCCCAGGGTCATACGTGCTCCCCCCCCAGCATCACACTCTCGCCCCCACCTCCACCCCCACATTATTTGAGAAGCACTGAGCTAATACATTTTTAAAAATGGGGAAAAAAATATTTTTCCAAATGTGCAGAAAATGTAAAAGGTCAGTGTCACCCACTTCAGTACAAGTTAGGTGATCAGACAAAAACAGTAAATATCTCGCAGTAGTTTGTTCCACGGTGAAGCTTTAATGTTAACAGCACCAATTACTGCCAATCATGTGGCTTTCCTTTTTAAATGTGAACGTATTTACAGGAATAATAGCGACTTTATTATTATATTATTAACAATGTTTTAGTTGAATATACTTTCTCGTTATTAATACTGAAAGGTGTGTTCAGTTTTATCAGTTTTTCTCGACAGATGGGTGCATTTATAAACTATGTGAATTTTAATGCATTCAGTGGAGCTAACGTGTCTGAAGCTCCTGAGATTACACATAATGAACATCCAGTATACACATCAACGGCCTCGAAGATTTCAAACAAATCATATCAATTAATTAACAACTCATTATTGAAGAATCGGATATTATCGGTTTGTTAGTAAAACTGCCTTCTCAACAAAAAACCCCTTCAACATTTCAACCCTTAATCTTGGTTAAAGTCTCTCACTACAGATTAGTGCTCAGACCTCAACCGTCAGAATTTAAACTCTTACCGTTAAACACCTCCTCAGCTTCGAGTCTCTATTTTTGAAAAAAAAAAAAAAAAAACCTAACCGCTTTGTAAACAAATTCTCACAACAACTTTAAGGTAAACTTACCAATGTTATACACTTTTCTTTGCGAAGAGATTTCTGAAGCGGTTTCAACGTCACAACCTTCCAACAGGAGACGCCCTTAATGACAACACGACTTGCGCATGCGCAGAGCTCTGCAGTTTAGTTTTGCGCATAGAGGTATGTTTCTATGGACCAGGTGGCCTTTGTTTGTAGAAGAAATATTTTTCCTGGAGACATTAAGTTAAAAATGCATAACACTGCCTGAGTACGACCTAGCAATGCCTGGCCATGAGCTACTGAGCTCGTGAATGTGCAGGGGGGGGTTTTCTCACCACTGTCACCAGGGGGCGCCATAGTAAACCGATATTCAGTCTTTCTGGGTCATGGTCAAAGTTCATTTTATTAATATGGATGTGAATTTTAAACAGTTAAATCTCTGATCAGGTACTTCATATGTGCAGGTTTTCCAGTCAGTGTGTTGATACTATGAGCTGCACGTTGAACCTCTGCTTCAATCACAACAACTAGCCGAATAAACTGGTATCTAGACATGTACACTTAAAAGTACAAACAATAGACCAACTGATCACAAAAAGCACTATTTAACCTGAATTATTCACGCTGAGTCAAACACATTGTTTAAATAATTACATTTAAAAATATAATTCATAAAAATAATCCAATATTTTTTTCAGCGTCTTCTTCTTCTTCTTTTCCTTTCGGCTGTTCCCTTCTGGGGTCGCCACAGCAAATGATCTGCCTCCATCTCACCCGGCCTATCCTCTGCATCTTCTACTCTAACTCCAACTAACGTCATGTCCTCCTTCATGACATCCATAAATCTTCTCTTTGGTCTTCCTCTAGGCCTTCTGCCTGGTAGTTCCAACCTCAGCGTCCTACTACCAGTATACTAACTATCCCTCCTCTGGACATGTCCAAACGATCTCAATGTAACCTTTCTGACTTTGTCTCCAAAACATCTTACATACGCTGTCCCTCTGATGTACTCATTCCTGATCCTACTTTGATACTCCCAAAGAGAACCTCAACATTTTCATCTCTGCTACCTCCAACTCTGACTCCTGTCTTTTCCCCAGGGCCACTGTTTCTAAACCATACAACATCGCTGGCCATATCACCGTCTTGTACACTTTTCCTTTCATTCTTGCCGATACCTTCCTATCACACGTCACATCCGACACTTTTCTCCAACCATTCCAACCTGCCTGCACACGCTTCTTCACCTCTTTTCCACACTCTCCATTGCTCTGGATTGTTGAGCCTAAGTACTTAAAATCCTCCACCTTCCTTATCTCTGCCCCCTGTAACCTCACCGTTCCTCTTGGGTCCTTCTCGTTCACACACATCTATTCTGTCTTACTTAAGCAAACTTCATTCCCCTCCTTTCCAGGGCATACCTCCACCTCTCTAGATTTTCCTACACTTGTTCTCTGCTCTCACTACAGATCACAATGTCATCTGCAAACATCATTGTCCATGGGGAATCTTGTCTAACCTCATCTGTCAGCCTGGCCATCACCATAGCAAACAAGAAGAGGCTCAGAATTGACCCTTGATGCAGTCCTACCTCCACCTTGAACTTTTCTGTCACACCGACAGCACACCTCACCACTGTCTTACATCTCTCATGCATGTCCTGCACCACTCTAACATACTTCTCTGCCACTCCAGACTTCCTCATGCAATGCCACAGTTATTCTATACTCGGCACTATACTCGTAATAGTAATATACATTACTAATACTCGGCACCCTGTCATATGCTTTCTCCAGATCCACAAAGGCAGAATGCAGCTCCCTCTGACCTTCTCTGTACTTCTCTATTAACATCCTCAAAGCAAACATTGCATCAGTGGTGCTCTTTCTTGGCATGAAACCAAACTGTTGTTTACCAATGCTGACCTCTGCCCATAGTCTAGCTTTCACTATTTTTTCCCATAACTGTATCCCTCTGTAGTTGCCACAACTCTGCATGTCTCCCTTGTTCTTAAAAATGGGCACCAGCACACTTCTCCTCCATTCCTCCGGCATCTGCTCACTCTCTAAGACCTTGTTGAATGTTCTTGTCAGAAAATCTATTGCTACCTCTCCTAGACACTTCCATACCTCCACCGGTATGTCATCAGGACCAACTGCCTTTCCACTCTTCATCCATTCACCAAGTATCCTTATCTACTTTCCTTCTAGAGGACACACCAAGTACTCTCCTACCTGTCTCCCTGATCACATTAGCTGTAGTTGTCCAGTCATCTGGAAGCACTTCCTGACCACCCAAAGCCTGTTTCAACTCCTCCTTGAAGACAACATGACACTCTTCCTTTTTCAGCTTCCACCACTTTGTCTTCTGCTCTGCCTTTGCCTTTTTCACCTTTCTCACCATCAGCGTCATCCTGCACGCCACCATCCTATGCTGTTTGGCAACACTCTCACCCACTACTACTTTGCAGTCACTGACTTTCTTCAAATTACATCATCTATACAAGATGTAGTCTACCTGTGTGCTCCTACCTCCGCTTTTATAAGTCACCCTATGCTCATGTCTCTTCTGGAAGAAAGTATTCACCACAGCCATTTCCATCCTTTTTGCAAAATCTATCAACATCTGTCCTTCTGTGTTCCTGTCCTAGATACCAAACCTGCCCGTCACTTCCTCGTCCCCTCTGTTGCCTACACCAACATGTCCATTGAAGTCTGCACCAATGACCACTCTTTCACCTCTGGGGGTACTCTTCGTCACTTCATCTAACTCACTCCAGAATCTCTCCTGCTTTTCTAGCTCACATCCTGCATGTGGGGCATAAGCACTAACAACATTGAACATCACACCTTCAATTTCTAACTTGAGACTCATCTCTCTGTCTGACACTCTTTTCACTTCTAGAACATTCCCGACAAACCCCTCCTTCAAGATGACTCCTACTCCATTTCTCTTCCCATACACACCATGAAAAAACAGCCTAAACCCTGCTCCTAAGCTTCTAGCTTTGCCACCTTTCCACCTGGTCTCCTGAACACACAGTATGTCCACCTTCCTCCCCTGCATCATGTCAGCCAGCTCTCTATCTTTTCCTTTCATAGTTCCAACATTCAAAGTCCCTACTCTCAGTCCTAGACTCATGTCTTTCCTCTTCTCTCTCAGTAGTCCAATTTCCACCAGCACCCTGTTGGTTAACAGCACTGGTGGCAGTTGTTGTTAACCTGGGCCTCGACCGATCCGGTATAAATTTTGTTTTGATCATTTGCATAACAATTTTGGCAGAAGTTTTACACCGGATGCCCTTCCTGTTGCAACTCTCCGCATTTATCCCGGGCTTGGGACCGGCGTGAGGGTGAACACTGGCTTGTGCTCCCTTCACGGCTGCATTGTGCCCTCCTCATGGCTGCATTGTGCCCCCCTCAGGGCTTCATTGTGTAGTCATTAAATCTGTTATTAGAAATAGTAAACATGTGGCAAAATATCTGTATTCTGAAAAAGCCTACATTAGGGATGCTCTACCCTGTGGTGGTCTACCTTTCTAAAGACTCTAACCCTGATGGTCATTCAGAATCATTGCTTTAAGACTTGATTAGATGATTGAGTGTTCAGGCAAACATAATTAGGGTTGGAGCGAACATCTTTCAGGAAGTAGATTCCGAGGAACAAGATTGGGCACCCCTGCTAGGTCTAACACCAGACAGGCCAGTTAGTAGATAAACAGCACAGAGCTAGTGCCGGACAGGCCAGTTAGTGGTGTATAGTGGAGACCTCCACCATACTCAGGAATCAAACCTGCGACCCTTCAGTACCGAAGCCACTTCTCTAAACATTAGGCTACAGCTGCCCCGTAGTATAGCTTCCCCGTAGGAGTAAGAATGTCTACTGAAACAACATCCAAAGAACAACACATAAAAAAATAAATATCGTGGAACAACTGCTTAATAAACCATTGACTTGATGTTAAATATACCGATTCACTAGTCATGTTATATCTTCCATTATCAGTTCATTGTGGTTGAATACAAAGTTTTTCTAGTGAGACCACTTCAGCTTATGGACTTATCTTGTATTCACCGGCTTTATGTCCTGTTTTGGGTCTGTATCCATTTATAATAACAAGACCACATAACCAGAGGAACAATTTTGTGCATGCACAATAACTTGGCAGTGCAGCACCAATTTTCCGAAAGTGGAATAGTCTAAGATCAAGTGTTAAGAAATCAATGAATGTGTACAATTTCAAAAGAAATAAAAAAGATGGTGCTGTTTAGTAATATCATTGTACCCGGTGCAAAGGCCATATAAACTTCCATACAAGAGTAATAAATGGCTTAAAAAAGACATCATGATCGATTCACTTTTTTTTTTCAAAATATAACAATATTTCATTGCAAAGGATAGGGTGAGATGGAGGCAGATGATTCACTGTGGCGACCCCTGAAGGGAAAGGCTGAAAGGAAAAGAAGAAGAACATAGTATTTCATGTTAATTTTATATGTTTTGTAAGTGAATTGGCCCCTTTAAAACTAGTGAAAGAGGTTCAAATTTCAAGAAAACTTAAGTGCACAGAACATTAAGAAAGATTAAGTGCAGTAAAAAACACAACTCACAAAGATCTTACTGGGGGCTCGGCCTTTAGACAGTGCCTAAGTAAATATATTACCCTCAACATAGCTGGGAGTATGTATGAGCCCCTAGGGACACGAGTTAGTAAATGTGGATAGTATCATTTGTATATCATTTATGAAATAGCTTATGAACAGACTTGGAAAACTAAGGAAGACTAAATGCAATTGGATGACCATGGAATTCTTTCCTGGTGAAAAAAATCCCATTCACAACATCCAGTCAAGTTCAGATCCTTTATAAATGTAAATAAAGGACTTGTCTGAAAATGCAAACTATTGATACCGCTGAAGAACTGAAATGTCAAAGTTTAGTTCTGGAACAAAGACAGAGGGGGATAAAAGTTTAATTTGTACCTAAATAATTAGGAGAGTATAAAGAAGGAAAGAACGGGCTTATGATCCAAAATATAACACATAATTTTACATACATTGTGGTTATGGGCATGTATGGAGAAATTGGTCACAGGTCTTTATTGACAATTTAATTGCTGATAGAAGTAGCAGGATGAATTCTGGAAGGCTCCTCACAGAATATTGATAAAGGACACACATAGGTAATGACATGCTTTTCGATTACTGAAAGTAAAATTGAAGGAAGATGCAAAAACCAACAAGGCAAGTACATGAAAGACATGGAAAAGCATCTACAGGGAGGAAACTTAAATTCTTGATGATCAATGACTTCAGTAGGGTCCCTTTACCCAAGACTCATTGCTGCATGTGTGAAGCAAATGCTAGTTTGTCAGGCCCAAACACACAAAAGAGCTAGTTACACAAAATTAATTAATGCTGAAAAAGTTCTTTCTTTCTATGATAGATCATCACCACTTGCTTTGTATAAGGCAGAGTGATCCGAATACACATTGACCTCTGTCCACCAAAGATAGTGCCTACAATGGGAAAATGAACATAAAAACTGGACAATAGAATAATTAATTTCGGCACAGGGAAGATGAATGAGAACGGGCAACACCTGCTTGAGCTGTGCTGCCACCATGGCCTGTGCATCAGCAACACGTTCTACAGCCCCAAAACCCCAGCACAGACGATCCTGGAGGCATCCCAGATCCAGGCACTAGCACCAGCTAGACCTGATCCTTACCAGGTGCTCCAGCCTCTCCAACGTCACTCTCACATGCACCTATCAGAGCGCTGGCTGCATCACCGACCACTTTTTGTATGCTGCATGGTGAAACTGCGAAGAAAATGCATTGCAGCAAGAAGGAGGGTAGACCCAAAACCGACACCAGTAGAATACAGCATCAGGAAAAGGTCAAAGAATTTGTGAGAGCTATCAAAAAATCCCTCCCAGGTCCACCCACAACCTGCGCCCAAGAAAGATGGGAATATTTTAGAGAGGCTGTGTACAATGCTGCCATGAACACCGATGGTAAGTAAACCAGCAAATCAGCAGACTGGTTCAAGGCTCACTCTGCACAGCTGACACCGGTCCTCAAAGAGAAGAGGTGTGGACTAGCAACCTACAAGGCCTGCCCCAGTGTACATATTCTCTAAGCATTTCGGGCTGTGCGCAGCAGGGTCCAGAGGACTGCTAGGCGGTGCACCAACGACGACTGGCTCCAGCTCTGCTCCTCAATACAGACCATAGTCGACACAATAAACATCAGAGGGATGTACAAGGGGATTAAGCTGCCTCTTGGTCTGATGCAGAAGAAAACTGCTCCCTTGAAGTCGGCCACCGATGATATCATCTAAGACTGAGCATAGCAAATGGAGCAATGGGTTGAGCGCTACTCCAAGCTCTATGCCAGAGAGAACGTGGTTACCGAAAATGCCCAGAACACGATTGAGTGTCTGCCAGTACTTCAAGAACTGGATACAGAGCCAACCATCCAGGAGCTCAGCCAGGCCCTGCATTCCCTTACCAATGACAAAGCCCCAGGGAATGACAGCATTCCTGCCGAAATGCTGAAGTGCTGCAAGGCCACTCTCATCTCAGTGCTACACCACATCCTCTACCTGTTCTGGCGAGAGGGTGAGGTACCATAGGGCATGTGGGATGCCAACACTGTCACTCTGTACAAGAACAAAGGCAACAGGAGTGACTGCAACAATTACTGGGGCATCTCACTGCTCAGCATCGTCGGCAAGCTCTGCGCTCGAGTCACCCTGAAGAGACTGCAAGTTCTTGCTGAGTGAGTCTACCCAGAGTCACAGTGTGGATTCTGAGGTAACAGGTCCACTATAGATACGGTCTTCTCTCTCAGGAAGCTGCAGGAGAAATGCAGAGAGCAACGGCAGCCACTGTTCATCGCCTTCATTGACCTCACAGATGCCTTCGACCTAGTGAGCAGGGATAGCGTTTTCAAGATCCTCGCCAGGATTGAATGCCCACTTAGACTCCTCAGTGTGATCCAGTTCTTCCATGCAGACATGAAGGGCACTGTAGTCGTCGATGTTTCCACGTCAGAGGCCTTCAACATCCGAAGCGGTGTGAAGCAGGGCTGCGTGCTTGTGCCAACCCTGCTTGGCATCTTCTTCGCCATCCTACTGAAGCACACTTTCGGAAATGCCACAGAAGGCATCCACCTCAGAACCAGGGTCAGATGGAAAGCTGTTCAACCTGTCCAGACAGGTTATATATATATATATATATATATATATATATATATATATATATATATATATATAGAATATATATATATTCAATAAACATCTATGATGCTACACTACAAAGAAGCTTGATCAGCATGTGTCACATCTGCAGCTTGGTCGTAGTTGTTGCTTCTTGCCTAGTCTGCATCTTCAGCAGGTGTCTCAAGATCATCAGAGTTTCGCCCCTTATCCTGAACTGTTCACCTGAATGGGGCAGCAAGGGTTTAAATTGTCTTCACCTGCAGACTGGCTTCAGGCTATCGTCTGAGTTGATGCCTCTGCTTGGCTGTGTTCCAACTTTCTTTCCTCATCCACAACCATCTTGAGCTTGGCTCCACTGAGGCACTGATGGTCTTTATTGCCTTCTTTGTGGTGGTGGAGGGAAGTCCTAACTTGCACAGGAAGTTTTTTGTGGTTGTTACGACAAAACACCTATTCCTATATGAAGAGAGAGAGCAATCTACATATTTATACATGTATTTTGTCTCTGTATGTTTGCTTTTCTATTTCTGTTTTAAATGGAACTGTACTGACATGCTTACCAACAACCCTTACCATCAACGCTTTTGCTTGTCAAAATAAATGAGCTATTAATGTATCAAATTACACACACACACACACACACACACATATATATACACATCTTCTTTTCCTTTCGGCTGTTCCCTTTTTCTCAGGTGTCACCATAGCGAATCATCACGTTTGATTTGGCATATGTTTTTACATCAGATGCCGTTCCTGACACAACCCTTAGCAAGGGGCAGAAACACGCTAGTGGCTTTGCAACCTACTCTTGTCGAAAGTCAGCAATGGTTCTTTTACAAGTCTCTTACCATAGACAGTGAGAGAACTGGCTGGCCTTTGATAACCCAGTTAGCTGCACTGGGGTGACAGTGACAACCTTGTGGAGAGGGGGACTCGAACCGTCAACCTTAGGATCAGCGATCCAGCAGCACTTTTTACCTCCAGTCCACCACTGTTCATATATATATTTATATATTTATAAAGAGATAAATGATAATAAAATCTATCAATTTTGTGACATCAGTGCATGGATTCTTCCTAACATTTAAAAGCAACATCCTTGGCTCAATACCAACCCATCATAAAAAATTTGATCGGACAAAAACTACAGGAAGTTTCTGAGACCAACAGACAAACAAATGTACAAACAAAACAGTCCTACACATAAACATGAAAACATTACCATCTTTATTGTTAGCATTTCAAATTGAAACATGGATAAAACATTACATTTAGAATTAGATTAGTAACTTTTAAAATGCAGGAGTGTTTTTTTTTTTTCAATTTTGTGCTGGTATATTTCATCTGTCCCAAAGATAATTTAAACAAACAAACAAAAAACTGAAACAGAAGAGTACAAATTCAGAGTAAATGACTTTAACAACAACAACAACAAAAAAAGAACAAAGCAATGAGGCACTAACTGTTAAGGCCTAACTTAACTTCTTAGCTTTGCTTCAGACAGTCATCTCTTCCATGAGCTTCTTGTTCTGCTGCTCCAGATTGATTGGCACAGTCCTTTGGGTACTTTCAATATTCCTCTTGTTTAATCCTACACTTTTTATCCACAACTCTGAAAAAAGCACAAGTGATGAAAGCAAAATAATACATTCACTGTTTCAGTGCAGGAAATCAGCTTTGTGAGACCACCATTTCAAACACACACACACACACACACACACACACACACACACACACACACACACACACACACACACACACACACACACACATCTTCACAGTCATCAGGATATAAAACTACATAAACAGTGCATCAGTGGCCATTTTCTGCATTTGTGATTAAACAGAGTGAAAGTGCTTTTGTTTAGATGCATTCAATAATCCACCGAGAGCAGAGTCTGTAATATGTGTACTCCAACAGATTGTTCTTATTCATTTTTGCGGCAGTACAAGTCTTTTAAGGCCTTGAGTTCTTCAATGAGAGTCTTGTTTTGATTTTCAAGCACAGCAACACGATTCTCGAGGCATTTGACATATTCTTTCTTCTTCCGACGACATTCCCGTGCCGCCTCCCTGTAAGCAATAACAAAAACACTCCAGTGAGATCACATGATCATATCCATCTTAATATCAAGAGCCACTTCAATCCCGGCAACAAAATGCCAACTACCGGGAGATTCTGTGAAGTAAACATGCTATGAACCAAGCAAGAAGCCCTATTTTTAACTATCACAGGAAGCCAACAATTCACTGAAGCCAATAAAGTGATAAACTTATATTTATATATATATATATATATATATATATATATATATATATATATATATATAAAACAATAAAAAGACAGGACAAAGACTTTCTATTGAAACTCCATTTATCACTACCGATCTGTTTCGCAGGGTGGTGAAACCATCCTCTCTCTTCAGGTGATTATAGAAGATTCTTCTGTTAAATCTGGTAAATGAATGAATCAATGGGATGGCGCCTACTCAGGTGATTTAAAAGATGAGTTTCTTAGTGTTATTATTATTATTATTATTGTGGATGCTTATACAGCGCAATTACATACATACAGTGAGTCGTCGACTTACGACCGCGTTTGGTTCTGGCAGACCGGTCGTAACTCAATCTGGTCGTATGTCGACTTTCCATCCAAATACACTCACGCCAAACAAAAACAGATGAATAAATCTCATGCATTTAAATCCATACCGACATCTATTTTCGATTCCACGTCAATGTGACACGCAGCAGGGAGCCAATCCTTTCAGTACTCCACTGTGTGGGTGGGTCCTATAGCTTCAAACTCCAATTTTATTGGATTATAACAATAGCCACATACTGTGCATGTTGTTTGGGTGAAGAGATAAATTTCCCTCGTTTTGATCGGCTCAGTTCCACGAAGCCAAGCACAGCTGGCAAGCAAACACAAATGGACAGACATGGAAAAACTTCAACCCGCAGAGCAGCTGATTCCCAAAACTCGGGATGTGCTTCTTGTCACATAAACACTGCAGCGTGTGAGTCCAATAAAATTAGAGTTTCAAGGTATCGGACCCGCCCACACAGAAAGAATTGGCTCTCAGCTTTGCGCCACAGTGACGTGGCATTGAAAGTAGATGAATAGATTTGCTCTGACAGTTTGAAAGTGAAGCTGCATCATCTCCTGCTTGGCCTTTTAAGATGCTGGCACTGCCGGCAGCACAAACAACCATCGTACACAAACACTCGCACTGTTCTATTGGGCGTTTCTGCTTTTAGGAATTGTGTGAAAATATCATGACGTTTAGGTCATATTTACCATGTTTTTCGGACCATAAGGCGCACTTAAAAGCCTTTAATCCTCAAAAATTTTGATAGTGCGCCTTGTAATCTTGTGTGCCTTATGTGTGGATGAAGCCTCGCGACTCCCTCTCACACCATCAAAACCCAAGTGAAGCAAACTAATTCAGAGCTTATTGTTATTCCGCTGGATTAACCAAAGAGCTCCGACCACTAGATATTGGTGTCAACAGGTCATAAGTTAGAGAGATCCCGGCTTTATGTCCAAATACCGGCATTACTGCTATTATAGTCAGGTGACTCGCTGAGTAATACGTGAGTGGTTTTTCCACCTAATCTCAGGACGCTCAGCTGGCTTAATGAGAGTCTCGCGTTCATCACCAGGATAAAACACTGCTACAGGTGTCCTCCTGAAACCTCGGATTAACCTTCTTGAATTTAAAGTTACACTGATACAGCTCCTTAAGAGAAATGACCGCAGTTCTGTAATGAACACAATACTCACGCTGTGAATGGGTGCCGCCATGTTTGTTTCTGTGAATGCACTGTCTCTTTAAGGAGGCGTGGCTGAGAGAAGTATAGATCACAACCTGGAAGACTTCTAATCTGTCTCTATTGATCTGACTCCATGCAGGTGGAATAATAGATAATATATTATTATAAAATAATATAATAATAAAAAAAAATAGAGGGATCCAGGATTTATGTCCAACCCACACAACTATTAAACTCAGACACTGAAGATGAAGAATTCACTGGATTTGTGGCAGTTGAATGAACTGAAAAACTTTTGTTGCACTTAATGCGCCTTATAACCCGGTTCGCCTTATGTATGGCCGGCTGCTGTTCATTGCTATTGTGCCTTGTAATCCGGTGTGCCTTATGGTCTGGAAAATGCAATATGCATAAATATAGAAAGTTCTAAAAGGCTAAAGGGTTTCAAGCACAACTGTTTATACATTATAAAGAACAGAAAATCATTGAGTTTTAGTTGCCAAGACTGAAATGTAGCATAAAGTGTGTTAAGAATGGAATGTATTACCTGTTTTTCATCAGACGGACCTCCCTTTTGCGTGAGGCTTCCTCACCAATTTGCTGAGAGCAGTGCAGAGTACCTGGTGAGTTCGACATTGCTTCACCCTGGCTGGTTGAGGGTGAACAAATCTGATAGGCTGACACGTCTCCAGTAGTGGCTAGAATCACCCACCCACCCATACACACACACACACACACACACACACACACGCAAACAAATGAAATCGCAGTCAAGAACTGTCCTATATCTGTTCGAATTAATTTATAATGGTGTATTCAAACTATGACGAAGTTGATTTCAGCCCTGCCCTCCTATTTTTGGCTTGTGTATGTTTTCTCGCTACGGAAACCGGGGATAAGCACCGGCATGATGAGCCACAAGGCTCGGGTGTAAAAACCCAACAGACTTACCTTACCATGTTTTCTCATGATCGCTCTGATAAGCAACAGCAGTCCAATAATTCTAACTTTAAAAATAAATAAATACATTTAAAAAACCTTCATTTACTTTTGGCCACCGTGACCTCATTTCCTGTCACTGGATGCTATGTGTGTGTGTTCTCCAGTTTAATCATAGCCAATTTTGA
This sequence comes from Plotosus lineatus, assembly GCA_024760905.1. Taxonomy (NCBI): domain Eukaryota; kingdom Metazoa; phylum Chordata; class Actinopteri; order Siluriformes; family Plotosidae; genus Plotosus; species Plotosus lineatus. Next base: position 39,224,111 of record CM045728.1, read on the forward strand.
CTGTCAAGTATTGCCTGTGCTCCCTTCTGCATCTTTACCAAACGTGGCACATGCTACACAGTCAGGCACAGCTTCACACATGGGGTAGAAAGCTCTATCCGCCCCATGTATGCATAAGCTCACAGATGGCCATAATTGGCTGGTAACTACTTTAAGTAACAAAGTGATTGTATGCCATCTCTCCCTCACCCTAAGAACCTTGTCTTTCTTAATGAACAGTGAAGCATTCTATAAAAACAGAAAAAGGTTTAAAAATAAGTAAACAATGATTCCCAGCCACGGTACCCCTCATCATGCATTTTTGTCCTGCTCTTCCAAAGCAATTTTCACTCAGAAAGGTCATGTTAATTTGGTGATTAGTTTAATTAGCTATGTTTGAGCAGAAACAAGAGCAAAATAAACAAGGTAGCGGTACTCTGTAAAAATGGTAAGGAACCAGAGTTGATAAACTAACTTGATAAACCACTAACATTTATCAACCAGCAGCCTCAACATACATCATCATCAGTACATCATTACTATACAAGTAGAAAGGTATTTTAAAGCAAATAAACAATATCATAATTATCGGAAGTCTTTGAATCTGTTTAACATGAGTATTTCATAAGTTCTACCGAACTACTGAAAAGAATCAACAGACGGTTGAAGAGTGGATTATGTATACAGTTTCCATCAGTACAACCTAGTTATTATGAACTCGGACAAGAGATGAAAGGTAAAAATTACCAGCTCTTTGTTTTCACTCAAATGCATCTCTATGTTCACTAAAGATTAAAGGCACACTTGTGTTTTCATTAAGAATGGTCACTCTGTATTCAGTGCAGTTGAGCCTCACTCTCGGCACTTCCAGGTTTCTAAGGTGGAAGAGCTACAGCATGCCTACAACACACCCCATGAGGCTCAGTGAGCAGAGAGCAAGCGCCCATACATCAAGCAAGCAGCTGGTGGAGAGGACTGTAACTACACACACAGTTACATAAAGAAAAGACTGAAATAGGTGTCCTCTCCATGTCCAGTATATTGTTCAATCTTAAATATAATCTGTATTGCCTGTTCTTTGTTGACAAGTGTGCTTTGCTTCTGACATTGTTTTGGTCCTAACATTTTCTCTGTGCCTTCCTGCCTGCCCTAGATACAACTGTACTTTGGATATATACACATGGATTATAAAGAAAGTGTACATAGTTCTGCATCTTTCATACATCATCATCTCTCCTGCACAATGACACTTTGACAAACATGGCTATATAATTTAAGATACGCCCCTCAAGATCAATAAGCATGTTGGTAAGGGCATTAACAGAAAAGCCTTTGTTATAATAGTTTATTACGCTAGCACATGCACAGATACTGGACACTAGAATGCATTAGTTATGGTAAAATACCCAAGTTTGAGACACATCAAAATTTTCCTCTTGTCAAGTAGTTCCTGTCAGATTGGCTGTCTGAGGCGGTATATAAAAATAATGGCCCCAGAGCAGTTTGTAGTATATCATCCCTTACATAAATTATACATTTCAATTATTTAGAAAGCTAAACCTGTAATTTTTTGTGTGTATATACGTACTATCAAACAATACACACAATGTACCATTAAAAAAAAACTGGCTTCTATCTTAAATTAACAACCTACTCTGCACTTTTAAAAGAATACCACAATGCATCAGAAGGAAATAATGCCAACATGAGGAATAGACGAAGCATTATGTCCCTGTCTGAACCATCCAGACTAAGTGTAATTTTAATCAATCATCTGGTAAGAAGATAAACTAATCTATTTTCCACATCAGTACCATCAACACTATTAATCAACAGGCATTGGAAGAGTTAACTGCCAACCTTCAGAGCCAATTCCTCACACTATTACCGATTTATTTCATGAGCAGTGGTGGCCTGGTGGTAAAAGGTGCTGGATTGCTGATCCTAAGGTTGTGGGTTCGAGTCCCACTCTCCACAAGATTGTCACTGACCCCCCAGTTCAGCTTACTGGGTAATCAGAGGCCAGCCATGTCTCTCACTATCTATGGTGAGAGACATGTAAAAGAACCATTGCTGACTTTTTCAAAGAGTAGCTGCACAGTCGTCAGCATGTTTCTATCCCTTGATAAAGGGTTGTTTCAGGAAGGGCATCCAACGTAAAAACCTATGCCAAATCAAACATGCGATGGTTCCCTGTGGCGACCCCTGAAAAAAAGTGAACAGCCAAAACGAAAAGAAGAAGATTCACGATTAATTTCATGAGCAGACACTCATTTGCTGAACTGCTTAACCCTACTCCAGTTGCGGGGGAGGCTGGAACAAATGTCAGCCAACACTGGGCAAAGATAGGGCACACCCTGGACACCTCACAAGACCGCTGCATGGCTGACAATCACACACACAACCATACACATTTGCACCTGAGGGCAATCTGGAACATCCAATTAGCCTAATGTGCATGTCTGTGGACTGTGAGAAGAAAACCTGAAACTGGCCTGCTGGACTGGACCCAAAAGGAACCCACACAGTCATGGGGTGAACCTGCAATCCTTACAAAAAAAATGCTTGATTCGAGACTTGAACCCAGCATCTCACTGCCACCTCACAGGAGAAACAAACAAAATGAATTTAGCAATGGAGTTTCAGAAAGACTTTATTTTAAATTTGTCCAAACAGATTGCAAATTAAAATACTGATAGAGAAAGGTAGTAAATGGTATACATAATAGGTTGCCATCACCTTAAATTAGTTTGCCTCATTGAAAGCGACATGAGCGGATAACATTGTCATGTTCTGTCTATTTATGCTTTACTGTGATTACTGAAACTTGGTTTGATTTGACATAGGTTTTTATGTCGGATGCCCTTCCTGACACAACCCATTAGCAAGGGACAAACACACTGACGGGTTCGCAGCTCCTCTTTACAAAAGTCAGCAATGGTTGTTTTACATGAACCTCTCACCATAGACAGTGAGAAACATGGCTGGCCTTTGATAACCCAGTTAGCCGCATATGGGGGGGGGGGTTGTCAAACCCCCAACCCTAGGATCAGCAATCCAGCACCCTATACTACCAGACCACCACTGCCCCAAATATTTTGTATAAATATGACATTCATATACTAGGCCTTCTCAAAAAATTAGCATATTGTGATAAAGTTAATTATTTTCTGTAATGTACCGATGAACATTATACTTTCACATATTTTAGATTCATTACACACAACTGAAGTAGTTCAAGCCTTTTATTGTTTTAATATTGATAATTTTGGCAAAAAAAAAGTAAAGAAAAAACAAAAATCCCTCTCTCAAAAAATTAGCATATTTCATCCAACCAATAAAAGTCGGGCGCTTCTGCCACCGTTTCTGGTTCAAAAGTGGCTTGACCTGGAGAATGCAGCAACTGTAGCCCAGTCCACTGCTTCCACAGGTCCCCCGAGGTCTGGAATCGGCCCTTCTCCACAATCTTCCTCAGGGTCCGGTCACCTCTTCTGGTTGTGCAGCGTTTTCTGCCACACTTTTTCCTTCCCACAGACGTCCCACTGAGGTGCCTTGATACAGCACTCTGGGAACAGCCTATTCGCTCAGAGATTTCTTTCTGTGTCTTACCCTCTTGCTTGAGGGTGTCAATGATGGCCTTCTGGGCAGCAGTCAGGTCGGCAGTCTTACCCATGATTGCGGTTTTGAGTAATGAACCAGGCTGGGAGTTTTTAAAAGCCTCAGGAATCTTTTGCAGGTGTTTAGAGTTAATTGGTTGATTCAGATGATTAGGTTAATAGCTCGTTTAGAGTACCTGAACATGAAATGCTAATTTTTTGAGATAGGAATTTTGGGTTTTCATGAGCTGTATGCTAAAATCATCAGTATTAAAACAATAAAAGACCTGAAATATTTCAGTTGGTGTGCAATGAATATAAAATATATGAAAGTTTATTTTTTTCATCAGTACATTACAGAAAATAATGAACTTTATCACAATATGCTATTTTTTTTAGAAGGACTAGTATTTTATAAAGAGATACATAGACCCAGTGGTTTCCACTGACACCTCACAGGAAGAAGGTGTGGCGTCTGAATCTCACCCAAGGGCCTTTCTGATTTTTGCACCGACTACTGCTTCTGTGGGTTTCTATAGAGAATCTACTGGGGAGAATTTGGACTATTATTTTGTCTTCAAAGCAGAAAATTGGTACATTTCCTCAGTAAGTAATGCCCCAACTATTATCATGCTGTGAACTTCCACATATTTGCTGCTAAGGTATAATCCAATAAAAAATAAAGTTTGAGAGTAGGCTTCTCAATCTTGCCAATGGCTAAATATCTATTGTGCAGATACAAGCATAGACAATAAAATATTTCATCAGACAAATAAAAGCATTCAGTTTTGCCTGGCTTATCCTTTGAGTCACTAAACATCCTCCAGACTGAGGCTTACTACTTTCCCAGGTACAGTGATGATGGGGCAGAAAAATGTCAGACACATCCAGTCAGGACACACAGCCCAGATTCAGAGCTGCTCTCTCCACACACTGTCCAACTGAAACGCACTAAAATGACCCCAACTTCCTGTTTCCTACTCAAACCACTTCCGGGACTCAAAATGCTTTTTACTATCGCATATACAATGCAGAGAAAAGCACACTGGAAAACAAAACACTTGAGCTTTCTTTCCACTTTTCTTGTTTTTGTTTCCTACAGCTATTTCTCTGGAGCTCTTTTCTCTTGTTTTTCTCTGGATATCTCCGCCTCTCAGGGCCTGCGACGCTTTATTACCGAACAGATGATTAATTTACTAACGTCTTGTTCTTGCAAAAGGAACTGTCGGTAATCACAGGATGACTCTGGGCTGACGTCAATGTACACCTTATTTTGCCGTTCAGCATTTACATTTCCCTGCTGGCGTCCAATTCCAGGAAGCGCGATGACGTCAGTGAGTGGGCTGAACGTTCAAGAGTTTGGGGGGGGGGGAGAACAAACAAACAAACGAACTCGCGCACACTTCTGCGTCTGTGAGAGATAGAATGAGAGAGCGCGCTGAGAGAGAGAGAACAAGAGAGACAGTCTGAGTGTGAGAGAGAAACAAAGCGAGTGTGTGTGTGTGTGTGAGAGAGAGAGAGAGTCTGTGTGTGCCAGGGAGAGCGCGCGCGCGTGTGTGTGAGAGAGAGGGCGAGCGAGTGTGTGAGCGAGAGAGAGAGTGAGGAGGAAGAGCAAGTGTGTGTGAGAGAGAGAGACAGAAAGAGAGTGAGGAAGAGCGAGTGTGTATGTGTGTGAGAGAGAGAAAAAGAGAGTGATAGAGACTGAGGAGGAGCAAGTGTGTGTGAGAGAGAGTGATAGAGTGAGGAAGAGCGATTGTGTATGTGTGTGTGAGAGGGAGAGAGAGAGTGTGAAGAACAGCGAGTGTATGTGTGTGAGAGAGAGAGACAGTGTGAGTGTGAGAGAGAGTGTGTGTGTGTGTATGAGAGAGAGAGAGAGACAGTGTGAATGAGTGAGTGACTGGGCAGAGAGAGAGAGAGTGTGTGTGTGTGTGTGAGAGAGAGAGAGACAGTGTGAGTGAGTGAGTGAGTGACTGGGCTGAGAGAGAGAGAGAGACAGTTTGAGTGAGTGAGTGTGAGAGAGAGTGTATGTATGTGTGTGAGAGAGAGCCAGTTTGAGTGAGTGGGAGTGAGAGAGCGAGAGAGAGTGTGTATGTGTGTATGAGAGAGAGAGAGACAAGGTAAGTGAGTGAGAGAGTGAGTGTGTGTGTGTGTGTGTGTGTGAGAGAGAGAGTTTGAGTGAGTGAGTGAGAGTGTGTGTGTGTGTGTGTGTGTGTGTGTGTGAGAGAGAGAGAGAGAGAGAGAGAGAGAGAGAGAGAGACAGTTTGAGTGAGTGAGTGAGTGTGAGAGAGAGAGAGAGAGTTGATCACAAGAAACAGGAGAACTGCAGACAGAACCATACAGGCAAGAAAGCGTTTAACTTGTTTCTGGGATTTAGAACATATACAGTACTTTGTTTTTCGTAACTAACATATGAACATATTTCATGTCTCAGAACGAGTTACTAAACATGATAACATGGAATCTTTAAACAAAACTGGAAAATTTTAAATATTACAGCGCATCCATCAACTCTTTCGGTGAGTTATTATTTCTCTTCATAACGCATTTTATTCCATCAGAATTTAAAAGAAGCTCATTCATCTCAAAATAAAGCCGAAGAACCATGCTCCTGTTTGCTGGACCAGCATGCTGTAATGTTAGGCATTTGTTATGTATGAACTATAGCACCAATAAAAGTACATTAAAAAGTCAAAACATACCTGATTCTGTCTCCTCTCTAATTATAGCCATGTGTTTCTCCGTCTGCCTTCAGAATGCGCTGACTAGCTTGTGTGTGCAATTACAGTACAATTAAAGCTATTGACATCACTATGACGTCACCAGCCTCCTGATGTCAGTAGCTTAGTGGCTGTCTGCGCAACCCCGCCTCCCATAATCTCTTCCTCAAACCAAAAGCATCCGTGTTGTTATTCTTAGCTGCAAAGCCGTATTGTAACATGCAGCAGCAAGAGTTTGTGCCAAATTCTAATACTGCCTTTTAACAGTCTGAAGAGGAATTTGAAACAAATATATTTATTCAAATATAACTGTGTACCATGTCTTTTTCAGCTTGCCCTCAAAACAGATTACGGTATAGCGAAAATGCATGGTATTTTTAAAACTCCACCCCTCCAAATATTCTTTCCTTTTAAGATCTCTTAATGCTTTCAAATGTATACAGTATTCATTTTGTGGTAATTGGTTAATAACAGATGTATGACAACATATTACATATGGCAGAATAATAACTGGATCCATAATAGGGAAACATGAATAAATTAATGGACTGAATAAAGTATAACTTTTTATGTGACTGTACCTGTCAGAGGTATACCTTTAGTTGCACCTCCATACATTCTCCATACACCTCCATACATGGCTCTGGATAAAGGAACGAGGTGGGGCATCTAATGTGTACCTTGCAAATTTCCAAGAACTCAGGTGGCTGATGGCTATTTGTATTCCACTGTCAGACCTGAAGGGATCTAAAGGCTAAGTAGTAGTAGTAGTAGTAATAATAATAATAATAAGCAATGGTGGCTTGGTGGTAAAGGTGCTGGATCACTGATCCTAAGGTTGGGGGTTCAAACCCCACTCTCCACAGGTTGTGACTGTCCCCCCCAGTGCAGCTAACTGGGCTATCAAAGGCCGGCCATGTCTCTCATTGTCTATGGTGTGAGGCTGTAAAAGAACCATCACTGACTTTCGACAAGAGTAGGCTGCAAAGCCGTCAGCGTGTTACTGCCCTGCGATGGCTTGGCGAGCTGTCCAGGGTGTACTCTGCCCTCGCCAGGAGTTGGTTGGGATGGGCGCCAGCCTCCCCGCGACCCGAATTAGGAATGAGTGGTTACAGAAAATGAACAATGAATGAACGATAATAATAACAATCACATCTTATGGGTGAGAACAAATTTATCCAAACAGTAACTTTTCCCAGTCCATTAAAAATAATGTTTTATTGGATTTTTCAAACTGCCTTATAAATCAGTCCTGTGTTGTTGTTGTTGATCTGTGCGGGTGTTTAAGCACTAGAGGGAGCACTTCTCTTAACAACAATTCTGCAATTATCATAGCCACAGAAACTAAGATTATTCGGATCATTTCCTGCCTCCCCCCCTCCCTCCAGATGTTTATCTAACAGTATAATTTTACTAATAATGACAGTAAAAATGAAAATGGTTTGTTACTTGGAGGAAGTTCCTGGAACAATTATATTTTCGAAACAGTTCTCATACACCTGCCAAAGACACATACAATGTTTTGGGATTTTTGAAATCTATTGTTGTAGCCGAGTGATAATATAGACAATATTTACAGTATAATCACCGGTTAATCAATCTAGAAAACGTATTACTTATGAATGGTCAACGTTGTTTATGTAGCTCCATGTGTAAGTACAATGGTTGTTTTATTAGGAAAGTGTTCACACTGGAAAAAATGCCCTATCGCATAAATAACTTATTATACCTAATTGATTCTTAAATAGCCAAATAATTGAACATCTAAAAGAAAAATAAATATATATTATTTTAAATTACATAAACCGAAATGAACAACACATGCTTCATTTATTAATGTGCGTTATATTTTATAAATAGGTGGGACGTATAAAGGTATTTTGTATCAGAGAATTATATATACTGTGTGTGTGTGTGTGTGTGTGTGTGTGTGTGTGTGAAATTATGTATAGATTAGAATAATATTCAGGTCATAATAAAAGTATTTAGAAAGGTCATATGGTTCATATGTCAGTCATAGTTTGAAATTTTTGTAGGGAGTACCAATATGGTTACCCTATGGCTTCAAAGTCCAATCGGTTGTTATTGGACAAAAGTAGGACACACCCTGTACAGCTCCCAAACCTTCGTAGAGCAATACTGTACACAAACTACCATCCGCCATCACAACCGAGGGGCAACTTGTATGAGTCGAGTGTGCATGTCTTTGGAAGGTAATCGAAATACCCAGAGGAAATCCACGCAAGCGCGGGGGAAACCTGCAAACCTCACATAGAAACGTCCGGTCCCGGGAGTCGAACCCAGGACCTTTCTTGCTGTGAGGACGTGAGGATGTGCTCACAAACTGTCATCGTGACTAGCAAAAACCATGCTGCTGATAACTATAATGTTCATTTCGTATTAGTCAGATTTGATCATTAAATTTTCAAAGGGTTTCTTGTTCCCCTGTCGGTCACTCCGCCCCCAGCGATGACGCGCACCGACTATATCTTGACGTCAAGAGTAATGTTAACTGTTGCCTCTCCAACATGCTATTTTTAAATGTATTAACGATTCCATGTTAATTATTTGAATTAGATGATTATTTTAGCTAATTTCTGCCGAAATGAATTAAACAGATGACCTCCCATGATGATAATGTTACATGGGGCAAGCTCAGAAACAAATAAACAAACTAAAGAATAAATACACAAACTCAATGTCCTTTACCTTGAGATTGTTGGAACATGTACAGTACCACTGTATTTTATGAGTGACTGTCCCCTGAGTGTTTTATTCTAAATCGCATATTAAAGCAAAACGTGATCTTTAACGGTCATCCTTTGGTTTGGGAATACTGTACAGTACTATTATTATTAAAGTCTGGAAGGTTTATTTAAATATTCATTTTCTGAACCGCTTATTCATAATTAGGGTCGCAGGGAGGCTGGCGCACATCTCAGCCAATTCTGGACGGGGTTCACCATGGTCAAGTCTCCAGGCCATCTGTCTTTGGCCTGTGGGAGGAAACCGGAGAACCCAGAGGAAACCCCACGCAAGCACGAGAAGAACGTGCAAACTCCACACAAAAACGCCCGAGCTGGGAATCGAACCCAGGACCTTCTTGCTTCTGAGGCGGACGTGCTAACCACTGCGCCACCGTGCTGCCCTTTTTTACTATTATATTTATATTTCAATTAATTTTAAGCCTGTCCACACGAAGTTCTGAAACATGCTGAAGTCTGAGTTGCATCACAATACAGGAAGCTGGGCGGAGTACAGAGAGTGATGTAATCAGCAAGTACATACCTGTCAACCCGAGGCCGTTGGCGATCTTACAAATGGCTACTTATGCCCTTACAAAATAGCAACTAATCTTACGCGTCTTATTATCGCGTGCAATATGAAACAAAAATTAAACTCTATTTTTAATATAATATGAATTTATTGGTAATGTTGTAACATATAACCTGGTGCAATCAAATAAAACAGTAATATCTTCAGCTGCATGATTAAGAAAATTTAACAGTGATCTTTATTATAACTATATGTAGCACTTTTGGCACTTTCAATCATTTCTTTTGATGGCTTCACTTCATGGCACTTGAGCTCGCAATTAAGTTTGACTTGAATGATGGCGGAAGTGAGAGTGCGGTCACGTGGTCGGAAAGAGCAGACGATAGCAGACGATAAACGCAACGCGCGATTCTCGCGAGAAAACGGCTACAGACCAATTCGGCGTATCGTCTCTTTACCGAAACGGTGACACAAAAAACGGAGTTAAAAAAAAAAGCCGAAATGATCGAAAAACGTACAGATTTCGGACGTACGGCGTACACATTTAAAAATCAGTGCTCACTTGTACAAATTACGCCAAAACCGTACAACTTGACAGGTATGCAAGTACGTAATCAGGAAAGACCTTGAAGACTAAAAGCCATGTGCACATATTTTTTTTCGCGCACATTTTGCTTCATCTTTTAATCCAATCCAGTATCACACACTTTTACAGAAATTAAATACCGTGAACCCTTTTATTATTAAATGTTTTTATTTACATCTGTTCGACAGGAAAAGAGCAAACACTGCAGTGTAGGAGTTTCCCAAGCTTGTGTGAGTTCCCCCATCCAGTTTGCACTCTATAAAAACGAGTGGAGGAAAACAGCCAGATAACTATGAAAGTACAATACTGTACATTTTCAGACGTCACGATAATATTAAGCCTGCTGTATAGTGACTGCCCCCTTGTGTACCATGACGAAATTTCTTCTTTTGAAGCTTGGTCTGGCATTCACGTCATTCTGAAAGTGGTTGCCCATGACCCTGTTATCATTGAGAAGTGTGATATCGAACAAGCGTGTATAAGTACTGTATTTTGGTGGTAATCACAGAGAACAAACTAAATGGATTGATTGTGTACACCTTCTGTGTTCAAATGTAGTTCAAAGAACTTTCAGTACTGTATTATTCAGTGTGCCTTGGCATCCTGGTATGACACCAAAAGAATTAAGCTAAAAGCATTAATCATAAACATATAAGTAGGTCTGTCTTCCTTTTGGCTTTTTCCTTTTTACTGGGGAGTCGCCACAGCGAATAATCTGATTCGCATGTTTGATTTGGCAGAGGTTTTTATGTCGGATGCAATTCCTGTCACAACCCTTTTTTAGCAAGGGACAGAAACACGCTGACGGCTTTGCAGCCTACTCTTTACGAAAGTCAGCAATGGTTCTTTTACATGCCTCTCACCATAGACAGTGACAGACATGGCCCGCCTTTGATAACCCAGTTAGCTGCACTGGTTGGGGGGGGGGGGGCAGTGACTACCTTGTGGAGAGTGGGACTTGAACCCCCAGCCTTTGGATCAGCGATCCAGTGCCCTATACCACTAGACCACCACTGCCCCTTTATATATAAACATATAAGTAGGTAATGAGGAAAAACAATACTCATTCTTTCTGAACACCTAATGCAGCCGTGAGGGGGGGGCACAAACCAGTGTCTCTCCCTCACGCCGGTCCCAAGCCCGGATAAATGCAGAGGGTTGCGTCAGGAAGGGCATCCGGCGTAAAACAAATGCCAAATAAACTATGCGAATCACAAGAAAGAACCACATACCGGATTGGTCGAGGCCCGGGTTAACAACGACCGCCATCAGTGCCGTCAACCAACAGGGTGCTGATGGAAATTGGACTACTGTTGGTCGAGGACGTCAAAGAAGGAGAGGCGGGAGGCGTGTCCGTTGCCAGAGAGAGAAGAGGAAAGGCATGAGTCTAGGACTGAAAGTAGGGACTTTGAATGTTGGAACTATGACAGGAAAAGGTAGAGAGCTGGCTGACATGATGCAGAGGAGGAAGGTGGACATACTGTGTGTTCAGGAGACCAGGTGGAAAGGTCGCAAGGCTAGAAGCATAGGAGTAGGGTTTAAGCTGTTTTATCAAGGTGTGGATGGGAAGAGAAATGGAGTCGGAGTCATCTTGAAGGAGGAGTTTGCCAGAAATGTTCTAGAAGTGAAAAGAGTGTCAGACAGAGTGATGAGTCTCAAGTTAGAAATTAAAGGTGTGATGGTCAATGTTGTTAGTGCTTATGCCCCACAGACAGGATGTGAGCGAGAAGAGAAGGAGAGATTCTGGAGGGAGCTAGATGAAGTGATGCAGAATACCCCCAGAGGTGAAAGAGTGGTCATTGGGGCAGACTTCAATGGACATGTTGGTGCAGGAAACAGAGGGGACGAGGAAGTGATGGGTAGGTTTGGTATCCAGGACAGGAACGCAGAAGGACAGATGTTGGTAGATTTTGCAAAAAGGATGGAAATGGCTGTGGTGAATACTTTCTTCCAGAAGAGAGAGGAGCATAGGGTGACTTATAAAAGTGGAGGTAGGAGCACACAGGTAGACTACATCTTGTGCAGGCGATGTAATTTAAAGGAAGTCAGTGACTGCAAAGTAGTAGCGGGTGAGAGTGTTGCCAAACAGCATAGGATGGTGGTGTGCAGGATGATGCTGATGGTGAGGAAGGTGAAGAAGGCAAAGGCAGAGCAGAAGACAAAGTGGTGGAAGTTGAAAAAGGAAGAGTGTCAGGTTGTCTTCAAGGAGGAGTTGAAACAGGCTTTGGGTGGTCAGGAAGTGCTTCCAGATGACTGGACAACTACAGCTAATGTGATCAGGGAGACAGGTAGGAGAATACTTGGTGTGTCATCTGGAAGGAAAGTAGATAAGGAGACTTGGTGGTGGAATGAGGAAGTGCAGGAGTGTGTACAAAGGAAGAGGTTAGCTAAGAAGGAGTGGGACATTGAGAAAACCAAAGAGAGTAAACAGGAGTACAGGGAGACACAGCGTAAGGCAAAGGTATCAGTGTCAAAGGCCAAATAGAGCGCGTTTGATGACTTGTATGCTCGGTTGGAAAGTAAGGAGGGAGAAAATGATTTATATAGGTTGGCACAGCAGAGAAATAGAGATGGGTAGGACGTGCAGCAAGTTAGATTGATAAAGGACAGAGAGGGAAATGTATTGACTGATGACAGAAGTGTGCTGGGAAGATGGAAAGAGTACTTTGAAGAGCTGATGAATGAGGAAAATGAGAGAGAAAAAAAGAGTAGAAGAGGTGACTGTTGAGGACCAGGAAGTAGCAAAGATTAGTAAGGGTGAAGTGAGGAGGGCATTGAAGAGGATGAAGAATGGAAAGGCAGTTGGTCCTGATGACATACATGGAGGTATGGAAGTGTCTAGGAGAGGTAGCAGTAGATTTTCTGACAAGAACATTTAACAAGGTCTTAGAGAGTGAGAGGATGCCAGAGGAATGGAGGAGAAGTGTGCTGGTGCCCATTTTTAAGAACAAGGGAGACGTGCAGAGTTGTGGCAACTACAGAGGGATAAAGTTGATGAGCCATACGATGAAGTTATGGGAAAGAATAGTGGAAGCTAGACTAAGGGCAGAAGTCAGCATTTGTGAACAACAGTTTGGTTTCATGCCAAGAAAGAGCACCACAGATGCAATGTTTGCCTTGAGGATGTTAATGGAGAAGTACAGAGAAGGTCAGAGGGAGCTGCATTGTGCCTTTGTGGATCTGGAGAAAGCATATGACAGGGTTCCGAGAGAAGAACTGTGGTATTGCATGAGGAAGTCTGGAGTGGCAGAGAAGTATGTTAGAGTGGTGCAGGACATGTATGAGAGATGTAAGACAGTGGTGAGGTGTGCTGTCAGTGTGACAGAAGAGTTCAAGGTGGAGGTGGGACTGCATCAAGGGTCAGCTCTCAGCCCCTTCTTGTTTGCTATGGTGATGGACAGGCTGACAGACGAGGTTAGACAAGATTCCCCATGGACTATGATGTTTGCAGATGACATTGTGATCTGTAGTGAGAGCAGAGAACAAGTGCAGGAAAATCTAGAGAGGTGGCGGTATGCCCTGGAAAGGAGGGGAATGAAGATTAGCCTCAGTAAGACAGAATACATGTGCATGAATGACAAGGACCAAAGAGGAACGGTGAAATTACAGGGAGCAGAGATAAGGAAGGTGGAGGATTTTAAGTACTTAGGCTCAACAATCCAGAGCAATGGAGAGTGTGGAAAAGAGGTCAAGAAGCGTGTGCAGGCAGGTTGGAATGGTTGGAGAAAAGTGTCCGGTGTGATGTGTGATAGGAGGGTATCGGCAAGAATGAAAGGAAAAGTGTACAAGACGGTGTTGAGGCCAACAATGTTGTATGGGTTAGAAACAGTGGCCCTGGGGAAAAGACAGGAGGCAGAGTTGGAGGTAGCAGAGATGAAAATGTTGAGGTTCTCTTTGGGAGTAACGAGGATAGATAGGTTTAGGAATGAGCACATCAGAGGGACAGCACATGTAAGACGTTTTGGAGACAAAGTCAGAGAGGCTAGATTGAGATGGTTTGGACATGTACAGAGGAGGGATAGTGAGCATATTGGTAATAGGATGCTGAGGCTGGAACTACCAGGCAAAAGGCCTAGAGGAAGACCAAAGAGACGATTCATGGATGTGGTGAAGGAGGACATGAAGGTCGTTGGTGTAAGAGAAGAAGATGCAAAGGATAGGGTGAGATGGAGGCAGATGATTCGCTGTGGCGACCCCTGAAGGGAAAAGCCGAAAGGAAAAGAAGAAGATTCTTTCTGAACACCTACAACTCAGTGGTACTCAGAAAGACACACAGAATTCTGAAGGAACCAAACATACTAGTATATAGTTTCCATGATAAGTATGAACTATTATGATTAAATAGACATTATACAGCTCATATGTGCTAGAGTGGTAGACAAAGCTTTCTTTTATTCCCAGATCTATAGCACGACTCAATAAACAAAGTATTTAAGTGCAGTCTGTCATTATAGACAGCCGTCATCTACAGCCTGTTTTATTTTCTGGGTAAGGGTGATCACTTTATTTGAAGGCAGGTGCAATCTCTCTCATTTTATAAAGGAAACTCATTACATCATGGCAAGGTACAGTTCTCTGAGCAGTCTCCTCTGTGCCAGGGTGTTGAGACATTTTACTGTACTCAATGTACAACTGTGTTTCTTTCGTTATTACAGAGGCATATTAGAAATAAACACTCCTCCTGAGAGAGTTTTATCTATGAGGCCCATCTGATCAAGCTTGTTAATATATAATTTTTTTCCATTTTAGATTAGGTGGTGGACACCTGGCAGTGGGGGGGACGGGCGTCCAGTTGAAAACAGAGAACTTGTTGACCTGTGGGACTCCCAAGGCAGCAGAAAAGTACAGGTAGGCCATACCTGTTACAGCCAAGGCTGTCGCTGATTCAAAATCTCAGATGTGGGAGGAGTCCGGGCTTCAAAAAGGCTCTGGACCACCATCCGATGCCTCAGGAGGGGGAAGCAGTTCTCCACAAATACTGTACTTAATAACAGTGGAAGTGCGAAGCTGCTCACCTTGATTGGGGACATTGTCAGGAGGTGTAAGGAATATTTCATGGACCTCCTCAATCGCACCAACGTGGAGGAGGAAGACCCTGGGGGTTTGAGTGGGGTCTGCCTATCGCTGGGACTGAGGTCACTGAGGTAGTCAAAAAGCTCTTTGGTGGTCAGGGTGGATGTGATCTGCCCTGAATATCTCTGGGCTGTGGATGTTGTGACTGTCTTGGTTGAGATGTCTCTACAACGTCACATGGCCATTGGGAACCATACCTCTGGATTGGCAAACTGAGGTGGTAGTATATAAAAAGGGTGGACTGGAGGCTGCATTCCAATTATCGTGTAATCACACTCCTCAGCCTGCCCAGGAAAGTCTATGCAGGAGTACCGGAGAAGAGGATTCAACCAAGCATTGAACCTTGGATTCAGGAGGAGCAATGTGGTTTTCATCCTGGTTGCAGCACTGTGAACCAGCTCTATACACTCTGCATGATCCTAGAGGGGCATGTGAGTTTGCCCAATCTGTCCATGTGTTTTATGGATTTAGAGAAGGCTTTCAGCTGTGTTCCTCTGACTATCTTGTGGGATGTACTCTGGGAGTATGGTGTTCCGGACCTGTCGCAATGGACCAATAGGTCTCTGTATCTCAGGAGCCAGAGCTTGGTCCACATTGTAAACAATAGGTCGAGTTCGTTTCCAGTGATGATTGGAGTCCTCCAAGGCTGTCCTTTGTCACTGATTCTGTTTGTAATTTTTGTGGACAGAATTTCTAGGCGCAACGGCGGCATTGAGGGGTTCTGGTTTGGTTGCCATAGGATCTCGTCTGATTTTGGTGGATGATATGTTGGCTACATCAATCCACTACCTCAGCTCTCATTGGAGTGATTCACAGCTGAATGCGACATTGCCAGGATGAGAATCGGCATCTCTAAGTTCGAGGCAATTGTTCTCAGCCTCAAAAGGATGGAATGCACCTTCTGTGTCTGGAATGAGGTCCTGCCCCAAATGAAGTTTAAGTATCTCAGAGTCTTATTCACGTGTGAGGGAAGGATGGAACAAGAGATTGACAGGTGGATCGGTGCAGCCTCTGCTGTAAAGTGAAGTTTGTACCGCTCCGTGATGAAGGAGGAGCTGAGCTGCAATGTAAAGCTCTGAATTTATTTGTCAATTTACTTTCCTCACCTATGGTCATGAGTTTTGGGTAGTGACCAAAAAGAACCAGATCGCGGATACCAGTGACTGAAATGAGCTTCCTTTGACTCGTGGCGGGGTTCTCCCTTAGCGATAGGGTGAGAAGTTCAGACATCCGAGAAGAGCTCAGAGTAGAACTGCTGCTCCTCCGCGTTGAGATGAGCCAGCTGAGGTGGCTCGGGCGTGTGGTTATAATGCCTCCCAAGTGTCGATCTGGTGTGGTATTTTGGGCATGTCCAACTGGGAAGAGACAACAGGGTGGCCTAGAACAGGCTGTAGGGTCTATGTCTTTCAGCCGGTCTGGGAATGCCTCAGTTTCTCCTCAGGGAGTGGCTGGGGAGAGGGACGTCTGGACCTTTCTGCTTATTCCGATGTCCCTGTGACCTGAACCCAAAGTAAGTGGAAGATGATGATGTTGATGATTTTAAATTACCAAGTATAAATTGTTTATAGTTACTAGCTATGCACCAGAAGCAGAACAGTTGTCTAATTTTCAAAGAGGGTGTGTTGTGGATTAATCTGACGATGAACGCATTTAGCAACACATTACACAAAACCATAGGATTCCTAGATAAATCAATAAAATGGCGATGCAACATTTAAAATACATAAAATAAAGAACATTTACCTTATCTCTTTGTCTCAAATTTGTGAGACACTTGTTGAGTGTTGGATCATCCAGAAAATAAGTTGCAGTCTTCAGTGTGAGGGTTGCATGATCTCTCTGCTTATGTGGGTTTCCTTCAGGTACTGTGGTTTCGTCCCACAGTCTGAAGACACACAGAATGAGGTGACTGTATGTGGTTGTTTGTGTCTGTGTTAGGCCCGCAAGACTAGCAGCATGTTTAAGTTGTACCCCACCTCTCACACATCAGCTGTGATTGCCTTCAGCTTCTCAAAGGAGCTGCTGGAGATTAATGGAGCATTGTTGAGCCATTTCACCTTTGAACAGCAATAAAGGCTTTTATTCTTTCGGTAAACTGCTGCATTAGGAGATTGATATAGTTAATGTCACCACTGATAAACCCCCAGACTGAACAGTGGGCGTCATGTAATCAAACCACAGAAGGTGTCTCTAAGACAGCAGTTGCAAAGCGAAAGTCATTCAGAATTATAGCCCAATTACTACATTTTTTTAAACTGTAACTTTTCAGAATTTGAATTATGTATGATAATCATGACCTGCTGTGTGTTGCAAAACATTACCATAAGGCATGTCCCCCTTCCCCCACAACCACCACCAGAACTTGTGTGTCCAGACCTACTGCTTTGGCCAGACAAGATTTTCTGTCCAAATTAGATAACATTAATGGAATGAGTGTAAATGTATGCCATAATTATGTTTACATTTACAGAATTTGGCAGACACCCTTATCCAGAGCGACTTACAATTATCATGTTTATAATCTATGCCAAATCAAACTTGCGAATCATTTGCTGTGGCGATCCATGAAAAAGGGAAAAGCTGAAAGGAAATCTCTCGTTCTCTCTCTCATATACTGTACTTATATATATTGCCCACACCGAGGAAGTGCCCCAGTGTCTCATCAACTGCTTTGCTGGTGCCTGCTCTGAGTTTGGCCTCACCACCAGCCTTAAGAAGACTGAGGTCATAGGCCAGGATGTCAGCAGTGCTTCTAGTATCAATATCGGCGACCACACATTTGAGGTTCTGGAAAAGTTCACCTACCTTGGATCGATCATCTCCAGCAACCTCTCTCTAGACGCCGAACTGAACGCCCATATCGACAGTGATGGCCCGTCTGGCGAAGCGAGTCTGGGACAACTCCATGCTAACCACCAACACCAAGATAAGAGTCTAGGAGGATTGCGTACTGAGTACTCTCCTTTATGGCAGTGAAGCTGCCAGGAACGCCGGCTGAACGCCTTCCACCAACGCTGCCTTCGCAGACTACTGGGCATCACTTGGCAGGCCCATGTCTCCAATATTGACCTCCTCGCCAGAGCAGATGTGCCCAGTATGTTTGCCATCCTGACCCAGAGACGTTTGTGATGGCTTGGCCACGTCACCCGAATGAATGATGACCGCATCTCCAAAACTTACTGTACGGTGAGCTGGCTACTGGACCCAGGCCAAAGGGATGCCCAGCTCTCAGGTTCAAGGATGTCTGCAAGCGCGACCTCAAGGCTGGAGGCTTAAACCACTCCGACCTGGAGTCAGCCGCCTCCAACCGCACCGACTGGCGGACCACCACCCAAGATGTCATCAGGACAGCAGAGGAGAGAAGAGACTCCCGCTGGGGGGAGAACAGACTCCGCAGTCAGCGGAGACTGGCCCCACCCCCACCACACTGCAAGTACTTCATCTGCTGCGGCAGGATCTGCAGATTCCTTATCGGCCTCTACAGCCATGCCCGACGCTGCAGCTCCCTGACCGAAGACCCACGGCACAAAACTCCCCATGATCTTTCGAGATCGACAGGGCCAACAAAAACAACAATACATACACACACACACACACACACACACACACACACACACACACATATATGCACACACACACACACACACACCTTGAGCAATTGCGGGTCAAGGGCCTTGCTCAAGGGCCCAACAGAGGGGACTGGATCGCTGACCTTCGGATTAGTAACCCATCGCCTTTACCACTACATAACCAATAACCACAGCCTTATTTCAAGTATCTCAGGAGTTGTGACACAGCTAAGCCTGACAGCTGAAAATAGTCCAACTTCAACCTGTAAATGCAGCCCTTCTAATCAAATCATGCTGAATAAATTTAATTGTGTTAAAAGTTCATTTCGTTCCTGTTCCAGTGTTACCAAATTCAGCCATGTTCATAGAAAAAGAACATTTCATTTCAGTTTGTGTTCATTTTCCACCAATCTTGATTTGAGCGCCTTTGTTGGGATGAGATCGCGAGTGCACTGCGCCCTGGTTGCAAGGCATCATCCACAAAATCGGCTCGCACGTTGCGCTGATATGACGCTCGTGGTTTAAACCATTACCATATTCAGCAGTGAATGTCCAGCTTTCCAGCCATATCCGGTTTGTCAGGGGTATATTTCGCCATTCTTTTTAAAACTTCATATTTATAAATATCCCCAAAAAGATTTCCAGTTGGTTAGAAATTGGTAGAATATAACCATCATAAAGTAAGGACCAAAATTTAGAGATTTTTCTCTAGTTTAAAATTAAATTTGAATGAAAGGTCAAGAATAACTTAGCGCGCCGCGAGAGGTATTTTAATTGCGAGTCCCCCTTCAAAAAAACTGGTACGTATTGACTATTACAAGCCAAGATGGCCGCCACCATGATGGACGCGTGTGAGGAGAATACCGTCATTTCTGATGTATTTATTCCATACTTGGGTGAGTCATATATATTCCTACGATCGGAAAATAGCCTTTATTGTGTATAGAATTTTCTATTGTGGTTGTTTTATTGAAATTTTGCCATAACTATAAACTTTGACTCTGAATTGATCGGGTCGCTCGTCTCGCTGGTTAAACATGAACGGAATTGGCACTTCCGACTTCTGGCAGATTTTTATTTCATTTATGGGTTCTAATTTCAAAATCAACAGATAGTATGTGTTCTTCAGATGCAAATGAAGACTGCTACTCAGTCTGAGGCTATTAAAGAGTGTTTTGATGGAGAAATCTAAACCGACGTTATATGATAATGCATACATTCCTGTCTAAAATGCAGCCATGAGGCAGGCACTAACCAGTGTCTCTCCCCCTTATGCCGGTCCCAAGCCCGGAGAAATACAGAGGGTTGTGACAGGAAGGGCATCTGGCGTAAAACTTTTGCCAAAATACAACATTCAAACCAGAAAGACTAAACTCATACCGGATTGGTCGAGGCCCGGGTTAACAACGACCACCATCAGTGCTGTCAACCAACAGGGTGCTGATGGAAATTGGACTACTGTTGGTCGAAGACGCCGAAGAAGGAGAGGTGGGAGGCGTGTCCGTAGGCAGAGAGAGAAGAGGAAAAGCACGAGTCTAGGACTGAGAGTAGGGACTTTGAATGTTGGAACTATACAAGGAAAAGATAGCGAGCTGGCTGACATGATGCAGAGGAGGAAGGTGGACATACTGTGTGTTCAGGAGACCAGGTGGAAAGGTAGCAAAGTTAAAAGCTTAGGAGCAGGGTTTAAGCTGTTTTATCATGGTGTGGATGGGAAGAGAAATGGAGTAGGAGTCATCTTGAAGGAGGGGTTTGTCAGGAATGTTCTAGAAGTGAAAAGAGTGTCGGAGAGTGATGAGTCTCAAGTTAGAAATTGAAGGTGTGATGTTCAATGTTGGTAGTGCTTATACAGACAGGATGTGAGCTAAAAGAGATGGACCATTGAGGAGCAGGAAGTAGCAAAGATTAGTAAGGGTGAAGTGAGGAGGGCATTGAAGAGGATGAAAAATGGAAAGGCAGTTGGTCCTGATGATATACCTGTGGAGGTATGGAAGTGTCTAGGAGAGGTGGCAGTAGATTTTCTTACAAGAACATTCAACAAGGTCTTAGAGAGTGAGCAGATGCCGGAGGAATGGAGGAGAAGTGTTCTGGTGCCCATTTTTAAGAACAAGTGAGACATGCAGAGTTGCGGCAACTACAGAGGGATAAAGTTGATGAGCCATAAGATGAAGTTATGGGAAAGAATAGTGGAAGCAAGACTAAGGGCAGAGGTCAGCATTTGTGAACAACAGTTTGGTTTCATGCCAAGAAAGAGCACCACAGATGCAATGTTTGCTTTGAGGATGTTAATAGAGAAGTACAGAGAAGGTCAGAGAGAGCTACATTGTGCCTTTGTGGATCTGGAAAAAGCATATGACAGGGTGCCAAGAGAAGAACTGTGGTATTGCATGAGGAAGTCTGGAGTTGCAGAGAAGTATGTCAGAGTGGTGCAGGACATGTATGAGAGATGTAAGACAGTGGTGAGGTGTGCTGTTGGCGTGACCGACGAATTCAAGGTGGAGGTGGGACTGCATCAAGGATCAACTCTGAGCCCCTTCTTGTTTGCGATGGTGATGGACAGGCTGACAGACGAGGTTAGGCAGGAATCTCCATGGACTATGATGTTTGCAGATGACATTGTGATCTGTAGTGAGAGCAGAGAACAAGTGCAGGAAAATCTAGAGAGGTGGAGGTATGCCCTGGAAAGGAGAGGAATGAAGGTTAGCCTCAGAAAATCAGAATACATGTGTGAGAATGAGAAGGACCCAGGAGGAACGGTGATGTTACAGGAAGCAGAGATAACGAAGGTGGAGGATTTTAAGTACTTAGGCTCAACAATCCAGAGCAATGGAGAGTGTGGAAAAGAGGTGAAGAAGCGTGTGCAGGCAGGCTGGAATGGTTGGAGAAAAGTGTCCGGTGTAATGTGCGATAGGAGAGTGTCAGCAAGAATGAAAGGAAAAGTGTACAAGACGGTGGTGAGACCAGCGATGTTGTATGGCCTAGAAACAGTGGTGCTGAGGAAAAGACAGGAGGCAGAGCTGGAGGTAGCAGAGATGAAAATGTTGAGGTTCTCTCTGGGAGTAACGAGGATGGATAGGATCAGAAATGAGTACATCAGAGGGACAGCCCATGTAAGATCTTTTGGAGACAAATTCAGAGAGGCTAGATTGAGATGGTTTGGACATGTACAGAAGAGGGATAGTGTGTATATTGGCAGTAGGATGCTGAGGTTGGAACTACCAGGCAGAAGGCCTAGCGGAAGACCAAAGAAGAGATTTATGGATGTGGTGAAGGAAGACATGAAGGTCGTTGGAGCAAGAGAAAAAGATGCAGAGGACAGGGCGAGATGGAGGCGGATGGTTTGCTGTGGCGACCCCTGAAGGGAACAGCCGAAAGGAAAAGAAGACACATTCCTGTCTAAAATCAGCTGCTGCATGCTTACTCTAGGGCCACTGCCCCAGTCACTCAAGGCAGAATGATCATCATTATCAATAATTGTATTGTTTATTCAATTCGTCCATTTCTTTTTCCAGTGAATGAAGAGTACAATACTCTGAAAAAGATTACAATTATTACTTATTACAATACTCTGAATTTTCCAAAATGATTATACATTATAGTTTTCCAACATTTTCACATTGAACACGTTTTGACTTCCTTCACAGCTAAAACCATGGTAGCTAGCCTAAAACTGATGATTCCCGTGGATTAAGCAGGTCATTTTACTTCAGAAATAAAAGTTTTAGGCTATTAGCTTGGGTGGTTGAAGTTCAATGGATTTTTCAAAATGTTACAGTTCAGTTCATTTTCTGTAACCACTTCATCCTAATTAGGGTCGCGGGGAGGCTGGTGCCCATCCCAGCCAACTCAGGGCGAGGGCAGAATACACCCTGGACAGCTCGCCAGGCCATCGCAGGGCGGAAACACGCTGACGGCTTTGCAGCCTACTCTTGTCGAAAGTCAGCAATGGTTCTTTTACATGCCTCACACCATAGACAGTGAGAGACATGGCCGGCCTTTGATAACCCAGTTAGCTGCACTGGGAGGGACAGTGGCAACCTTGTGGAGAGTGGGACTCGAACCCCCAACCGTTGGATCAGCAATCCGGCGCCTTATACCACTAGACCACCACTACTCTGTTTTCAAAATGTTACGATTTTTGGAATGTTTGTCAAATGTCACTTGTCTGAACCCCTTTAAACCCCCCAAACCACGGTTCTTCTTTCTTCTTCTTCTTCTTTTACTTTCGGCTGCTCCCTTCAGGGGTCGCCACAGCAAATCATCCGCCTCCACCTCATCCTGTCCTCCGCATCTTCTTTTCTGACTCCAACGACCTTCATGTCTTCCTTCACCACATCCATAAATCTCTTCTTTGGTCTTCCTCGAGGCCTTCTGCCTGGTAGTTCCAACCTCAGCATCCTACTGCCAATATACTCACGATCCCTCCTCTGTACATGTCCAAACCATCTCAATCTCGCCTCTCTGACTTTGTCTCCAAAACATCTTACGTGGGCTGTCCCTCTGATATACTCATTTCTGATCCTATCCATCCTCGTTACTCCCAGAGAGAACCTCAACATTTTCATCTCTGCTACCTCCAGCTCTGCCTCCTGCCTTTTCCTCAGCGCCACTGTTTCTAAGCCATACAACATCGCTGGCCTCACCACCGTCTTGTACACTTTTCCCTTCATTCTTGCTGACACTCTCCTATCGCACATCACACCGGACACTTTTCTCCAACCATTCCAGCCTGCCTGCACACGCTTCTTCACCTCTATTCCACACTCTCCATTGCTCTGGATTGTTGACCCTAGATAGCCTAAAACTGATGCTTCCAATGGATTAAACAGGTATTTTCCCGGTAGAAGAAAAACTATTACGGTATTGACTTGATTGGTTAAATTTGAATGAATTTTCAAGGATTGGTCATTTTTTCCCATCGCGTAAATTGCAGTTTGAGGCATTTTTGAGGGACAATAACGTCAAAAGTGAGAAGAACTGGCCTCCATAAAACAGACTGGTTTAGTTTATCCCATTGTCTTGGAAAATAGCATAATTTGGCTTTGTAGATGTCTAATTTTGAAAATAGGGGCATCTAAAAATGCCATCTTTGCCAATTTGGTGCTACCATAATTTGAAAAAAAAAAAGCATTGTGAAATGACGTTTACTGCAAAACTTATTACCTGTCTAAAGGTCAAGTGCAAGCTAATCACTTTAAAGGAGATCACCAAAGGAACAGAAGAGCTACTAATGCTTTACTTAAAAGCCAGAGTAAAGTTGAACTTGAATTAAGCAAAGCAATACCTTCTGATTCTCTGTCAGAAAGTGACTGTGATGCTTCAGGCACAGGGCACAAGTTACTATCCATTTGCTCTGCCAATAGCACTCTCGACAGACGTGGTTCAGCTGTGACCACTCAGGGTCAGCCACCCCAAGATTTTATGTCTGTCATTGATGATGTTTTTTCAGGACAAACCATTTTTTTTTCTTCAGTGTTGCACCCTTTCCTTGAAACTATGTTCACTGTACAGTACTCCTTATAGTGTGCCAAACTTCACTTTTATCTGCAATTGTATGTCCACTAATCACATCACTGAATGTAATATCTCATAATACAGTTGTGTTTAAAATAATAGCAGTCAGACATCACTAACCTGATCAATCACTGTTTCTGGTAGAAATTATATTTCTACATTGCAAATAATTTACTAGCAGGTGTAGTAGAGATCGAATCCAACAGACATCACGTGCATGCTGCTGATTCTGTGTAATTGAATCACTAATCGAAAGGGGCATGTTCAAAATAATAGTAGTGTGGAGTTCAATTTGTGACGTCATTCATTCTTTGAGAAACAGGTGCCAGTTATTGGCCTTATGTAAGAAAGGAAGGCAAATGTTCTACCTGCTGGTTATAGAGCGTTTCTCTTTAATATTCTTAGGAAAATGGGTCGTTCCAGACATTATTCAAAAGAACACCGTACCTTGATTAAAAAGTTGATTGCGGGGGGGGGGGTACATATAAACAAGTACAGAAAATGATTGGGTGCTCAGCTAAAATGCTTTAAAATTGCAATCAAAACATGAAAGATGCAGAAGAAAGCAAAAAATTAATGGATGGAAGAAGAGTCAAAATGGCAAGGACTCAGGAAAATCAGAAAAATTTTCTGTTCAAAAGATTTTTGAAAAATGGAAGACAGTAGGGCCTTGACTATTTGTGGATTTGCACTCACAGTTTGAGTATTCCTGGACTGCTGAGCAACTGACACGTCACTCAAATTCAGCCAATGGCTGTCCTCCTTCCTGCTTATTGGTTGAGATGTTGTAAAGCCCCTTTTTCCTGATTTGCACACAAGTTGTCAATAAGCCTGTTTTTTAAGGTGTTTTAAGTACCACTTAAGCTCTATGATGCCACTCAACCGTTGTGCGTCTTCTCTGGCTAAGCGATAGAAACGCTGGATGTCTCTTCTGAAGAAATAAGACTTTATCCTGAAGAAACGACAGTTTTCTCTGAACTGTTGTATTAAAGTCTTTTTCAATTATTATTCCAGTACAGTATCTAAGTTAATGTTTAGAATGTTTGCGTGTGAGATTTTTATATTCTGTAGAATGTTTAACAAATGATGCCAAAAAGATAAAGTTTATTACGCTTCATGTTCTTTTGCATTGAACGTGATGTCTACAAGATGACGCTGCCTAGAAGGGGACGTCACGGAGTTCTCAGAGTCAAATTGTTTCTTTGTTCGTTTTACTTTGTTTTATTTGTTGTTTTGTTTGTTCATGTTTTGCACTATGCTCGTCTATGATCAGTCAACCCTACAGAGCTCGTGGTATAGAGAACTCGGTACACAACTCGTGGATTATCTTCATTCGCGGGAAGGGCCGGAACTGAACTCCCGCGGATATCGAGGGCCTACTGTACTAAATGATAGTATTACACGCATTTAAAAATAAGCTTTCGAACATTTATGTTATTGAATAATTGACATCAATATATCTTAAGAGTTGTAAGTACCCACTGATATAATATTTTACATTTGTATTCTTTAGTCTTGTACTTTTCCACAATTTCAGTGTTCAAACGAAGTTAATACTTAATTATTTCTACAATAATTAAAGTAATAATAAAAATAACCTAGAAATATCTAACATATATCATAATTCTCTCCAAAAGATAAGTAATTTCATAACTTTTGGTGGTTTGAAAGGTTAAAGTACTTGAAAAAGGAATGGCATTGCTGTATCACATATATATATATATATATTTATTACAAAAATTCAATCATCTTGCCTTCTAAACTTTCAAGATGAAGGGACCACTCTTAAAGTTTGTGTCACGGAGCTTGTGAGAGAAAGCGCGGCTTATCCGGACTTCTGATCTGTCAAGTGAGCAAGTGCAGGTTGAGTACTAAACAAGTATTCAACGCGCACTTGCTCACTTGAAAGATCGGAAGTCCGGAAAAGTCGCGCATTGTCTCACAATCTCCGTGTGTCACTTGCGACAAGCGCCTTCTTTTGGTGGAGCGCGTCACAAATCACGAAGAAGACAAGACTTCACTGCAAGAACTTCCTGTTTAACACTAAGCCTCTAATGAAATGTACATGTTCATCGGAACTTTGTATCACACAACTTCTTCACGCTTGGAGGGGTGGGAGTTCAACCCTTTACACCCCCCTCCCCCCAATTTTTTTTTAACAGATTTGGAATAATATATAAAAAAAAGCCTTTGGAGGTTTGAAAAAGCGGATTTCCGCCAAAAAAAGCAGAAAAATCTCATGCCTGAGATGGTCAACATAAAATACTCTACAGCTGCCATTTGTTACTCACAAAGTCTCACAAAGTCTATTTCTATACAGTGATGATGAAAAAAAGGATAAAGCAATCAATACTGTGCATTTTTCCTGCTTGAAAAAACAGGTGCAGTCTATAGGTGCAGGAATGTAGAGGTGATGGCCTGGGTAGAACTGGAGATTTAGGATAAAAATAAGTTTATACCGAGGTTTTAAAGCTAAGTAATATCCAGTGGCAATTTTCACTGAAGAAAAAGAAAAGTAACTTTCTGGATAGTTCATGAAAATATTATTGCAGCAGGTTTGTAGCAGCATTTTGAGTCTTAAATAACTGTTTACTGCTTCCCAGCTACTAAAAGACAGATTTAATTTTTTACAACTAGGCCTCTTAAATCATCGCACTCAAGACTATTTTCAACGTTCATTATTGTATTTATTTTTGGTCTTTCTTGAAAGTACAAAACAAAAACACAAACATTACAAAACATTCTTTAACCAAGGTGACATAGGCAATGTGAATAATTAAAAAGACAATGAAATTCAGTCAGTAATGGTGCAAATTTGAGGTAACAAGCAATGTAAGCGTTTTGGGGTTTCTTAACCAAATAACTCCAATAAGACCTCAGTAGTGTTATCAAATATGCCTGGGTTATAAATTGACCACATAAATCATAGAATACATGTGAAAATGTGTTAGATAATCAATGATTCCACCATCACACTTTCTGTCAATTCCTTAGCAAATGCAAATCCTAATAGCACAGAAATAAGTAGGCATGCTTTCAGCACCAATACATCAATATGTTTGGCATCTAAGCCAACCAATCTCTGTCCACACAGGCAAAGATGTGCAATAATGTTCTGTAGCAAGAGCATGAGGAATGATAAACCATCATAACTGAAAATGGAACTTTGTGTTTGAGGCATAAAAAAAAAGTAATATACCCAACTCAAAAAACTCACATATAAAGTGGCAGAAGAGCAATGTTTGTTACCCAAAAACAGACATCATTTACATTTACAAAAATTAAAACCCATGTTAAAACCAAAGCAATATAAGAATTTTACAACACTGTCTTTTTTTTTTTTTTTTACGGAAAACATAATTTATATTTTCTATGTAATAACAATAAAGACACTGCATTAGAGATGTAATTCTGCTGCATTGACCCTAACCCTTTGGATGTTGCTTCTTATCACCTTTTGATGGTTTTGCATCAATCATGGCAGGTAGATTCAGCTAGCATTATTATTTTCAATACGTACATGCACTCACTTCAATATGGATTCCAAATACAAACTAATTCAATTTCCCTTCTCTTTTTTTAACCACTTCAAGAGTTAAATGCTATAAAAAAAACTGCAAGACAGTCCACAAAACACAAGTCTGCATGAAGAGCTAGTCTTCTGATGTGAGATATGCCGGAGAACATGAGTAATGCTAACAAATGTGATCGGAAACGGAAAGGCTCTTATTCCCGCTCCAAATTTTTCTTTCTTCGTCCAACAGGGTTCAGGTTCACATTATGCTTAGAAGGAAGAACAACTGGCTGGGAACACATGTGGCATCAGCCCCAACTGTAGCTGTAAAATATTGGACTGTGCAAATGCATATCTATCATCATCTAACCTGGGGAGGACATAGGGACTGTTAGAGAATAACAGGGTTCGGGTTCGAGTTCTAGTAATATATATATATATATATATATATATATATATATATATATATATATATATATATATTATATATATATAGCACAATATAAACTGAGATACGAGTTTGGACTTACAGTGCTATTTGTTCACCACTGAGGGGGCACATAGCTGTAGGTGGCTGTTCCAGGGGGTCGATATGTGGGCACTGTGACTGGGTGGGGAGCTACTGGAGTTGGGGAGTGAGTTGTTAATAAAGTTCCTGGAAAAAAAATGGAAAAATAACAACGCATGACCATGTACACAAATAGACATATGAATGAAATCCCACCGATGCTGGAAAATGAAAAGCAAATTCAAGGTCCTGGTTACACAACACCATATAGTGCATGCAGAATAGAAACAGAGGCATGCATTAGCAACAAACTAACCCTAAGCTACACAATCAATAAATTACATATCAGCCATAACATCAACACCGCCAGACAAATCTGCTGCTAGCCAGTCCCACACAGCGCAAGGTCCAAAGCACTGTGTTCTGACTCCTTTTTATCATCGCCAGCTTTAACACTTTCACAGTTTGTGCCACAGTAGTTTTCCTGAACACTTTTGCTTGGCACTTACCACTGCATACCACAAACGCTACACAAGACCTGCCATTTGTAAGATTAATAATAAACCCAGTCATTTAAACATCACACTGTGGCACTAATCAAAGTCATTCAGATCATTATGCTCGCTCACTTTTCCTGATTATAATACATCAACTTTGAGAACATCTGCCTGATACATGCCACTGTGACTAGACAATCGGTGGCGGTTTATATTACACAGGAATGACTCGATTTGATTGGTCTACTACTGTCTCCCTTTCGGCTTTTTCCCTTTTTTTTTTACTCTGGAGTCGCCACAGCGAATCATCTGATTCGCACGTTTGATTTGGCAGAGGTTTTTATGTCGGCTGCCTTTCCTGTCACAACCCTTTTTAGCAAGGGACAGAAACACGCTGACGACTTTGCAGCTACTCTTTACGAAAGTCAGTAATGGTTCTTTTACATGCCTCGCACCATAGACAGTGAGAGACATGGCCCGCCTTTGATAACCCAGTTAGCTGCACTGGGGGGGACAGTGACAACCTTGTGGAGAGTGGGACTTGAACCTCCAACCTTTGGATCAGCGATCCAGCACCCTATACCACTTAGACCACCACTGCCCCTTTGATTGGTCTACTACCTTGGGATTAAAAAAGGCATTATTCCCAGTGAGTAATTCATTCATTTTCTGAACCGCTTAATCTTAATTGAGAAGGCTGGTGCCCATCTCAGCTGACTTTAGGTGGGATGCACCCTGGACAGCTTCCCAGACCACCAGAAAGCCACACTCACACCTAGGGGTGATTTCGAACAGCCAAATAAGCTACTGTACATGTTCTTGGCCTGTGGGAGGAAACTGGAACACCCGGAGGAAACCCATGCAAGCACGGGGAGAACATGCAAACTCCACACAGAAACGCCCAGGTTGGCACTCGAACTCAGGACCTTCTTGCTGTGAGGTGGATATGCTGAATAATGCTGGAATCAAAATGACACTCAAGAGTTTGCCAATGCCGCTTAGAGCATTACTAACTATACCTGTAAATAATGATAAGATGTATTATAATATCAATATGATTATATATTGTAATGCAGTATATATTTCTCAGCTCGAATCATAATCGCTTACCAGCTGACATTGCCATAGTAGTGCCTGCTACCATTCCCATGGCGACTCCATTCGGGCGTGGAGGAGGGATGGGAGGAGCATATATAGCCGCTGGCATGCCATTGGGCTGAACCACTGTAGTATGATGAATGACATGAGGGGGTGCGGCGTACAGGGGCTGTGTGTAGTAAGTGCCTTGCTGCTGCAGAGATATTTTTAAAAGAAATTCCCATAAAAATGTGAATATGCTGAAGGAGAGCATACGTGTTTGAATTGTATCAGCTTCTCACCTGAGCATAGGGATTCTGCTGAGGATAAGAACTCCTCACAGGGTACACAGCAGCAGGGTATGGGTTAGGGGAAGAGGAGTAAGGGGGTACAGCCCCTGTTGTTGGAGAGCAGGACATTTTGAATGGTGTCCCCTGGGCATAACCTAGAAGGTGATAAGATAATAATGAAATACATCAATCATTGACCGACAGCTTAAAAAGGGTTCTTTTAATGTTTTCTTCAATATTCATGATCATTATCTGATCAGACTGGTAGCCTGGACCAATCTGACTCTTTCTCGCCACATTTTTCAGTCTTCTAATAGAGACTTCAGGTTTTTAGTTTTGTATTCAGCATTATCATCAAACTGTTGGATGTAAGTCTTGCGTGGTCTACCAGCAACTGTGTGGCCATGATTTGGTGTCCACAATAGAACACTGCTAAACTAATTCATCTTTAGTTCTAAAGCAATCGCTGGAAAATATTATCTTCTATATTATTATAGGCCAAGTAACATAAAAAAAATGTTCATTTGTGATTTAAAAATTTTAAGAAATTAAGATTTTAAGAATTGTGTATTTTAAAAATCACAAGCTATTTGCTGCAGATGTATGTTCCATGGATGGCGGCCATCTTGCGAGTTTATAACCCCAACTGTATACTGATATGAAATTAGTTAGGCTGTGATTCCACATCAGTTAGAATTTTCACTTTAATCTCACGAGTACCTTTATCTGATGTTCAAGTCTTTAACATTTCAATTAATTTTTAGAATTAATTTCTGTTTGTAATAAAACCTATAGGACTTTTTTAGTGCAAGTGGCACTTCAGTCACGGTGGAATTGCACATTAAAAATCTTCTTGACACTGCTGTATGATATCAACAAAAGAAAGGATTTGTATGGAACGAGATTCAGCTACATGGACAAGCTCCTACTCACAGATCTCTTTATTTATTTTTTTAAATACAGCAATAGTAATCTAATTAGCTTATGGGGATGTGGCAATAGAATAAAAAGGCATGCATTTATTAGTTCACAATAATCAAAGAGCCATGAAAAGAAATTAATTCTGATGAAAAAACCAACACAAACAGAATTAACGGTACGGGTCCCTGCATGTGAGGTAAATCAAAAAAGTGTTTAAACAACTCAAGACTATGTCTTGTGTAAAAACATGAAATAGAACATAATCAATGACTACCTAACCATCTGATCATTAGCCAGGATGTTTGACCTTTTTTAACTGAAATAATTGGTTCAGGGCTGTGGTGGCCCAGTAGTAAGGTAAAGGTAAGGTAAAGTCTGTTGGGTTTTTACACCCGAGCCTCATGGCTCATCACGCCGGTGCTTATCCCCAGTTTCCATAGCGTAAAGCGACCAGGAGTTCAACTCTACCTGGATGAGACACTAGTCCATCGCAGGTTACCTTCCCAGTATACTGGTACCCATTTATACTGCTAGGTGAACAGAGGCACACTTGTGGTTGAGACCTTGCCCAGGGGTCTTAGCACAGTGAGGGTCTCAGTGGGATTCAAACTCACAACCTCCCGATCATGAGTGCAGCACCCTAACCACTATGCCACCGGCCCAACTATGGCTCAGTAGTAAGGTGCTAGATTACTGATCCCAAGGTCGGTGGTTCAAGCTCCACTCTCAACGCTTGTCTCTGCTGTCCCATCAGTGCACTTAACTTGGTTATCAAAGGCTGGCCATGTCACTCGCTGTCTATGTTTGGAAGCATGTAAAAGAACCATTGCGGATTTTCGTCAAGAGTACTGTCGGCTACATCTGCCATGCAATGGTCTGGTGCACTGTCCAGGGTGTACTCTGTTGAGATGGGTGTCAGCCTCCTCTATGAGCCTAATTAGGATTAGGCGGTTCAGAAAATGAATGACTGGGACAACTGGTCCTGCGTAATTGTAGTCAGACAATTACAAAAGGATTTTTTTTTTCTTCTAAATCTGATTAAAGTCAAAATCATTTTGATAGTGGCTGAGATTAGATGATGTGGCTTCAAGGATCACAAGGCTTTTTCTTACAAGGGCATAAAGAAATGTGGTTTATGAGGTACAGAGATCCTTACCTGTTGGAAATGCTGGGTTTGCCCCAGAGTACACACTGGGGGAGTATGCTGGGGCAGCTGCTGCATAGCCAACTGGAAATCCAGCTACAAAACACAACATAACAGGGAACAGGAGTACATCATAAATAGTATAAATTATTAGCTTTACACGCCAGTCAGTGAACAAGGAGGACAAACAGTGAATAAGATCTCTTCAGTGTTTACCTGGGTATCCAATACCTTTAGGGTTGGCATAGGGAACCCCTGTTGGTGCAGGGCTGTATACAGGGTTCATGCTGTTGATCCTGTGGCTCCTTTTAAAACAGTGACAAAGTACAGCGTAATAATAATAATAATAACAATAATAATCAATTCCAGATGTGTGATGCAGAATTACAAACAGTCCTTGTATGTGATAGCTATGCCAACTTTTTCTACAGAGCCTTTTACATTTTCTCAGGTAAGGTCGGAATTTCACAAAACACCCTGTGCACAGGCATACCAGAACAAATTTGATGGTTTTATCTGTTAGAGTAAAATACTCAGAATTCCAAATTTCAGCCCAAGCACTATTGAGCTATAACTCCTAGAAAATTGTAAAAAATCTTGAAAATTTGAGTTTTGAGCCGAAGAAAGGGCTGTGCACTCTGATATTTAAAAATTCTAGCTGGAAAACTACTTGGGATTCGAGCAAAATGTTTTGCATGCCTAAAAATCAAGAATTAACACAGTCTATCTGAAATTTGAATGGAATGGCAGGGAGACGTGTTAAAGCTCTGGACGACATATTTAGGAAGGTACCCTACACCCCCCAAAAAAAAAAAAAAAAAAAGAAAATAAAAAAGAAATTAATGAAAATCTGACATGGTCCAGTGGAATCCTGCAGCTCACTGCCTACAGAATGACCCTTCTGAAAGACCTTTTTGGGGAAAACTGTTAAATTGCTGTAAATATGACCTCATCACCATTCAATGTCCTATTTTTTTTATTATTATTGCAATGTTGCACTTTCAAATATTCAGGGATACCTCGAATAATCTGCTGTATCACTGTCTCTGTAAAGCTAGTTTACACACACCAGGACCATTCCTGAAAGTTTTGTGTTGCTGTACTTGTATGATGATAAAAATATATATCAATAATGTAGAAAAACTACAATTTAGTGCTATTTTCCCAGCAAGTGTGATTATTATGGTGCAATTCAGTGCAGTAATGACTGAGAGCTGAAGTGGTGTGTGGCTGATCACGGACACTACAGGATCAGGACAGTATCTTTGCTCACACACTTCTCCAGTGTTGTCTCATTTTTATTCTAATTATAATAAGCACCAGCACTAGCAGTCCTTATATGAGTGGTGTCCTTCAGACAGCCGGTCTGTCTGTGCTCAGCCCGTTCACCGCCTCTTCCCAGACACCAGAGAGGCCGACAGAAGTTAATATTTGCCCCACACGGGGAACAAGGCGGAATGTCTGTGTTTCTGCTGCTATCTGCCCTGAAGCGCTTTCTGGAACGAATGAAAGGATAAACACGAGCCGCTCGCGCGGTGACTGAGCGGCAGCGTAGGCCGCGGATGGGATTTTGCACTGCGCTACTCCATCCTCCCGCATCCCCGGATTCTACAACCAGTTTCTCCCACTCACATCCGCACCGCATCCATCTCCCGCTCACACACATCCCCGCAACAGGCCCCGCACCACGCGCCCGTCTGCAGCTGCACAACACGGCCGCTTTACTTACGATTCGCCTCCGTTTTCGTGTCAACGGTTCCCGCAACAGATCGAAAAGAAACAGCGCGATTTTTTTTAATCAGAGCACCTGATGTTGTCCTGCGCTCCAACGTTTGCTAATACGAGCACTGCGCAGCAAGCCTGGCTGAGACGTGCGTCACTTCCGGATTCATTAACGGAAACTAGGTTGGCTGGAGACACACAGCGGCACTCAGTGGTGTGTGTCGGTCAGTTACAGATGATCATTATTATTATTATTATTATTGTTGTTGTTGTCACACACACACACACACACACACACTAGTCCTTCTCAAAAAATTAGCATATTGTGATCAAGTTCATTAGTTTCTGTAATGTACTGATAAAAATTAAACTTTCATATATTTTAGATTCATTGCACCCCAACTGAAATATGTCAGGTCTTTTATTGTTGTAATACTGATGATTTTGGCATACAGCTCATGAAAACCAAAAATCCCTATCTCAAAAAAATTAGCATATTTCAGACCAATTAAAAAAAAGTGTTTTTAATACAAAAAAAAAAAGTCAACCTTCAAATAATTATGTTCAGTTATGCACTCAATAATTGGTCAGGAATCCTTTTGCAGAAATGACTGCTTCAATGCAGCATGGCATGGAGGCAATCAGCCTGTGGCACTGCTGAGGTGTTACGGAGGCCCAGGATGCCTCGATAGCGGCCTTAAGCTCATCCACAGTGTTGGGTCTGGTGTCTCTCAACTTTCTCTTCACAATATCCCACAGATTCTCTATGGGGTTCAGCTCAGGAGAGTTGGCAGGCCAATTGAGCACAGTAATACCATGGTCAGTAAACCATTTACCAGTGGTTTTGGCACTGTGAGCAGGTGCCAGGTCGTGCTGAAAAATGAAACCTTCATCTCCATAAACCTTTTCAGCAGATGGAAGTATGAAGTGCTCCAAAATCTCCTGATAGCTAGCTGCATTGACCCTGCCCTTGGTAAAACACAGTGGACCAACACCAGCAGCAGACATGGCACCCCAGACCATCACTGACTGTGGGTACTTGACACTGGACTTCAGGCATTTTGGAATTTCCTTCTCCCCAGTCTTCCTCCAAACTCTGGCACCTTGATTTCCGAATGACATGCAAAATTTGCTTTCATCCAAAAAAAGTACTTTGCATCCACTAAACAACAGTCCAGTGCTGCTTCTCTGTAGCACAGGTCAGGCGCTTATGCCGCCGTTTCTGGTTCAAAAGTGGCTTGACCTGGGGAATGCGGCACCTGTAGCCCAGTCCACTGCTTCCACAGGTCCCCCAAGGTGTGGAATCGGCCCTTCTCTACAATCTTCCTCAGGTTCCAGTCACCTCTTCTGGTTGTGCAGCGTTTTCTGCCACACTTTTTCCTTCCCACAGACGTCCCACTGAGGTGCCTTGATACAGCACTCTGGGAACAGCCTATTCGCTCAGAGATTTCTTTCTGTGTCTTACCCTCTTGCTTGAGGGTGTCAATGATGGCCTTCTGGACAGCAGTCTTACCCATGATTGCGGTTTTGAGTAATGAACCAGGCTGGGAGTTTTTTAAAAGCCTCAGAAAAATCTTTTTTGCAGGTGTTTAGAGTTAATTGGTTGATTCAGATGATTAGGTTAATAAATGCAGCCGTGAGGGGGGGGCACAAACCAGTGTCTCTCCCTCACGCCGGTCCCAAGCCCGGATAAATGCAGAGGGTTGCGTCAGGAAGGGCATCCGGCGTAAAACAAATGCCAAATAAACTATGCGAATCACAAGAAAGAATGACATACCGGATCGGTCGAGGTCTGGTTAACAACGATCGCCATCAGTGCCGGGCCAACCAACAGGGTGCTGATGGAAATTGGACTACTGTTGGTCAAGACGCCGAAGAAGGAGAGGCGGGAGGCGTGTCCTACTGCCAGAGAGAGAAGAGGAAAGGCATGAGTCTAGGACTGAAAGTAGGGACTTTGAATATTGGAACTATGACAGGAAAAGGTAGAGAGCTGGCTGACATGATGCAGAGGAGGAAGGTGGGCATACTGTGTGTTCAGGAGACCAGGTGGAAAGGT
Source organism: Plotosus lineatus (assembly GCA_024760905.1). Taxonomy (NCBI): domain Eukaryota; kingdom Metazoa; phylum Chordata; class Actinopteri; order Siluriformes; family Plotosidae; genus Plotosus; species Plotosus lineatus. The sequence goes on from CM045728.1 coordinate 39,260,150, forward strand.
CGCAAGGCTAGAAGCATAGGAGCAGGGTTTAAGCTGTTTTATCAGGGTGTGGATGGGAAGAGAAATGGAGTCGAGTCATCTTGAAGGAGGAGTTTGCCAGGAATGTTCTAGAAGTGAAAAGAGTGTCAGACAGAGTGATGAGTCTCAAGTTAGAAATTAAAGGTGTGATGTTCAATGTTGTTAGTGCTTATGCCCCACAGACAGGATGTGAGCGAGAAGAGAAGGAGAGATTCTGGAGGGAGTTAGATGAAGTGATGCAGAGTACCCCCAGAGGTGAAAGAGTGGTCATTGGGGCAGACTTCAATGGACATGTTGGTGCAGGAAACGGGGGACGAGGAAGTGATGGGTAGGTTTGGTATCCAGGACAGGAACGCAGAAGGACAGATGTTGGTAGATTTTGCAAAAAGGATGGAAATGGCTGTGGTGAATACTTTCTTCCAGAAGAGAGAGGAGCATAGGGTGACTTATAAAAGCGGAGGTAGGAGCACACAGGTAGACTACATCTTGTGCAGGCGATGTAATTTAAAGGAAGTCAGTGACTGCAAAGTAGTAGCGGGTGAGAGGTTGCCAAACAGCATAGGATGGTGGTGTGCAGGATGATGCTGATGGTGAGGAAGGTGAAGAAGGCAAAGGCAGAGCAGAAGACAAAGTGGTGGAAGTTGAAAAGGAAGAGGTCGGGTTGTCTTCAAGGAGGAGTTGAAACAGGCTTTGGGTGGTCAAGAAGTGCTTCCAGATGACTGGACAACTACAGCTAATGTGACGATCAGGGGAGACAGGTAGGAGAATATTTGGTGTGTCATCTGGAAGGAAAGTAGATAAGGAGACTTGGTGGTGGAATGAGGAAGTGCAGGAGTGTGTACAAAGGAAGAGATTAGCTAAGAAGAAGTGGGACATTGAGAAAACCGAAGAGAGTAAACAGGGAGTACAGGAGACACAGCGTAAGGCAAAGGTAGTAGCAGTGTCAAAGGCCAAACAGACTGCGCTGATGACTTGTATGCTCGGCTGGAAAGTAAGGAGGGAGAAAATGATTTATACAGGTTGGCACAGCAGAGAAATAGAGATGGGAAGGACGCAGCAAGTTAGATTGATAAAGGACAGAGAGGGAAATGTATTGACTGATGACAGAAGTGTGCTGGGAAGATGGAAAGAGTACTTTGAAGAGCTGATGAATGAGGAAAATGAGAGAGAAAAAGAGTAGAAGAGGTGACTGTTGAGGACCAGGAAGTAGCAAAGATTAGTAAGGGTGAAGTGAGGAGGGCATTGAAGAGGATGAAGAATGGAAAGGCAGTTGGTCCTGATGACATACCGTGGAGGTATGGAAGTGTCTAGAGAGGTAGCAGTAGATTTTCTTGACAAGAACATTTAACAAGGTCTTAGAGAGTGAGAGGATGCCAGAGGAATGGAGGAGAAGTGTGCTGGTGCCCATTTTTAAGAACAAGGGAGACGTGGCAGAGTTGTGTGGCAACCTACAGAGGGATAAAGTTGATGAGCCATACGATGAAGCTATGGGAAAGAATAGTGGAAGCTAGACTAAGGGCAGAAGTCAGCATTTGTGAACAACAGTTTGGTTTCATGCCCAGAAAGAGCACCACAGATGCAGTGTTTGCCTTGAGGATGTTAATGGAGAAGTACAGAGAAGGTCAGACGGAGCTGCATTGTGCCTTTGTGGATCTGGAGAAAGCATATGACAGGGTGCCGAGAGAAGAACTGTGGTATTGCATGAGGAAGTCTGGAGTGGCAGAGAAGTATGTTAGAGTGGTGCAGGACATGTATGAGAGATGTAAGACAGTGGTGAGGTGTGCTGTCGGTGTGACAGAAGAGTTCAAGGTGAGGTGGGACTGCATCAAGGGTCAGCTCTCAGCCCCTTCTTGTTCGCTATGGTGATGGACAGGCTGACAGACGAGGTTAGACAAGATTCCCCATGGACTATGATGTTTGCAGATGACATTGTAATCTGTAGTGAGAGCAGAGAACAAGTGCAGGAAAATCTAGAGAGGTGGAGGTATGCCCTGGAAAGGAGGGGAATGAAGATTAGCCTCAGTAAGACAGAGTACATGTGCATGAATGCCAAGGACCAAAGAGGAACGGTGAGATTACAGGGAGCAGAGATAAGAAAGGTGGAGGATTTTAAGTACTTAGGCTCAACAATCCAGAGCAATGGCGAGTGTCTAAAAGAGGTCAAGAAGCGTGTGCAGGCAGGTTGGAAATGGTTGGAGAAAAGTGTCCGTGTGATGTGTGATAGGAGGGTATCGCAAAAATGAAAGGAAAAGTGTACAAACGGTGTTGAGGCCAACGATGCTGTATGGGTTAGGAAACAGTGGCCCTGGGGAAAAGACAGGAGGCAGAGTTGGAGGTAGCAGAGATGAAAATGTTGAGGTTCTCTTTGGGAGTAACGAGGATGGATAGGATTAGGAATGAGTACGCCAGAGGGACAGCACATGTAAGACGCTTGGAGACAAAGTCAGAGAGGCTAGATTGAGATGGTTTGGACATGTACAGAGGAGGGATAGTGAGTATATTGGTAATAGTGTGCTGAGGCTGGAACTACCAGGCAAAAGGCCTAGAGGAAGACCAAAGAGACGATTCATGGATGTGGTAAAGGAGGACATGAAGGTCGTTGGTGTAAGAGAAGAAGATGCAAAGGATAGGGTGAGATGGAGGCAGATGATTCGCTGTGGCGACCCCTGAAGGGAAAAGCCGAAAGGAAAAGAAGAAGAAGAAGATGATTAGGTTAATAGCTCGTTTAGAGTACCTGAACATGATATGCTAATTTTTTGAGATAGGAATTTTGGGTTTTCATGAGCTGTATGCCAAAATCATCAGTATTAAAACAATAAAAGACCTGAAATATTTCAGTTGGGGTGCAATGAATCTAAAATATATGAAAGTTTAATTTTTATCAGTACATTACAGAAACTAATGAACTTGATCACAATATGCTAATTTTTTGAGAAGGACTAGTATATATATATATATATATATAATGCAGCCATGAGGTGGAGGGGCACTAACCAGTGTCTCTCCCCCTCATGCCGGTCCCAAGCCCGGAGAAATGCAGAGGGTTGTGTCAGGAAGGGCATCCGACGTAAAACCAATGCCAAACATTTATGATGCAAATCAGAAGTATTACCCCCATACCGGATCGGTCAAGGCCCGGGTTAACAACGATCGCCATCAGTGCTGTCAATCAACAGGGTGCTGATGGAAATTGGACTACTGTTGGTCGAAGACGTCGAAGAAGGAGAGGTGGGAGGCGTGTCCGTAGGCAGAGAGAGAAGAGGAAAGGCATGAGTCTAGGACTGAGAGTGGGGACTTTGAATGTTGGAACTATGCAAAGAAAAGGTAGAGAGCTGGCTGACATGATGCAGAGGAGGAAGGAGGACATACTGTGTGTTCAGGGGACCAGGTGGAAAGGTAGCAAAGCTAAAAGCTTAGGAGCAGGGTTTAAGCTATTTTATCACGGTGTGGATGGGAAGAGAAATGGAGTAGGAGTCATCTTGAAGGAGGAGTTTGTCAGGAATGTTCTAAAAGTGAAAAGAGTGTCAGACAGAGTGATGAGTCTCAAGTTAGAAATTGAAGGTGTAATGCTCAATGTTGTTAGTGCTTATGCCCCACAGGCAGGATGTGAGCTAGAAGAGAAGGAGAGATTCTGGAGTGACTTAGATGAAGTGATGCAGAGTACCGCCAGAGGTGAAAGAGTGGTCATTGGTGCAGACTTCAATGGACATGTTGGTGCAGGCAACAAAGGGGACGAGGAAGTGATGGGCAGGTTTGGTATCCAGGACAGGAACGCAGAAGGATGGATGTTGATAGATTTTGCAAAAAGGATGGAAATGGCTGTGGTGAATACTTTCTTCCAGAAGAAACAGGAGCATAGGGTGACTTATAAAAGCGGAGGTAGGAGCACACAGGTAGACTACATCTTGTGTAGGCGATGTAATTTGAAGGAAGTCAGTGACTGCAAAGTCATCGTGGGTGAGAGTGTTGCCAAACAGCATAGGATGGTGGTGTGCAGGATGACTCTGATGGTGAGAAAGGTGAAAAAGGCAAAGGCAGAGCAGAAGACAAAGTGGTGGAAGCTGAAAAAGGAAGAGTGTCGTATTGTCTTCAAGGAGGAGTTGAAACAGGCTTTGGGTGGCCAGGAAGTGCTTCCAAATGACTGGACAACCAAAGCAAATGTGATCAGGGACACAGGTAGGAGAGTACTTGGTGTGTCCTCTGGAAGGAAAGTAGATAAGGAGACTTGGTGGTGGAATGAGGAAGTGCAGGAGTGTGTACAAAGGAAGAGGTTAGCTAAGAAGAAGTGGGACATTGAGAGGACCGAAGAGAGTAAACAGGAGTACAGGGAGACACAGCGTAAGGCGAAAGTAGCAGTGGCTAAGACCAAACAGGGCGTATGTTGACTTGTATGATAGGTTGGATAGTAAAGAGGGAGAAAATGATCTATACAGGTTGGCACAGCAGAAAAATAGAGATGGGAAGGACGTGCAGCAAGTTAGAATGATAAAGGACAGAGAGGGAAATGTATTGACTGATGACAGAAGTGTGCTGGGAAGATGGAAAGAGTACTTTGAAGAGCTGATTAATGAGGAAAATGAGAGAGAAAAAAGTGTAGAAGTGGTGACCATTGAGGAGCAGGATGTAGCAAAGATCAGTAAGGGTGAAGTGAGAAGGGCATTGAAGAGGATGAAGAATGGAAAGGCAGTTGGTCCTGATGATATACCTGTGGAGGTATGGAAGTGTCTAGGAGAGGTAGCAGTAGATTTTCTGACAAGAACATTCAACAAGGTACTAGAGAGTGAGCAGATGCCGGAGGAGTGGAGGAGAAGTGTGCTGGTGCCCATTTTTAAGAACAAGGGAGACGTGCAGAGTTGCGGCAACTACAGAGGGATAAAGTTGATGAGCCATACGATGAAGTTATGGGAAAGAATAGTGGAAGCTAGACTAAGGGCAGAGGTCAGCATTTGTGAACAACAGTTTGGTTTCATGCCAAGAAAGAGCACCACAGATGCAATGTTTGCTTTGAGGATGTTAATAGAGAAGTACAGAGAAGGTCAGAAGGAGCTGCATTGTGCCTTTGTGGATTTGGAAAAAGCATATGACAGGGTGCCGAGAGAGGAACTGTGGTATTGCATGAGGAAGTCTGGAGTGGCAGAGAAGTATGTTAGAGTGGTATAGGACATGTATAAGAGATGTAAGACAGTGATGAGGTGTGCTGTCGGTGTGACAGAAGAGTTCAAGGTGGAGGTGGGACTGCATCAAGGGTCAGCTCTGAGCCCCTTCTTGTTTGCTATGGTGATGGACAGGCTGACAGACGAGGTGAGACAAGAATCTCCAAGGACTATGATGTTTGCAGATGACATTGTGATCTGTAGTGAGAGCAGAGAACAAGTGCAGGAAAATCTGGAGAGGTGGAAGGATAGGATCAGAAATGAGTATATCAGAGGGACAGCCCACGTAAGATGTTTTGGAGACAAAGTCAGAGAGGCTAGATTGAGATGGTTTGGACATGTACAGAGGAGGGATAGTGAGTATATTGGCAGTAGGATGCTGAGGTTGGAACTACCAGGCAGAAGGCCTCGAGGAAGACCAAAGAAGAGATTTATGGATGTGGTGAAGGAAGACATGAAGGTCGTTGGAGTCAGAAAAGAAGATGCGGAGGACAGGGTGAGGTGGAGGCGGATGATTTGCTGTGGCGACCCCTGAAGGGAGCAGCCGAAAGTAAAAGAAGAAGAAGAATATATATATATATATTAGGTTTTTACATAGGATGCCCTTCCTGTCACAACCCTTTAGCAATGGACAGCAACACGCTGATGGCTTTGCAGCTACTTTTTGCAAAAGTCAGCAATGGTTCTTTTACATGTCTCTCACCATAGACAGTGAGAGACATGGCCCGCCTTTGATAACCCAGTTAGCTGCACTGAGGGGGACAGTGACAACCTTGTGGGGACTCGAACCCCCAACCTTAGGATCAGCGATCCTGCGCCCAAATACCACTAGACCACCACTGCCCTACATATATATATATATATATATATATATATATATATATATATATATATATATATCTTCTTCTTTCTTCTTTTCCTTTCAGCTGTTCCCTTCAGGGGTCGCCACAGCAAATGATCTGCCTCCATCTCTCCCTATCCTCTGCATCTTCTACTCTTACTCCAACGACCTTCATGTCCGCCTTCACCGCATCCATAAATCTTCTCTTTGGTCTTCCTCTGGGCCTTTTGCCTGGTAGTTCCAACCTCAGCATCCTACGACCAATATACTCACTATCCCTCCTCTGTACATGTCCAAACCATCTCAATCTAGCCTCTCTGACTTTGTCTCCAAAACATCTAACATGTGCTGTCCCTCTGATGTACTCATTTCTGATCCTATCCATCCTCGTTACTCCCAAAGAGAACCTCAACATTTTCATCTCTGCTACCTCCAACTCTGACTCCTGTCTTTTCCCCAGGGCCACTGTCTCTAAACCATACAACATTGCTGGCCTCATCACCGTCTTGTACACTTTTCCCTTCATTCTTGCCGATACTCTCCTATCACACATCACACCGGACACTTTTCTCCATCCATTCCAACCTGCCTGCACGTGCTTTTTCACCTCTTTTCCACACTCTCCATTGCTCTGGATTGTTGAGCCTAAGTACTTAAAATCCTCCACCTTCTTTATCTCTGCTCCCTGTAACCTCAAAGTTCCTCTTGGGTCCTTGTCGTTCACACACATGTATTCCGTCTTACTAAGACTAACCTTCAATCCCCTCCTTTCCAGGGCATACCTCCACCTCTCTAGATTTTCCTCCACTTGTTCTCTGCTCTCACTACAGATCACGATGTCATCTGCAAACATCATAGTCCATGGAGATTCTTGTCTAACCTCGTCTGTTAGCCTGTCCATCACCATAGCAAACAAGAAGGGGCTGAGAGCTGACCCTTGATGCAGTCCCACCTCCACCTTGAACCCTTCTGTCACACCAACAGCACACCTCACCACTGTCTTACATCTCTCATACATGTCCTGCACCACTCTAACATACTTCTCTGTCACTCCAGACTTCCTCATGCAATACCACAGTTCTTCTCTCGGCACCCTGTCATATGCTTTCTCCAGATCCACAAAGGCACAATGCAGCTCTCTCTGACCTTCTCTGTACTTCTCTATTAACATCCTCAAAGCAAACTGTAGTGCTCTTTCTTGGCATGAAACCAAACTGTTGTTCACAAATGCTGACCTCTGCCCTTAGTCTTGCTTCCACTATTCTTTCCCATAGCTTCATTGTATGGCTCATCAACTTTATCCCTCTGTAGTTGCCACAACTCTGTACCTCTCCCTTGTTCTTAAAAATGGGCACAAGCACACTTCTCCTCCATTCCTCTGGCATCTGCTCACTTTCTAAGATATATATATATATACACACACACACATAATTTTCCTTTGAGATTTATAAATTATATAGCTATCATTATTGTTGTTATTGTTATTATTATTTTTACACTATTTTATGGGATTCCCTAACATTCTCTTCTCACTTCTCCAGGCAAAAAACCTCACTTGCAAAAAGATATGTGGCACAAGAAACATTGCACTTTTTCCGTTGTTTCTCGAGACAGAAGGAGGCCTATATTATTAGAATAGAAAGTACTGTATTAAGCTATAATACACACACTGCCCGAAAGAACCACAGAAGATGTCAATCCAAATACTTTACTTAAAATGTCTTTAACAGACACATTTTAAAGACACATTTCAACAACAAACACATTTTAAAGAAAACGCCCAGCCTTGGTTGCAATGGATGCTGGCCTCCCTGTGACCCTAATAAGGCAAGTTCGCATGTGCGGGGAATGTGACGTCAAAGGTCACGTAGCCACTTGCTTTTGTATGTAAACAACATTGTCACACCTGAACAACTACCATTAAAGTGCACTTTAAGCCTTAAAATGTCATAATGCCAGGTGTGCGTTGTGTCATATTGAATTGCGGAACAGCCTGTGCCATCTTGAGTGATGGGAAAAGCAAACTTGCAGCGAAAATGGCTGTAAGTTTGGGACAAGTGTGTGTACATGCTCGCTGCCTTTCATGTCATATACTTTCCCAACAGAGCTGAAGAATCCAGATGTAAGTAATTGTTGGATTAAAGCAGTAAGTTTATAGTCAAATTATGTTAATTAGTATTCTATTTGGTGTAGAGTCCACAATTAATTTTGTTCTTCAACTGAGCCGACGATCGGCGATAGGCAGGCCTGGACGTTGTCCCGATTAGGCCTACTATGGTATAGCAAGGGCGTCAAACTCGTGCCACAAAGGGCCATGTGGCTGTTGGTTTTTGTATCAACCAAGCAGCAGCACACCTGACTTTGCTCATTTAAACAAAAGATTTGAGTCTTCTGGCAGTTGATTGGTCAATCTGTGTGCTCTGTCCAGATGCCTGTCCTGACACAACTCTTTAACAAGGGACAGAAACACGCTGATGGCTTTGCAGCCTACTCTTTATGAAAGTCAGCAATGGTTCTTTAACATGCCTCTCACCATAGACAGTGAGAGACATGGCCGGGCTTTGATGACCCAGTTAGCTGCACTGGGGAGACAGTGACAACCTTTGGAGAGTGGAAGTCATACCCCCAACCTTAGGATCAGCGATCCAGTGTCCTTGACCACCAGGCCAAAACTGCTCTAACAAGAGATCTGCTGTGTCAGTATATATACAAGGGGCCACTTTGTCACAGCGTCAACTTCTGTTTCCCAGCCTTCCTTAAAAGCCTAAGGGGTCGGGAATTGTCAGGATTTCCCCTTCACTACAAATGTCAGCAAGCTGGCATAGTCATGCTGGATCTGATCAGATTCCTCAACTTTTGGCAGGATTATTGGCAAATTATGTAGACAAAAAAACTGGCAAATGCAAACACAACTAACTTACATTTGCGGGAACAACCAGGAAGACCCCTATGCGTACAATGTGCTCGTAGATTTGGAACTTGCCATGAATTAAACGTATTGAAAGAGCACTGTTAATTGACATTAAGGTTAAAATCCACTATTTTGATAGTTTGTTTGGTAGCTGTCATGCCATGATGCTTTGCACCAATCGCGATCCGAAACCAGTTTATTAGGATTAAGATATTGATTAAGATATTAAGATAAAGAAGATATTACTTTTACTCCTAGATAATATCTTAAAAAAATGGCTTAGAATCAGTCTGGTGTGAAGTTTTACTCAAAAAAACAAAACCAATAATAATAAAAACTGCATATAGACCCCTACCCAATCAAATATCTTAGATCTTTTTCAAGACTCCATTTCCACAGTTAGAGCTGATCTAGAAATAATAATTTTAGGAGATTTTAATATAGATTATAAACAAAAAACTAAACTCTGGAAAAATTATTGCAACATTCTAGATATTCAGTTTAGTTCATTTTCTGTAACCACTTTATCCGAATTAGGGTCGCAGGGAGGCTGGCGCCCATCCCAGCCAACTTCGGGCGAGGGCAGAGTACACCCTGGACAGCTCGCCAAGCCATCGCAGGGCGGAAACACGCCGACGGCTTTGCAGCCTACTCTTGTCGAAAGTCAGCAATGGTTCTTTTACATGCCTCACACCATAGACAGTGAGAGACATGGCCGGCCTTTGATAACCCAGTTAGCTGCACTGGGGAACATTCTAGATATGTTTGACCTAAAACAGATAATTGAAACTGCTACTAGGTTAACAGCTAACACATTTACTTTACTTGATCACATCTTCTGTAATCAAGAAGAAAAAATCTGTCAAATGGTGTTATACCACTTGCTTTTAGTGATCATAGTGCAGTCTATTGCTCTTGCAAAATTGTCAAAGGTCAATTAAATATGAAACATACGTAATGTGGTAAAAATAAGATCTTTATAGTAAAGATATTTTTTGTCAAAAACTGGCTGACGTTGACTGGCGTGATGTAACTGGATGTAACGATGTAAATATTGCATGGGGTGTATTTAAAATAATTGTGATTAAATTTATAAACACTGTAGCACCAAAAAAGGAAAATAGCGTAAAACATTCAACAGATCCCTGGATAACTGTGGAAATCCTAGACAAACTTAGACAGAAAGATAAAATATATAAATATAGAAAAGACACAATTAATTCAATTTTATATAAAGAATACTGTCATCTAAGAAATTCTATACAGAGTGAAATTAGGAAAGCTAAAACCTCATATCTCTCAGATAAAATTGAAGAATATAAAGACGACAGTAAAAAGTTATGGAACACCCTAAAAAGCCTAGGTAATAAATCTGTCTGTCTGTCTTCTTTTCGGCTTTTTCCCTTTTACTTGGGAGTCGCCACAGCAAATCATCTGATTCGCACGTTTGATTTGGCAGAGGTTTTTACATCGGATGCCCTTCCTGTCACAACCCTTTTTAACAAGGGACAGAAACACGCTGACGACTTTGCAGCCTACTCTTTACGAATGTCAGCAATGGTTCTTTTACATGCCTCTCACCATAGACAGTGAGAGACATGGCCCGCCTTTGATAACCCAGTTAGCCACACTGGGGGGGGGGGACAGTGACAACCTTGTGGAGAGTGGGACTCGAACCCCCAACCTTTGGATCAGCGATCCAGCGCCCCATACCACTAGACCACCACTGCCCTGGTTATAGTAATAAATCTAAATGCAGTAATCCAATTGTATGAGAAAATGACGGTAAATTAATCTATGATTCTTTTTCAGTTGCTACCTTCATTGACAATTTTTTTTTATATATCAGTAGCTAGAACACTTGTAAATATGTTACTTGTTTCTAAAATAAATACTCTACACATTAAAATATATTACATTTTTTCTTTACAACGAGCTAAATATTGAACCAAATAGTCTCAAACTACAACCAGTTTGTGAGGAGTTTATATTCAAAGAAACAAGTAAACGCAATCCATATAAAAGTACAGGACTTGACGACATTGGTCCACGGTTTTTAAAAGATGGTGCAGAAATTAAAAAAATTCCTGTAACTAGTATTGTAAACTTATCAATTTGTACAAATACTGTACCCAATGAGCTAAAATCAGCCAGAGTTACTCCTTTACATAAGAAACATAGAAATCTAAATGTAGGAAACTATAGACCAAGAAGCATTTTGTGTTGTATTGCTAAAATATTAGAAAAAAAGTGGACATCATCGAATTATAAAGTATTTAACTGAGAGGGTAAGTCTGTTGGGTTTTTACTCCTGAGCCTAGTGGCTTAGCCTCATGATTCATCAGGCTGGTACTTATCCCCGGTTTCTGTAGCGTGAAGTGACCAGGAGTTCAACTTCCCCTGGATGGGACACTAGTCCATAGCAGGTTACCTTCCCAGTATATTTTTACTGGTACCCAGTTATACTGCTGGGTGAACAGAGGCACACTTGTGGTTGAGACCTTGCCCAGGGGTCTTAGCACAGTGAGGGTCTCAGTGGGATTCAAACTCACAACCTCCCGATCATGAGTGTAGCACCCTAACCACTATGCCACTGGCCCCACATTTATGAACATCAGTCAGGGTTTAGAAAAAGTTTTTCAAAAGGTACCTGTCTAACCTGGCTTACTGATTACATAAAGAAACAATATTCAAAGGGCCGGTATACCGGAATTGCACTCTTAGATGTACAAAAAGCATTTGACTCTGTAAAACATGAAATTTTATGCAAAAAACTCTCAGCTGTAGGAATCCAACCTGATTGGTTTGAATCATACTTATTAAATAGAAAGCAAGTTGTCATGGTTAATGACTGTATAAGTGATTCAGAAAATATTACTTGTGTAGTTCCCCAAGGTAGTATATTGGGGCCACTGTTGTACCTATGTTATGTAAACGATATGCCAACTTGTATGATAAACAACTGTAAATTACTATTGTATGCAGATAATAGCATGTTGATTGTGTCAGATAAAGAGCCCAACAAAATGATAAATGTACTTGGGAAGAGTAATTTAAAAATATTCTTCCAGATTGAAATTTCTTGACAGACAAACCAGTGTACTTAATAAAAACACAAGAAAAAACACTGTGTAATGCACTAGTATTGTGTCATATGGAATATGCATCAACAGCTTGGTACAGTGCTCTATCTAAACCTTTAAAAAACAAGTTACAACTTGTACAAAATAAATCTGTCAGGTTTATATCTAAAATGGGGCCTAGAACACATGAAGGATATAACGAATTAAAAGACCTTGGATGGCTGAATGTAAAATATCACTAAACTCAATTAAGATTAAATTTAATGTATAAAATTTTTAACAATACCGCACCTAAATATTTATGTAACAATTTTAGAAGACTAGTTAATATTCATAGTCATAATACAAGAAATACTGTAGTATGTAGGGTTTTTTATCTTCCAAATGTTAAAAATGCACTTTCAAATACTTTTTATATACTGTACAGGGTATAAAAGGCTGGAACAGTCTGCCTCTGAATGGTCAAGCTCGTCCATCTTTAAATATCTTCAAAAAAATCAATAAACAAATATTTAGATAATAAAACCAGAGAAGAGTATGAGCCTTCATTTCTATTTCCATAACTTAATAAGTGACTATCATGTAACTTTGTATTTACCAGTATTATATTACTGTATATCTATTGACTTAAATAAGCTCCTTTTCAGTGTAACTTATTAATCTTAATACTGTACCGTAATTCACATGATAAGTGCCCAGGGCGCTTAAAAAAATCGAACTGCACGTGATAAGTGCCCAGGGCGCTTAAAAAAATCGAACTGCACGTGATAAGTGCCCAGGGCGCTTAAAAAAATCGAACTGCACGTGATAAGTGCCCAGGGCACTTAAAAAAATCGAACTGTTCCTTTAAATATTTTCCGGATGTAAAAATCGAGCCAATCTACATGAATGTCAACTTTAGCACATGGCACATTGAACCAATCAACACAAGGGTGAACTTTAGCACTTGGCATGGTTGAAAAGAAGTTAGTGAGCAGGAGAATCGGGAGAAAAATACTCGTCATCACTTTCTGATAGGTCCCTATCTGGCTTATGGCTCCATTCATTCAGAGCATCCCATTTTTTACCAGTTTTGCTGTAGCAGTTTCTAATGGTTCACCTTGTTGGACATTTACCAAGAGAACACTGCAAAATATTTTCCTGTTTTTTTAAAGCACAGCGGAAAGATCAAGTGTGTTGTTACTGATTAACATTATAGACATTTCCCAGTGGCAGGGGGTCTTGAAATACCGTCTAAACTCACCTTTACAGGCAGTGAGCACCTCATTTTACCGTTACAGAGACTGATCGAATAAAATTGGTAAGTTTGATCTATGATTTTGCTCCCAGTACACGTGGGCGGTTATTAGATGTAGGATAAAAAACAATGGGGGGAGGGGGGGGGGTGTTTCGCTTATTGGAGCAGGATGCTTATTACGTTGGATACTGTAATAATGAAAATAATTTTTGCTTTTTATGCCATCTAAGAAACCCAAAATTCTAAACTATTTTCTTCTTCTTCTTCTTTCGGCTGTTCCCTTCAGGGGTCGCCACAGCGAATCATCCGCTTCCATTTCACTCTATCCTCTGCATCTTCTTCTCTTACACCAACCACCTTAATGTCCTCCTTCACCACATCCATAAATCTTGTATTTGGTCTTCCTCTAGGCCTTCTGACTGGTAGTTCCAATCTCAGCATCCTACTACTAATATACTGACTATCCCTCCTCTGTACCATCTCAATCTAGCTTCTCTGACTTTGTCTCCAAAACATCTTACATGTGCTGTCCCTCTGATGTACTCATTCCTGATCCTATCCATCCTCGTTACTGAGAACCTCAACATTTTCATCTCTGCTTCCTCCAGTTCTGCCTCTTGTCTTTCCCCCAGTGTCACTGTTTCTAACAATACAAGATTGCTGGCCTGAACACCTTCTTGTACACTTGTCCTTTCATTCTTGCTGATACCTTCCTATCACACATCACACCGGACACTTTTCTCCAACCATTCCAACCTGCCTGCCTATAAACTATTGAATGGTATAAATTATTATTGACTGATATGTGGGCACTATGTCTGTCTTCCTTTCGGCTTTTCCCCTTTTACTCGGGAGTCTCCACAGCGGATCATCTGATTCTCACGTTTGATTTGGCAGAGTTTTTTATGTCGGATGCCCTTCCTGTCACAACCCTTTTAGCAGGGGACAGAAACACGCTGGCGCCTTTGCAGCCTACTCTTTACGAACGTCAGCAATGGTTCTTTTACATGCCTCACACCATAGACACTGAGAGACATGGCCCGCCTTTGATAACTCAGTTAGCTGCACTGGGGATATGGGCAATATATGTATGTGTATTTTTGCAAATGTTGAAATCAAATAAAATCAATCAATCAGTCAATCAATGAAGCGGTTCAGAAAATGAATGTATGACCCTTGGCATGGAACTGTAAAAATCTCCTTGCGCCACGAGAGGGCGATCGTGAACCTCCTCTATGGTTTACCCGGCATGCACCTGCTGCGTTTGCCAGCCGTCTTGCCGCTGCAGCAAATATGGCGGTCGTCAGTAAGTACTTAACAGCAAAGAATTCCTCAATAGCTGCCGGTGTCCTGTTTGTTCTGTATTTACTGAAGCAAAAACGAAGGTCGTCAGGATTGAACAGGTGTGTAACGCGTCAATGAACTTTTGTTATTTGTACATAGCGACACACACACACACACACACACACACAGAGAGAGAGAGAGAGAGAGAGCACTTTGAGTGTCAGAGAATGGTTAGCTTTAGCTTAGCTGTGTCACACTTGACCTGCTACAGATGATGAACGGTCAGTATGCTAACGGTCAGTCTAGTGTTGTCTCTGTATGGATACACTACTGACAGGAATTCATGACCGATTAGGATGTATTCCTGTTCGGATGGTATGACGAGATGACGTCACGGATGTATTTATTTATTTATTTATTTATTTTCGGTGCACTCACTTTCTGTAGCAGTGGAAATAGTTCATTGATAGTTAAAGCAGGTTGGGGTCGAGAGAGACTCGATCTCACACCCTTACGACCATTTCACTTCCTGACAAATAATCACACACTACAGGCAAATCTGACAAAACACAGCCGAGGAGTTTATCTAACATCTCGATTTTTTTAATTACATTTCCGAACAGCAAGAAGAGCTCATCAGAATTGATCTTGAACAATGAAGTAAGTCACCAGATTTTTTTCTTCTCTTTTTCATTCATTTTCTGAACTGCTTAATCCTAATTAGGGTCACAGGGAGGTTGATGCCCATCCCAGCTGACTGGGCGAGTACACCCTAGACAGCTTGCCAGGTCATGACAGGGCCAACACTCATGCACGCATGGCGAGCATATGCAAACTTCACACTGAAACACTCGAGCTGGGATTCGAACCCAGGACCTTCTTGCCGTGAGGCGGGTGTGCTAACCATTACACCACCATGCCACCTCACCAGGTTTTGATTAAAAATTATTATTTTTTATACCTGCAAACTTCTTGTTGTTGTTCATTGTGTCCTAAACACACTTTCAGTTGAACATACAAAGTAGATTAATGCTGTGTCATTGTCAGGCAGCATGTTGTTGTAGTGGTTGGCACCTTCGCCTCAAACCAAGACAGTCCCGGGTTTGAGTCCCAGGCCCGGGGGTTTTCTCTGTGGAGTCTGCATGTTGTCCCTGTGCTTGCATGGGTTTTCTTTGGGCACTCCAGTTTCCTTCCACATTCCAAAGACAAGTATTGGACTGTTGTAAATTGCTCCAAGGTGTCAATCAATGTGCATGTGTTGGTCCTGCGATGGTCTGGTGAGCTTTTCAGGATGAACCCTGTCTTCACCCGTTGTCGGCCGAGATAGGCTCCAATCTCCTTGCTAGCATAATTGGGTTAATCAGTTTGGCAAATGAGTGAGAGATAAATATGTCATATTCGGTATAGATTCAGGTTTTGTGATTCTTTGTCATTGATTTCAGAAAAATAAAAATTTGAAAACTGGCTCCAAGTACAGTCTTATTAATATTTTATTAAAAATTATTTTCTCAAATTTTCAGAAAGAGCCTAAAAAGGATCGGGCAGCTGTGGATGGAGTGTTTTTTTCCCGAATCTTACGAATACTCGGGATCATGGTTCCAGGACTCTTTTGTAAAGAGGTGACGTATTAAATGGATTGTTTGTTGTCATTCACAATTAATACACTGTGCAGGTGAAGTGATAATGATGCAGTTAGTGATGGATGACTTAATAACATTTAAGGTGTAACTTCACGCTAAACTCACACACATCATAGGTTTTTTTTATTTCTAAAATTTGCTTTTAAACATGTACCTTAAAGTGATGAGACTGATTGTTTTTATATCAATGTTACAGATTGAATGGAAATTATTATTAGTTTTCCATTTCCTGAATTAGTCATGTCTGTTTTATAGTTATATCATTTTTTTATGATATTTTGTTTACAAAAAGTCAGAAATATCAATCAATAACAGCATTGTTTTTCTATTGCAATTAGTGTATATAAAATGCATAATAATTCTATATCTTGTTTACATTATACCAAGCATTGGTACATATACAGTATACGTGCAAATAGTGAGCTTGTCCTCTCATGACTATTATTATATGCAGCCTAAACTGTCATATTTTATTTCATAGTCCTGGTACCTGATCATGATTGCAGTGATGCTGGTGGCTCGGACCTACTGTGACGTGTGGATGATTCAGAATGGCACAATGATTGAAAGGTTGTATTCTAACACTTAATTGGAGGAAGTTGGTGAAAAGTCATAAGTAAAAGTAATTACTTTATAAATATATTTCAATGGCACATTTAATTGTCTGGACACATTCTGAGTCTATTTGTATCTTTCACAGTGGTATCATTAGCAGAGATATCACACTATTCAAAAGGCACTTTTTTTCCTACATTGCAGTCATTCCAGGGGTAATGTTACATCATGTGGCTTTGGCTATGAAACTATATCAGACTAATATATGTGTGAAATTGTACTTTTGAGCTAATGTATGTCAGTTTACTGATTATAACCAAGAATATCAATTAAACCAGACTAGGCCTTGCATTACACATAAATGGCAACTAATATGCTACTTAGCCGTGTTGGTTTTTCATATTGAAATACAGATCTCCTCTGATGGCATGTGGTACTGTTGCGTGCTCATGCACACACACACACACACACACACACACAAATACAAGACATCTTTGCATGGTATTGCATGTTTTTAATCATCACTTTTGATATTTAAAGATGTCCTCCTTATTTGTGTGCATGTTGTGGTTTACAGTGCAATTATTGGTCGCTCCACAAAAGATTTCAAGAAGTATTTGTTCAACTTTATGAGGGTCATGCCAGTTGTAAGTCTTTTTTTTTTTTTTTTTTTTTTTTTTTTTAAATACTGCTTCGTTATACCTTAGCATTTTAGACTGCACCATGTTTTAGTGTAAGTATTTTAGGTTTTACTTTTGAAAGGACGTAGAATGTCAGAGGAGACCTGGTCATGTACACCAGTCAGCTGTAAGAGTAACTCCACATGACTGTTCTGTGGCTAATTCGGTCTATACACAACAAACTGCAATGCACTGTGGGTTCTGACTCCTTTTTATTATAGCTAGTGTTCATCGTTTCAGCAGATTGTGCTTCATTGTAGTTCTGTGGGACCAAACTAGACCGATTTGCTCTCCCTCTTCACAAGCATCAGTGAACCTTGTGCACCCATAACACTCTGTCCAGGTTATTGGTTGTCCTTCTTTAGAAAACCTTTGTTAGGTACCTAGCACTGCACCCCACAAAACCTCATATTTTGAAGATGAATAGTCCGAGTTGTTTATCTGTCAACAATGTGACCCTTCTTAGTCACTCAGATCTTCATGCTTGCTCATTTTCTCTGCTTTCAACTTATCAAATTTTGAGAACTGACATCACCTGTCAAGTGGCCGTAATGTTTTTAATGTAATGGCTGTTCATAGCTTACTCATCTCCAAAACAATAGGCCTTTTTGGGTGTTCCTGTTATGTAATGGAACGTGCCCACCAAAGGTGATCAAAGGAAGGACAACCAGGAAACTGGCAAGAGTGCCATGGGTGCCCAAAACTCACTGATGCACTGATACCTCAGAAAAGCTATTGTAGCACAAACTGCTAAAACTGTTAGTGCTGGCTATGAGAAAAAGACACAAGACATGGTTTGTATGGGCACTTGAATACCTTGAAAAGTACTTGAAAAAAAAACAAAAAACATTATTTTCAAGGGCCCTGGAATTTACATGCCACTTCTTGAAAACCAATGGTTTTCTGAATTCATTCGTGAGTAATACTTGATTTTTAGCTTTGGGTCCATCTGCGAAATAAATGTATAACATTTTATTAGAAACCTCTGATTTTTGTATCTTTTCTACATCAAAGTCACAGAAAATCAATGGTTGTCAAGTATCGTCTGCGAGCACATATTTCCAGAAGTTCCGCTTTACGACACAAAATTATGGAAGATTCTCGATCTGTTTTACGACATACAGATCCTATTTTCGGCAGCTTGGTAATGGCATTGCAGGCGACCTTTGCGCTCGTCACAAGTGAATAAATATTAATAAGAAAGCTTAAGAGGACTGTATTATACCAACAGCCACAATGCCAGGTGGTCAGTGTATATTTGAAGCAGAATGGCAGGAGAACAAAGCCTACAGTGATTGGATAGACGTCGGCAAAAGCCAGAATCATGCATTTTGCAATGCATGCGAAAAAAACATTGCAGTTGGTGAGAAGCATTAAAGTCACACATAAAATCAATTGTCACCCACTCAAAAAAATAAAACAGTGAGATCAACTGTCACAAGCACTAACGTCAGCATTACCATGACTACGTCTTGGATCCGCAACTAGTACAGGTGTTGACCCAAAGTTGAAGAAACTGTTTACATATAGAGTTATATTTACATATATATTTAAGAAAGAATGTGGTCTTCTTGTTACAGTTTATAAAAATTATTGCATATTTTTTAGCAAAATGATAAATGATTTCATTTTATTTAGTTATTACATTGAAAACGTAATAGTTATTATTTTAAGAATGTTTATATTCTTACATATATTCATTTACAGTATGTTAAAATTATTGTATTTCATTCTTTGAAAGTCAGAAACAATATTTCCTGTTGTATTTTACTCTTTTAAACAGTACTAGAAAATAAAAATTTGTTCTTTGAAAAATGCTTGAATGACATTTGGCCCAAAGTGTGAGAATGTTGGCAATGATAAGAACACACAGAGCATTGCAGCTTTCTGCATGTGAAGCTGCTTAGGTGCCAACCAGTCAGGTGATGATAGCTGATTGGTGGATATCAACTGCCTTTAACTTCTGTTTAACAGTCTTCATTAATTATGGTCTTTTAACAAATAAACATCAGATTTGCTGTATATATTGACTCTAAATAAATATAGGAGACTCTAAATAATTTATAGTATACGCTAATATGTACTAACGGATAGCTGGTCCCTTTCCATTCTCTTGTTGCTAATGTAGCTGTGTCAGTGTAAACTTAGAGTTTAAACGTAGAGTTTTGCATTGCTGAATCCTACCTTTGCATTTGTATGAAAATGAGTAGTCACACACCAAATGACTCTTCCACCCTGTAGATCGCCCTGGTGAACAACTTTCTGAAGTTAGGATTGAATGAACTGAAGCTCTGTTTCCGTGAAAGACTCACAAAGCATCTATACGAGGAGTATCTGAAGTAAGAACCCTTATCTACAAGATAGTTTATAAGATCAAATCTCTCCCAGGTTTTTGTGTTTCTACTTTCTTAAGTCCTTATTATTTCAGAGGATATACCTACTACAAGATGGGAAACCTGGATAACCGAATTGCTAATGCTGATCAGCTGCTGACTCAGGATGTGGAAAAGTTCTGCAACAGCGTAGTCGACTTGTACTCCAATCTAAGCAAAGTACTTAAACATTTTAGACACTGAATTGTGTTTATGAAAATGATGTTCCGGTGTGTCTGATGAACAGACTTCCAACTATATTTTCTCTTTTAGCCCCTTCTAGATATTGGCCTCTATATCTTTAAGCTGACGACTGCTATCGGAGCTCAGGTAGAATTAAACTCGTCAAAGCACATCTGGAACACAGAAAGCACACATCTAGCAGGCAGTAACTACATGTCATATAATTCCTTATGTCAGGGCCCTGCCTCTATGATGGCCTACCTGCTCATCTCAGGCCTCTTCCTGACAAGGCTGAGGAGACCTATCGGAAAGATGACGGTCATCGAGCAGAAGTATGAGGGCGAGTACCGATTTGTCAACTCCCGGCTCATCACCAACAGGTGACCTGCAAGATTTCAGTGCTGAATGATATAGTGTACATTTTATTGTTACACAAGTAGTGCTGTTTAAGTTCATTTTTATTCACTGGTGATGTTCCTTAGTGAGGAGATTGCATTTTACAATGGAAATGTCAGAGAGAAGCAGACAATACACAGCACCTTCAAGAAGCTGGTAAGAACATTCTCAGTGTTTATCCCATGCCAAGTTCTACAGATGTTGGAATGATCGCTAAATCGTAATTTGCTTAATGTACTTTATTCTCAGGTTGACCACTTGCACAATTTCATATTTTTCCGCTTCTCCATGGGGATGATAGACAGCATCATTGCTAAATGTAAGTAAAAGCTGGTTGTGAACACATGCTCTTACTAATAATCAGTCTTCCTTAACACACTCTCAGTGTAAATGTAAACTTTGTTTATTGTGTGTGCAGACCTGGCTACAGTGGTTGGTTATCTGGTTGTGAGCCGACCATTTCTAAACCATTCCCATCCGCGGCACCTTCACAGCACACATGCAGAACTGCTGGAGGTGAGTTGACGTAACTTGCACATGGTGTTACATATTAGTCAGATTATAATTATTATTATGGGTACTAATATACGATAAAAATTAACAGCCATGGTTCCTGCCATCATGCAGTGTTACATTGGTTTCATATGTTAGCATTTATATAGTAGACGTAGACTGTAGATATACTTGTTTTTATAACCGTGTAGACGACTGGCTGAATTCTGAACATACACGTACAAATACATACCCATGTTCTTTGTGTGCTACTGGTGGATTCCACCAGAGGACAGACTAGATCACACATTTTCATTTTTTTGCTGCAAACATCACATCACAACTTGATAGCCCCCACCCCCAGCTGTTCATGTACCTATTGAATCTCGAAGACATGTTGTGTTACTTTTTTAAGGTGTTCACGGCAAATGCCCTCAACAGATGCAGGGTATGTGAAAGACACATATTTCCCCCTTAATTTTTTACAGCTTTAGGAATTATACAGCTTCTCAGTTTAAAATTTTGACCTTGTCATCTATGTTCTATTTCGAATTAAATATTGAAATTTGGCACTTCCACATCATTGCATTCAGTTTTTATTCACATGTCGTATAGTGTCCCAACTTTTTTGGAATCCAGTGTGCGTGTGTGTGTGTGCGTGTGTGTGTGTATGTGTATACATACATACAGTGAACCCTCACTTTTCATGGTTAATGGGGATAGAGACCCTATGTGAATGCTGAGTTTCCGCGAAGTAGGGTCACCCCCCCCCCCCCCCCCCCCCCCGACTGACTTATACATACATGTATATGTGTACAGTGGTACCTCGACTTGTGAAATTAATTCGTTCCGAGGACAAGCTCGGAAGTGAAAACATTCGTTAGACAGGCATGTGATTTTTCTGTCTAAAGTCGGAGTTCCGTCTTTTTAATCTCCATATTAAAAAAAATAAAAATACAGTGGTACCTCAACTTACAAGTGTCCCTAATAACAGATTTTCCATAATACAAGCTTCGATCCCACCAAAAATCTGCCTCATCCAAGGAGCAAATTTTCTACTCACGAGCTCTACTGGGGAAATAGCTTTTCCGGGTTGATTAGCCTTGTGTTCCTTCCTCTGTGCTCTGAGAATGCCTTGTTCGGTGCTTCTCAATTATTTTCTGTTATGCACCCTATAGTAAGAAAAAAAAAAAATTAAGCCCCCCCGCAGCACCCTGTTCGCAACTTTAACAGGCATGTGATTCTTCCACGAAATATCGGAATTCCGATTTTTTCATTGGCCCAGTTTAAAAAAAAAAAAAATGAGCCGAATATTAGGGGTGTCATTGAAAACCTATTATTGGTATCGATATATTGATTAAAAAAATTTCCGATGCATTGAAATATTGCTGTACTCTTCCATAAATGCATTAAATAGAACAGACTAAGATATATTACAGTAGTTTGTATAATGCATTGAATACAGTGAGTCATCGACTTACGACCTATGCGAGTTTCGTCTGATCGACTTGACGACCGCAAAAGTGGTGAAGCATGATTCATGGCAGTGCAGTGTGAGTGTTGTGTACGATGATTGTTTGTGCTGCCGGCAGCGCCAGCATCTTAAAAGGCCAAGCAGGAGATGATGTAGCTTCACTTTCTAACTGCTCAGAGCAAAGGGTTAGGGTCGCCGATCGAGCAGTTAATTTTGAGGTATGTTTGAGAATTTTCTTGTCTAGTTTCCGATTTATATTTTTCAAATTATTGTGAATGCATGCATGCTTCAGGTGTAGGACGTTTACTCCGTGAACTGAATCAAATGAGTCGACTCTATGGTCACTGAATCATTTTTCTGCTGTTTAGAATAAATTAATTATTGCCGCATTAACTCACCAGTTTTTCGAAATTAACTTATGTAAATAGGCATTGTTATTCAGAGTTTATAAACAGCAGCGGGAGTGTGTGCTCGTGTAATTAGCCAATTAATATTGGAAATGTAAAACTATGAATCTGAGACTCGACCGAAACGCCTCAGCATCCAGGACAACAAACTTTCCAAGCAGCCTCCGTAAGGACAGTTCAGGCTCCACGAAAGGAAACAAGAAAGTGCCATGCACTTAAACAAGTGACATGCCAAGCAGTAAAGATAAAGAAACATTAATAAAAAAAACTTGGGTCATGTATAGCATGTCATATGTATACTTTGTTTCCAGATTGTGTTTAAAGATAATGACTGTTAATAAAGTGTTGTGAGGCGGGACATATCTATAAGACTGACTATTTGATTTGTGACTGTGACACTTTGATTAGTGTTGGAATCTCACATGATAAACCCTCAAATTCAGGTACAGTATGTATATGGAGATTAGAAATTAAACTTTCTAGAGCGCTTTCAGTGTCATGAAATAGCCTTTCCCCCTTCTGAAATGCTTAAAACCTAGGAGCTTTGGGGGAGGAGCTTTGCCCCCCTTGTCCCCCCACCAGGGTTTCACCCTAGACCCGACTGCGCCCCCCAGACTTCTGGCTGATTTTCAGATATTTTGGTGATGGCAAATTACATGCCTGCTTTAAATAGCGTTTACTTCATACTGTTTGCTCGGTGCTTTTTCTCTACACCATAGAAAACACAGTGAGAGTGCCACTGCCACTTAGTGTAGAGCATGCGCAATCTTCTTCTTTTCCTTTTGGCTTTTTCACTTTTTTTTTTTCAGGAGTTGCCACAGCGAATCATATGATTTGCATTTTTGATTTAGCATAGGTTTTTATGTCGGATGCCCTTCCTGATACACCCCTTTAGCAAGGGGCAGAAACACGCTGGCGGCTATACAGCCTACTCTTTATGAAAGTCAACAATGGTTCTTTTACATGCCTTTCACCACAGACAGTGAAAGACATGGCCGGCCTTTGATAACCCAGTTAGCTGCACTTGGGGTGGACAGCGACAACCTTGTGGAGAGTGGGACTCGAACCCCCAACCTTAGGATCAGCGATCCAGCGCCTTTTACCACCAGGCCACCACAGCCCCCAAAGTATGCGCAATCACATTTATAATTAAAAAAGCATGTTCCCTGCGTGTATGCCTCGGCTCTCCTCTCCGCGCCAGCTAGTAGCGTGCACACGCACAAAACAAAAGGTTTTCTTTGTCCACGTGGCCGATCTGTGTAAGGAGTATGTGACAAATG
The DNA here is from genome assembly GCA_024760905.1 of Plotosus lineatus. Taxonomy (NCBI): domain Eukaryota; kingdom Metazoa; phylum Chordata; class Actinopteri; order Siluriformes; family Plotosidae; genus Plotosus; species Plotosus lineatus. The sequence goes on from CM045728.1 coordinate 39,284,156, forward strand.
CATCAAAGTATGGTCTGAGAGCCAAAAAGAAACCATCAGTTCAGCATTTTTCAAGTTAAGACATTATCATGGACCCAGTTAATGGAAACCTGTGCCCATTGGAACCCATTGGAACTTCTAGCAAAAGGTACAGTGAACACCTGCAGCAGTTGGAAGTAGAGAGAGATGCAAAGAGGCAGAAGTTGGCAGTAAAAGCCAAGAAAGAAGCTTCAAAGGCAGAGGCCAAAAGGAAAATGCAAGCTGCCCTGAAGTTTCCTAGGAAAGCTCATGTAAGGGCAGGCCGAGCAAATAAGTTTGTGAAATAAACATAGGGAATACATTGTATGCAAATATTGAATATGAATGTGAAACGAACACGCAAGTAATGTGTTGTATGTGGTCTTGACAAGTCATTATGATTCATTTAGATGAGGTATGTGGCCTGTTAATATTTTTCTTTGCTTTGAACACGAAAACATTTTCTACAAATTGGTGCTGCCTCTGCTAATTTTTGCATGTTCAGTTGCTGAAAAACCAGGAGCTTCTGGGCGCTTTCTTGTCCCCCACCAGGGTTCCACCTTGGACTTGGTTCAGGGCCTGAGGCCCCAAGACCCCGGCTGAACTTCAGTATTTTTCTGTTGAATCAAATCACATGCCTGGTTACATGAAGCAGAAATTCCCATAGGAAACAATAGAAAACCAATTAATCCCTTCCAACCCCCTCCCAAACACATAAATTGACACAAACATATTTTTGATGTAATATATTTAAGATAACAATAAACATTTTACAATAATAACACATGTACAGTAACAATAATACTGTAATTAACAATAAATAATAATAAAACAAGAATGAACAATAAGTCAATAAACAATACAGTACAGTCGGCCCCTTACTTACAAAACGCCATGGATATGAAAATTCCGGGTTATGAAAAACATTTTCCTAAGTTTTCGTCCTTGGGATACGAAAACAACCTCCTCAAAAATCGCCAAATGTGCGCGAGTTGCTCTCTCATTGGCTGTCTCCCAACATCCTGCCTCGCTGTCCTCCCATTGGCCAGGAGGCAGCTGTTTCCCATACTTCCTGTACCCATACTTCCTGTTTGTCACATGCGTGAAGGAGAGTTGACTGTTGGCTTGTTTTGAGATTGATCATGCAGCGTTATATTTCGTAATCGCCGAAACCCCTCTACAATCGGAATGATATTGAACCAGAAGGAGACCTTAAAGCGGAAATACGGTGATGGAGGCAATTATTTCGGCACGATATTAAAACAGAGTGCTCCGTGGGAGAAGACCTCCAATCTTGCAAGGAAGCAAGTTAATATTGAATGAGGACCTCTGATCTTTCAAACAGGTACTGTAATTCCGCTTTAACTACAGTAGGCCCTAGACTATTTTCGGTTTTGCACCCAAGGTTTGAGTATTCGCTGACTTCCGAGCAACCGGCACGTGATTCAAATTCAGCCAATGGCTGTCCTCCTTTCTCCTGATTGGTTGAGCTGATGTCCCGCCCCTTTTTCCTCATTCGCGCACAAGTTGTCAATGAGCCTCTTTTTTGTGTGTGTTTTAATTACCAGTTAAGTTCTATGATACCACTCAAATGCTATGCATCTTCTCTGGCTAAGTGATAGAAAACGCTGACTGTCTCTTCTGAAGAAATGAGACTTTCTCCTGAGAAACGACGGTTTTCTCTGAACTGTTGTATTAAAATGTTTTTCCAGTACAGTCCCTAAGTTCATGTTTATGCGTGAGATTTTATGTTCAGTAGCATGTTTAACAAACGATACCAAAAGGATAAACTTTATTACAGTACTCTTCATGTCCTTTTACATTGAAGTTGGAGTGACATCTCCAAGATGGCGCTGCCCAGAGGGCGACGTCGCGGAGTTCTCAGAGTCAAATTGTTTCTTTGTTCGTTTTAATTTGTTTTATTTGTTGTTTTGTTTGTTCATGTTTTGCACTATGCTCGTCTACGACCAGTCAACTCTACTACAGCTATAAGATCGGAGTATCTTCGGGCGTGTATAACTAAGCAGAGCTAATATGCTATAAGCAGAGCTAATATGCTATAAGCAGAGCTAATATGCTATGGTAGGCAGCTCAATGCGAGCCGCACCCCAGGTAACAATAAGCCCAGGTGGGAAGGGGCCGAATGATGACTCCGGCGCTTGGGATTGCATGGGATGAAGGCCGTATAGCCGGCTGGTGCAATCGCCTTATCGGGTGTTCTCACCTCGAGCTATGTTTCATAGAAACGCAGTCCTGTAGATCCCTTTGCACTGCAATCTGAGCATGAAGCTCGTCCATCTTGTTTCGCAGGGACTGAACATTTTCAAGCAGTATGGCCGGAAGTACTAACCAAGCCTCTGAGAACTCTGCCTGGGCGGTTAGCATTGAGGTCCCATAGCATATTAGCTCATGATAGAAGTTGTTGCGTGCTTAGTTGCCCGAAGCTGAAGCTGCTCATAGCTGCAGTAAGGTGGACCGATCATTGACGAGCAGAGTGCAAGACATGAACAAACAAATAAAACAAATTAAAACAAACAAAGAAACTATTTGACTCTGAGAACTCCGCGACCTTGCCCTCTAGACAGCGCCATCTTGGAGACGTCACTCCAAGTTCAATGTAAAACGACATGAAGCGTAATAAAGTTTATCCTTTTTGTATCATTTGATCTCACGCACAAACATTCTAAACATTAACTTGGGTACTGTACTGGAATAATAAGTGAAAAAGACTTTTAAACAAGTGCTTTACAAAAAGTATATGCTGTATAATGTTTATATTTTACCATCAATGAATATAACAGTAAAATTGAAAAGTTTTTGTTAATCATTACTATATTTTACTACAATAATACTGTATTAATGAGTAAGACTGTCTTATAGAATGTGTTTCAGAAGCATATTTTAACGCATGTAATAGATACATAGTATTTACTTCTAACTGCTCATTCACGCATGTGACGTGATACATGGGGTTTTACTTCCGGGTACAGAACTCGCGGATTATCTTGATTCGCGTGAGGGTTCGGAACCGAATCCCCGCGAATCTCGAGGGCCTACTGTACAACATCCTGTCCATTTAAGCATTTAAATAGAATTGTTCCATCAGCTGCGTGTTGCATGTGGGCGGGGCCCGAGTTGTGTGTGTGTGTGTGTGTGTGTGTGTGAGACAGAGAGAGAGAGAGTGTGTGTGTGTGTGTGTGTGTGTGTGTGTGTGTGTGTGTGTGGCGTGTGCGTGCATGCATGCGTGCGCGCTTGTGTGTGTGTGTGTGTGAGAGAGAGAGAGAGAGAGAGAGAGAGAGAGTCAATCAGAGATGAAAGAAGGCTTAACTCTTTAGCTTTTAGTTTAGTCTTTTAAATTGTTTAATCCAGTAAATATTTAATAAATGTGGTGCATGTGAGCAAAACGTGGCTTATCTGGACCGCCGATCCCTCAAGGAATCAAGTTAAAGTTGAGTTTGGACCTCCGATCTGTCAAGTAGGGAATGCACTTTGAATTCCACCTCTTAAAATGCTCCGTCGTCCTGCTTGTGGGCAGAACCCGCAGCACCACAATAAACATTTAATGTGCATACAATACACATTTAATGTGTACTGTATTGTCTGTGTGTGTGTGTGTGTGTGTGTGTGTGTGAGAGAGAGAGAGAGACAGATGTGTGTGTGTGTGTGTGTGTGTTAATAAAAAATGTTTAATAATGGTTTAATTAATAATTATGTTCATAAAATGGTTTAATATGTACATAAAATGTTTAAATGGTTTAATAAATAACTTTCTTTTACTTTTAACACACATTTTATACAAAATTGGTGGACTTTTATAATTTTTAAAGGGTTTATGGGGTAGTCTTGGGAGCCTTGGAACGAATCAGGGGTTTTACATGTAAAATGCGCCCCTACTTACGAAACTCCTGCGTTACGAAAAAGGCTCTGGAACGGATTAATTTCGTAGGTAGGGGCGGACCGTAAGTGCATCTGAACTTAAGAATAGCACTGAGCATTAACTTTCAGTATTATTTTTATATACTTTTTATTTGTTTATTTGATTTTTTTTGGACTTTTCAACTGTTATTTCACTTTACTAATTATGATCACTTGTCTTCTGCTGCTTGGCTGCACTCCCATCGCCGTTGATCTCTTTTGACTTAATCCACAATAGGAGAAGCCTGTTCATCTCATCATCGAGTCCTAATCTTTCCTTAGATAAAATAGGAACCCTCTTTGCTGGTTTAACACTCTTCATCATGGCCTTGTGTTTGAGACTTGTACAGATGGTTGATGCATTCTTCCCATACTCCTTACATAGATCGGCCATGCGGACTCCTTTCTCATGTTTATCTACGATTTCAAGCTTCATTTCAAGAGAAATCGAGTTTCTTCTCTGAAATACATCAGTCACCTTTCTTACGACCTATCTTAGAAGCACTGCGATATGCACAATAAAAAAAATAAGACTAAAAAAGTCACAAAATTCGAACCACAGAAAAGAAAAACTTTTGTGCACTGCACGTGTCAAATGCCGGTGCAGAAAGGAGAGCAATGGAATGCATGCAGAGGAATACAAGGCTAATTGGCAGTCTCAGTGTTTTTTCGCGATGGTGTAGGGAAAATGCACCTAGCAAATGATATGAAGTGCAGTAAACACTATTTATAGTCGGGGGGGGGGTGTAAAAATGTTTTTTTTTTTTTCCCCCCCTTCCTTTTCCTTCCTATAAGGGGCATAACAGAAAATAATTGAGAAGCACTGCACATGGCATTTTCGGACTGCGGAGGAATACACATGGAAGAATACAAGGCTAAACAACCCTGAAAAGCCATTTCCCCAGCAGAGCTCGTAAATCAAAAATTTGCTGTTTGGATGGGGGAGATTTTTGGTGGGATCGAAGCTCGTATCATGAGAAATTCATTATTAGGGACACTCGTAAATCGAAATAGTAGTGGTAGTAGTAGTAGTAGTAGTAGGACTCCGTCAGTCCTTCCCGGTGCTAGAAGAGTGTCCCTCTCTGGCTCTCAGCTCTGTGCTCCACCAGTTCCCGCTTTAATTTGATTTCCATGTTTCTAGTTCTCTAGTGCCCATGCTATACTGCCTGTGCTCTAGTTCCTTCCCTGTGAACAATAAAGCGCAACCATTTTCATAGATGAAACGGGGAAATTGTAGTCACTGTAATAGAGATGCGAAACACAGAAATCAAATTAAAGCAGGAACTGATGGAGCACAGAGCTGAGAGCCAGAGAGAGACAATCTTCTAGCACCGGGAAGAGCTCTGCTAGTCTTTATAGCCTGTGATTAAATGAAATTCAGTGTGTGTCTTTAGCACTCCACCATCGTGTGAGAGCCTCGCTCCGCTCCAATGCGCAACTCTTTTTTGAGAGACACCATAACACACTGAAATAAAATCCACAGTGCAGTGAAAGAGTCTCTCACAACACAGACCATAACATAGTGTACTGTATTCAATAATTTTTTCACTTAATTTGCGGACCTATGGTATGAGTTACGGTACTGTTAACTTCTGTTCAAAAGACGACGGAATGGATTAAGACCATTTACATTATTTGTAATGGGAAAAGCGGATTTGGAATCCGAACAAATCGGAATCCGACCAGCCGTCTGGAGCGGATTAAGTTCGAGTACCGAGGCTCCACTGTTTGTCGAACTATGAGTAACTCCCTATCACAAAAATAACAAATGACTAGAGATATACTCATATCTTCTTCTTTTCCTTTCGGCTGTTCCCTTCAGGGGTCGCCACAGCAAATGATCTGCCTCCATCTCACCCTGTCCTCTGCATCTTCTTCTCTTACACCAACTACCTTCATGTCCTCCTTCACGACATCCATAAGTATCCTCTTTTGGTTTTCCTCTAGGCCTTCTGCCTGGTAGTTCCAACCTCAGCGTCCTACTACCAATATATTCACTATCTCTCCTCTGTACATGTCCAAACCATCTCAATCTAGGCTCTCTGACTTTGTCTCCAAAACATCTTGCATGCGCTGGCCCTCTGATGTACTCATTCCTAATCATATCCATCCTCGTTACTCCCAAAGAGAACCTCAACATTTTCATCCCTGCTACCTCCAGCTCTTCCTCCTGTCTTTTCCTCAGTGCCGCTGTTTCTAAACCAGACAACATCGCTGGCCATATCACCATCTTGTACACTTTTTACACTTTTCCCTTCATTATTGCCGATACCCACCTATCACACATCACACCGGACAATTTTATCCAACCATTCCAACCTGCCTGCACACGCTTCTTCACCTCTTTTCCACACTCTCCATTGCTCTGGATTGTTGAGCCTAAGTAACATCATAGTCCATGGAGATTCTTGTCTAACCTTGTCTGTCCATTACCAAAGCAAACAAAAAGGGGCTCAGAGCTGATCCTTGATGCAGTTCCACCTCCACTTTGAACTCTTCTGTCACGCCGACAGCACACCTCACCACTATCTTACATCTCTCATACATGTCCTGCACCAATCTAACATACGTCTCTGCCAGTCCTGAATTCCTCATTCAGTACCACAGTTCTTTTCTCCGCACCTTATTATATGCTTTCTCCAGATCCACAATGGCACAATGCAGCTCCCTCTGACCATCTCTGTACTTCTCTATTAACATCCTCAAAGAAAACACTGCATCTGTGGTGTTCTTTCTTGGCATGAAACCAAACTGTTGTTCACAAATGCTGACCTCTGCCTAGTCGGATGAGATTTCCTTTCGGCTTTTTCCCTAGCTTCCACTATTCTTTCCCATTACTTCATCGTATGGCTCATCAACGTTATCCCTCTGTAGTTGCCACAACTGTGCACATCTCCCTTGTTCTTAAACATTGGTACCAGCACACTTCTCCTCCATTCATCCGGCATCCTCTCACTCTCTAAGACCTTGTTGAATGTTCTTGTCAGAAAATCTACTGTTACCTCTCATAGACCCTTCCATACCTCCACAGGGGTGTCATGAGGACCAGCTGCCTTCCACTTGACATCCTCTTCAATGCCCTCCTCACTTCCCTCATACTAATCTTTATCAGTTCCTGGTCCTCAATGGTGATCTCTTCTTTTTTTTTTTTTTTTAATTTTTTTTTTTTACCTCTCATTTTCCTCATTCATCAGCTCTTCAAAGTACTCTTTCCATCTTCCCAGCACACTTCTGTCATCAGTCAATACATTTCCCTCTCTGTCTTCATCACTCTAACTTGCTGCACATCCTTCTCATCTCTATTTCTCTGCTGTGTCAACCTGTATAAATCATTTTCTCCATCCTTACTGTCCAACCGAGCATACAAGTTATCATGTGTTCTCTGTTTGGCCTCTCACACCGCTACCTTCGCCTTACATTGTGTCTCCCTGTACTCCTGTTTACTCTCTTCAGTCCTCTCTATGTCCCACTTCTTAGCTAACCTCTTCCTTTGTACACACTCCTGCACTTCCTCATTCCACCACCAAGTCTCCTTATCTCCTGTCCTTCCAGGGGACACACCAAGTACTCTCCTACCTGTCTCCCTGATCACAGTAGCTGTGGTTGTCCAGTCATCTGGAAGCACTTCCTGACTACCCAAAGCCTGTTTCAACTCCTCCTTGAAGACAACACGACACTCCTCCTTTTTCAGCTTCCACCACTTTGTCTTCTGCTCTGCCTTTGCCTTCTTCACCTTCCTCACCATCAGCGTCATCCTGCACACCACCATCCTATGCTGCTTGGCAACACTCCCACCCACTACTACTTTTTCAGTCACTGACTTCCTTCAAATTACATCGCCTACACAAGATTTAGTCTACCTGTGTTCTCCTACCTCCGGTTTTATAAGTCACCCTATGCTCCTGTCTCTTCTGGAAGAAAGTATTCTCCACAGACACTTCCATCATTTTTACAAAATCTATCAACTACTGTCCTGAATACCAAACCTGCCCATCACTTCCTTGTCCCCTCTGTTGCCTGCACTAACATGTCAATTGAAGTCTGCCCCAATGACCACTCTTTCACCTCTGGGGGTACTCTGCATCACTTCATCATCATCATCATCATCATCATCATATCTTATCTAACTCACTCCAGAATCTTTCCTTCTCTTTTAGCTCACATCCTGCCTTTGGGGCACAAGCACTAACAACATTGAACAACATGCCTTCAATTTCTAACTTGAGACTCATCACTCTGTCTGACACTCTGTTCACTTCTAGAACATTTCTGACAAACCCCTCCTTCAAGATGACTCCTACTCCATTTCTCTTCCCATCCACATTGTGATAAAACAGCTTAAACCCTGCTCCTAAGCTTCTAGCCTTGCTACCTTTCCACCTGGTCTCCTGAACACACAGTATGTCCACCTGCCTCTTCTGCATCATGTCAGCCAGCTCTCTAGCTTTTACTGTCATAGTTCCTACATTCAAAGTCCCTACTCTCAGTCCTAGACTCAGGCCTTTCCTATTCTCTCTATGCCAATGGACATGCCTCCCGCCTCTCCTTCTTTGACCAACAGTAGTCCAGTTTCCATCAACACCTTGTTGGTTAGCAGAACTGATGACGGTTGTTGTTAACCCGGGTCTCGACCGATCCAGTATGAAGTCATATTGATGATTTTCATATCTGATCTGGCACAGGTTTTACGTTAGATGCCCTTCCGGACACAACCCTCTGCATTTATCCGGGCTTGGGATTGGCGTGAGGATGAACACTGGCTTATGCCCCCCCCCCATGGCTGCATTACTCAGTTACTCACATATGGACTACTAATTTGAAAACAATTGGTCTATTTTTGAATATAGAAATGGAAATTAAAAAATGTTTGTGCTCTTTCTGATTAATGTATTCATTTAAAAATAATCGACCGTTTCATCAATTATGAAAATAAAATAATTAAAATAATACAGTTGCAACTTTAGATACAATTGTTTACAAATTTTCCTGAGGTAGTTTGATAGTTTTTGGTCAGAGAGGACTTGTATAACCTGGTACCATTTCATCTAAGTGCCACTGATTCAAACTCATTAATAGAGTACCAAGTCACTCTCAGTGTCAATGGTACTAGAATATGATTACATTATTGAGGTCTTGTTCAACAACTTGAATAGTGCATCCATGGATGTGGTCTTTGGATAACCGCATGAAGAGAATAAACTGCTGAAGCTATAAGGCTCCTTAATAGACACCGACACATATTGTGAAAAGCAGTGATGTTCATACAGCCCTGGGGTTTTGTACATATTCTGTGACATTGTAGTTTGTACTGAGTTGGATTCAAATTACAAAGCCATCAGTGAATCACAGACATCATAGTCCATTCCAGATGAGCTCATATGGAATCTTTTCAGAAGTCCAGGACTATCATATGTATCATTTTGTAGTGTTTTTGCCTATTTTCCACAAGTAATCCTTGAGGGATTGCGTCAGGAAGGGCATCCGGCGTAAAATAAATACCAAATAAAATATGCGAGTCGCAACAAAAAAATTTCATACTGGATCGGTCGAGGCCCGGGTTAACAACGACCGCCATCAGTGCTGTTAACCAACAGGGTGCTGGTGGAAATTAGACTACTGTTGGTCGAAGACATCGAAGAAGGAGAGGCGGGAGGTGTGCCCGTAGGCAGAGAGAGAAGAGGAAAGGCATGAGTCTAGGACTGAAAGTAGGGACTTTAAATGTTGGCGCTATGACAGGAAAAGGTAGAGAGCTGGCTGACATGATGCAGAGAAGGAAGGTGGACATACTATGTGTTCAGGAGACCAGGTGGAAAGGTAGCAAGGCTGGAAGCTTAGGAACAGAGTTGAAGCTGTTTTTTCATGGTGTGGATGGGGAGAGAAATGGAGTAGGGGTCATCTTGAAGGAGGAGTTTGTCAGGAATGTTCTAGAAGTGTAAAGAGTGTCAGACAGAGTGATGAGTCTCAAGTTAGAAATTGAAGGTGTGGTGTTCAATGTTGTTAGTGCTTATGCCCCACAGGCAGGATGTGAGCTAGAAGAGAAGGAGAGATTCTTGAGTGAGTTAGATGAAGTGATGCAGAATACCCCCAGAGGTGAAAGAGTAGTCATTGGACATGTTGGTGCAGGAAACAGAGGGGACGAGGAAGTGATGGGCAGGTTTGGTATCCAGGACAGGAACGCAGAAGGACAGATGTTGGTAGATTTTTCAAAAAGGGTGGAAACGGCTGTGGTAAATACTTTCTTCCAGAAGAGACAGGAGCATAGGGTGACTTATAAAAGCGGAGGTAGGAGCAAACAGGTAGACTACATCTTGTGTAGATGATGTAATTTGAAGGAAGTCAGTGACTGAAAAAGTAGTAGTGGGTGAGAGTGTTGCCAAGCAGCATAGGATGGTGGTGTGCAGGATGACGCTGATGGTGAGGAAGGTGAAGAAGGCAAAGGCAGAGCAGAAGACAAAGTGATGGAAGCTGAAAAAGGAAGAGTGTTGTGTTGTCTTCAAGAAGGAGTTGAAAATGGGTGGTCAGGAAGTGCTCCCAGATGACTGGACAACCACAGCAAATGTGATCAGGGAGACAGGTAGGAGAGTACTTGGTGTGTCATCTGGAAGGAGAGGAGATAAGGAGACTTGGTGGTGGAATGAGGAAGTGCAGGAGTGTGTACAAAGGAAGAGGTTAGCTAAGAAGAAGTGGGACATAGAGAGGACTGAATAGAGTAAACAGGAGTACAGGGAGACACAGCGTAAGGCAAAGGTAGCGGTGTGAGAGGCCAAACAGAGGGCACATGATGACTTGTATGCTCAGTTGGAAAGTAAGGAGGGAGAAAATGATTTATACAGGTTGGCACAGCAGAGAAATAGAGATGGGAAGGACGTACAGCAAGTTAGAGTGATTAAGGACAGAGAGGGAAATGTATTGAGTGATGACAGAAGTGTGCTGGGAAGATGGAAAGAATGCTTTGAAGAGCTGATGAATGAGGAAAATGAGAGAGAAAAAAGAGTAGAAGAGATAGAGGTGACTGTTGAGGAAGCGGAAGTAGCAAGGATTAGTAAGGATGAAGTGAGGAGCGCATTGAAGAAGATGAAGAATGGAAAGGCAGTTGGTCCTAATGACATACCGGTGGAGGTATGGAAGTGTTTAGGAGAGGTAGCAGTAGATTTCCTGACAAGATCATTCAACAAGGTCTTAGAGAGTGAGAGGATGCCAGAGGAATGGAGAAGTGTGATGGTGCCCATTTTTAAGTACAAGGGAGACGTGCAGAGTTGTGGCAGCTCCAGAGGGATAAAGTTGATGAGCCATAAAATGAAGTAATGGGAAAGAATAGTGGAAGCTAGACTAAGGGCAGAGGTCAGCATTTGGGAACAATTTTTTTTTCTTGCCAAGAAAGAGCACCACAGATGCAATATTTGCCTTGAGGATGTTAATAGAGAAGTACAGAGAAGGTCAGAAGGAGCTGCATTGTGCCTTTGTGGATTTGGAAAAAGCATATGACAGGGTGCCGAGAGAGGAACTGTGGTATTGCATGAGGAAGTCTGGAGTGGCAGAGAAGTATGTTAGAGTGGTATAGGACATGTATAAGAGATGTAAGACAGTGGTGAGGTGTGCTGTCGGTGTGACAGAAGAGTTCAAGGTGGAGGTGGGACTGCATCAAGGGTCAGCTCTGAGCCCCTTCTTGTTTGCTATGGTGATGGACAGGCTGACAGACGAGGTCAGACAAGATTCCCCGTGGACTATGATGTTTGCAGATGACATTGTGATCTGCAGTGAGAGCAGAGAACAAGTGCAGGAAAGTCTAGAGAGGTGGAGGTATGCCCTGGAAAGGAGGGGAATGAAGGTTAGCCTCAGAAAATCAGAATACATGTGTGTAAATGAGAAGGACCCAAGAGGAATGGTGAGGTTACAGAGAGCAGAGATAAGGAAGGTGGAGGATTTTGAGTACTTAGGCTCAACAATCCAGAGCAATGGAGAGTGTAGAAAAGAGTTGAAGAAGCTTGTGAAGGCTGGTTGGAATGGTTGGAGAAAAGTGTCCGGTGTGATGTGTGATAGGAAGGTATCGGCAAGAATGAAAGGAAAAGTGAACAATACGGTGTTGAGGCCAGCAATGTTGTATGGTTTAGAAACAGTGTCCCTGGGGAAAAGACAGGAGGCAGAGCTGGAGGTAGCAGAGATGAAATTGTTGCGGTCCTCTTTGGGAGTAACGAGGATGGATAGGATCAGGAATGAGCACATCAGAGGGACAGCACATGTAAGACGTTTTGGAGACAAATTCAGAGAGGCTAGATTGAGATGGTCTAGACATGTACAGAGGAGGGATAGTGAGTATATTGGTAGTAGGATGCTGAGGTTGGAACTACCAGGCAGAAGGCCTAGAGGAAGACCAGAGAGACGATTCATGGATGTGGTGAAGCAGGACATGAAGGCAGTTGGTGTCATAGAAAAAGATGCAGAGGATAGGGTAAGATAGAGGCAGATGATTCGCTGTGGCGACCCATGAAGGGAACAGCTGAAAGGAAAAGAGGAAGATTGAGCAGCTCAGTGAGGACATGCTACAGTGCCCTAGAATCTTCCGATCTCAGCTGGGATATCTTTGGTGCATGTTGCTTTACTAATCTTCATCTTACTCAGTACTCTTCAGCTTCTGAGGTGGTGACTGATGGTCGTCATCAGAAGAGGTTTGTGCTCAACCGTAGTGGTAGTTTGTAGTACGTGTGTGGTGAAGTTCATCATTGCTGAGCTTAAAAAAAAAATTGTTTTTCCAGTGTTTCAAGGTGGTTAACAGGTATTGGATATGTAATGATTCTTGGTCTTTAATGTTTATAACCTGAGAAAAATTCCAGTTCAGTGAGATGGCTAGGCGTAGACATTGTTTGTGCCTCCAGGTGTTTCTAGTTATTCAGGTCTTCCTGGTGTTTTGACTTTGCTGTGGCTACCATTTGTTTTGATGCCAAATTGAGAGTTTTGTATCACAATCAGTCTCAAGGCATCTTTTTACAAACATTTTATGAACTATTTTCTTGTCTTTGGTGGTCAGTTTCACTTAAACTTTCCATCACCAAGCTTGCTTGTCCATGGATTGCTTTCTTGGCTTTGCCTTTCAAGAGTATTGATGGTGGCAGTATGGATTTGGCCAACAATGTAGCTTCAGGAAGCTTCTAAGCTTCTGCTCAGTGTCCACAACTTACAAGCTGAAATGTCTCCAAGTAATTTTTTGTGTGTGCTCGGGAAACATCATTTGATGCTTTGGACTTCCACTACAATATTTGTCTCTTAAGGACTCCAAACAATGTACAGCTTGCCCAGTGTGAAATGAAGTGAATCAAATCACAAAACATTTTTAAAACTCAGTTTATCCAATGTATTTCCTTTTTTGTAGGACTACTATCAGAGTGGCCGCATGCTGCTGCGCATGTCACAAGCCTTGGGAAGGATTGTACTCGCCGGTCGAGAAATGACCAGACTTGCGGGGTAAAGACATTTCTTGGTTGTGCTTTCAGTTGTATGTGTTTTAGTTAGACTGCATCAAACTGAAGGTGAGACAGTTGGCATTTGTTCGTGGCTGCTTATCGTGCCAATTGTCATGTAATTTAACAGAAATCTTTTTCAAGTAGGAGTATTGCCTTAGAATCATCAGAAATGTTTGTGTTGTAAAACATCGCGGACAAATCCAATGCAGTTTATATTTGACTATTAATTGAAGTTTGAGCATTTAATGACATCACATATCTAATTTTGCAGTGAGCATTCACTTTTCTCATTACATTGCTTTTATGTTTTCACTATAGAATGTTTACAGCTAAGTGTTATAATATTGCATCCCGGCAGGTTCACCACCCGTATCACCGAGCTCATGAAGGTCTTGAAAGAGCTGAACATGGGCAAATACGAGCGCACGATGGTGTCTCATTCAGAGAAAGGTGAGTTCTTAGTAGTGTTGTAATGAAAATAATATGAAGGCATTCATGTCATACTTACATAATGTCTAATTTCTAGAAACAGACACCTTAGAAAAACTTACCCTGGTGCCTGGAAGTGGACGAATCATATTTATGGACAACGTTATCAAGTACTCATTAACCCTTTCTCTCTTTAGAGTTTTCATCAAGTAGGTCATTCTATTGTCATATAGAGTGATATGTATTTTATCAGAGATATTTGTTTTGTTTTTTTTCATCAGGTTTGACCATACACCTTTGGCAACACCAAATGGAGATATTCTGATTAAGGATCTCAGTTTTGAGGTACTTTTCATTTTGTATTTTTTATTGACAGATCTTATATAGTGCAAGAATGAGACTTGATGCCACTGTATTATAATTATATTGCATATATCTGTTACTCATTGTTTGTGTTTCATTTTCTTTAGGTGAAATCTGGCACAAACGTTTTAGTGTGTGGACCCAACGGCTGTGGAAAGAGCTCACTCTTCAGAGTGCTTGGCGAAGTAATAATTATAATAATTTAAAGTTGCTGTTTTTAAATTATAGTTTATATTTTAATATTGTTCATTTTAATATACAGTATACACCGATCATCCATAACATTAAAAACATTATAACCGCTGAAGAGTGTTGTTAATAACATTAACTTGTTATAGTTCTCCAAGGACTTCACTTATCCCTTAACATCTGCGTATGTCGTTGGGGCACCTTCATGGCGAGACTTGGCCTGATTTGGCCCAGCAGAGCCCATTCCTCTCCAGCTCGTAGAAACACGCTGACAGCTTTGCAGCCTCCTCTTTATGAAAGTCAGCAATGGTTCTTTTACATTCCTCTCACCATAGACAGTGAGAGACATGGCCTGCCTTTGATAACCCAGTTAGCTGCACTGGGGGCTCCAAGGACTCATTAAACAGAAAGTAAACAATCAATCTTCACAGTTGATGTGTTTAAGCAGAAAAATGACAAGAGTCAGGTGCTTAGATTGTTTGTGTTGTAGGCCACACAATGATGGCTGACTAACAGGGTCTATTCATATCCAAAATGGCAGGTATTGGGTTCCTGGTATGCAGTGGTAAGTACCTAGCCAAGATGGTATAAGGTAGGACAACCAGTGACCTGGAAAAAGTGTCACTGTACAGAACACACAGAGAATTGCAGCTTGCTGTGTATGTGGCTGCCTATCCAGAGATCAGGCAAGTGGTTAATGTTCAGACTGATGATGGGAAAGGTATACTGCTGTCATCCTGGTGATAAAGGCTGTAATCAACATTAACACCTCTTGACTTATCTGCAATTTGCAGTCCACTGTACAACAATGGCACTGGGTTTTCTGACACATTTTTATCATAGCCAGCATTAACAGTTACAGCAGATCAGACCTGGTTCAGGCCAGATGTATTAGCCTACACTGATCAGCCATAACTTTATCCCTATGTTAACCAGCTTAGCAAATCTCCTATATGAAGTGAAAAGGATAAGATCCTAGAAATATTTATTTATTTTCGTTTCTCCAAATATTGGCTGAAAAATCGACATTTTTGCCGAGGGAAATAATTTTCAAACAATTATAATGAGACTTGGTTAACAGAGGGTTAAAACCAGAAGTAGCATGAATAACAGTGATCTCATTACTGTGGCATCTCTCACTGGGATTATATTAAGAAGCAAGTGAAAAGTCAGTACTTGAAGTTAATTTGTTGGAAGCAGGAAAAAAGTGTAAGGATCTGAGTGACTTTGACAAGGGCCATATTATCATGACTAGATATTTGGGTATATTTGTTCAAAATCAAAGGTGTGTACTGCTCTTGGTGAAAAGTGGTTAGTAGGTACCACATGTGGCATAAAGAAGGATGACCAGTGACCCAGGAACAGATTCATGAGCCGTCAAGGCTCACCGACATGCATGGGGTGTCAAGGTTTGTTTTGGAATATGTGTTACTTTAATACACTCACACACAATCTACTTAAAGAGTGCTGCAGACCAAACACATGTATTTATGACAGTGGTGGTCTCAAACAGCAGTAGCCTCTTTCACCAGAATAATATGCCCTGCCATACTTCAGAAATTGTTTAGGAATAGTCCGAGATAAAAAGACCTCCGTGGGATCTGATGAAAAAAAAACAAACAAACAAAAAAACAAGTCCAAACCATGGAGGTCATACCATGCAACTGCTACCTTGCAGCTGTGTACTGATTGGTGTCAGGTAGCTCAGTACACTCTCAGGTCTTGTAGAGTCAGGTAAGAGGTGGTAGGCAGGAGGATTTAATGTCATGGTTGATTTGGTGTATGTACATAGTGTCATGGGGTGTGTGTGTGTGTGTGTGTGTGTGTGTGTGTGTGTGTGTGTGTGTGTGTACTACGCGTACACGTACGTACGTATGCATGTATATGTGGGTCACTATCATAAAGCAGTCTGTTTGAATCTTTGTTGTATTATGTTAAGTTTTATTTATTTATTTATTTTCTTTCTTTTAGCTGTGGCCTCTGTTTGGTGGGAGCTTGACAAAACCATTGAGAGGAAAACTCTTCTATGTCCCTCAGGTAAGATTCTTGGAAAAGCATTACCAGCAGCATATCTGCTGTCTGTCTGTATGTAGTATGGTATATTTTAAAAGTAATCTCATGGCTTTATATCTGCAACTTTGTAGAGGCCTTACATGACACTTGGATCACTGAGGGATCAGGTGATCTACCCTGATACCTTTGAAGACCAGAAGAAAAAGGGGATTTCAGATCAGGTCACAGAATACATTATAAAAAAATTAGATCAAGTGCTGCTTCAGACATTCTTACCTCAAAATAGGAAATAACTCTATTGTATTGCTTTGTCTCATTAATATCATCTGTCTGAAATAGGTGCTGAAGGAATACCTGGGCAATGTGCAACTGGGGCATATTCTTGAAAGAGAGGGCACCTGGGATGCTGTTCAGGACTGGATGGATGTTCTCAGTGGTGGGGAAAAGCAGAGGATGGCAGTAAGCAAACAAATCGACCTGTTTTATAAAAGCATTGCCATTTAGTGTGTGTGTGTGTTGTGTGTGTGTGTGTGTGTGCTCGCTCGCGCATGCGTGCAAACGAACCTGATCTGATCAGCCTTGTATGATCCCCTCAGTCAGTAAGATTGTTTTTGTTGCAGATGGCTCGCTTATTCTATCACAAGCCTCAGTTTGCTATTCTAGATGAGTGCACCAGTGCTGTCAGTGTGGATGTGGAGGATTACATCTACAGCCACTGCAGGAAGGTAACAAAGCCCATCAGAGCATTTGTTTCTTAGTCATACACTTAACATCCTTATGAGACTCTGGTTTCCTCTGTACATTTTTGGCAGGTGGGCATCACTTTGTTCACAGTCTCTCACAGAAAGTCCCTCTGGAAACACCACGAGGTGAGATGAACTTTTAATATTTCCCTAAAATGAACACATTGTGTGAGTGCTAGCAGAAGTATCTGCTAACAGATTTGCAAGTAATGTTCTTCTCCACTGAAGGGCAGAAGATGGAAAAACAAAGTCTAGCTCATGTTTCATTTCATAAAATGGGGTCATGATAATAATATGAATTTCTCCTGCATCTGGGTCCTTAATCACCAATAAAGTGCTATGTGGTATTGGAAGAAATAGATGGAGCGTGTTTTCATGATTTTTATTCTTATTGTTATATAATAATTTATATTTTATGCTGTGCGCTTTTGTCAAAACTAGGTATCTTTTTCCAAAAAAAACCTATTGACCATGAAAAATCATATCATAAGAGAATGATTTTTTTTTTCTTTTATACTGCTTCTTCTTCTTTTCCTTTCGGCTTTTCCCTTCAGGGGTCGCCACAGCGAGTCATCTGCCTCCAACTCACTCTGCATGAGGTTTTTCTAAATACAGTAGTTTGTGCTGCATATAAAATAAAAAAAAAAAACCATAAAACCACGTACAAGGGGAGCATTTGGATTAAACCATTATATTCGACAATAGAGCAATTTTTAAGCATAGTGTCTGAGTAGCTTTTGATTAGACAGCTGAGTAGTGATGTGACTGAAAGCAAAGACAGGAAAGAGTGTATAATTGATGGAAGGAATAAACTCTTTAAGGGTCAGTAAGGTGATATTTGCTGCAACAAAAGCAGTCACACATCAGCACATGTTCTTAGTGAGCTATGACCTACAAACTTACTCTCTGTGTTGCAATACAGATATGCAGAGGTCTAAATCCCATAAGCCCTGTTTTTTTCTTCTTTTTGTTACAGTACTACCTCCACATGGATGGAAGAGGGAACTACGAGTTTAAAGCCATCACTGCAGACACAGTGGAGTTTGGCTCTTAGAAATATGGACAGCCGCACTGCTCACACTGTAGAAGAATCTGGGGTGTTGTTTTTAATCACCTTTAACATTTCGTTTTGTTTCAACACTGCAGTTCTGTCTTCCAAGATTGTATAATTGTATAATTTGTAATTTAAAGTGTGGTCCGATTTACCGGACAGCCACTAATGAGAATAGTGAATGGGCTAACCCTAATGATAAGCTTTCACATGTTACATGTGAATTGAATCATGTTTTAGATTAAATCATGTGAGAGGAATTAGCCTGTATGATTCTCTATGTGAAATCAATGCCAGTGACCTGATCTCTGGTGTTTGATCAGGATTCTTGTACTGCTAGTGTTCTAAGGAAGCTCTCTCTCTTTTTTTGTCACCAGTGAAACATAATTGTTATAAACT
Source organism: Plotosus lineatus (assembly GCA_024760905.1). Taxonomy (NCBI): domain Eukaryota; kingdom Metazoa; phylum Chordata; class Actinopteri; order Siluriformes; family Plotosidae; genus Plotosus; species Plotosus lineatus. The sequence continues at coordinate 39,302,713 of CM045728.1, forward strand.
GTCTATATACTAAGTGGCCTTAGTACTGACTGTAGTGATATGTGATGGGTCTGTCATGTGGTGCATATTAAATGATTAAATAGATGAGTGTGACTACGAGTGTGTTACCTTCATTTGTTGGCAATCACAGAGTAGATTGCACTGACTTTGCAAAGCCAAATCGCCTTGTACTACTTAATGTCTGTAATTACCTAATAGTTCCTTAAATGCACCTTTTTACCCAAGGACAATATAATATTTATCCATGCTCTTGTTTAATCACTAAAACATCTCTGTAAACCTCTTGGATTTTGTACACAGATGATTGTAGATATCTAGTGAACCAGAACCACAAATGTCCATAGATCAACAATGTACTGGTACAATTTCATTAAAATAATTCTGGAACTGTTCTTTTGTGCTTGTGTGCTTTTGTTTCTCCTGGTTCACTGCAGGGCTGCATACTGATTGACAATGCCTCAGCCATAGAGACAGGAGTATTATGTTAATGTGATCATTTTGGTAAGTTGTTGGTCAGATCATATCCTCATTTTAGATTTTCACACGTCCCAACAATAACTGTAAATCTTAAAAATGTCACTGTTGTTTACTGATTAGTTTAAAACGTGCTATACTTTCGTTTATAATCAAGTATTTAAGTATCTTGTGGTTTGCTTAGGGTTGTATTTGAGAAACTTTCTCTTTTTGAACGCTGGGCTTAGGGAAGACAAGCAGTTTATCAGGTCTTAACTCCACCCTGTTCTTAGTAGGTTAAAGGCTGCTCCCTCAAGCTCCAGTCCATGGTATTGGTGCTGCTCTGATGGTGTGACTCCATCTGTGATAAGTTGCAATTCCAGTTTTGTTAATGATTAATGACAGCCAGTGAAGTGCTTGAGTTGATTTTATGTAAGAAAATCATGTGCTATGTAGTTTTACTCACATACTGTCACATGCACAACATACTATTGAAAAGAATGTTTTTTTTCTTTTTCAATGGATTGCCATTACAAAGTTTTTACATCAACACCAACAGAATAAGCCTTGAGAATTATATCATGTTTTATGTTTCCACTGTTTTTCATGTCCTCATGTGTACACATTATGATTGGAAAGTTCAGTTTAGTGTCTGAACATGACTTGAAACCACGTGGAGTACAGGATAGTGTGGCCCTTTAGTGTTGACACAGGAAAGTCTTAAACCTTAAACTACTTCCTTATCTAAGTAGAACAAAGAAGAAGTGCCTGCCTCTTCATTTCTGTTGCTTTGTTTTGGTTTTACTCTGAGAGATCTACTCGACCTAACTCACCAGGTCTCAAACACAACATGACCTGTCTGGCTGCGCTTCTCCTGTTCGTTCTTCAGACAATCTTGGGAACATGTCAAGCTCAGGAACACAGTACATGATTTTTCTCTTTCTAAATTCAAGCTTTGTATAATTTTTGTTAGTCTGAATTAACAGAATTTTGGGCATGTAACCAAAAGGTTTCTTTCCATAGGTTGCGTTAATGTGTGTCTCATTGTTGTTCTTACACCACAAACTGTTTCTTCAGGCTCTCTACGGTTTGTTGGGATTGGAGATTGGGGTGGTATCCCCTTCTATCCCTTCTACACATCCCACGAGCAGGGGATAGCTGAGGAACTGGGTAGAGTTGCTGAAACTGTGGGCTTGGACTTTGTCTTGAGTTTAGGAGATCACTTTTATTTCAGTGGAGTCAAGGACATCGATGATGTACGCTTTAAGGTCTGTTATCTTTTATGACTGGAGTTGTGGAGGAAATGTGTTTCATTGTTCTAACTTTGTAAATACAGTATGTTCTTTTTGATGCAGTTGTAGCTCAATGACTAAGGTTTTAGAAGTTGACATGTGACCAAGGTAGATAACTCTGATACATATCATTGTATTTACATGAAAACCTTTGATCCAAAATGAATTACAGATGAGCAGACAAGCTGAAGAGCCTTTTATGCTAGGTTAAGACCAATGGTGACAGATTGTTGGTGCTGCAATTTAAAATAAACATTTTCCAAACCATTATTGAGTTGGGGCCAGTGGCCTAGCGGTTAGGATGCTGCGCTCATGAGTGGGAGGTTGTGTGTTCCAATCCCAGTAAGACCCTTACTGTGCTATGACCCCTGGGCAAGGTCTTAACCACAAGTGTGCCTCTGTTCACCCAGCAGTATAAATGGGTACCAGTGAAAATATACTGGGAAGATAACCTGCGATGGACTAGCATTCCATCCAGGAGGCGCTGATCTCCTGGATGCTTCACGCTATGGAAACCGGGGATAAGCACCAGCCTGATGAGCCACTATGGCTTGGGTGTAAAAAGCTCAAAGGACTAAGGGGGAAAAAAAAAAAAGCCATCACTGCCATGTGCATGGATATAATTCTGTTTCATTGTCAAATGGGTAATTGTACTATTTTATAGTAAACATAAATAATTTGCTTTTTTGTATAACACAACAATTATTCATTAATTTATTTATTTACTTATTGCATATGTGGAAGGTTGTAGTCAAGATATGATTTATTAAATTTTTGAATAGGCAGGCAGCACTCAAATCACAGTTAATATTAAACACAAGTGACACGCTGCTAAGAGAAGTATGGCAACCATGCCCCCTAGTGGGCATAGTGCTCGCAGTGAATTACAGTTTAACTCAGGGGTCGGCAACCTTTGCCATTCAAAGAGCCATTTGGACCCGTTTTCCACATTAAAGAAAATACTGGGAGCCACAAATCCTTTTTTGACATTTTAAATCAAATCACACTGCATATAATGTTTTTCCCCTTTTTCCTTCATGTTAATATAAAATAACAATATGTTACATTGACTTAAACGACTGCAGAGACCATTCAATTACAATTCTGTTTGCAACAAAAACATTTAGATTAAAAAAAAATTGCCAGCCTCCCCGCGACCCGAATTAGAATTAAGCGGTTCAGAAAATGAATGAATGTGTTCGAATGCTTCTTGTGTTTTTATAAAGAAAAAGAATATCCATCCCACGAAGCGCGGGACGGGCTGCAGCCAGATGTGTAACGGGTTGGGTTGCCAACCTCACCAATCACGTCCTTCGTGGGATTTTCTTTTCTTTGTTCGTTATATTAATGTTGTTTTGTCATAGTTTTAATTTACAAAAATGACACCAACACAGAAAAGTATTTGAAGACTTATTTTAAGAAGGAGCCTGCTCAACATTCTTTTAAATAAATATTAATGCTTAATGCTGCACTGACCGACCCATTCTCAGAGTGGATACTGAACCACAGTGAGGACAGTTATTTAATCTGGAGATTGCTGTGTATAAACAAATCTCATCCACATCTCTTCCTTCAGCTGTGATTTCTGTTCCTGAATTACAAACCCTGGTGGCAGAAAAAAATCTCTCTCTCTCACCGCGCTGCTGCTTGCCATGAGCTCTTTTAGGGCTCTTTTATATTTATTTGGTGTGGGCGGGGTGATTTTGTGTGTGTTCTTGTGTTCTTGTGGACACACACAAAATCACCCCGCCCACACCAAATAAATATCCGCCCACATCTGTGACTCTTAATTTTCATCTATGTAATTTTCAACCCGAAAAGAGCATTGGAAGGGTACCCAGATCATTCAGGTGAAAAACCTAGATTGGACATCACTGTTTCAATTCTGAAGTGGGGCCATCTTGGTGGGATCACATGACTGTTTAAGACTTAAAGCAAGGTGGCTCACGAAGATGGCTCCAATTCAGAATTGAAATAGTAATGTCCACTCTAGGTTTTTTTCTTTTCTTTTGATTATCAGTGATTGGTGGGAACAGGTGGAAGGTGTGGCTATTGTTTGGTTGAAGTGAAAACCTGCACCCACACCGGCCCTTTGCTGTGTGAGTAACTAAGCACTTTGTGGTGCACCAGTCAGCCACCGTAAAGCACAACTTTATTTTGAAAAGCCATGGAGCCGCACCAGAAAGGTGAAAGAGCCGCACGCGGCTCCGGAGCCGCGGGTTGCCGACCCCCTGGTTTAACTATTTCAAACTTACTGTTTATTTAGATTTTCCTCGTTTATTCAGCAAGGCAAGCACTGAGAAACTTGAGTTTGAATTTAATATTTCTGATTTCAGGCTACATTTGAGAACGTGTTCTCTCATCCAGCTCTGATTGCTGTTCCATGGTATTTAGTGGCAGGAAATCATGATCACTTGGGAAATGTGTCTGCCCAGATTGCTTATTCAACCAAATCAGAGAGATGGTGACTGAGCATTACATTTTTCAGCCATTACATTTTCTTTGCTATGGAATCACATGATGCACTCTGGCTTAATTTCTCATCTGAGTTGGCCCACATGAGTTATACCATAATGGAGTGTTTCACCAATTCACAGGCATTACCCTGAACTCTACTATGAGCTGCAGTTTATGGTTCCTCACACCAATGTCTCCATGACAGTCCTGATGATAGACACAGTGGTTCTTTGTGGGAACACTTATGAAGGAAACCAGCCACAGAGACCCGAGGACCTCAATCATGCAGAACAACAGTTTGAGTGGATCAAGAAGAAGCTGCAAAACACTAAGTAAGAGGGTGTTCTGAATGAAACCAGACACATATTTACCTGAACAAACACAAAGCCCAGCTCAGGAACTGTAGTACCTGAGGGTAAACCACAGAACAATAGGAAATCTGATGACTGAGCTGAAATAGTTGTTTTTTTTGTTGTTTTTTTACCTTCATTAACAAAAGTGTTGTGAATCCTGTAACAGGAATGTGTGGGCTTTGAAGCACAAACTTAAACTGCCTGACCTGACTCACTCCTCTCCATACACACATTCACACAAGCATTCCTGTGGACAAACTGTGACTAAATAAGTGTCCATACAAGCAATCATCTGATTTCCCAGACATGTACAGTCCCCTCGCTCCCAACTAATCCTTAATCATGCTTAAAAACTTGCCAATACTTGTGAAACGTAGACTCCAAGTTACACCGGCCCACTCCACACCAGAGTCAAACACAGTTAAAAATGTCTTATGTAACGCAGTACAATTTTAATTATTAAATCCTGACTTCATCACTTTGCTCTTGGATGTACAGTAAATATGTTCTGTTACTAAGATCTGTTGTGGGGTCGGTGGTGTAGCGGTTAGGGTGCTGGGCTCATGATCGGAAGGTTGTGAGTTCAAATCCTCACTTTGCTAAGACCCCTGGGTAAGGTCTCGACCACAAGCGTGCTTCTGTTCACCCAGCAGTATAAATGGGTACCAGTAAAAATATACTGGGAAGGTAACCTGTGATGGACTTGCGTCCCATCCAGGAGGAGTTGAACTCCTGGTCGTGTCACACTATGGAGACCGGGGATAAGCACCGGCCTGATGAGCCACTATGGCTCGGGTGTAAACAGCCCTACAGAGTTTACCTTACCTTTACCTACTAAGATCTGTTAGACCTGCAGGATAATTTAAATATCTGGACAACAAAAATTTACACAGTGCAGAATTATTATTTTGGGTGACCTAGTGAGTAGCATGACCACCTCTCAGCAAGAAGGTTCTGGGTTTGAGTCACAGGCTCGGCATGGGTGTTTCTGTCAGCAGTTTGCATGTCCTCCCAGAGCTTGTGTGTGTTTTCTTCAGGTACTTCAGTTTCCTCGCACAGTTCAAAGACATGCACATCAGGCTAATAGGCTGTTCTGAATTGCAGCTAGGTTTAAGTATGAATGGTTGAGTGTGTGTTGATACTATAATAGTCCAACAAACTCTTTAATGTGTACCTTGCCATCGCTCAGTGTCAGGTGGGATTGGCTCCAAAATAAATGAGTGAGAATTGTTATCTTTTTTAACTTGCAGTCCGATCTGTTATTCCCTGTTAGATCTGAATATTTAGTGGTGGCTGGCCATTACCCTGTATGGTCCATTGGTCACCACGGTCCTACTCAATGTCTGGTAAAGAAGCTGAGACCCCTGCTGAAGAAGTACAATGTCACCTTATATCTAAGTGGTCACGACCATAATCTACAGGTGAACCATGCCACCTTTGTTTCATGAAATGTACTTCACACTGAAGAGGACCATGATTCAATATTCTCTTTCTTTCATTTTGCTTTAGTTTATCAGAGAAGAGGATGGAAGTTCATTCACTGTCAGCGGGAGCGGGGATGTCCTGAACAATTCCACTGACCATAGAAAGAGCTTTCCATCAGCTTGGCAATTGTTCTCTAGCGCTGTGAATCACACATTGGGTGGTTTCGCATACTTTGAGGTTACAGAGAGTAAGATGTCAATTAGTTACTTGCAGTTAGATGGGAAGTGTGTGTATCAGACCTCGTTGCCTAAACGCACTATATGACAGAATGAAAGAGCCTTAATAATGAAGTTAGTGTAAATTATTTGGGAAAAATGTCTCACCTCATTCCAAATTAACTGATAATATATTATAATGTTTTGTTTGTTTTTAATTAATTTCTATCCACATTTCATAGCATTAAGTGTGTGTGTGTGTGTGTGTGTGTGTGTGTGTGTGTGTGTAATACACTAATGTCCAGTAATGCTTGATGAAAGAAAATAATCAAGAAATTGTTCACCAGTTTGGCTCTTAATGTCTATATACTATTATATATGGCTGAATGGTGTAGAGAGCGACCAATACATTCATGAACTTCATGAACTTGGGAGAGTTTATTTGGAGTTCAGAAATTAATGAAGAGGCAAGTTCTACACACACTTTCAATAGATTTCACATATCTAAAAAAACCAATTTAAATTTCATTTCCATTAATAATTTACCCCAGCTGTATAACTAAAGCTTTTGTATTTACAGCATGTTTGTAGTTTTTCTTTTAAAGCTCTCAATACTATACCTTAAATTTAACATCTGTTAATCCATAAAACAGCAAAACAATAAATATGATTTCACTATAAGCTAATATACACATCACTCCTGTAAAACTACAAAAATAAAACATCTATTATAAAGGTTTTATGGTTGTTACAAAAAATGTAGTGCTTATAAACTATAAAAACAGCAGATAATCCCAGTGATTTAACGTACCGATACTTTTTCAGACCATTTACAGATATTTTACAGATATTAAATCCTATGTGTAATGTCTACTTTGCTTAGTTTCACAGAAACTATATGAATGATCATGTTTACCACTATAGTGTTAATACAAAGATGTGTTGAACAGTTGAGTCCAGTTATGTGCCATGTGTTTCTTTGAGTGTTTCTTTGTTCATGTTGTCACACGCCTCTTAAAGGTACACGTTCCTTTCCTCTTTTTTTCGCTTCTTGTTGTCGTTTGCAGCAAATAACTATGATCGCAATTACTGCTGATATTATGACAATGACGACCAGGATACCACCAGCAATCACCGCATAGCTGTATTCTGAAAGAAAGAGAAAGAAGAGGATAGGCCTATTTAGAAATGTCTATTTAGGCACTACTGATAATACATGCACATAATCATTGTACAAGAATTATCTGAGATTGCTTTGATTGTCTACCTGACAGACCACCAGCAATCCTAATTAACACTTGCTGTACTGTAGTTCAATTTTGTTGTCCTTTGAGTTAATGCCAAATTTGAAGTAAACAAATTGTAGCACTCCATCACATTTTTAAAGGTAAAAAAGTAAATTTAAGTCTTCTTAAAACTGGCCATAATATTAAACCATTATTCCAGCCTTAAAATATGACAAATATTTATTTCATGTAAAGCATATGCTTTCAAAGCTCAATGAAAAGTGTTACAGAGCAGAAGGTATATTAGGGGTCCTTCAACATTTTTGACATATTCCTAAGCATCCAAAACGTATGCTGGGGGGAGGGGGTAAGATGTCTCTTTACGCTTTATAATACAGACGCTCCCCGACTTACGCTTTTAATTGGTTCCGAACGGCCGAATGTAAGTTGAAAGTGAACGTAAGTTGTTACAGTGACGTGTGACGTATGACGCTCATACTGTACTATAAATACAATTACCATATCTCATAAAACACCCCTAAATCAATTATTATAAACATAATATTGTAAAATAATATCAAATAATATCAACATTAATTTAAAATAAATTAAATTCAAGCAAAATAATTTCAAATTGATAAATTTTAATCAAATTCACTCATCAAATATCAAATTCAGTATCAAATATAACCTTTAACGTTCTCTATCATGTGATCTTTCTGCTTGTAAATGGTTCCGATGGTCGATGGATGGTCACATGACATGTAGCTGAGCTGAATCACATGACATGAAGCTGAGCCGACTCACATTACATGAAGCTTAAAACAGCCAATCGACGATTACAATATGTGAGGCGTTCAACACCGAAAGTAGATTACTTGCTGAAAGTAGTTTACTTGCTTGAAACAAAGCGCGGATTATATGGACTTCCAGTCTTTTCAGTGATCAAGAGCGCCGTTGAACTTGTTTAGTACTCAGCCTGCACTGATGTGAATCACCAGCAGTGAATCTTTCTTTTGTGGATTCGGGTTTTCATTCATTTTACAACTCTCTTTGCTTAACTGAGTATGCATTGTAGATTGTGTCGATCTGAGCGGATAGTTAATTCATCTCTGTGTATGAGACTTGCACCCATGCTAGTAGGCTTACGCTTCTGACCAACCAGATTTGCTTAGGGTTACAAAAGTCCGCAAAACAGTGTAAACACAAAACTGAACTGGGAAGAAGGAGGGGCACATTCAGTCTGTCGTTTGTAAACAATGGATGCAGCGTCATTACGTCATTGCGTCATTATGTCAGTGTACTACGTAGGTATGTCTAAACTCAAAATTTGACTTTAAAAAAAAAAAAAACGTAAAAGTGAAAAAACATAAAATGGATGAACATAAGTCGGGGAGCATCTGTATTATAAAAATGTCGATCAACAATAATACATGTGCTCGTGAATTTTTTTTTTTTTTTTTTTTTTTTTGTGCATGTACGTTTGAAACAATTAATGCGCGATTCGCCAACCACCTAAGAGCGGTACACACACAACAACAACAACAACATTGTTTGATTCGCTCTGGTGGAGGGCTACAGATGAGACCCAAAGGGCTATAGCTGCAGATGAGACACCGAAGCATATCTGCAAAGTCTGCAATGAATACCACCCAACCCGGTATGAGTTGCTGAAACATCAGAAGGCAGCTGATCACAAACTGAAGCGTGGTCGTCCAAAAGCCAATGACCAATTAAAAATGCAGACATTTCGAATTATATTTTAATATAAAATAATATTATTATAAACAATGTCATTTTTATTATTAAAACCAAATGTCTTAATATTAATATTAAAGCAGGTGTCATTAAAAATAATTATTTAAAAGTATAATTTTTTATTGATTTCATTATTATTTGACTGGTGTATAAAAGATGTATCGATCAAGGAAATACATTGATTTATTTTATAAAAGAGGTTTGACCATTGTTTTGTTTAATATCTTATTAAAAAATCCTGCCGAGTGATCATCAACTATATTTGTACACTTTCAAGGCAGGGGTAAAAAAGAGTACTCTCTGTACACTTGGGAAAATGTTGAACCGCCCCTTAGCTGAAAACTGTGTACAGTATATATTTAGAAAGGTACATATTGCTTACCTCCAAGAAAAGATGTGTTCCCTGGAGAGCACTGAGTTTTACTAGATTGTCCATATTTGTTAATGGTCCTGGAGGGAATTAAGACTTTCACAGTGAAGCAGTAACTCACTCCTTTGTCCAGATTCGTTAGTTCTATCACACTGCTCTCACTTGTCCTCGTTTTCTGAGCAGGAAAACATTAGTGCATTTTTTTTATTTTTCAGAAGATGACACTTTTGACTCCCCTTCAAATTACATTGCATATCAAAACAGACACAGGTCAAAATAAACCCATACATGTTATTTCTAAACTAGTGCAAGTTTGACATAGACCAGGCCAAAACCACCAGCTTCGAGATTTAATTAAACTTTTTTGCAAGGTAAATATGCCATGTGCAAATAGATAAGGAAAAGCACAGACAATATTTCTTTGCAGCCAATAAATAGTTTTTGTTAAAACAAAACAGAAAAAGAAAACACTCTCATCCAAACATTGTCTTGGAACCACTCTTAACATGAGGTGAGGGTTCTTAGCTAAAGTAATGTTATTAAATGCAACACCCTGTTTTCAAACATCTGTTTTAAAATAATAAGGACGATTTCACGCACATGCAATGTGTAAACTACAGGAGCTTGCAAAAACCTTCCCACCTTGATATTTGTCTAAAATATACAGTACCTTACTAGTCAAAACTTTATAGACAATTTCTTCTGTGTCCAAACTGTTGACTCTTACTTATGTTTATAAGAACAGGAGTAGTCATTGTATCAGAACTTGCATAATGAAATTAGTGAACACCAAAAGTTCCATGTGTATATAATTTTATTATTATTAATTGGGCTTGAATTTATTGAATAACATCAGAAAAATGTTTTTCAAATTATGAGTTGAATGACTAACCAATCACACTTTCATCATAAACTTTGAATGCTGAAAGTTTTCAGACTTATGGGTACAAGGTTATGGGAACATTGACTTCAACATAACTTCAGGAAAAGAAAAAAAAACAAGCCTGGTGAGAGAACAATTGTTTATAATAGCAGCTATAACTTTTGACTGGTACTGTAAATTGATTATTTTCTTGGATTTTAATTTGTATTAAAATGTATTATTTAGTCAATTACTTTCAGATGACACACAATTAGTGAAATAAGTTCCACACGTGTGCAATCCAAATCTATCCAAAATGTATCCTGTTCTGAAAGGCCAAAGAGTCTGCAACACCACTAATCAAGAGTCACTATGAAGACAAAGGAGCTCCCCCAACAGATCAGGGATAAAATTGTGAATTGTGGAGAAGCTGTGTTCTAACGAAATATCCAAAATCTGAAAAATCCAACAAGGCACCATTAAGTACATAGTCATAAATTGGAAAGTTGGCTACTCAACAAACGTGTCAAGAGAAGGCCATCCAACAAAACTCACAGAACCGACAAGGAGGGCATTTATCAGAGCAGCAGCAAAGAGAACAAGGGTAATCCTGAAGGTACCACAGAAGAAACTGGTTACACAGCTAAAGCTAAATGTTTTGGCGTTTAGAGAAATGCTCTGTCTAGAATAATCCCAACACTTCTCATTTCCACAGTGAAACATATTGGTGATGGTATCCTGTTGCGGGGATGCTTTTCAGCAACAGGGATTGGGAAACTTATCAGAAGTGAGGGAATTATGGACAGTGCTAAATATGTACAAGCAAACTCAAAAATAAAAGATATTCTAAAAGGGATGAAACAGTTTTGCTTTGAACAATTAGCATATCATCTTAGACTCACAGCTGTAATTGCTTTAAAAAAATGCATGCTCAATTTTTCTCCTTTTTTTTAAATAGAATTTCTTGTTTGCATCACAGTAACACGTCTTCAATGTTTTTGGCATGTTGTGTAAATCAACAGATATTTCATTTTTTTACAAGCAACTGTGTATTATAATACAGACGCTCCCTGACTTACGTTCATCCGTTTTATGTTTTTTCGATTTTACGTTTTTTCAAAAAAAGTCAAATTTTGAGTTTAGATGTACCTACGTAATATAAGCCTACTAGAATGGGTGCAAGTCTCATACACAGAGATGAATTAACTATCTGCTCAGAACGGCACCATCCATACTCTACCATGCATACTCAGTTAAGCAAACAGAGTTGTACAATGAAAACCCGAATCCACAAATTGCAGAACAGTTACAGATATTTATTATCTTTTAGCAGAATCCTAAGAGTGTATACTTATTTTTATATGAATATTCATTAGGATTTGTACTTGTTCTTTGTATGCATCTCTTGAATAAAGTTTACTTACTTACTTACACAAAAGAAAGAACTCTCCGCTTTGCTGGGATTCACATCAGTGCAGGCTGTGTTCTAAACGAGTTCAACAGCACCCTTGTGCACTTGAAAGACCGGAAGTCTGTATAACCCACAGCAAGTACACTACTTTTGCAAGTACACTACTTTCGGTATTGAGTGCTTCACATATTGTAAGCGTTGATTGGCTGTTTTAAGCTTCATGTAAAGTAACTCGATATAAATAAGTGACTTATTTGAAATTAATGTTGATATTATTTGATATATTTGATATTATTTTACAATGTTATGTTTATAATAATTGATTTAGTGGTGTTTTGTGAGATACAGTAATGGTGTGACGGGCGGTGTGTGCGCGTCTCAGAGCCTTATTCAAATGGACTCTCTGTTTGCTTTTTACTGCTAAATCCACCTTTAAGTACTATGTTTCAGAGTACTATTCGTAATTTTCTGTTGACAGAAAATGTAGCCCATTTCTTCCCACTTCGTGCGCTACACCTCGACCTGACGTTTTTGGGCGTGCCCATTTTGCTTACTGTTGGGCCTTCACAGGGTAAGCTGACGACGGCGGTATATAGGCGGTTTATACAAGAAGTGGTGAGGTTTAACGGGGGTTATCGGTTATAGAACAGGCTCCTCTAGGTGGGGGCAGTGGTGGTCTAGTGGTATAGGGCGCTGGATCACTGATGCAAAGGTTGGGGGTTCGAGTCCCACTCTCCACAAGGTTGTCACTGTCCCCCCCAGTGCAGCTAACTGGGTTATCAAAGGCGGGCCATGTCTGTCACTGTCTATGGTGAGAGGTTCATGTAAAAGAACCATTGCTGACTTTCGTAAAGAGTAGGCTGCAAAGCCGTCAGCGTGTTTCTGTCCTTTGCTAAAAAGGGTTGTGACAGGAAGGGCATCCGACGTAAAAACCTCTGCCAAATCAAATGCGCGAATCAGATGATTCGCTGTGGCGACTCCCGAGTAAAAGGGAAAAAGCCGAAAGACAGACAGACAGTCCAGTATGAGCGTCATACGTCACTGTAACAACTTACGTTCACTTTCAACTTATGTTCGGCCGTCCGGAACCAATTAAAAACGTAAGTCGGGGAGTGTCTGTATACATTACTGCACTTATGTTTTGAATCTTTTGATCAGTTTTGATCATGTGTCACTGTTATATACTGCTCTTTTACACCACAGTAGGACTGTCTTTAATTAGGATTTCATCAGAAATAAATTTGAAATACTAAAACACTGTATAATAACTGCAGCAATTAATTTTTTTTTAATTATTTTAAATAAAAAAAGTGTTGTGGGGGGGTTATGGCTTAATTATGGGTGGTTTTAAAAATAAATCATAAATTCATAAAAATAGCATAATGTATTGACAACCTTGGCATTTACCACTGCAGTATAATAATTTCTGAAATATGTCAGTTATTCCTTACCTGTCCAGAGCTCTTGGCTTTTCCGTAAGTGACTTCGTATTTCAGATCATCTTTAAAGATATCCTGAATGGTCCGACTCTTCATCTGATCATCAAAGACAGCTGTTTTGATATCTTTTACGTGGAGGATTATCGTCCGTTTATCCTTGCTCACCTCAATTTTAAATTCAGGACCGCTGATAATGGCTAGACAAAAATATCCCACACATAGGAATTTAATTTTTACTAACATTAACATAAGATATATATAATTAAACATATTTTATGTAAGCTTACTTTCTTTATAGGGGCAGAAGATGGCAGAATGTGAGCGAGGGAACTCAATGAGCTCAGAGAACTTTCCCCGCTCTGGTTCTGACAGAACGTCTGCTGTGTACTTGCTTTTCAGATCTTTGAGTTCAGTGGTGAGATCACATTCAGTTTCCCTTATCTGAATACAATGAGGAGTCCTCTTATTGTCCTCGAGATGTCTGGAAATATTTAATTGAGCCAGGTTTTAAAGCCATCACTAAAAAAGCTTTCAAGAAAGTGAAGCATGTTGAAACATGCAAAGGGTGGGGATTTTTTTTGCAAATACACCTAGGACTAACGCACAAAGTAATCAAAATGACAATAGAGTATATACACATATGCGTAACTTGATCATTGTTTGCTCTACAGAGGAAACAAGCTCTTTCCATCATAGACAGTAGAAGTCATAAACATTGATATACCCATGAAGCAAGTCTGGAGGAATTCAGCAACAGTCTATAAAAATCATCTGACTGACAAAGCCATGGAAAGCTCATTCAAAACCAGTGAACCGAACAGCGCTGGGTTGCTCTGTACTGTTCTACTCGCACTCCTGACATACACTAGCGGAGGTGACCTGCCACTAGCATGATTTTATACGATTTTATACGAAAATACCTCGTCGGTTTAGGCTCAGTAGATTTCTTGAACACGCATATTAGCAGATTATTCAGTGACCTTCATGTCATCTTCAGTAAATACCCGATAATTATTCTGTAACTACAACATAAGCTGCAGTAACTCAACTGAAACTCAAAGAAAGCAAAATTCTTTGACATTTAAAGGATTAAGCATTATTTTTAATATTTCTAAAATGTCAAACTTCCAGCAAATGACAAAATAATCCAAATCATTCCAGTTACCAAATATATTTACATGCACTCGACTTTTTTTTGTGTCTGATCAAAACACAATGCATGAATGACACACAGAGAGTTCAGGAATTCTGATATGATGTATTATTCTTGGGCGTTTTACACCCGAGCCTAGCGGCTCATCAGGCTGCTGCTTATCCCCGGTTTCCATAGCGTGAAGCGACCACGAGTTCAACTCCCCCTGGATGGGATGCTAGTCCATCGCAGGTTACCTTCCCAGTTTATTTTTTACTGGTACCCATTTATACTGCTGGGTGAACAGAGACACACTTGTGGTGAAGACCTTGCCCAGGGGTCTTAGCACAGTGGGGTCTAACTGGGATTTGAACTCACAACCTGCTAATCATGAGCCCTGCACCGTAACCACTACATCACTGGCCCCACCTATGTATTATTATTCTTATTAGGTATTATTATATAGTATTAGGGACCAAAACAAAGTGGACCAGAGACAGTTTACTATGCAAAGCCAACATTTGATTTGTTATTTGTTTGAGTTTTAATTCAAGTTGATACTTGTTAGGTAGGCCAGTGGTGGTCTAGTGGTATAAGGCGCTGGATCGCTGATCCAAAGGTTGCGGGTTTGAGTCCCACTCTCCACAGGGTTGTCACTGCTGTCCCCCCAGTGCAGCTAACTGGGTTATCAAAGGCCGGCCATGTCTCTCACTGTCTATGGTGTGAGGCATGTAAAAGAACCATTGCTGACTTTCGACAAGAGTAGGCTGCAAAGCTGTCAGAGTGTTTCCACCCTGCGATGGCCTGGTGAGCTATCCAGGGTGTACTCTACCCTCGCCCGGAGTTGGCTGGGATGGGTGCCAGCCTCCCTGCGACCCTAATTAAGATTAAGCAGGTACAGAAAATGAACTGAACTGAACTTGTTAGGTAGTGAGAGTTATTTACTTGGTCCTGAAGCCCCCTGTAGTCATGAATATGTGATACTACTGAAGGAAGGCGTTGAACACCTGTAAATATAAATTAGTAGGTAGTTTGTATAGCCTATTATCTCTCTCTGTCTCTCCTCTCTGTCTCTGTCTCTCTCTCTCTCTCTCTCTCTCTCTCTCTCTCTGTGTGTCTCTCTCTGTCTCTCTCTCTCTCTCTCTCTGTGTCTCTCTGTCTGTCTGTCTCTCTCTCTCTCTTTCTCTGTGTGTGTGTGTGTGTGTGTGTGTGTGTGTGTGTGTGTGTGTGAGAGAGATCTTACTTTGAGAATTCCACGGTGTAAGAATGGTTGACTGGTTTCGGGCTCCATGTTAAAATAGTTTTAAAGTTTGTAGACTCCCAAGTGACATTCTGAGCCTTTGGGAATGAGCCTGCGCGCACAAACAGCGGCGACACAAAGCAAAACCCCGCGTTACGAAATTGAATTCCTGCTTGAAAATGTCTAATAAGAAATAACCATCAGTGATTATTAAAAAAAAACAAAACAAAACAAAACAAAAAAAACACACCCGAACCAGGCGCAGTGTGAACTCGAAGCCCATCCAAACGGCTCTCACCTGAAACTGAAGCGCTCAGGAAGCACAGCAGACTCACAGCCCCGAGATTCCAGCGCGTCTCCTCCCGGCTGCGCGTCATTTCACTTCCGCGGGATTCAGTGGATGAAAGCGCCACTATAAATCAGCTCAGACGTCTGGAAACGGGTGGGATTAGCAGTAGGTTTTGAAATGTCCTGGAGATACACTGCTGGATTATTCAGGTTAGTTCTAATCAATGCAGCCGTCTGTGGATCTGAATATAAATCCAGGGAGTGTATCGGGAGCACACCCCGACTACAATCAAGAACGGGCGCGTTGCCCATATAAGGTCATCCGTGCGCGTTCACGTTTGAGCACGCGCCGTGAGAGTTCTTATTAGCTGGATTTTCCATTAATGAGAATTTTAATGACGTTTAATCCGACGATAATAATATTTATCAAGCTTTATAATTACTGTCAGATCGTTGTGGTGGTACAGTATAAGTAAGAATGTCATTCAAAACTATAAAATGATTAATTTTCCTAATTATTAGACCGTTTATTTGACACATATGGGAATAAAATAATATGAAAAATATCTTGATCTTTTATGAAGTAAAGCCTTATGTGGAAATTTGGAATTCAGTGTAATGCACCCAACAAGATTATTGCAAATGTTTGAAACAATAATTTTCCACTTCTTCTTCTTCTTCTTCTTCTTCTTCTTTCGGCTTTTCCCTTCAGGGGTCACCACAGCAAGCCACCTGCCTCCATCTCACCCGATCCTCTGTATCTTCTTCTCTTACTCCAACTACCTTCATGTCCGCCTACACCACATCCATAAATTTTCTCTTTGGTCTTCCTCTAGGCCTTCTGCCTGGTAGTTCCAACCTCAGCATCCTACTACCAATATACTCACTATCCCTCCTCTGTACATGAACATGTCCAAACCATCTCAATCTAGCCTCTCTGACTTTGTCCCCAAAACGTCTAAAAAAAACCCAATAAAATAATGAGATAATAATTTTCTGTACTCTAAAATTTATAATGAGATACTGTGAGCAATCTTCTCTATCACTAATTTATTTTCTATAACCACTTAGTCCTAATTAGGGTCATGGGGAGGCTGGCCCCCATCCCAGCCAACTCCGGGTGAGGGCAGAATACACTCTGGACAGCCCGCCAGGCCATCGCAGGGCAGAAACACGCTGACGGCTTTGCAGCTATTCTTGTCAAAATTCAGCAATGGTTCTTTTACAGCATCACACCATAGACAGTGAGACACATGGCCAGCCTTTGATAACCCAGTTAGTTGCACTGGGGGGACAACAGTGACAACCTTAGGATCGGTGATCCAGCACTTTACCACCAGGCCACCACTGCCCGTGGCATAAGCTGTTGTTGAATTGAATTCTCTATCATCCAGTTATAATATCAGAGCAAAAACATTTTGAGGTTTCCTTTCCAAAATAAAGACAGTCGGGTACAAATATTTTTGTACAAATCCATAACATCCTCCAACAAACTGATTTAAAAAAAAAAAAAAAAAAAGATGTGCTACAGTAGGCATGTGTGTGGGGCTGGTGGTGTAGTGGTTAGGGTGCTGCGCTCATGATCAGGAGGTTGTGAGTTCGAATCCTACTGAG
Organism: Plotosus lineatus; assembly: GCA_024760905.1. Taxonomy (NCBI): domain Eukaryota; kingdom Metazoa; phylum Chordata; class Actinopteri; order Siluriformes; family Plotosidae; genus Plotosus; species Plotosus lineatus. The sequence continues at coordinate 39,320,248 of CM045728.1, forward strand.
ACCCTCACTGTGCTAAGACCCCTGGGCAAGGTCTCAACCACAAGTGTGCCTCTGTTCACCCAGCAGTATAAAAGGGTACCAGTAAAAATATACTGGGAAGGTAACCTGTGCTGGACTAGCGTCCCATCCAGGGGGAGTTGAACTCCTGGTCGCTTCACGCTATGGAAACCAGGGATCAGCACCGGCTTGATGTGCCACAAGGTTCGGGTGTAAAAACCCAACAGACTTTACCTTTACCTTTACCTTACTTACCTTACAGTAGGCATGAAACTCAAGCAAACACTTCCCAGCAGAGCTCCACAAAATGAATGTAACTAGAACCTGAAATTTTTATTCTAATGTGTGAAACCCCTCCAAACTGTGGTTTAAAACAGAATTATATAACTGTAATAACCTAACAGCATTCTCTTTACTCAGACACTTATCTCGGCTATATTAAGCAACATAGCCTGAGTACAATATAACAATAAATCATAAACCATGAGACGATTTATCAGGTGACTGTCTGAGTTGTGAGATGTCGGTCCTTTCAAATACATTTCTCTGGGGGAAGCTAAACTGCCATGTGTGACTCACCATGATGAATGTCAGGTAGCTTTATTTTGCTGGTAGTACAGATCTCTGGCACAGTGATGAGTTAACCTGGAACAAAACCTATGACCAGTTTTCATTTGCTATCATAACTGGACATGGTGTCATTCCTTACATTTTATGTACTGTATAGGTAAAGGATTGAAATGCTGACCCAGAAGAAGTTTTCCCCTCAACACAAGTATTATTCATATTTCTTTCTTTCTTCCTTTTGGCTTTTTTCGTTTTCTCGGGAGTCGCCACAGCGAATCATCTGATTCGCACGTTTGATTTGGCAGAGGTTTTTACGTCGGATGCCCTTCCTGTCACAACCCTTTAGCAAGGGACAGAAACACGCTGACGGCTTTGCAGCTACTCTTTACGAAAGTCAGCAATGGTTCTTTTACATGCCTCTCACCATAGACAGTGACAGACATGGCCCGCCTTTGATAACCCAGTTAGCTGCGCTGGGGGATGAGTATTATTCATATATCAATTTAAATAATGTGTATCCTAAGTTGTCTATGCATTAATTCCCTGCATTATTTTTAAATTTTATTCACACAATGCTTGTTGTAATTCCTTCCCGTAAAGCTCTTCACAAGAACATGTGACTAATTCACTGGCACTGTGTACGGCTCAATGTGCCAACATCATTGCCTATTCAGGAGCTTATGCAAATTAGAAGATTGGTGCCTCATTGCTTGCTGTTTTGCATGTTAACACAATTTCTGTACACAGCAGCCTTGTGAATCCACTCAAGTAAAATGTGCGGTGTGATCAGAAAATTTCTTGCATATATTTGTGTACAACTGTAAACAACATTTCATGTTTTTTCTAATCCCTGTAGTGATTTTAACGATGTAATAATGCACAAAAGAGTTTGGGTTGTTCTGACCTCTTATAATATCAAATCCTTGCAATATCTGCAGGACTCACCAAGCTACTCCCTAGATGAAACACGAAACCCATTAAAGATGAAAGACTAATCTGTTAAAAGTCCAGACTGTTCATGGATCAGCAGAGGTTTTCCATGTCTTATATTGAATCTGTACTAAGCTCCAGCTCAAGCAGCACACGTTACACACAGTTCTTAATTATTAAAATTTCTTGATTATTGAGACATTTATTTCAGCATTAACCTTAATTTAAACCCTTTTGTATTGTTCACATTTCACAATAAAATTGGTTAATACATTTCCATTTAGATCCGACACTGTCTAAATATAAAATGCAGTGACTCAGAACACTCCTTAATGTATTACCGATTCAGTAGTTCATTACAGAATTTCACACGGTGTGTTGTAACACATTTTTTCATAACAGCGGGTGGGAAAACTAAGTGGAATGCATTACTTATAAATCAGCTTCATTAAAAAAAAAAATAAAAAAAAAATATATATATATATATATTTTTTTTAAAGATATATATATATATATATATATATATATATATATATATATATATATATATATATATATATATATATTCTTCTTTTCTTTCGGCTGTTCCTTCAGGGGTTGCCACAGCAAATGATCTGCCTCCATCTCTCCCTATCCTCTGCATCTTCTACTCTTACTCCAACGACCTTCATGTCCGCCTTCACCACATCCATAAATCTTCTCTTTGGTCTTCCTCTGGGCCTTCTGCCTGGTAGTTCCAACCTCAGCATCCTACTACCAACATACTCACTATCCCTCCTCTGTACATGTCCAAACCATCTCAATCTAGCCTCTCTGACTTTGTCTCCAAAACATCTAACATGTGCTGTCCCTCTGATGTACTCATTCCTGATCCTATCCATCCTCGTTACTCCCAAAGAGAACCTTAACATTTTCATCTCTGCTACCTCCAACTCTGACTCCTGTCTTTTCCCCAGGGCCACTGTTTCTAAACCATACAACATCGCTGGCCTCATCACCGTCTTGTACACTTTTCCCTTCATTCTTGCCGATACTCTCCTATCACACATCACACCGGACACTTTTCTCCATCCATTCCAACCTGCCTGCACACGCTTCTTCACCTCTTTTCCACACTCTCCATTGCTTTGGATTGTTGAGCCTAAGTACTTAAAATCCTCCACCTTTCTTATCTCTGCTCCTTGTAACCTCACCGTTCCTGTTGGGTCCTTGTCATTCACACACATGTATTCTGTCTTACTGAGGCTAACCTTTTGTTAGGCAAAAATCTCCATGGACTATGATGTTTGCAGATGACATTGTGATCTGTAGTGAGAGCAGAGAACAAGTGCAGGAAAATTTAGAGAGGTGGAGGTATGCCCTGGAAAGGAGAGGAATGAAGGTTAGCCTCAGAAAATCAGAATACATGTGTGTGAATGAGAAGGACCCAGGAGGAACGGTGATGTTACAGGGAGCAGAGATAACGAAGGTGGAGGATTTTAAGTAATTAGGCTCAACAATCCAGAGCAATGGAGAGTGTGGAAAAGAGGTGAAGAAGCGTGTGCAGGCAAGCTGGAATGGTTGGAGAAAAGTGTTCGGTGTGATGTGCGATAGGAGAGTGTCAGCAAGAATGAAGGGAAAAGTGTACAAGACAGTGGTGAGGCCGATGAGGTTGAGGGTCTCTCTGGGAGTAACGAGGATGGATAGGATCAGAAATGAGTATATCAGAGGGACAGCCCATGTAAGTCAGAGAGGCTAGATTGAGATGGTTTGGACATGTACAGAGGAGGGATAGTGAGTATATTGGCAGTAGGATGCTGAGGTTGGAACTACCAGGCAGAAGGCCTCAAGGAAGGCCAAAGAAGAGATTTCTGGATGTGGTGAAGGAAGACATGAAGGTCGTTGGAGTCAGAAAAGACAGGGTGAGATGGAGGCGGATGATTTGCTGTGGCGACCCCTGAAGGGAGCAGCCGAAAGGAAAAGAAGAAGAAGAAGAAGAAGAAGAAGAGGCATTGAAACACGTCTATATTGTCTTCTTGCTACAAATTTGGGTTATTCTGCCACAGTTTCACTGTTATTGTTTTTTTTGCTGTTCACATTTCACAGCTCAGGTTCTGGTGTGAAAAATTGTTCATGGCTTAACCTAGACATCATACATTTGTTTTCCTTCCTTAGATATTGAATAATCATTTCCCATTGTACAAACAGAAGACTGATCAGAAGCATTCATTCATTCATTCATTTATTCATTTATTTTTCAAGTCATTTCATTCTAATTTGGGTTGTGGGGAGGCTGACACCTCTCCCAGCCATCTCTGGGTAAAGGCGAGGTATGCACTAGATCTGCAGTGAGAGCAGAGAACAAGTGCAGGAAAACCTAGAGAGGTGGAGGTATGCCCTGGAAAGGAGGGGAATGAAGGTTAGTCTCAGTAAGACAGAATACATGTGTATGAATGCCAAGGACCCAACAGGAACGGTGAGGTTACAAGGAGCAGAGATAAGGACGGTGGAGGATTTTAAGTACTTAGGCTCAACAATCCAGAGCAATGGAGAGTGTGGAAAAGAGGTGAAGAAGCGTGTGTAGGCTGGTTGGAATGGTTGGAGAAAAGTGTCCGCTGTGATGTGTGATAGGAAGGTATCGGCAAAATTGAAAGGAAAAGTGTACAAGACGGTGTTGAGGCCAACTATGTTGTATGGTTTAGAAACAGTGGCCCTGGGGAGAAGACAGGAGGCAGAGTTGGAGGTAGCAGAGATGAAAATGTTGAGGTTCTCTTTGGGAGTAACGAGGATGGATAGGATCAGGAATGTGCACATCAGAGGAACAGCACATGTAAGACGTTTTGGAGACAAAGTCAGAGAGGCTAGATTGAGATGGTTTGGACATGTACAGAGGAGTGAATATATTGGTAGTAGGATGTTGAGGTTGGAACTACCAGACAGAAGACCTAGAGGAAGACCAAAGAGACGATTCATGGATGTGGTGAAGGCGGACATGAAGGCAGTTGGTGTAAGAGAAAAAGATGCAGAGGATAGGGTGAGATGGAGGCAGATGTGGCGACCCCTGAAGGGAAAAGCCGAAAGGACAAGAAGATTAGTGTCATGAGGAGGAAGCTAGAGCTGAACTTGGCTGAGTTTGAGTGAGAGGCAGGGTACACGTTAAACAGGTCAGTAGTCTATTGCTAGACTAACAGCTTTTTTCCTATCAGGACTCTGGAGAAAGATGGAGTACCCAGAGGAAACTCACACAAGCACAGGGAGATATGTATGCATACCTGCATACTCCACATAGAAATGAAATGCCCTTGACCTAACTTTTTTGCTGAGAGCTGATATAGTCCAAATAATTGAGTGCTTTCAGGTGTTATTTTATCCCATTTGTCACATTCATCCAACTTCCTTCTTCCACAGTTATGGATGTCAAGAAATATGAATTATGAGTGTCTTTGGTAAGGATACTGCTCCAATAATAATAATAATTTCTGAATTATTACTTCCACCACAAAATTGTAAGTTCCCTTTGCTCAGGGCACTGAAAGAACACCAAATCATGACAGGCTCTGACTTTTTGACTTTTTGCTGAGAACAGTCATGATGGTTATTTTTGTCTCAGCATGGAGAATATAGTAAACAGAGTTTTGCTTTCCGGCTTGGCTTCCTCTTCATCACAACGGCTCGATACAAGTTTCCCTTTACAGCAGAGGCTGCATCAATCTGCCTGTCGATCTCCCACTTCATCCTTCCCTCACTTGTGAACAAGACCGAGATATACTTGAACTCCTCCATTTACGGCAGGACTTAGCTACAGAATACTAATTCATATGACCAAAATAAGTTTCCACCATGTGATGGTACATCCCAGATGCTTCTGGGGACAGAAAACTGGACAGCACTTCTGGATACAGTTAACATTAAGCTTCCTTTTGAACAGTGAAGACTTAACTGGAATTTGTGGATACAGTTTATTGTGATGATTGACAAAGGTTTATAAAAATAATCCCAAGCCTGTGTGGTTACACCTGTTACACATGAATGATGGCTTTTGATGAAGTGCTGTTTGAGGCATTGGACATCACAGGTGTTCAGCTCAGACTTGTATCTTTGCCCTTTATGCACTTTAATTCCCTCAGATTACAGTATTTGTATTGTACTATTATATCATGCAGCAATAAGAGTGAAATATCCAAATCCCTTCCCATTGTTTCTTTGTGGAGCATTATTTTTAAATATAACATATTTTAATAATTTTGGGACACCCCTGACCCATGTCTGCTCCTCAAAGACTTGAGGGCCATTCCTAGATACAGCTTTTGTACCACATTATGATTACAATCCCTTTTGGGATCACCTGTTTCAAATCACATCATTATTTAATTCTTTTACGTAGTACTACCGCTAATATTTCCCCCATGTTATCTTCTTCTAATGTGTTTCAGGTCTTATGGTGTGTAGATGTATGTGTAATGAATACGTTTAGAAATCATTGTGGTTTTTGTTTGTTTGTTTTTTCACAACTCTTTCTAACTTGTATAATAAATACAATTTCTCTTGTTACTTATATTAAAATTTTCATAATTACAATTTTTATGTGTTGTATTTGATTATGCTTTAAACAGCAGCAATATTATTATTATTATTATTATTATTATTATTATTATTATTAGTAGTAGTAGTAGTAGTAGTAGTAGTAGTAGTAATAGTAATAGTAGTAGTAGTAGTAGTATTACCGGTAGGATTGAAAAGGGCCAACTCGTGTGTTCTGTAGTCTTGAGTGAACAGAATGAAAACTTGCAGAGAAACAGAGGGCCACTTTGTTTGCTCCATTGTTGTCTTCCACACAAATTCTTTTCCATGCCACTAGCCCACTAAATCTTGGTTGATTGAAATTCCCAAAGCCTTTCTTAGGACATGACATGGTTGATGTGGTTGGGATGGGTGTGAACTGCACAAACATCCTGGTACTGTATGCTGATGTCTTGGTAAAATCTACTGGTGACACATTATCAACACAAACGCAACCAAACCTGTCATATGTGGTTGTATCTTTCTTTCTTCTGTATGTTTACAATTTGGAAAGAAGGTTTGTGGTATTTTGATGTGTCATTCTTGGAAACTGTAGAATGGATAGGTCTCTCCCTGTCAGCACTGCAGGTTGAAACATGTTTACAGCTTTACAAGTTCTGTGACTGCTTTTGCAAGGAAGTGTAATAAGTGTAATACCATCAGTAATTTAAAGCTTTTTACCTGGTAGGCAATTAGTAATATTATTCCATGCTTTTCAAAATTTCCCATGAAGAGGCCTGGAAACACTTTAAAGCCTCCTGCAATGTCAAACTATGGCATTCCTTTTCAGTTAACACTTTCATGTTAGAAATCTGCACTATGCTGACATTACAGGCTTACTTGGCTACCACGGAGCGATACTGCTCAAGCTACAAAGTCACATAACATGCTGTGGACTTAAAGGTACTCTTATCACAGGGCTGAGAACAGATACCTGATAAGCTGGGTACATTCCTTTCATTCAGGTGAAAACATTCTTCTACTTTAGCTTCTAAGTACAGTGCTGTTTCTAATTTGTGGCAATAAGCTAGCCCGTGATTTTGGCTTCATATATATTAAGAACGTGTACATTTAAAATTATTCTTGTTTCTAATCAGGTGATATGCTAGTGCAGTGGTTCTGACATCCACCTCACAGTTGGAAAGTCTGGGTTCAATTCCGCAGGCTCAGATGTCTCTGTGTGGAGTTTGCATGTTCTCCCCGTGCTTGTATGTGTTTCCTCTGGGTCTTCCGGTTTCCTCCCGCAGTCCAAAAACATGCACAGTAGGTTAATTGGTTGTCCCAAATCACCTCTAAGCGTGAGAGTAAGCGTGAATGTTTGTGTGTCTGTTGGTCTTGCAATGGCCTGGAAAGTTGTTCAGGGTGTACCTCGCCTTTACCCAGAGATGGCTGGGAGAGGTGTCAGCCTCCCCACAACCCAAATTAGAATGAAATGACTTGAAAAATAAATGAATAAATGAATGAATGAATGCTTCTGATCAGTCTTCTGTTTGTACAATGGGAAATGATTATTCAATATCTAAGGAAGGAAAACAAATGTATGATGTCTAGGTTAAGCCTTGAACAATTTTTCACACCAGAACCTGAGCTGTGAAATGTGAACAGCAAAAAAAACAATAACAGTGAAACTGTGGCAGAATAACCCAAATTTGTAGCAAGAAGACAATATAGACGTGTTTCAATGCCTCTTCTTCTTCTTCTTCTTTTCCTTTCGGCTGCTCCCTTCAGGGGTCGCCACAGCAAATCATCCGCCTCCATCTCACCCTGTCTTTTCTGACTCCAACGACCGTCATGTCTTCCTTCACCACATCCAGAAATCTCTTCTTTGGCCTTCCTTGAGGCCTTCTGCCTGGTAGTTCCAACCTCAGCATCCTACTGCCAATATACTCACTATCCCTCCTCTGTACATGTCCAAACCATCTCAATCTAGCCTCTCTGACTTACATGGGCTGTCCCTCTCATATACTCATTTCTGATCCTATCCATCCTTGTTACTCCTAGAGAGACCCTCAACCTCATCGGCCTCACCACTGTCTTGTACACTTTTCCCTTCATTCTTTCCATAGCGTGAAGCAACTAGGAGTTCAACTCCTCCTGGATGGGACGCTAGTCCATTTCAGGTTAACTTCCCAGTATATTTTTACTGGTACCCATTTATAGTGCTGGGTGAACAGAGGCACACTTGTGGTTGAGACCTTGCCCAGGGGTCTTAGCACAGTGAGGATTCGAACTCACAACCTTCCGATCATGAGCGCAGCACCCTAACCACTACGCCACCTGCCCCACAATGTCATTAAGAAACCTTAAATCTAATCACAGAGAGAGCATTAAACAAAACAACAACATTTTCATCAACTTTTCCAGTGATGTTTCAGTTAGTTCAGTTCATTTTCTGTAACCGCTTAATCCTAATTAGGGTCACGGGGAGGCTGGCGCCCATCCCAGCCAACTTCGGGCGAGGGCAAAGTACACCCTGGACAGCTCGCCAGGCCATCGCAGGGCGGAAACACGCCGACGGCTTTGCAGCTACTCTTGTCGAAAGTCAGCAATGGTTCTTTTACATGCCTCACACCATAGACAGTGAGAGACATGGCTGGCCTTTGATAACCCAGTTAGCTGCACTGGGGAGGACAGTGACAACCTTGTAGAGAGTGGGAATCGAACCCCCAACCTTTGGATCAGCGATCCAGCGCCTATACCACTAGACCACCCCAGTGATGGTTGTTTTGCAAATATCATGTTCATATATGCAATAGCAACATCAATTCATGGAAATGCTTTAATTTCTACAGAAAACAAAAGTAGCCAGTGGGAAATGGGTATTTCCAGAACTGATGGAGAAATTACAGTTCTCTGAGATGGATTTTTAAGAATCATGTGATAAAATCACAAAATATAAAGAATACAAATATATACCATTTAATACAACTTACAAATATGTTGAAGGCCGTGGAAAATGCAGCCTTCTTCTTCTTCTTTTCTTCTTCTTTTACTTTCGGCTGCTCCCTTCAGGGGTCGCCACAGCAAATCATCCGCCTCCACCTCACCCTGTCCTCCGCATCTTCTTTTCTGACTCCAACGACCTTCATGTCCTCCTTCACCACATCCATAAATCTCTTCTTCGGTCTTCCTCGAGGCCTTCTGCCTGGTAGTTCAAACCTCAGCATCCTACTGCCAATATACTCACTATCCCTCCTCTGTACATGTCCAAACCATCTCAATCTAGCCTCTCTGACTTTGTCTCCAAAACATCTTACGTGTGCTGTCCCTCTGATATACTCATTTCTGATCCTATCCATCCTCGTTACTCCCAGAGAGAACCTCAACATTTTCATCTCCGCTACCTCCAGTTCTGCCTCCTGCCTTTTCCTCAGCGCCACTGTTTCTAAGCCATACAACATCGCTGGCCTCAACACCGTCTTGTACACTTTTCCCTTCATTCTTGCTGACACTCTCCTATCGCACATCACACCGGACACTTTTCTCCAACCATTCCAGCCTGCATGCACACGCTTCTTCACCTCTTTTCCACACTCTCCATTGCTCTGGATTGTTGAGCCTAAGTACTTAAAATCCTCCACCTTCGTTATCTCTGCTCCCTGTAACATCACCGTTCCTCCTGGGTCCTTCTCATTTACACACATGTATTCTGATTTTCTGAGGCTAACCTTCATTCCCCTCCTTTCCAGGGCATACCTCCACCTCTCTAGGTTTTCCTGCACTTGTTCTCTGCTCTCACTACAGATCACAATGTCATCTGCAAACATCATAGTCCATGGAGATTCTTGTCTCACCTCGTCTGTCAGCCTGTCCATCACCATAGCAAACAAGAAGGGGCTCAGAGCTGACCCTTGATGCAGTCCCACCTCCACCTTGAATTCGTCGGTCACACCGACAGCACACCTCACCACTGTCTTACATCTCTCATACATGTCCTGCACCACTCTAACATACTTCTCTGCCACTCCAGACGTCTTCATGCAATACCACAGTTCTTCTCTTGGCACCCTGTCATATGCTTTTTCCAGATCCACAAAGGCACAATGTAGCTCCCTCTGACCTTCTCTGTACTTCTCTATTAACATCCTCAAAGCAAACATTGCATCTGTGGTGCTCTTTCTTGGCATGAAACCAAACTGTTATTCACAAATGCTGACCTCTGCCCTTACTCTAGCTTCCACTATTCTTTCCCATAACTTCATCGTATGGCTCATCAACTTTATCCCTCTGTAGTTGCTGCAACTCTGCACGTCTCCCTTGTTCTTAAAAATGGGCACCAGCACACTTCTCCTCCACTCCTCCGGCATCTGCTCACTCTCTAGTACCTTGTTGAATGTTCTTGTCAGAAAATCTACTGCTACCTCTCCTAGACACTTCCATACCTCCACAGGTATATCATCAGGACCAACTGCCTTCCCATTCTTCATCCTCTTCAATGCCCCTCTCACTTCACCCTTACTGATCTTTGCTACATCCTGCTCCTCAATGGTCACCTCTTCTACTCTTTTTTTCTCTCTCATTTTCCTCATTCATCAGCTCTTCAAAGTACTCTTTCCATCTTCCCAGCACACTTCTGTCATCAGTCAATACATTTCCCTCTCTGTCCTTTACCTTTATCAATCTAACTTGCTGCACGTCCTTCCCATCTCTATTTCTCTGCTGTGCCAACCTATATAGATCATTTTCTTCCTCTTTACTGTCCAACCTATCATACAAGTCATCATACGTCCTCTGTTTGGCCATATCCACTGCTACTTTCGCCTTACGCTGTGTCTCCCTGTACTCCTGTTTACTCTCTTCGGTCCTCTCAATGTCCCACTTCTTCTTAGCTAACCTCTTCCTTTGTACACACTTCTGCACTTCCTCATTCCACCACCGAGTCTCCTTATCTACTTTCCTTCCAGAGGACACACCAAGTACTCTCCTACCTGTGTCCCTGATCACATTTGCTGTGGTTATCCAGTCATTTGGAAGCACTTCCTGGCCACCAAAGCCTGTTTCAACTCCTCTTTGAAGACAACACGACACTCTTCCTTTTTCAACTTCCACCACTTTGTCTTCTGCTCTGCCTTTGCCTTCTTCACCTTCTTCACCATCAGCGTCATCCTGCATACCACCATCCTATGCTGTTTGGCAACACTCTCACCCACTACTACTTTGCAGTCAATGACTTCTTTCAAATTACATCGCCTACACAAGATGTAGTCTACCTGTGTGCTCCTACCTCTGCTTTTATAAGTCACCCTATGCTCCTGTTTCTTCTGGAAGAAAGTATTCACCACAGCCATTTCCATCCTTTTTGAAAAATCGATCAACTTCTGTACTTCTCTGTTCCTGTCCTGGATACCAAACCTGCCCATCACTTCCTCGTCCCCTCTGTTTCCTGCACCAACATGTCCATTGAAGTCTGCCCCAATGACCACTCTTTCACCTCTGGGGGTACTCTGCATCACTTCATCTAACTCACTCCAGAATCTCTCCTTCTCTTCTAGCTCACATCCTGCCTGTGGGGCATAAGCACTAACAACATTGAGCATCACAGCTTCAATTTCTAACTTGAGACTCATCACTCTGTCTGACACTCTTTTCACTTCTAGAACATTCCTGACAAACCCTCCTTCAAGATGACTCCTACTCCATTTCTCTTCCCATCCACACCATGATAAAACAGCTTAAACCATGCTCCTAAGCTTTTAGCTTTGCTACCTTTCCACCTGGTCTCCTGAACACACAGTATGTCCATCTTCCTCCTTTGCATCATGTCAGCCAGCTCTCTACCTTTTCTTTGCATAGTTCCAACATTCAAAGTCCCTACTCTCAGTCCTAGACTCAAGCCTTTCCTCTTCTCTCTCTGCCGACGGACACGCCTCCCGCCTCTCCTTCTTCGACGTCTTCGACCAACAGTAGTCCAATTTCCATCAGCACCCTGTTGATTGACAGAACTGATGGCGGCCGTTGTTAACCCGGGCCTCGATTGATCCGGTATGGGGGTAATACTTCTGATTTGCATCATAAAAGTTTGGCATTGGTTTTACGTCGGATGCCCTTCCTGACACAACCCTCTGCATTTCTCCATAGTGCCCCCCACCCGCCTCATGGCTGCATTTCTCATGGCTGCCTCTAATATTTCTATTATCATAATGAAGCAATATGTTTTTCCCTGAATCAGCTCAAAACAACATTACTCAGTTGTATATTGTTTTCAGCAACTCTGTAGGGAAGAAATGTCCGTCCCCAGTGGTGTCCATGCACATGTGGTTCCTATTTGGAATTTGTACACTCAGGGGACTTTTTATCACTCCATTGAAAAAATGTCCACTGGTTTATATAATGCCTTGATAAATTGTTATTGTAGGAGAGAATCCTTTCCCACATCCAAGTTATCTCCTATAAAAATATCATTAATAAATGAAGAATTATGTGCTATGTATTAGAAAATAAAATGGAATGCTTGCTGAACACCGAAAGAATGATTTTAAAAGGCTGATTTGTTTGTTTTCACCATTGCAGATTCACATTCATATTAAACATACTGGGTAAATGCAAATCGGATGGAATTACTTGTTTACTTTTCATACTTCCTTTCATCCTCTAGTATATGCCCAATAATGAAAATTTAAAGCTCAGGAATTTTCAGCCTCCTCTTGATGGGATACTTAACTAAAATGTTTTTCTAAAAAATACAGTCCGCTGCTTGTTCGAGCAGTATTTTGTGCAGGAGTATTAGCTTCTCAGTTACGCCCTAAAGGAGTAAATCTCTCATGGGTGACAGTAGTTCATCTCCTGCTCAGTGCCCCACCTTAAACTTCTCTTGAAACTTGTTAAACTATGGCTGATACATATGATTGTTATTAAGTAAAGGAAACAGATATAGTCAAAATAATAATAAAAAAAAGTTAGCAATGGTTTCATGATTATCTGGTCAGGAATATTATTCATCAATACATCATACGATAAAGATATACAGGCATAAATGGGAGTTTCCTGCATGGAACTGGTGACGCAAACATCTAGAATACAACATGTAGGTATGTGAAAAAATAAGTTCATTCCATGGAAAGGTTTTTCAACATATTTCAACAAGTAAGCATTTCACTGTCTTTGACTCAGTGCCTAAAAATAAAAGCGATATACCTCAACTAATGACACGTATATTTCACATTGTATTGTATTGTTCTTAATATAAATAAACAAAAAGAGACCGATTACTTGGGGAAAGTAATTACCATACAGTTATCACACCTTCAAGTCCTTAAAATATGAATCAGGTGTTCAAAATTAGATTAAAACCTCCAATAGTTTGATTATGTCTTATTTAAACTATGGGATGGCTGTTTTATCGAAGCAACTTTGGGACAGAATGTGTGTTGGTGGGGGGTGTGAGCAGCAGTGCCCTTGAGCAAGGCACCTAACCCTCAACTGCTCGCCGAGCACCGCAAAGCAGCGGGACAGCCCACTGCTCAATGTTTATGTGTGTGTATGCTCACTTCAGATGTCCTTGCGGAATTAATACAGTCTAGTGTTTTCTTTGCTGTTGAAAATCTAAAGCAACCTCGAAGGCTTCAGAAAATAATGTTATAAGTGCTTTTGAATCTGTCGAGAGATTTTAAAAGAACTCTAAATTACAGTACGTACAGTAAGCCCTTGCCCATTCGCGGTCCAGTGCTCATGGCCTCGCATACTCACGGATTAGCAGCAAACCCGAAAGTTACTGGCACATGATACAAATTTAGCCAATGGCTGAGAGCTTTTGTTTCTCCCTCCTGCTGATTGGTTGCAGATGATGTGTACAACTCTTTTTTTCTCCTTTGCGCACAAGTCATGTCATGTCATGTGTTTTTAATGATTATTTAAGCCCTATGATGTCACTCGAACACCATGCATCTTCTCTCGCTTCTGGTAAGGGGCCTAAGCACTTTATTCATTAATAAATATTATCACAGTACAGAATTAAAAAGTTTTTATTTAATCATTCCTACATTTTACGACATTATTACTGTATTAATGAGTAAGACTGTCTATAGAATATGTTTAAGAAGCATATTTTACCATATGTAATATCATACATAGGGTTTTAAAACCCCATCAATAACGGATTTTCAGGATCCTCGGGATTCGGCAGAACGCAGCCCCCATGAATAACAGGGGTTACTGTATATAAGATCAAATAATTCCACTGTAACAAAAATCATTCAAGGGTGGCTAAGATTTGATATCACTGTCAAGTTTGCCAGAAATTTGATTGGCTGTCAGTTTGTCCATTGTTGAAATATGCTTAGGCACTCCTGGTAACCTTGAACTCCGTGTAATCTTGAATGCAGAAATTCTCACTTTTATTGATATTTTGATTTAATAAAAGACAAAAATTCACCAACACCCTTCGTCACTCAAACAAAACTTGACTAAATCAAGGATACAGTTATGATCGGTTGGCTCAGTTGATTCAAGTATGTTGGTAATAATGCTAATGTCCTTATACAGGCCAAGTGAGTACTTTTAGCGGGCAGCCATGGCCTAATGGTTAGAGAAGTGGAAGAGTTGCACCTTTCCTTCCCTTTGGCTGAAGTGCCCTTGAGCAAGACACCTCATCCAAAACTGCTCTCTGAGTGCAACAATGTGTGGCTGCCCACTGCGCCGAGTGTGTGTGTGTGTGTGTGTGTGTGTGTGTGTGTGTGTGTGTGTGTGTGTGTGTGTGTGCTCACTTTGGATGATTTAAATGCAGAGTCAAAGTTTCCCCTGCAGGATTAATATAGTATTTAAAAATCTACATAAAAAATAAAAATCATTTAGACTAGAAACAATAAAGAATGATTGCTCTAAATAAAATTTAGAAAAACAAATATATATATATATATATATATATATATATATATATATATATATATATATATATATATATATGTATAATAAACAGTGATCCAGAATGTCTACATGTGGAAGATTGATCATTCCTGTGAGAAGCATTTGAATGCAGTTGTTGCTACTGAACATTGTATAACCAGGTACTGAATAAAGACAACTACTGCTTCACATATAAGATCAGAAACAATACATTGTTATGAAGAAACAAGGTAAATCAGAAAGAATAAAAAAAAAACTTTATCACTACACTGTATGCAATGTTCTCCTCTTAATTGGGGCTGGTCTTAAGAGAATCCATCCATTCATCCATTTATAAATTTTATCCATCAGGGTCACAGGGGAAGCTGGAGCGAATCCCTGTTGACTTTACATGAAAGGTAGGGTAATCTGTGAAAAGGTCACCAGTGTGTCATCAGCATAAACAGGGCATTAACAAACACACATACTCACATTCACACATTTCCGTTATTTGGGCTGTATGAAAAAACCTATGCAAGAATGGGGAGAACATGTAAGCAACACTCAAAAATAACACAGTCTATCTGGAAGGTCTGAACCCATAACCTTGAAACTTTAAAGCCTCATACAATCCAGAAATTCAAAAGAAATCTATAGTGAGCAGCAAAAAATTACCATTACGTACAGACAGGTTCACAAATATTTGGATAATGACATCATTATCTGTACTGCTTATCACATGAAGTGACTAACCACGGAGCTACCATGCCTCCAGGACAATGACATAATTATCATTATTTTAGATTGTACCACATTATATTGGAATTTACATTTAATCACAAAATAGGATGACACAGTTGCATAGTGAATACCACTTCTGCCTCACAGCAAAAAGGTCTGGTGTTCAAGCTCTATGTTAGGCTTGAGCATTTCGCATGGAGTTGCATGTTCTTTCTCTGCTTGCCTGAGTTTCCTCCGGGCGCACCGGTTTCCTCACACAATCCAAACACATATATTAGGCTGTTCCAAATTGGCCCTCGGTACAAATGTGAATGTAAGTTGTTGTCTGGCAAGGTGTTCAGGATTTACCCCTCCTTCGCCTGGAGTCAGGTGGGATGGGCTCCAACTTCACCGCAACCCTAAGGATAAAGCAGTTTAAAAAATAAAACATAAAACTACATTTTAAAAAGAGAATTGAAATTTAATTTGAGGGTATTTACAGTCAAATCAGAATGTCCTGATCATAGACCACTTTTCTTCTATATTATTTGTAGAATGTTTTTATAACACTCTAATAAGATGATTCTTATCCTGTACTTACAGACAGACAGACAGATCGACAGACAGACAGACAGGCAGACAGGCAGGCAGGCAGACAGACAGACAGACAGACAGATAGATAGATAGATAGATAGATAGATAGATAGATAGATAGATCGATCGATAGATAGATAGATAGATAGATAGATAGATAGATAGATAGATAGATAGATAGAACGAAAGCAAGAAAGAAAGAAAGAAAGAAAGAAAAAAGATACTTTATTAATCTCAGACAGAAATTCACATTTTCCAGCACCATTGCAGCACACACGTATTCTATAAAAACACAAACTTTAATTAAGCCATATATAATAAAAATACTTAGGCATATGTATGTGTTTGTGTGTGTGTACATATATATATATATATACACACACTCTCTCTCTCTCGCTCTCTCTCTCTCTCTCTCTCTCTCTCTCTCTCTCTATATATATATATATATTTTTTTTTTTTTTAATTTATATTTAATTATTTATTTATTTATGTATTATAAACATACAGCCTACTTTCACATGATATTATACCACTGAGGAAGCACGATCCCACTATCCTGTGTAATTGAGAAAGAAAGAGGTTCCTTTTTAATTCGGTTCCTCTTATGATTTCTTAGTCATGTCTTGTCAGGAAGTTTTTTCTTTGCCACTGTTACCTCTGGCTTGCTCATTAAGGATGTAAGCACATGTCCGGATTCCTGTAAAGCTGCTTTGTGACTGAGAGCATTGTTAACAGAATATCCCAAATAAAATAGTAGACCACATCTAAGATGTTTCTATACAAAAAAGTAAATGTTAGCATGTAGAAATGGTTTATAAAAGTTATCCAGTGTTACACTGTGCACAAAAAGAACATCAGCATTGTATCTTATACTGTGGAGTGTATAAAGAAATAAATATCACCTAAAGAAAGGAATAGAGTATAAAGTAAACATGATTTGGCAAGTGATGCGTCTCTGTATAGCGGAAATGTTTTTGTTCTTATTAATATTATTCATATTTATAAAAAACATTGTGTATAATTAAATGGTAGGCATTGTTGAAACACAATTGTTGAACTTTCTTCTGACTTCACGTTTTAACTTGTAAAGGCATGTAGCTCAGTGAATCTCCCGTGCTCACTGAGTTTTGTTATGGAGACTGGTTGTGGCACAGACTGCTTTGAACGCAAAAGCCAAATCTGATAAAGCTGTCGAAATGTACAGACATGATATTTGTACTGCACAAAACAAAACCCAAAGCACACCTGAGAGTGCTTTTACAGGAATCATTCGCACTCCTGGGCTCAAGCCAACACGGATGTCCTTATCATAACTGTGGTAAAACTTTGTGTGTTAAAGTATGTACATTGTAGGAGTAATGGTTAGATCAAGTCAGGACAAACACACTTGAACTTTTAATCGGCAGTCTGGATCTTGTTGCTTAGATGCTATACAACCCATATATACTGTAGCTCTTGTTTTTAGATTGCGTCTGTGATATTTGCAGTCTCCCTTTTAAGCAAAACATCTACATTTCTTATTCATTTTTTGCTCTTTTATGAATGTGATATTTACCCATGATAGTTATACTTGCTGAAAAAGAATAATAAAAGACTAACTAAAGCCCATGTTGAACTGCTTAACCCTTTTTTTAAACCCATCATACACTCAGATCCTATGAACAAGTGCAGACCGATACCACATATTTTCCCATATGTATCACTCTAGTTAGTAAAACAAAATTGCAAGGTTAAATAAAGTTATTAATCATCATCACAGATTTGGAAATCAAAGTATTAATAAACATAAGAAGCTGAAAAAGGAAGAGTGTCGTGTTGTCTTCAAGGAGGAGTTAAAACAGGCTTTGGGTGGCCAGGAAGTGCTTCCAAATGACTGGACAACCACAGCAAATGTGATCAGGGACACAGGTAGGAGAGTACTTGGTGTGTCCTCTGGAAGGAAAGTAGATAAGGAGACTTGGTGGTGGAATGAGGAAGTGCAGGAGTGTGTACAAAGGAAGAGGTTAGCTAAGAAGAAGTGGGACATTGAGAGGACCGAAGAGAGTAAACAGGAGTACAGGGAGACACAGCGTAAGGCGAAAGTAGCAGTGGCTAAGGCCAAACAGAGGGGGTATGATGACTTGTATGATAGGTTGGATAGTAAAGAGGGAGAAAATGATCTATACAGGTTGGCACAGCAGAGAAATAGAGATGGGAAGGACGTGCAGCAAGTTAGATTGATAAAGTCCAGAGAGGGAAATGTATTGACTGATGACAGAGGTGTGCTGGGAAGATGGAAAGAGTACTTTGACGAGCTGACGAATGAGGAAAATGAGAGAGAAAAAAGAGTAGAAGAGGTGACCATTGAGGAGCAGGATGTAGCAAAGATCAGTAAGGGTGAAGTGAGAAGGGCATTGAAGAGGATGAAGAATGGAAAGGCAGTTGGTCCTGATGATATACCTGTGGAGATATGGAAGTGTCTAGGAGAGGTAGCAGTAGATTTTCTGACAAGAACATTCAACAAGGTACTAGAGAGTGAGCAGATGCCGGAGGAGTGGAGGAGAAGTGTGCTGGTGCCCATTTTTAAGAACAAGGGAGACGTGCAGAGTTGCAGCAACTACAGAGGGATAAAGTTGATGAGCCATACGATGAAGTTATGGGAACGAATAGTGGAAGCTAGACTAAGGGCAGAGGTCAGCATTTGTGAACAACAGTTTGGTTTCATGCCAAGAAAGAGCACCACAGATGCAATGTTTGCTTTGAAGATGTTAATAGAGAAGTACAGAGAAGGTCAGAGGGAGCTACATTGTGCCTTTGTGGATCTGGAAAAAGCATATGACAGGGTGCCAAGAGAAGAACTGTGGTATTGCATGAGGAAGTCTGGAGTGGCAGAGAAGTATGTTAGAGTGGTGCAGGACATGTATGAGAGATGTAAGACAGTGGTGAGGTGTGCTGTCGGTGTGACCGACGAATTCAAGGTGGAGGTGGAACTGCATCAAGGGTCAGCTCTGAGCCCCTTCTTGTTTGCTATGGTGATGGACAGGCTGACAGACGAGGTGAGACAAGAATCTCCATGGACTATAATGTTTGCAGATGACATTGTGATCTGTAGTGAGAGCAGAGAACAAGTGCAGGAAAACCTAGAGAGGTGGAGGTATGCCCTGGAAAGGAGAGGAATGAAGGTTCGCCTCAGAAAATCAGAATACATGTGTGTAAATGAGAAGGACCCAGGAGGAACGGTGATGTTACAGGGAGCAGAGATAACGAAAGTGGAGGATTTTAAGTACTTAGGCTCAACAATCCAGAGCAATGGAGAGTGTGGAAAAGAGGTGAAGAAGCGTGTGCAGGCAGGCTGGAATGGTTGGAGAAAAGTGTCCGGTGTGATGTGCGATAGGAGAGTGTCAGCAAGAATGAAGGGAAAAGTGTACAAGACGGTGTTGAGGCCAGCGATGTTGTATGGCTTAGAAACAGTGGCGCTGAGGAAAAGGCAGGAGGCAGAACTGGAGGTAGCGGAGATGAAAATGTTAAGGTTCTCTCTGGGAGTAACGAGGATGGATAGGATCAGAAATGAGTATATCAGAGGGACAGCACACGTAAGATGCTTTGGAGACAAAGTCAGAGAGGCTAGATTGAGATGGTTTGGACATGTACAGAGGAGGGATAGTGAGTATATTGGCAGTAGGATGCTGAGGTTTGAACTACCAGGCAGAAGGCCTCGAGGAAGACCAAAGAAGAGATTTATGGATGTGGTGAAGGAGGACATGAAGGTCGTTGGAGTCAGAAAAGAAGATGCGGAGGACAGGGTGAGGTGGAGGCGGATGATTTGCTGTGGCGACCCCTGAAGGGAGCAGCCGAAAGTAAAAGAAGAAGAAAAGAAGAAGAAGAAGGCTGCATTTTCCACGGCCTTCAACATATTTGTAAGTTGTATTAAATGGTATATATTTGTATCCTTTATATTTTGTGATTTTATCACATGATTCTTAAAAATCCATCTCAGAGAACTGTAATTTCTCCATCAGTTCTGGAAATACCCATTTCCCACTGGCTATTTTTGTTTTCTGTAGAAATTAAAGCATTTCCATGAATTGATGTTGCAATTGCATATATGAACATGATATTTGCAAAACAACCATCACTGGGGTGGTCTAGTGGTATAGGGCGCTGGATCGCTGATCCAAAGGTTGGGGGTTCGAGTCCCACTCTCTACAAGGTTGTCACTGTCCTCCCCAGTGCAGCTAACTGGGTTATCAAAGGCCAGCCATGTCTCTCACTGTCTATGGTGTGAGGCATGTAAAAGAACCATTGCTGACTTTCGACAAGAGTAGCTGCAAAGCCGTCGGCGTGTTTCCGCCCTGCGATGGCCTGGCGAGCTGTCCAGGGTGTACTTTGCCCTCGCTCGAAGTTGGCTGGGATGGGCGCCAGCCTCCCCGTGACCCTAATTAGGATTAAGTGGTTACAGAAAATGAACTGAACTGAAACATCACTGGAAAAGTTGATGAAAATGTTGTTTTGTTTAATGCTCTCTCTGTGATTAGATTTAAGGTTTCTTAATGCACATTGTGGGGCAGGTGGCGTAGTGGTTCGGGTGCTGCGCTCATGATCGGAAGGTTGTGAGTTCGAATCCTCACTGTGCTAAGACCCCTGGGCAAGGTCTCAACCACAAGTGTGCCTCTGTTCACCCAGCACTATAAATGGGTACCAGTAAAAATATACTGGGAAGTTAACCTGAAATGGACTAGCGTCCCATCCAGGAGGAGTTGAACTCCTAGTTGCTTCACGCTATGGAAACCGGGGATAAGCACTGGCCTGGGGAGCCCCTAAGGCTTGGGTGTAAAAAGACCGAAGGACTTTACCTACCTACCTTTCTTCAATTAGTGTCCCAGAAACTTTACCTGTAGTCCCTTTCATGCTGTAGAAAATGGGAAACCTTTTTAAGTGATGTGTACTCATGACCCAAGTCTAGGTTGTGGTATCTGATGTTGAAATTTTGCTGGCAATTGCTGTTTTACCTATAAGTCTTCTGGCAAAAATATTACTGTAATATTTTCTTTCTTCCCTGCTGTTGTTTACATACAGAGTGGTCTTCTATTTTTAACATAATCTTTAACAAGTGTGGCTTCCTTCTGAACCAGTAAGCTTTTCCTGTTTGCTTGATTCCTTGCCAATAGTATGGACAACACATTATAATTAGTCATAACCCCTGGTCAACAGCCTATAAATGGTCCACACCTATCCTCTTTTCCATTCTAATCTTGTGGATGTAATATTGACATGCTGAGCACATCACCAAACACCTTTGATTGTTACAAATTGCATTTGTTTACATCCGCAAAAGCAGACTGCTAAAGAAGACAGAAGCATTCAGCATAAAAATGCTATAGACAACTAGTCTAAGAATATTAGAAAGTTCATATTTGTATGAGTTTTGAAAATTGATGAAGTTCACATTAAGAAATGAAGATTAGGTTAGTTGGTTCTCGAAGATTCCGCTATAATCCTAATTAGGGTCATGGGGAGACTGGCGTCCATCTCAGTGGACCCTAGGTGAGGGAAAAAAACACTCTTGACAGCTCGTCAGGCCATCGCAGGGCAGAAACACGCTGGTGGCTATGTAGCTTACTCTTGACGAAAGTCAGCAGTATTTCTTTTACATGCCTCTCACCACAGACAGTGAGAGTCATGGTCAGCCATTGATAACTTAGTTTGATGCACTGAATGGACAGCAGTGACAATCGTTAATAGTGGGGCTTGAACTCCCATTATTCTCCACAGTATTCTGCATCCAGCTTCTTATATGATGCATATATATCTATATATATATATATATACACACACACACACACACACACACACACACACACACACACACACACACACACACACACACACACACACACAAACCTGATTCCAAAAAAGTTGGGACACTATACAAATTGTGAATAAAAATGGAATGCAATCATGTGGAAGTGCCAAATTTCAATATTTTAGTTTGAATAGAACATAGATGACAGGGTCAAAAGTTTAAACTGAGAAAATGTATAATTTTAAAGGAAAAATATGTTGATTTTAAATTTCATGGTGTCAACAAATCTCAAAAAAGTTGGGACAGGCCATTTTCCCCACTGTGAGGCATCCACTCTTCTTACAACAGTCTGCACATGTATGGGGACCGAGGAGACAGTTTCTCAAGTTTAGAAATAGGAATGCTGTCCCATTCTTGTCTAATACAGGCATCTAACTGGTCAACTGTCTTGGGCCTTCTTTGTTGCACCGTCCTCTTTATGATGTGCCAAATATTCTCTATAGGTGAACGATCTGGACTGCACACTGGCCACTTCAATACCTGGATCCTTTTTCTATGCAGCCACGATGTTGTAATTAATGCTGCATGTGGTCTGGCATTATCATGTTGATTAATTCAAGGTCTTCTCTGAAAGAGACGATGTCTGGATAGGAGCATATGTTGTTCTCGAACCTGAATACAGTATACCTTTCTGCATTGACGGTGCCTTTCCAGATGTGCAAGCTGCCCATGCCACACGCACTCCAGCAAACCCATACCATCACAAATGCAGGCTTCTGGACTGAGCACTGATAACAATGTGGGTTGTCCTGGTCCCCTTTAGTCCAGATGACATGGTGTCCCAGTTTTCCATAAAGAACTTTGAATTGTGGTTCATCTGACCACAGAACAGTTTTCCACTTTGCCACACTCCATTTTAAATGACCCCTGGTCCAGAGAAAATGCCTGTGCTTCTGGGTCCTGTTTATAAATGGCTTCTTCTTTGTACCATAGAGTTTCAGCTGGCAACGGCGAATGGCACAGTGGATTATGTTCACCGACAATGGTTTCTAGAAGTATTGCTGAGCCCATTCTGTGATTTCCCTTACAGTAGCATTCCTGTTTGTGGTGCAGTGCCATTTACAGGCCTGAAGACCACAGGCATCCAATATGGTTTTTTCGGCCTTGACCCTTACACACAGAGCTTGATCCAGATTCTCTCAATCTTTGAATGATATTATGTACTGTAGATGATGATAACTTCAAACTCTTTGCAGTTTTTCACTGGGAAACACCTTCCTGATACTGTTCCAATATCTTTCTGTGCAACATTGGAGGAATTGATGATCCTCTAGCGAGCTTGGCTTCTGAGAGACACTGCCAATCTGAGTTCTTTTTATACTCAGCCATGTTGCCAATTGACCTCATTGGTGGTAATTGGTCTTCCAGCTGGTTGTTATATGTGCAATTGATTTTTCAGCCATTTACGTGTAATTGATTTTTCATATTGCTACCTGTGACAACTTTTTTGAGATTTGTTGACACCATGACATTTAAAATCAACATATTCTTTTTTTTAAAATGATGAATTTTCTTAGTTTAAATTTTTGACCTGTCACCTATGTTCTATCCAGAATAAAATATTGAAATTTGGCACTTCCACATGATTGCCATTCCATTTTTATTCATAATTTGCATAACGTGCCAGGTTTTTTGGAATCCGGTTTGTGTGTGTTTGTGTATATATATATATATATATATATATATATATATATATATATATATACACACACACACACATACACATACATACACACACACATACATACACACACACACACACACACACACACACACACACACACACATATACAAACTAGTCCCAATTGTCCGGCATCTGATACATCAGTAGGTCTTATTTAACGGCAGTTTTTTTTAAATGCCAAACAATAAGGATCCTACTTGGTATAAGGGCACATTTTGTGAGGGAAAAAATGCGCAATGGGAATAATCGTAAAAGATTGCCGACTTAAATTTCGTGTAGTTGCACTCTAGTGGCAGCCAGTCGAAACAAATCAACAACATCGACCTTTGTTTACGTTTGTATGAGCATTGTGTGTGTGCCTCAGCCAGTCTGTTATTGTGTTGTGGATTCCTTTTATTCTGACATTATTATTTTTTAATTCATTACTGTAATTATTGTGCATCATGGCCTCTCCTAAGAATATGCCTAAGAGAAAGAGGTTTGTGTGGACTGGAGAAAAGGTCGAACTTGTGGATCATTAGTGAGAGGTGAGAGTCGTTCCAAGCTAATGGCGGAGTAAGTTTATCTACTTTGTATGACCTGAAAAAGCAGAAGGGTAAGCTAGCATAGTTTTGTTTTTTTTCTTTTGGTCTTCTGCTATTTTGGTAAGTAATATTGTACACCATTTCTTTATATACTCTACATTTAATTTTAATTTAATTTACATTTACATTTCATTTTAATTTACATGTATATGTGGGAAGGTCCTGAGACATCAGCATAATTGATTGATGGTTTGTACCGAAGGTGCCGGATAATTGGAACCAGTCTGTATATATATATATATATATATATATATATATATATATATATATATATATAAAAACAAAAATGAAAGGACAGGACAAAGACTTTCTATTGAAACTCCATTTATCACTACAGATCTGTTTCGAGGGGTGGTGAAACCATCCTCTCTCTTCAGGTGATTATAGAAGAATATATTCTAGATATATATAATTATATATATATAATATATAATTCTTCTATAATCACCTGAAGAGAGAGGATGGTTTCACCACCCCTCGAAACAGATCTGTAGTGATAAATGGAGTTTCAATAGAAAGTCTTTGTCCTGTCCTTTTATTTTTGTTATTTGCTCTACCAAAAAGTATTGAGCACTCTCCTATGGAAGGATCTACTCAGAAAATCATATATATATATATATATATATATATATATATATATATTTGCACCTAGCGCCATATCAGTAGACAGCTGTTTGAAAAGTAGCTAAGGAGTTATTTTGCATAACTGTTTAGAGGAAACTGTTGTATCACAGACTGCAGTCTATATAATGAGAACCGATTCATGGTATCAGTTACAGTTCCTTCTCTCAAAGCCTCATCAGTACGTGTTTGGGTAGATCTGTTGAAATTCAGGAAATATACATATTCAAATCTGATGTTTTGCAATAGCAGTACAATTTATTACCATGATGGCATAGTGATCAGCACTATTTCCTCACAACAAAAAAGTGTGTTCAAATACCATGATTCTATGTGGAGTGTGCATGCTTCTCCCATGTATAAATTACTTTTCTCTGCGTGTTCTAATGGCAGTGGTGGCCTGGTGGTAAAGATGCTGGATCACCTATCCCAAGGTTGGGGGGGGGGGGGTTTCAAGCCCTACTCTCTACAGGTAGTCACTGCTCCTCCAGTGCAGGTACTGGGTTATCAAAGGCCGACCATGCCTCTCACTGTCTAATGGTTCTTTTACAGCCTCACACCATAGACAGTGAGAGACATGGCTGGTCTTTGATAACCCAGTTAGCTGCGCTGGGGGAACAATGACAACCTGTTGAGACTTGGGCTTGAACCCCAACCTTAGAATCAGTAAAATTCTCCTTTGGAAGTATAATATAGTGTTTTTTACAAGTGTTACGTGCACCTTTGGACTATCTGAACTGGTAGAGAAAGCTAAAAAACATAAGAAGGAACAGAATTAATTTATTCATTCATTTTCTAAGCCAGCTAATTCTAATTAGGGTCACAGGGGACTGTTGCTCATCTCAACCAACTCTGAGAGGAGGTGGGGTATGCCACTATGCCGCCATGTCATCCAAGTACATTTGAAAAAAAGCATAACTTATTATTTACTTAGTTATTACTTATTGGTAAGCTTCAAAAATGGTCTAACACTGAAACCCACCAAACACTCGTTTAGGCAAACACTGGAAATTCAATTTTTGAGATTATGTATGTAATACCCCAGATACCCATGTGAGTGTAAATGGCTATTTGCATGCTCTGCAATGGCTTAAAGAGCTGTTCAGGATGTACTTCGCCTTTTACTCAGAGTCAGCTGGGACTGGCTTAAGGTTCCATGCAAAACTAAACAGGATAATGTTACAAAAAAGCAATTAATTCTTACCTTAATGGCTTTAACTCTGCTTAAAGAAAAACTAGATATAATCTGTACAAAAAGTACAAAAAAAAAAAAAAAACAACCCCCCAAAACTTCCAGGAATTCCAAGATTAGCATGAAACACAAAGAGAAACATCCCCATACAAGTTTGTCTATTTGTTTTAAAGAGCAGGCGCTGAGGAGAGTGTCCTCTGAACTCCATCATCTGGGAAAACAGAAATGCTTAGCATTAACTCCAGCTTAGTGAATGGAATTAAAGAGCGCTCCTGGGGTGTAGTTTTTAATTCCTGTAAGCCAAAAACCATTTACACGGCCCTCCACAATTATTGGTTGAAGATGTGTTCTTTTGCTTTTAATAAATTCAGTTTTTTTCTGAATAATATAGGATCACAATGAAAAAAGAGGAAAATTCAACCTTTGATTCAAGTGCATTTATTCAGTGGGAAACAAAATCACACATTAAGAAATAACTATTTTACTTCAAACCATGTCTGTCTGTCTTCCTTTCGGCTTTTTCCCTTTTACTCGGGAGTCGCCACAGCGAATCATCTGACTCGCACGTTTCATTTGGCAGAGGTTTATTACGTCAAATGCCCTTCCTGTCACAACCCTTTTTAGCAAGGGACAGAAACACGCTGACAACTTTGCAGCTACTCTTTACTAAAGTCAGCAATGGTTCTTTTACATGCCTCTCACCATAGACAGTGAGAGACATGGCCCGCCTTTGATAACCCAGATAACCCAGTTAACTGCACTGGGGGGGACAGTGACAACCTTGTGGAGAGTGGGACTTGAACCCCCAACCTTTGGATCAGTGATCTAGCACCCTATACCACTAGACCACCATTGCCTTACTTCAAACCATGTGTACCACAATAATTAGCATCCCTGATGGTAATATTTTGTACAACCCCCTTTTGCCAAGAAAACAGCACCTAATCATCATCTATAATGTTTCACAAGATGGGGAAATACAGAAAGAAGGATCTTCGACCAGTCCTCATTCCACAATCACTCTAAATCCTCCAGTGAGCTGGGTCCTCTCCTCTGCACGCTCTTCTTCAGCTCACTCCACAGATTTTCAATGGGGTTTCGGTCTGTGGACTGAGACGGCCATGGGAGGAGTTAGATTCCGTGTCTGGTGAACCATTTCTGTGCTGATTTGGCCCCATGTTTAGGGTCATTGTCGTGCTGAAAGATCCAGTGATGACGCATCTTCAGCTTTCGGACAGAGGCCATCAGCTTTTGATTTAAAATGGCCTGGTGTTTCAAAGGGTTTATGATGTCATGCACCCCAGGGTTCTCAGGGCCTCTGGAAGAGAAACAGACCCACAGCATCATCGATCCTCCCATACCTCAAAGTAGGCATGAGGGGCTTTTCGGCATATGCATCTTCTGTGTTCCACTAGACCCACTCGCAGTGTTTGTTGCCAAAAAGCTAGATCTTGGTCTGATCTGACCAAAGCACATGGTCCGGGTTGAAGTCCCAGTAACACTTAGGAATTCCAGACGTTGACTGTGAATGAGAAAAGGTTTTTTCTGTACATGCTTCCCAAACAGCTTATTGGCATGTAGATGGTGCCTGACAATGTTTTGGAGACTTTATGACCCCAAGGTGCTACAATTTGTCACAATTCCTTAACAGTCAGCTTTGGAGAACGTTTTATTTCTCTTACCATCCCCCTCACTGTGTGTGATGGCAAAATAACCTTGTGTCCTCGTCCAGGCTTGTTTACCACTGTTCCGGTTGGTTTAAACTTCTTAATGATTACTCTGACAGCAGAAATGCACAGGTGCAGGTTCATCATCATCATTTTCTGTAACCGCTTAATCCTAATTAGGGTCGCGGGGAGGCTGGCACCCATCCCAGCCAACTTCGGGCGAGGGCAGAGTACACCCTGGACAGCTCGCCAGGCCATCGCAGGGCGGAAACACGCCGACGGCTTTGCAGCTACTCTTGTCGAAAGTCAGCAATGGTTCTTTTACATGCCTCTCACCAGAGACAGTGAGAGACATGGCCGGCCTTTGATAACCCAGTTAGCTGCACTGGGGAGGACAGTGACAACCTTGTGGAGAGTAGGAATCGAACCCCCAACCTTTGGATCAGCGATCCAGCGCCCTATACGACTAGACCACCACTGCCCCCTGCAGGTGCAGGTGAGTGGCTAATTTTCTTGTAGCCATTGCCTGACTTATGAAGGTCGACACAAATCTGCCTTACTTGAATGGTGTGGTCCTTTGTCTTTGCCATGTTGAAAGGTGGATAAGAGAAATGGCCTCTGTGTCACATCATATTTGAACCTCAGGGAAACAAGAAGTGATGAATTATTAATTAAATGTTCCGAGATACTCAGATCAACTTTGTAAACTACTGTAGAAATTACAGAAATATTTCAGTTACATTTATTATCTAGGCGTTGTTAGGAGTGCCAATGATTGAAGAAAAATAATTATTTCTTAGTCAGGGATCTCCACCCAAAAATTCACTTGAGTTCAAGGTAACATTTTTCTATAATTTTCAGTGTGAATGTATGATAAAGTGTTCTTCTCTTCCTCTCGGCTGCTCCCTTCAGGGGTCGCTACAGTGAATCATCTGTCTCCATTTCACCCTGTCATGTGCATCTTCTTCTCTTACACCAACTACCTTCATGTCCTCCTTCACCACATCCATAAATCTCCTCTTTGGTCTTCCTCGAGGCCTTCTGCCTGGTAGTTTCAACCTCAGCATCCTACTACCAATATATTCACTATCCCTCCTCTGTACATGTCCAAACCATCTCAATCTAGCCTCTCTGACTTTGTCTCCAAAACGTCTTATATGTGCTGCTCCTTTGATGAACTCATTCCTGATCCTATCCATCCTCGTTACTCCCAAAGAGAACCTCAACATTTTCATCTCTGCTACCTCCAGCTCTGCCTCCTGTCTCCTCAGCGCCACTGTTTCTAAACCAGAAAGTATGAAATATTAATTACAGATGATGACAGGATATTTGAGTTTTTGTTGTAAAATGTCATATGAGCCTGTAAATATTCCAGAGTTATGCTATCATTTCAAAAGATGGACTTTGAGAACCATTAATTCTGACCTGATCTCAGGATCTCTGACCTTACTTTCCAGAGAACAGGAATTGTTTGGATGATTTACTCACTGGTTCAACCCTCACATGTCTTCTCAACTGGAAACTTTCTGGCAAAATGCACACATGATGTTCAGATTATTACTTGTAAATGTCCTTTGCCCACCAATTAAATGGATTCCTTATTATGCTCTGTTTCCTCTAAATGTTTCAGAATGTGGCCTCAAGCTGGTGGAGGGGACCACTTCTGCTTCATGCTTGAAAAATGATGAAAAACAAAGTGCTTGTTGAGATTTGACTATTAATGGTCGAACATTCTTCGGAGGCCATGCAATTTATCCTACAACAGAAACCAAATATAGTCACCTGAAGACCCTTTCTCACATTGAAATCATTCGCAGTTTATTTTCTCACACCACATGAAACCAGAAAGAGTAAACAGGAGTACAGGGAGACACAGCGTAAGGCGAAGGTAGCGGTGTCAGGGGCCAAACAGAGGGTGTATGATGACTTGTATGCTAGATCGGACAGTAAGGAGGGAGAAAATGATTTATACAAGTTGGCACAGCAGAGAAATAGAGATGGAAAAGACATGCAGCAAGTTAGAGTGATTAAGGACAGAGTGGGAAATATATTGACTGATTACAGAAATGTGGTGGGAAGCTGGAAAGCGTACTTTGAGAAGCTGATGAATGAGGAAAATGAGAGAGAAAAAAAGAGTAGAAGAGGTGACCATTGATTACCAGGAAGTAGCAAAGATTAGTAAGGGTGAAGTCAGGAGGACATTGAAAAAGATTAAGAGTGGAAAGGCAGATGGTCCTGATGATATACCAGTGGAGGTATGGAAGTGTGCTGTCGGTGTGACAGAGCAGTTCAAAGTGGAGGTGGGACTGCATCAAGGGTCAGCTCTGAGCCCCTTCTTGATTGCTATGGTGATGGACAGGCTGACAGACGAGGTTAGACAAGATTCTCCGTGGACTATGATGTTTGCAGATGACATTGTGATCTGTCGTGAGAGCAGAGAACAAGTGGAGGAAAATCCAGAGAGGTGGAGGTATGCCTTGGAAAGGAGAGGAATGAAGGTTAGCCTCAGTAAGACAGAATACATGTGTGTGAATGACAAGGACCCAGGAGGAACGGTGAGGTTACAGGGAGCAGAGATAAAGAAGGTGGAGGATTTTAAGTACTTAGGCTCAACAATCCAGAGCAATGGAGAGTGTGGAAAAGAGGTGAAGAAGCGTGTGCAGGCAGGTTGGAATGGTTGGAGAAAAGTGTCCGTTGTGATGTGTGACAGGAAGATATCAGCAAGAATGAAAGGAAAAGTGTACAAGATGGTGTTGAGGCCAGCGATGTTGTATGGTTTAGAAACAGTGCTCCGGCACATATGCTAAACTATAGAGAAACACAGAATACTGTTACCAAGAAAGTTCACTCAGACCAGAAAGTTGCCACAGAAGAAAGATAGACTCATTAAATAATTTGCAGACTTGCCTTTATCAGCTGGTATGATGAGAGGCTGGCATGCTCAGAGCATTCCTCCAGCTATGTAGATATAGTTGTTAAGAGGAACGTTCACTGTTGGGAGATGCAGAGACAAACTCCATTAAACTTATTTTCCAAATCTTTACTTAATCAAATATATATATATATATATATATATATATATATATATATATATATATATATATATATGATCGCAATGATTGTTTAAAGTAATTGTAGCTTCATTATGTATGGAATGCTTTTGTCGCTTATTTATTTGTTTGTTTGTTTGTTTGTTTTGTTTGTTTTACCTATATCGGAAAAGTTATGTTTTATCCAGGATTCAGGATTTTTTTAAGGATTCTTTAACAATGTAAGATAGAACACATTTAATATTTTGGTTTAGGTGGGGGTTGCTGAACTTGGCAGAGGTTTGAGCTCCCTGGGTGCTTTGTTCTGAATTGTATTTTATATAATTCTATCAGAGTGGAAGTCATCCTTTTTGAGTGAGATCATTTTGATATTTGATGTCTTAATTAATAGTCTAATTATAAAGTTTAATAAGGGACTAAAGCATTTTTTGTACTAGATGGCCTGATACATTGTGTCACTCTCAGTTTACATTACCTTTGTCACATCACCAGCACAACTTAAAGTAGACTGTTGTAGAAATATACAATATCCTGTGTAAAAATTTCTTATCTGACCTATTTTGTAGATCCTGATCAGCTTACCTTTGGTCGCAGGGAGAGATAAAAAAAAAGGAAAAGAATAGAGTACAAATGGATTTCGTCCGACTTTTTACTTTAATAACTTTGCAAGGAAATTACATATAATCAACAGAGTTGTGGTATAAGTCCCTTTGAAGGCCAAATAGCATGGGAATGTATATTGATTACCTTGAACTTGTTTCAGGGTCTCAGGGTCACCTTTTATGTATTGGACCTATATAGTCCTGTCAATGAGAGCATCTGGACCCCTCAGGACTGTTTTCTTTTTTGGACCTGCTAAACTGAATTGCCTGATGAAAAGAAGGAATTAAGATTTTGTTGCCAGCATGTCAATTTAATAATCAACTGTATATATTAGACTATACTAACATACACCAAAAAAGCATGGTGTGCATTAATGCATTATTATGTGCAGAGGTTTTCTTGTCACAGACACAATCATGCCATACATCCAAAGATTTGACTTCAGCACACCCTGACTACTACTTACATCTCTCCTACACCACTGAGCTCATGGACTGTGTACGTGTCTTTGTCATGATCACTCCGCATTACACACATTCCACAATATGACGAAGAGACTATTTTTATATTTTCGAAGGAACACTACTGAAGTAATACATATTTCATGCAGTTCCTATTTGAAGTAATTGATGGCAGTAAAGTCTGACTACCCTGTCAATAGAAACCCAACTATCTGATGACACATACAAAAAAGAAACAGAATACAGTACTGTATTAAACTGTACCTTGCTCCAAAAGGGTATACCTGCTTCTTACATCTATTTTATGGTCATTGTTTTATGTTAATCTGTTCAAGGCGGCTGTCTTTGTGTTTCAGATTATCTAAAGTGTCCAAGTGCCAGGTGAACCCTATTGGCCTATCTTTGCCAAGTCTTTATAACAATAAAGTGTTTGTATCCACAGAGTAAGGATAAATACAGTAGTTCTCTTATACTATCACAATACTGGCTCTGCACCATAGCTGATCCTTGCAATTCCAGCGGAATGGACCTTATAATAAATACCTAAAATATAAACTGATTAAATGAAATTATTAAATATTTATTCTGACCAAACTTTCTACTTAGACAAAAGCACTCATTAACAATATGCAGGGGTTGCAAGTGAAATGCAGTAAATGATGAAAACTTTTCTGACTTATTTTGTTTTAAAATCCTCTTCTATGCAAAATTTAATTTAAAAAAACTAAAAGGCGACAGATTTGATTATATGAGGCAGATGATATCAGTCTGTATATATGGAATACATGTACATATATATATATATATATATATATATATATATATATATATATATATATATATATATATATATATATATATGGAAAACTGTGTAAAGTTTTAGAAAATGTATGGAAATTTAAGCAAGATTAGTAGGGAATTTTACTATAACATGTTCCAAAGTTCCCATGTTTGTGTCTTGTATGACTAATGCCCACAATAATGACAAACATTGTTAAAAAGAATGCATTTCCCATATTGCCCTTTCACTGTAATACAGGAAATAATGCTTTTAGTAATGTAAATCTAGCTATTTGGACACACAGTGAGACACAGATCTGATGCTTTTCAAAGTTTTGGAATTCAGTTTTCAGTGGAAGCTGTATAACAAAATATTGAACCTGTGGGCATCTAATTTGTTATTGAAATTAAACTAGAATGAATGACCCTTTACTAGCCTCCCTGCGACCCGAATTAGGATTAAGTGGATCAGAAAATGAATGAATGATTCTTGCATTTTTAAATTGTTAAGATGTTAACATATGATCATGTTAAAAATTTAGTTTTATATGAATCAGATTTTCAGTGATCTCACACAAACAACTGTAATGTAAATCATCAAATCAGAATTTATGTGGGCTGTGTTGAATTGGTTGGAATGCTTTGGGTGAAGTACCCAACACAAACTAAACCAAACAAACAGCATATTTGACCCTTGTTACCACATTGAGTGCAAAATTATACTTATAAAAAAATTAAAGCTTATCTTCCTCCCCGTGACCCTAATTAAGCAGTTGAGAAAATAAATGAATGAATGAATATGCAGTGTGTGTGTGTGTGTGTGTGTGTGTGTGTGTGTGTGTGTATACAAGGATCCCTCACTTTCTGGGGTTAATTGGGACCGAGATCCACACGCGATCATCGAAATCCGCGAAGTAAGATCACCCAATTATGCAGTTTTGATGAGAGATTTTGGGTTGTTTTTTTGTTCTGTGTTGTTTTCTGGGGGGTTTTTGTTGCATAATTGGCCTTGTTTTGTGACATTTTCCTTAACCTTTCCACATATTCTTCTTTAATTTCCTTATTTTTTTAATTTGATTAATATTTATTTATTTTTTTTTTTAAAAACCATGATGCACTGAAGCTACATTAAGTGAAGCGCAAAGTAGTGAGGGATCCCTGTACATATACTATATATATATATATATATATATATATATATATATATATATATATATATATATATATATATATATATTCCTTATTTTAAATTGTGTGGTCTGCTCACATTTACACACTCAAATGTCAACCACCAAAGGCAAAATGATTATTAAAAAAAAAGATCACAACAAAAGTAATTATGCATGAAATTTATATTCAAATTGTTTATTCAGGAAAGGAATATCTATCCAAAGAATACTAACCTATCTGAAAGTAATGAAAATCTGACATACTTGCATTTGAGACAACTTTTTCTTTTTCTATGACCTTTGTTCTTTCTCATCAATGAGCACTCTGCCTCCTCCTGGTGAATGGTCTTGTTAATGGCTTCCTTTGGAAAAAATGAGAAGTCTCATGGCCCCTTCATGACCCTGCAAAGTTTACATTACTACAGTGCCAGATAGTTCTCTCCAATGATAAGGTTTGTTATATCGCGAATTAGCTATTGCCCAACAGAAATTCAAATAATGTGAAATCCAAGGTCAAATACTTAATTTAATGTTTTTGAGGCTAGCACCATGTAAACATATGACAACATTGCCAAAGTTTACAAAGCATATGCAGATGAGTGATAATAAATAATAAATGAAATGAATGAATAAAAATGTACTACCGCAGACAATCTAATTACTATAAAACTAATGAAAATCATACACAACAAATACACTTTGCAATGCCTAAATCTCTATTAAATGTCTACACTGCACTTTTTTTTTAATGAAATGCTAAACAGCACTCTTCAAGAGGTTGATTTTCATGCCTGCGGTGCCATTCTAGCAGCTATGTACACGACGCACACTGAAGCCATGTGGACAGTTTGAGGGGACAGACTGTCATGCTTCTGGATGGCATTCAGTAACACACACAAACACTATAAACAATATACAAATACATGGGGCGATATGGTGGTGTAGAAGTTAGCACGACTGGATTAGATGTTAGATGGTCCGGGGTATTATTACTGTGCTCAGTGAAAACATTTCTGTGAAGACTTTGCATGTCCTCCTCATGCTTGGATAGTTCAGTTAATTTTCTGTAACCGCTTAATCCTAATCAGGGTCACGGGGAGGCTGGCGCCCATCCCAGTCGATTCCGGGCGAGGCCAGAGTGCACCCTAGACAGCTTCCCAGTCGAATGTCAGCAATGGTTCTTTTATAGCCTCACACCATAGACAGTGAGAGACATGACCAGCCTTTGATAACCCAGTTAGCTACACCGGGGAAGGGGGGGGTCAACCTGTGGTGAGTGGGGCTTGACCCCCCCCCAACCTTAGAATCATTGATCCAGCACCCTTTACCACTGGGCCACCACTGCCCTGCTTGGATAGAGTTTCATCTAAGTACTCCAGTTTCCTCCCACAGCCCAAAGACATGCACATTGTTGTGTTTGTTGTCCTGTGATGGTCTGGTGAGGGTGTCTTCTGCAATCTGAGTAGGATTGAGCATTTTGGCAAATTGAATTAATAAAAATACATGTGTTAGAATATTCATTCATTCATTTTCTGAGTCGCTTAATCCTAATTAGGGTTGTGGGGAGACTGGCACCCATCTCAGCTGACCCCGAGGGAGGGCAGAGAACACCCTGGACAGCTCGCCAGGCCATCGCAGGACAGAAAAACGCTGACAGGTATGCAGCTACTCTTGTCGAAAGTCAGCAATGTTTTTTTTTTTTTTTTTACATGCCTCTCACCATAGACAGTGAGACACATGGCTGTGTGTTAGAATGTTTGTACATCAAATGGACTAAAATGAAACCAAACTGTTGCAGAGTGGAAGTTGGCAGCATGTTAAAGCATTCAGAATCACTCACAGGTGCTCTGAGTGGAAAAAATTGGTGAGTCTGTAAACCATAAAACACAGACAAGGCAATAAATATTTCAACAGCAGCTGGATGTCATGCCATTAGCAAAACTCATGTTGAGACAAACTTCAGGGAACAAATAAGGCACTTTAAAATCACACTAAACAGGATGTATGACGCAAACACAAAATATGCCATGTCGCTTCAGTTAGGTACAACAACAAATTTCAAGACTGGACTAGTACATGCGGAACACTTTAATTTACTTCTGAATATATACACACACAGGAATTTCCTCATAGCTTGCAGGATAAAGTATCCCAGAGCACCTCACTGATCTCAGTGCTGAACTGCAGGCATACAAGTAAATTGGAAAGACTGTATAACGTCACAGGGCACTGTAAAAATAAACATAGAATTAGGTATTAGTATTAGGTCTGTGTTTCAAACTCTCCAATATATTTCATTTAAGTTAATACCACTTATCAGGGTCAGGGTCTTTGGGGAACAGTCTCAGAAGGAAAGCCTCGGCCAAGGAGATAAAAAGAGTAGAGTGGACATGGCTAAGTTTTTGTTGGCATATCCAATGACCATGTGAGGGGGCAGTGGTGGTCTAGTGGTATAGGGTGCTGGATCACTGATCCAAAGGTTGGGGGTTCAAGTCCCACTCTCCACAAGGTTGTCACTGTGCCCAGTGCGGCTAACTGGGTTATCAAAGGCGGGCCATGTCTCTCACTGTCTATGGTGTGAGGCATGTAAAAGAACCATTGCTGACTTTCGTAAAGAGTAGCTGCAAAGTCGTCAGCGTGTTTCTGTCCCTTGCTAAAAAGGTTGTGACAGGAAGGGCATCCGACGTAAAAACCTCTGCCAAATCAAATGTGTGAATCAGATGATTCGCTGTAGCGACTCCTGAGAAAAGGGAAAAAGCCGAAAGGAAGACAGACCGACAGACATCCAATGACCATGTGATGGTAAACCGCTGCTTTTCACAGCATTCTCAAAGACTGATGAGACTACTTAAAAAGGGTGAATAAATTTAGTCTCACAATATGCTTGTCAGAGAGCTTTGTGGCCATTCTTGTAAAAATTAGATGTGATTGTATTATAAAAATTATATTTACATCTGAACAAGGAATAATAGTGCTAAATGTATTGGTCTCGGCATCCATGTTTTTGGTGTCGTGTTTGCATGTCTGCCTTACAACAATAAGATCCTGGGTTCCTGTGTGGTGTTTGCATGTTCTCCCCATTCTTGTGTGGGCTTCCTCCAAGTACTCTGGTTTCCTCACACAGTCCAGAAATATGCACAGTAAGTGAATTGGTTGCTCCGAATCACCCCTAGGTGTGAGTGTGAATGTTTTTTAATATCTTGGCCCTGAAATGGTCTGAGGAGCTGTTCAGGGTGTCCCACACCTTGCTCAAGTGTTGGTTCCAGCCTCCCCACAATCCTGATAGGATAAAGAGATTCAGTAAATGGATGGATCGAGAGAAGAGAAGGGAAGAAATGATTACAGCAAGAATCAAAGTGGGACAAGCTGGTCTGAATGACACAATGTTCACTCTTGGGGAAATAAATAATCACAGGATTGACAGATGTGGTACAAATGAAAACGTCGAACATATAACAAAGCAGGGCAGTGGTGGCCTGGTGGTAAAAGGTGCTGGATCACTGATCCTAAGGTTGGGGGTTCAAGCCCCAATCTCCACGGGTTGTTACTGTCCCCCAGGGCTGCTAACCGGGTTATCAAATGCCGGCCATGTCTCTCACTGTCTGTAGTGAGTGGAATGTAAAAGAACCATTGCTGACTTTTGACAAGAGTAGGTCGTAAAGCCGTCAGCATTTTTCCACCCTGCGATGGCCTGGCAAGCTGTCCAGGGTGTACTTGCCCTCGCCAAGATTCGGCTGGGATGGGCACCAGGCCCCCCACGACGTTAATTAAGATTAAGCGGTTACAGAAAACGTATGAATGATATAGATAACCATGATGATGATGATGATACAACACAAAATATCAGAGGGAGAGAGAATGGAGTCGAGAAGGAGCGTTGAGATATGCTGGTGAGGGGAAAGGAGTCTTCAGGATTCAGGCTTTATATATTAAAGCAACACAGGATTAGCAGGCACGATATTTTCTAAAAAGTTTCTTTCTCCCACGCCAGAATTTAATCTTTCACAAGTATTTGACATGTCGTTACACACGCTTGTACAGTAGGTGGCGGTAAGCACCTTACAGTGCTTTGCAAAACCTCGAGAGAAGAAGAAACAGAAGCAAAAACAACGATGACGTACAATCATGGCGGAAGAGCTTGCTGTGTAGACTAGGGG
This sequence comes from Plotosus lineatus, assembly GCA_024760905.1. Classification (NCBI taxonomy): domain Eukaryota; kingdom Metazoa; phylum Chordata; class Actinopteri; order Siluriformes; family Plotosidae; genus Plotosus; species Plotosus lineatus. The sequence goes on from CM045728.1 coordinate 39,358,225, forward strand.
GAGACTTGAACTTTCAAAATTTCTTCCTTTGAGTTATTTTGGATTATTCCATTTTTTTTGTGTGTGTTGGAATAATGGTGAAACATTTTATCTCGTCCTAAAAAATATTTTGTATTCTTGGTGTTTTGTTTCTGGGGAAGCTCCATACTATGCATACTGTCTGAAACGAGTACCTCCATGGTCTATGTATTTTATACGTAATAGTGGGACTGATACCCCATGAAGTCATTACAGCACCCACAGGAAGCTGTTTTGGATCCGGCCTGAAACTGATTTTCTTCAGCTGTTACCAAAGTCCAAAATGTTTCTTTCCTCTTTTCTGTTTGTTTACATTTCTTGACTTTTCAGCTTGGTTATCATCATGTTACTCACCATCATGTTTGTTTGTGGGGTTGTGGGAGGTGTTTTTTTCTCTGTAATGTTTTTGTGGCATTTAATGAGGGTTGGTACAGAATGTAAACCCGCTAAAAAAGGCTCGTTGTGTGTTCTCGTTGTGGTCGGATCAGGTGAGATGGCCACTTTATGGTGTTGTGTGAATTATACAACACGATTTACTGGGTAGTATTTAAACGTCTCTGTATTTATCACTCACAGGTGGACACACGACAGAGATTATTCGTCTGATGGGGAGTTTGAAGCATTCTTACACCCCTCGGCATTATGTGATAGCAGACACTGACAAGATGAGTGAAGATAAGATTCGCACATTTGAAGCGACAAAAGAGAAAAGTGGCACTGAAGCAAAGGTAACATGGATAAATGGCTCTTCCTCACTTCTTGGCTCCTCCTAAAAAGCCAGTGGGTGCAGCACGATAGAAACCTGTTTACCTACTGAAGACCTATATTGTACTGAGACTTTCATTTGAAAAAGATTCTACTACTCATCTCACCTGACCTCTCTGAGTTGAGATCAGGGCATCTTAGTCTACATTTATTCAAATATTTTATTCACACACATTGTTATTGGTTGTTTTACTTAATCAATGACAGAAAATAACCAAAAACAATCATTGTGTTGTGTTTTTGGAACAAGTTAAGTTTTATGCCTGAAACTAATAAAGGAGTTTTTTTACTGGTACGTATTTAAACTGCTGGGTGGACAGAGGCACACTTGTGGTTAAGACCTTGCCCAGGGGTCTTAGAACGGTGGGGCTCTACCGTGCATTTGAACCCATGTCCTCCTCTTGACATCAGCCCAGCACCCTAATCACTATGCCACCAGCCCAACAGTAAAAAGTACTGGGAAGGATACCTATGATGGACTAGTGTCTCACCCAGAAGGCATTGAACTTGTTTGCTTCACACTAGGGAAACTGGGAAATGGCACAAGTTTGATGAGCCACTAGGCTCAGGTGTGAAGGCCCAACAGGCGTACCTGGTAAGATTTTAGGCACCCTGCCTCATCTCAGTCCTTTAGTACTATGACTACCCAATAAGTGTTGTTTTGTTTGGCTCGGTGAACAGAGATGTTAGGAATACTACTGCTAATGATGATATTAGTAATAAGAGTGCTCCTGAGGAGAGTGCAGTAGTCATAGAACATTGCTTCGTTGTCCTCTGCCTGATATCTGCCTGCCCAGTTTAGGAGACACAATAAGGCTGCTACACCACAAAATTGATGCTGATTGGCTGTTATGTATTGCTGACTTGCATGACAATAGCAATTACCCAAAAAACATTGTTGTCAGAGATGATCTAACCTCAGGAATACTTGCGAAATAGCCCACACACAATTTACAAGTTCAAGGCCATTTTGAAAAGTCAGGTCAAACTGTAAACGTGACAAGCCAATGCACGCCTAAAGGAAACTTTAATATAAAACTGATCCAGTCAGCAGTTCTTGTGAAATACTCTGACTCATCACTCATTTGCTGAACTGAATCCTATTATGGTAGCATGGAAACTGGGGACCGGTCCAGCTGAAACTGGGCAAAGGCATGGGTACACCCTGAGAATCATGCCAGACTATCCTAACCCCCCCCTCCCCACCACACACACCTAGTGACAAATTGGAACAGCCAATTATCCTAATGTGCATGTCTTGGGACTATGGCAAGAAAATTAAGTATTCAGAGGAAACTCAAGCAGGCAAAGGGAGAACATGCAAACTCCACATTAGTATTCTTTTGTCAAACCCAAGACTCAAAAGAATGATCTTCTTGCTGTAAGGTGGACATATTACCCATTATGCCAGAAAACCGATCAACCTATGCACATTTCCACACCATAGGAAACCTGTATGAAAAATTTTGTGATGATCCAACCAGCAATTCTTGAGAAATATCCCAGATAATATTTAAATATGGATGTGGATGCAGACCATGACAATGGCTGAGGTGTAAAAATGGATTTATTATTCATAATGAAACTGAAACCCAAAAATTAGAGTCTGGCGTAGAGCTCCTCTCATTGTCCATAGATATTCACATTGGGATAATTCACTGTTCCAATTTGCTCCTGTGTATAACTCTCATGAACATTGTTGTCGAGGAAAGTGAGAGGAAAGGATTTCTAATAAACCACAAGTCATGTTTTTGAAAAGTAAATTGTGTACATACCTGGGCAGTACAGTATCTTCAGATGGGAGATGTGAAAAAAGAGATCAAGTGACTGATTGGAATCACAAAAACTTCTTTCAAGATATGAAAAAGTACTGACAACAAGGTCAATAAATCTCCCCACAAAACTCAGATTGTTGCGTTGTTATGTATGATCCACATTTCTGTATAGATCTGAATGCTGGAAATAAACAAGATCATGCAACAGCGTTTGGAAGCTGCTGAGATGTGGTTTGTATGTAGGATGATGAGAATACCATGGACGGATCATGTTAGCAGCAAAGATGTCCTTGAAAGGCCACTCCAATGGATGAATAGCTCTTGAGTGTGAATGGTTGTATGTGTGTTGGACCTGTCTGGGGTGTACCTCACCTTCATCCAGAGTCAGCTGAGGGTTCAGTATCCCTGCAACCCTCGTAGGATTAAGCAGTCACATTGAGGATAATGTTAAAAAGCAGTTTAATGTTGTGGCTGTGATGACCAGCTACTTTGAGGAGGGGGTTCTGTGTCTGCAGAAGTGAGTCAAAATGAGTAGAGTCAGTCCGTTGTGGTGGGAAAGGGTTCTTAGAGCCTGCACATTCTCACATGACCAGCAGATGGAATCATTCTTTTTTTCTGTAGAGCGTTTTCTGTCAGAATTATTTATTTGTTCTGAATCTTTTTTGCTGGAATTTGGAACCCTTTACTATTGACTATCTCCTTGGGGCAGTGGTGGTCTAGTGGTATAGGGTGCTGGATCGCTGACCCTAAGGTTGGGGGTGCGAGTCCCACTCTCTACAGGGTTGTCACTGTCCCCCCAGTGCAGCTAACCGGGTTATCAAAGGCGGGCCATGTCTCTCACTGTCTATGGTGTGAGGCATGTAAAAGAACCATTGCTGACTTTTATAAAGAACAGCTGCAAAGCCGTCAGCGTGTTTCTGTCCCTTGCTAAAGGGTTGTGTCAGGAAGGGCATCCAACGTAAAGACCTCTGCCAAACAAAACGTGCGAATCATTCGCTGTGGCGACCCCTGATAAAGGGAAAAAGCCGAAAGGAAATCTCTCAATCTCATCACTATTGACTATCTCCTTGCTTTGCTAGGGACTCCTGATTTGTATCATAATTATTAGACCTGTCCATAATAACAGCCACACGGTGTATAATTTGAGGTGGTACAGTGGTTAAGATAAGATAAGATAAGATACAGCTTTATTAATCTCACAATGGAGAAATTCACTGTTACAGGCTCTTGAGGTACCATCAGTAGGGGGTGCAAAAATAGATACATATACAAACATACACACATACATATATATTATTAAGTAAATAAATAAATAGATACACAAATAGTATAAATTAATAAACAATAAAAGAAAAGAAGGGAACGGCTTTGTAGACTGGCCTATATTCAAGTTTAAGTTCAAGTGGGGTAGATGTGGTTGATTAAAGTGCACGGGGTTTTTATTGCACATAACCGGTATTTTCACAGACAGTTACAAAGTGGCGTTGTACAGTCTGACAGCGGTGGGAATGAACGACCTGCGGTAGCGCTCCTTCCTGCACTGAGGATGTCTCAGTCGTCCACTGAAGGAGCTGCTCAGCTTCTCTACAGTCTGGTGCAGTGGGTGAGAGCTGTTGTTCATGATGGATGTGAGCTTTGCTACCATCCTCCTCTCACTCACCTCCTCCACAGAGTCCAGTGGACAGCCGAGGACGGCGCTGGCCCTCCTGACCAGCTTGTTCAGTCTCTTTCTGTCCCGCTCTGTGCTGCCCGGTGCCCAGCAGATGGCAGCGTAGAGGATTGCAGAGGCTACCACAGAGTCATAAAAAGTCCTGAGCAGAGGTCTGCATACTCCGAAGGACCTGAGTCTCCTCAGAAGGTGGAGGCGACTCTGGCCCTTCTTGTACAGGGCGTTGGTGTTGTGGGACGAGTCCAGTTTATTGTTAAGGTGAACGCCCAGTTAGCACGTTTACCTTACAGCAAGAAGATCCCTGGTTCGATTTCCAGGCTCAGGATGTTTCTGTATGGAGTTTGCCTCTTCTCCCCGTGTTTGTGTGGCTTTGCTCTGGGTACTCTGGTTTCCTCCTACAGTCCAAAAACTTGCACAATAGGCTGATTGACTGTTCCAAATTGCCCCTCAATGTAAGTGTGCATATGAATAGTTGCATGTGGGTTGACCCTGTGATGACATGGCGAACTGTTCAGAGTGTACCCCGCCTTTACCCAGAGTCAGTTGAGATGGAAGCCAACCTCGTCATGACCATAATTATTAGTAAGTGGTGTGATTTATAAAAAGTGAATGAATCAAGGAATGAGTGTATAATTTGGCTTTTTTTATTTTGTTGAGGTTCAGTTCACTATTCATCGGATCCCACGCAGTCGAGAAGTTCATCAGTCATGGAGTTCCTCTGTGCTCAGTACAATGCACGCCCTGCTCTACTCACTTCCTCTAGTCTTCAGACTAAAACCTGATATGGTAAGTTTCCCTTTACATCATTAAGAGATTCTATAGCCTCAGTAACTGTTCTGTTCCTTTCCTCAGCGTTGCTAATTGCTCATGTCTGAGACTTTGATTTTATCGTAACAGAAAATTCCTCACACATTTATGCATATTTCCTTGTAGAAGTTCAGCTCTATTTTGAGGATAAAGGACTGTAAAAGTTTTCCCCGTTAACGTTCCATTTTTGTGCCGGTAAGAATGGTCGTTCAGTAGGAAGTCAATATGTCTCCATATAAATCGTGTGATTTCACAACATTGCAGATGTATTTAAAAATAAAAAACTGTATCTCACTCTCACTCATTTGCCAAACCTAGTAGGGTAACGGCGTGGCTGGAGCCCATCTTTGACAAGATGGACAGCGAACAGAAACCCAAAAAAACCTCATACAGACACGGTCTGCACACATCCAGTGAAAGATTGTATAAATTCATGTCGCTATATGGATTTAATTAGAGCATGGAGTGACCCGAAATTCCACTATATCCGTTATGTTTTAACTTTAGTCTAAGAGGACAAAGAGTTGACCCGAGCATTACCAGCACTTTTTCTTTTTTCTGCCTTGGAGAGTTAATATAATAATAATAATAATAATAATAATAATAATAATAATAATAATGATGATGATGATGGCAGCAGCCAATTTACACAAGCCAATGTCGCCAAGTATTAACCACAATGTTTTGCATAGTCAGGTGATTGGTGAAAGATTTGAGTAGAAAACGATTCATTTCACGGCCAAAGGTTTGTGTACACCTAAGGACCACATCCATGTGTGCTTTTTGAACATCCCATTTCAGATTGAATTCATTTTTGCTGTTGTAATAATCTCCAATCTTTTAGAATCTTCTTCTTGAATGTAGCTTTTGGAGAGCGGCTGAAGAGAGAAAGCCTCACAAGCCAAACGCATTAGTGAGGTCCGGTGCAGAGGTCTGAGTTGCAGTTAGTATTTCAGTTCATATCAGAGGTGTTACTTGGGGTCGAAGTCAGGGGTCTATGAGGGCCAATCAAGCATTTTCACTTCAGCCATGTCAGACTATCACATGGCAAACTTGCTGGTCCATTTGTGCACAGGGACAATATCATAAAGTATATTTGGTGCCTTGAATTTGAGCATAATTCTACATTGACATTAAATTGTTTTATATAACTGTCTCCTTTTACTTTGTAACAAGTTACAGTTATCAGCTGGTCCTTTTTGAATATATGTAGAAGGTGCTATTGATCTTATTTTTTACAAACAGGATGAGAAATATGGACCAACTGAAGGGTATAATTAATAGAGACATGCAGTGTTTTCTGTTCCATTTTTCTTTGAATATGGGGAAGGTCACTGCTAAAAAATGTTTTGCCAGCAGGAGCACTAGAACTCTTCTGACTTCATTTTTGGGAACATATAAATATATATGTATAATACCATCAAATAAACCTTGTTGTCTTTAAGTTCTAGGAAATTGCTGATATGGCTATGGCGAGCTCCATCATACAAAATGATACATGGTAGTGCCATTCGTTATTTTACAGGAATTTATAGTGTGAACATCACAAATTTAGACTTTTGTGCCATCAGCAGTATATATAATCATCTTTTGCTTTTTATTTATTTATCTTTTATTTTATATTTTTTAAGCTGTAGGCTTGACCTCTGCAGTTGTTTAGAGTGAGGCAGAAATCTTGCTCGCTCACTCACCAATCATTTCCAAACAGTTTACTCCGACTAGAGTTGTGGGCTAAAAGTTGCACACTTTTTTATTAATACACATATGGAAAACAGGCAGTATGACTTAAAAAACTGACCACTTCAGTTCTCATTACTTCAGAAAAGTTAACCTAGTTAATCTGTAAACCTTCTGCACGAAACGAAGTCTCTTGATTTAGAGCAAAGTTTATGTGACCTGTGAATCTTTGGGGAAATGAGCAAACTCATTTTAACACACAAAAACCTTCTGCAACTGCAATCGAGTTAACTTTCATTTCATCTGATGCCAAAGAAAATCAAAGACATCTTAAATCCTACACACTTTATAGTATGTGTAATGTTTTCATCTCACAGAACGTAACCTTTAACATTTAGAACGGGGCAATTACACAGAGAAATTGTTCAGTTTTGCTTCAACTGTCATGCACTTTGTCGCCTTGCAAAAAAAAAAAAAAAGGCTAGTTAAGTTTCCAGTAGTTTCAGACCTACTTGTTTAATGTCACATGGCATTTTCTGTTCAGCAATAACCACCATGCTGTTTTGAGTTCAAGCATTCCATTTTCAACTTTTTAAATCATTTAATCATGGCATTTTCCTCACAGCTGATGACAACGCTATCATATCAAGACATATCTGAAGTACAGACTGTCAAAACATCTGACAATCCTCAGCCTGTCTCCAGCTGAGTGAAAGGCATAAGGAAAAGTGTACAGAAACAGGAAAATAAACAAATGGGGAAGAATGACGGCGCAGAGTAGAAGTGATAAGAACAGTGTCTCACTCGCCCTTCTTTCTGCACTTGAAAGTGGGAATCTAACGCTGAGGCAGGGCCTGACTGGCTCTGCAGCTCCAGCTGTGAAGTGGAGAGAGTAGAGAGAGGAGGAATGTAACAGCATCAGGTTTCTATGCTGGCCTGGACAGGGAGGGGCATGATTAGGCAGGATATAGATGGTGGGAGTGAATGAGAGAGAGAGAAAACGAGACCTCTCTATGGGGATGTAACCGACTGACATGAAAAAGAATACAGTACTCCTTTTCTAATCTCTAATTAAAGGCTCTTGCCTATTCTTTAGTCTAATTATCTTTTTCCACTTTTGGTTTCTGTGAAGTGTGTAGAGAATGGGTGAAAGAGCAAGTAGAAGGGCCTTTTTTGAAAATAAAAGACAAGTAAAGGTGTGTGCATGTGTTGAGTGTATTGTATACAGTGATATGACTAAAACTACTGAGAAGTGAATAACAGTGATTAATGTATACCACAAGTAAACGGTATGATCTGATTGGTCAGCTATCTCAGGAATAAAAATCATTATTTATTCAGGACATTTTCTTGTTTCCTATTGGTGGAAAGCCATTGAAAAATTCTTGATGTTAATAGGCTAATTGACACGATTGCGAAATATAAGGTCTGCACCTGCACTAAGTTGTAAATTTTGCTTTCTCACTATTTATGCTGTGGTAAGCATTGAGAGAGAGGAATACAACAGCATAGATACTGAGAAAATTAAATGACGCGTATAGCTCAGGACGTGAGGCATATCCATCCATTTTGTCTATATCTATTTATCCATAATCTGTCATCATCTCCTTTGTGGTTTCAAACAAAATGGCTTCTTGAACAGCGCAAAAAGCTGATAATCATATTTACTTGGGGAGGGAGGTGGTCTTACCAACGAATATTTTTCTTTCAATATTTTGTTTTCATGTCTCAGATAAATTAAAAATGGTGCTAGCTCTATAGAAAGCCAACATCGAGTTATTGGACTCACTGATGCTAGCTTGTGAGTAACATAGTAACGTGATTGTTGTATCGTGAGAACAAGGTCGCATTCAAATACTTTAACACTCTTTATTCACTTTATTCAATTGTGAGTTCTTGCTGATGTATCACAGTTTTAAGCTGACGTATCATTAAAGGGTACCTGTACCCAAAATTGTCAGTGTTAAAAAAATATCCACTATACCTTATTATTAACTTTTAAACATCGTGTGATGTCGGTAGTTTATATATAAGTCCATATTTCCTTTTCTTCTGTATGACATTCCTTGCTCACGAAGGTTCAGTGCGCGGGCATGTTGGCTTTTTTTCACTGGGGTCAAAGGTCATTGTGACTTAACATCGTTGACAGTCGTATAGCCAATTGCAGAATGTCAGTATATTTTCCTCAAGCAATTCATGTTCTTTACAACAATAGCACTCCTGATCGGTTTTTTGACGCACGCATTTTCCACAAGAGCACCAAATATTTGCTGGTTGTTTGCTACGATTGTAAGAGCTTCTGCAGACTCTCCAATATCGTCCTCAGAGTCATCACTTTCCTGGTCCGATTTCAATAAATGTGGATAGTCTTTCTTCAGTGGTTCATATAAATAACCTTCTGCTCCTTCTACGAAATTGTCTTCGTCCATGGTTTAAAAAAAAAAAAAACTACTATAATGTCTGTTTTTTCCAATTTTCTGTGAGCTTGTGTTGTTGTGTCAGGTATATAGCCATAGGTTTACATTGCAGTCTCGCAGTTCCGGTCGAGGCTTTGTCAACGATGTGACGTCACAGGAAATGCGATGCTGCAAAACTCCTGTGCTCTGAAGCTTGACGTTAGTGAAGCCCTTAAATCGCTTAAAGCTGGTTTGTGAGAGAATATAATAAACACCTTATAGGTGTTTTGTCACTAGCTATACACAATACATCAAATTAGGTATATGAGCGCTTTCACTACAGATACCCTTTAACATTACTGCATCAGTAGCTTTTTCCTTCTCTCCTTGTTCATCACGGTGTGGCTTCTTACACCCGAGCCTAGTGGCTCATCGGGCCGGCACTTATCTCCGGTTTCCGTAGCATGAAGCTATTAGGAGTTCAGTGTTCAGCTCTTCCTGGACGGGATGCTAGTCCATTACAGGTTACCTTCCCAGTGTATTTTACTGGTCCCTATTTAAACTGCTGGTTGGACAGAGGCACACTGGTGGTTAAGACCTTGCCCAGGGGTCTTAGCACAGTGGGGGGTCTAACTGGGATTTGAACACACAACCTCCTGCTCATGAGCGCAGGACCCTAACCACTACATCACCGGCTCCACAAACATCAAGGTAGCCTCTTCCAAATATTTAGCTTACCCTAGTGGCAAGGAAAAATATCACATCTCCCACATTGCCTACTTCTGTAATTTGTATGTATATGTTTTGAAAATATGTTGAATGATTAATAAAACAGTTATAAATGTGGCTTTCATATGAAAAAAAAAATTCTCTGCAAAAAAACAGTCTTGATCAAATAATGCTTCTTATCGTTCTTCAACAATTACTTATTCAGAGTAGACAATGTATGAATCAAAATGACAAACACAGTTTATCGTGGTCATTTGAAGCAAGTGGTATAAGTACATCATGCTTTAAATGGGGAAATGCAGAAAAAGTAATTTTAGTTTGTTTTTCATATTATTCCCGACAGAGTGCTGTATACTTTTTCTCCTGATGGATATACTGAACAGACCAGAACAGGCGCTGTTAGCTGTCTGTCTTCCTTTCGGCTTTTTCCCTTTTACCCGGGAGTCGCTACAGCGAATCATCTGACTCGCACATTTGATTTGGCAGAGGTTTTTACGTCGGATGCCCTTCCTGTCACAACCCTTTTTTAGCAAGGGACAGAAACACGCTGATGACTTTGCAGCTACTCTTTACGAAAGTCAGCAATGGTTCTTTTACATGCCTCTCACCATAGACAGTGAGAGACATGGCCCGCCTTTGATAACCCAGTTAGCTGCACTGGGGGGGACAGTGACAACCTTGTGGAGAGTGGGACTTGAACCCCCAACCTTTGGATCAGCGATCCAGTGCCCTATACTACTATTGCTAATATCCTGTTCAGATAGAACAGTCAGTTTTCAGAGTTGATGTACTGGAAGCAGGAAAAATGTATAAGCCAAAGGATCCAGGTGACTGTGACATGGGTCACATTATCATGTCTGGTCGACTGGGTCAGGACATCTCCAAAACCATAGGTCTTGAGGGTTGTTCACAATATCCAATGGTTAGTACTTACCAAAAGTCGGAATTAATTATTTCAATTATTCATTTAGTGTCAGTGCTCATGTTTTTAATTTTATCGCTGAATCGTGTATATACTGTATACGTGCACACAGACACTTGTCTGAATACCTGAAATTTTAATCTCAGGAATGTTTCAGTGCTTAACTTTTTTACTATTATCTACAGCTGCTCATGATTAAGCACTACTGCATATTTGGGCTTTTATCCCCTTTTACTGCTCTGTCAGTGGTTGAAGTGTTGAAATTTATGTCTGATGACGCCTGAGGCACAGGTCAGTACCTCGTGCCTGCATTCCATAGCATGACTGAAATCTTCCCCTTTTGTTTGTTTTTACCATACTTGAGCATGTGTGTGAGCAGTGGGTGGTGGTGGGGGCTGCATTCTCGGGAGGAATCATAGAGAAGTAGGGGGTCAGTTTAGGTAGGCGGGGAGAATGGAGGGGTGGCCGCAAATCTTAGTTTTCCATAAAAGGACTTCTATGAATCACAGTACCCCACAGCACAGCCTACTACCTCCAGATGTGTCAGCACAATCTAAGAGCCTGACAGGCTGAATAGACAAAATGTAATGCAGTCTGTCTGAAGCCAATAAAGGAGGGTTCATTCCTACTAAATTTAGAGTCTTTGGGAAAACATTTCATTTAACAGTTGTTCTAAAATCCAATAACAATACATCATGGGAATCTATACTGTAAATTGCTCAGTTTATTTCAAGGCAGTGTGTGCTGTATCCTGAATAGGTTCTACTGTATGTCCTTAATTAGAGAAGGAGTGTCAAACTCATCTTTGGTCACATTTATCTGAGGTTAATGGAGAAATGACGTGACCGTGAAAGCCTAACAGCTTAATACCAGGGACCTTTTAGAACTACTTGTCTCAATTTTCTGCTTCACAATACACCTTAGATGACCAGTCTTTTACATGTACATTTAAGATGTACTGTATTAAGCTTTGAAGAAATGCCTATAGAACAGCAGTCTTACAGTTCCAAAAATCTTTATAAAATAGAACCAACTTAAACAGAACTAAACCAATCTGATAACCACAATCACAGTATTTTACATGAAATTGCATTCTGTGTTGCGTTTATATTGTCTGGGGTGTTTTCTGAGGTTTTGAGCATGCCCCCCCCCCCCCAAGTAAATAAATTAAAATATATTAGATGCTGCACCAATATCCATGTGTGGGTGCTGAGGACAAACTGGGAAATTTTTATATCTAGCTGAAGGGGCAGGGATTTGGTGGCTCAGTGGTTAGGGTTCTGCCTTATTTATCTGAGGGTTGGGGGTTCAACAATGAGTATTTCCAAGCTGCCACTTGCAGTGGTACCTCGACTTACGAGTGTCTCTAACAACGAATTTTCCATGATACGAGCTTCGATCCCACCAAATATCTGCCCCATCCAACAAGCAAACTTTTGATTTATGAGCTTATTGTTCAGTCTTATAAACTTTTCGGCTTGCGAGCTTGGCCTCGGAAAGGATTAAATTTGTTAGACAAGGTACCACTGTATATGTATTCATAAAATGAAAGGGGGGAAAATAGATGGAATAATTTGGTATTTTTGGTGTTTGGTGAGTTCTAGTATAGAAGAATCTATATATGAAAACTCTTGCTCTTTTAAACATAAATACCAATCAAAAGTTTACATACACAAGAAACTGCATCCAAACTTTTGAGTGGTGGTGTTTACACACATGTTAGACACAGGTGTTTTAAGCAGCATCACAGTACTGTACAATCTCAGTTTCAGCGTTATGAGTCTGTTGTGAATATTGAATAATAGGTACTATGGTCAATCATCATCATCCTCCGCTTAATCTGGGGTCAGGTCATGGGGTCAGCAGCCTAAGCAAGGAGGTCCAGACATCCTTCTCCCCAGCTTCCTCTAACTCTTCCGACAGGACACCGAGGCATTCCCAGACCAGCCAAGAGACCTAATCCCTCCGGCGTGTTCTAGGTCGACCCTGGGGTTTCTTCCTGGTTGGACATGCCCGAAACACCACATCAGGGGCACGTTAGGGAGGCATTCTCACCACATACCCAAGCAACCTCAACTGGCTCCTCTCAGTGCAGAGGAGCAGAAGTTTTACTCCGAAAACCTCCCCGCATGACTGAGCTTCTCACCCTATCTCTAGGGGAGAGCCCTGCCACCCTGTGAAGGAAGCTCTTATCCGCCGCTTGTATCCGTGATCTTGTTCTTGCAAAGACCCAGGGGGTGCATTCCACCCCTTTTCGGCTGAGAACCATGGCCTTGGACTTGGAGGTGCTGATTTTAATGCGAATTGCTGTCATGAGAACTTGAGGTCTTGGAAGCCCAAAGGACAACATCAAAAAGCAGAGATGAGATCCGGTGCCCACCAAACCAGAACCTCTCAACGCCTTGGCTGCGCTTAGAAATTCTGTCCATTAAAATTATGAACAAAATCAGTGACAAAGGACATCCTTGGCGAACTAACCATCACCAGAAATGAATTCGACCTGTTGTTACCAATGTGGACCAAGCTCTGGCTCTGGTGATACGGAAACAGAATGGCCTGTAGCAATTGCTTCTCCCCCTGGAACCAAGTCGGGGAAACGCTCGATTGCGAGCGCCTGGTGGTCAGGCTTCTATCCATGGAGCCTGGCCGGGCCCAGCTCGAAAAGAAGACATGGGTTCACCCTCTCATCGGCCCACCACCTGTGGGATGGACTGTAGGGGTTGGGTGCAGTGTGAGTTGGGTGGCAGCCGAAGGCATGGGTTCTGTCGGACTGATCCTCAACTATCAAGTTTGACTCTTGGGACATGGACTGTATTATGGACCATTTCAGAGTTATTTTTTTCCAAGTTTATGCAGGTTGAATGTAATGTAGTAGACCACATTTGGCACATATGGCCTTACACCTGTGGCCTAGTCCCTCCAAAATGAGCGCTACAAAAATAAACAAAACTGTACAATTTGTCACAATCTCATGGTTGCTTATTGTATATTTTGTGCCGAGATACATAAAGATGCTATTTAGTGAACATTTGTGTGATTTAACTTGAGTATACTATTAAATAAGAAGTAAGTTACAAACAAAGCAAACATGGTTTCATTGGCCGTCCACACACACAGAACGTAGGAAAAAAGATTGACATTTTTCTGCATTCCATCTGTTCTATTTGAGCAGCACACATGTAACTTGTATGGAAAATCAGGGCTGAAGAAGGGGAGGGGTTATCCAGCTAATATATTTTCCAAAAACAAATGACAGTGGCTTGAGATCTGCATGGTGAGTGGCTCAGCTTTGTGGCGTTCCAGTGTGGCTCCTTTCTGCTGAGCTCTTCTTTTCAGAAGTCTATTTGTTCAGCTTTTAGCTCTGTGCCACTGCACCATATGCTTTATTTTAACCTTATTAGGAAATTGTTGGAGAATGGAATGGAGTTGCCTGTTGATTGTTTATAGGAAGATTCCAATGAGGAATTTGATGGTTTGTTTTTAATTTTTGCCTATCTTAGCCGACTCTGGGCAGCTCACCAGTTCATCACAGGGTCATCTCACACACATCCATTCACACATCCAATTAACATATTGTCCATGTCTTTGGACTGTGGAATGAAATTGAGTACCTGGGGGGAAAAATGCTCAAACCCGGGATCTTCTTGCTGTGAGGTGGATGTGCTAACTGCTATAAAACTGTCGCCCCAATATTAAGATTTGAGTTTACAAATAAAAAAGCTTGGCACACGTGATATTAAATGAAATGAAATTAAGTTTTTTAAATGTCCCTTCGTATTTCGTGTTCAGGGTCAAGCTGCTTAAAACACAAATTAATAAACACACATAACAGAATTAACAGATGTCTGTGTGAAATAGTTGTGAAGGGAATAGTGGTAGATGTTACAGTAGTGTGTTACCAGCCTTGGAGAGAAGAGCATTCCTGGTGATGTAGGAGCAGTGATGATTCTGGGATATTGATTTGAAAGTCATTGGTTTAAAACCAGTGCCACTGTTGGCCATTTGAGCATGGTCCTTAATCCTGGGTGCTGCCAAATGTTATAAATGTAGTGCAACTCAGGGTTGATTAAATAATTAGTTGTAATTACAGTAGTTTCTGTTTCATTCTGTTGCTCATTCAAAACAGATATGTCTTTTTGTATCATCCTGATTTGAACATTTCAATATATACAGGGCTAGTGACAAAGGAGAAAATAACACACATTGACTTAGTAAGAATGATGGACTACGATAAGCCAACAGATTGGCTTCACTGTGTCATGGCATAGATTCTGGAGAAATGGAGTCCCTGTCTTCCTAAAAATATTCCCTCAGTTTGTGTTTTGATGATGGTGGTGAAAAGTGAAGTTGCTGAAATCCAGCTAAATTCTTCCAACAGCTTCACAGCAGTGTATTGTGTCACCTGTCTCTCTGGTCTGTTATACCCCATTTCACTGAACTACGGCATGCAAGGATTGTAGCGTAAAGGCGTGGAACACAGTCTACGGACAAGATTCAGCATTTTTACATGGAAAATGGGTGAAAGTCTTATGGACAAGTGGAAATTCTTACACTCTCGGAACGTTCACAGGATGTGTGGAACAGGTACGACAAAGTACACCCAAATGACCCCACAGACATGTTCAAAAGCACCTTCACGTAATATTTTGGCCTGCTGGAAGCATACGGAAGTGGAGGAAGACTTGAGGAATAACTACGGAATGACACGGAAGATGAAGGAATAATTGCGGAACGTTTGCGGATGACAACATTTTTGCTTCCGTGAGTCTGCCATGCTCCAGTGAAATGGGGGTATAACTTTTATAATACTAATATGGGCTTTTCAGATTCTCACTCTCATGACATAGTAGTCTACTAAATGTCTGGATATTTTTAATCCGAAACCCAGGTACTCATACTGACAGTTTTATGGTCCTTCTCACAGTAGTTGTGTAATTAAGTGTGTGCTGACTCATACCCCCTCAGACTGAGAGGCAAGTGAGAAAATGACACAAACTTGAGCACCGGGTGTCATTCTCCATGCAATGTAGTACCTCTCACCCACTAGAGAAGATGATGACTTCATTAGATTGCTGTCAGACTTGTCATGAATCTTGTCACCTGTGTGAGAACACATAGCTGGGTTTTATGCACTGTAAGGCTGACTGAATCATTGTACACTGATCTCAAAGTCATGTTCCTGAGACGTGTATACAGTATGTACGCATGGCTTCATGTAATATGTTTTAAATTAATCTGTATGAAACAGTTCCGTTTCTTAATCTGGTCAACAGAAACCTGGCAGATGAAAAAGTAAGAGGCCTGGATGTGAACAATTGTGTGAGCAAGTCTGGTTTGTATGAGGCTTTAAAGGGTTTTTCAGAAAATACTATCTGTATGAGAATCCAGCATCATTCTGGATTATGTTGTGTCTGTCTGTCTATTTGGCGAGTGATGGTGTAGACAGTGCCAGATATGAGAACATTTTTGGGAACATTCATGAAGAATTTTCAGTTTATGAATATGTTAAGTGCAGGAAGTCTTTATTATTCCTGCCTGTCCTCCCTGGTGCTGGAGACATGCACCAGCCACATTCACTTCAGTAGTACTCTAACTCATCAGGTGACACATAGTTTTCAGGATGATGTCATGGGAAACAGGGGCTAACATGTACTCTTTAGTGTTTTATTTGTATTTGTAAGTCCAACAATTTATTGTTAAACGTGAGAATATTGTACAGTTGAGGTTGTCTGTTTAATAAAAAAAACTCCTTCCCAAAAAAAGTATACATTTATTTTAAAACACTTTTTTTCATATCGGGGATTTTTATTTTGCATTGAAGGTGTACGGGTGTACGTTATGTCTGTATTTATATCATGCTGGCAACAGACTTCATATTGTTTGGCTGGTACACACAGCAAATGGTCTTGGATCTTGGCCTGACATCTTTAGCGCTGGAGTCCATTTCTCACTGTTGGGTGATTATTCCCAAAGGCAGACCTGCGAGTATGTGTGAAATACAAATCCTCCCCAGACACCCTCTCTTTCTATCTCTCCATTAGAGTGATGACGTAACCAACAGGTCCAGCAATTCTGCATACTCGAATCATTTCATCTGTTTATTAACTGATCATTTTAATTTGTTTCGGAACTGATAAAGACACTCCCCGACTTACGTTCATCTGTTTTACTTTTTTTTTGTTACGTTTTTTTTTTTTCCCCAAAAGAAAAGTCAAATTTTGAGTTTAGACGTGCCTACGTAGTACGCTGACGTAATGATGCAATGACGCTGCATTCATTGTTTACAAACTAGACTGAGTGTGTGTGTGTATATATATACTAGATACTAGTCCTTCTCAAAAAATTAGCATATTGTGATGAAGTTCATTATTTTCTGTAATGTACTGATAAACATTAAACTTTCATATATTTTAGATTCATTGCACACCAACTGAAATATTTCAGGTCTTTTATTGTTTTAATACTGATGATTTTGACATACAGCTCATGAAAACCCAAAATTCCTATCTCAAAAAATTAGCATATCATGAAAAGGACAAGCTATTAACCTAATCATCTGAATCAACCAATTAACTCTAAACACCTGCAAAAGATTCCTGAGGCTTGTAAAAACTCCCAGCCTGGTTCATTACTCAAAACCGCAATCATGGGTAAGACTGCCGACCTGACTGCTGTCCAGAAGGCCATCATTGACACCCTCAAGCAAGAGGGTAAGACACAGAAAGAAATCTCTGAGCGAATAGGCTGTTCCCAGAGTGCTGTATCAAGCCACCTCAGTGGGACGTCTGTGGGAAGGAAAAAGTGTGGCAGGAAATGCTGTACAACCAGAAGAGGTGACCGGACCCTGAGGAAGATTGTGGACAAGGGCCGATTCCAGACCTTGGGGGACCTGTGGAAGCAGTGGACTGGGCTACAGGTGCTCACAGTGCCAAAACAACTGGGAAATGGTTTACTGGCCATGGTATTACCTGCCAACTCTCCTGACCTGAACCCCATAGAGAATCTGTGGGATGTTGTGAAGAGAAAGTTGAAAGACACCAGACCCAACACTGTGGATGAGCTTAAGGCCACCATCAAAACAGCCTGGGCCTCCATAACACCTCAGCAGTGCCACAGGCTGATTGGCTCCATGCCACGCCGCATTGAAGCAGTCATTTCTGCAAAATGACTCCCGACCAAGTATTGAGTGCATAACTGAACATAATTATTTGAAGGCTGACTTTTTTTTGTATTAAAAACATTTTTTTTTTATTGGTCGGATGAAATATGCTAATTTTTTGAGATAGGAATTTTGGGTTTTCATGAGCTGTATGTCGGCTGCAAAGCTGTCAGCGTGTTTCTGTCCCTTGATAAAAAAGGGTTGTGACAGGAAGGGCATCCGACGTAAAAGAAAACCCTCTGCCAAATCAAACGCGCGAATCAGATGATTCGCTATGGCGACTCCCAAGTAAAAGGGGAAACAGCCGAAAGGAAGAAAGACAGACATGAACTGTATGTCAAAATCCTCAGTATTAAAACAATAAAAGACCTGAAATATTTCAGTTGGTTTGCAATGAATCTAAAGTAGATGAAAGTTTAATTTTTATCAGTACATTACAGAAAATAATGAACTTTATCACAATATGCAAATTTTTTGAGAAGGACTAGTGTATATCGGTCATATAGCGTGTTATCCTTGTGTTAAGACATCTGTGATCTTTGTGTTTACACTGTTTTGTGGACTTTTGTAACCCTAAGCAAATATGGATGGTCAGAAGTGTAAGCCTACTAGCATGGGTGCAAGTCTCATACACAGAGATGAATTAACTATCTGCTCAGATCGGCGCAATCTAATGCATACTCAGTTAAGCAAAGAGAGTTGTAATATGAATGAAAACCTGAATCCACAAATTACAGAACAATTACAGATATTTATTATCTTTTAGCAGAATCCTAAGAGTGAATACTTATTTTTATATTAATATTCATTAGGATTTGTACTTGTTCTTTGTATGCATCTCTTGAATAAAGTTTACTTACTTACACAAAAGAAAGAACTCTCCGCTTTGCTGGGATTCACATCAGTGCATGCTGTGTTCTAAATGATTTCAATGGCACCCTTGTGCACTTGAAAGACCGGAAGTCTGTATAACCCACAGCAAGTACACTACTTTTGCAAGTACACTACTTTCGGTATTGAGCGCTTCACATATTGTAAGTGTTGATTGATTGTTTTAAGCTTCATATAAAGTGACTCGGTATAAACAAGTGACTTATTTGAAATTCATGTTGATATTATTTGATATGTTTGATATTATTTTACAATGTTATGTTTATAATAATTGATTTAGGGGTGTTTTATGAGATATGGTAATGGTATTTATGGATGTATAGTACAGTATGATTATACGTCACACGTCATACGTCAGTGTAACAACTTGCGTTCACTTTCAACTTGCGTTCGGCCGTCTCTAACCAATTAAAAACGTAAGTCGGGGAGCGTCTGTACATTTAGTTCCTGTCATGCGTTGCTTGCTGCATTCTGACTGGATTTTTCTTTATGTAACGTACACCCAGCTCATAGTTTGCTGATGGCTTCTCCAGATCCTATGGCTTCTTTCCACAGCAGTCCGATCACTTTCCTGTGCTGCTCCTTTTCTCGCGTCTAAAATCTTATACAGTATTTCCCCTTTCAGTTTTAGCCTACATTCCCCTTAATTTAGGGTTCTGAATTCAATAAAGATGCTTACAGTTTTAAAATAAAGTGTGTGTGTGTGTGTGTGTGTGTGTGTGTGTGTGTGTGTGTGTGTGTGTGTGTGTGTTTGTTTCAGGTGCTTTGTAATGGGCCCGGGACATGCATACCTCTGTGCGTAGCTGGGCTGCTCCTAGGAATCCTGGGGCTCAAGAAGGTATTGCTGGTGTATGTGGAGAGTATTTGCCGTGTTGAGAGCCTCTCCCTGTCTGGAAAGATCCTTTACCACTTTGCTGACTACTTCTTTGTGCAGTGGAAGCCTCTAAAAGTTAAATATCCCAAATCCATCTATATTGGGAGGATAGTATGAATCCTGACTCAAGAACATTATCATTTTGTACACAATATGCTATGGTGACCTTTATCAGTCCAGATGTACTTTTTTTGTCAACTTTTATGTTCCCTGCTTGATCAATTACAGAAGCTCTTACTGGTGTGCACAGTTTAATGTTACAGTGAGTTGCACGGTATTTGACATGCTCGGTGATTTCTGCAGTGTATTTCCTCATGCGCTTGAGATTGAGCAGGGCTCCGATTCAGTCTTTCCTTTTATACCCCCACAAATAATTTCAGAACACTAGTACAGTCGGCCCCATACTTACGAAGATCCCTGGGTACGAAATCCCCGGGTTACAAAGATCATTTTCCTAAGTTTCCTATCCCCGGGATACGAAAACAACCCCCTCTAACGAAAAGTAATTCAAAATTCAAACGCGCCACTCAAAATTTCACACGATGCGCAAGTTGCTCTCTCATTGGCTGTCTCTCAACATCCCGCCCCGCTGGCCTCCCAGATAGAGACAGAAGGAAGCTTCACTCTTTAGTTTTTAGTTTAGATTGTTTAGGTTGTTGAATTCAGTAAATGTTTAATAAATCTGGGCGCATTTGAGTTCATCTGGAATTCCAATCCCTCAATGAATCAAGTTAAAGTTGAGTTTGTCAAGCAAGTAATGCGCTTTGAATTCCACATCTTGTGGGCATGGCCCGCAGCGCGCGGGCACGAGAGAGAGATAGATAGAGAGAGAGAGAGAGAGAGAGAGAGAGAGGTGTCTGTTAATAAAAAATGTTTAATAATGGTTTGATTAATAAATATGTTAATAAAATGTTTAAATGGTTTAATAAATAATTTTCTTTTACTTTTAACACATATTTCATGCAAAATTGGTGTACTTTTATCATTTTTAAAGGGTTTATGGGGTTTATCCAGTCCAAAGACTGGAGCCTTGGAACAAATTAGGCGTTTAACATGTAAAATGCAACCCCTACTTATGAAATCCCCGCGTTACGGGAAAGGCTCTAGAACGCATTGATTTTGTAGGTAGGGGGCCGACTGTATCATAACTACGTTAGTTTTTTCAACATCAATTAGAAAAATAAAAACTATATTTGCTTTGCTTATAAATGTGTTCGTGCATATATAGTTGTCTCTTTGGCCTTAAGTTTTCCCTCAGTCACAGGGTTTGTGCTTGACATGACCAGGATGTCCCTGAACAGTTAAGTTAAAAAGTCACAGTTGGATTATGGGGGTTTAAGAGATTTCACATGTACACCTTGATTAATATTTAAGGAACCACAGGTTTCTTGTGCATTTCCAGATCCTTGAACAGCAGCTAGAAAAAGGCCGTCACACATTTGAGATGGGGTTGGAAGATAAATACACTTTTGAAAGATGTAGACATAATGTGCGTTAATTTCCTTTTTAATAACTGGTGCAGCAAGGTCACTCATTATTGGCAGCTGTCTGCAGTGATTATCAATGACATCAGGATGTGCAGGTTATATTCATGTGGAAGGGCTCCAACTTAGACTGTCTAGACAGAGGCCGATGAGAAATTTTGCAAGTGTCCCTTTAGAGATCCTTTTACATGTACTGGTGGAAACGTATGTTTTTTATCATCTGGGTTAATGTTTCAACACAGAAATCTTTTTTTATGTAGATCAGAAATGAAAGATCATGTACATTAAAAATCTAATAAATAAAAATAATGTTTATCTTTATTTTTGATATGTTTGTCTCCATCTGTTAATTAATTTGATATTCGAGATACCTGTATGTTTCATATTCCAGGCTTAAAGTAAGTAACTCTGCTACTAGTTCACAGAAAGTATCAATGGTGAGAGAAATTAAAATATCTG
>CM045728.1:39384849-39569849 GCA_024760905.1 Plotosus lineatus
TTGTCCTGCTTTTTGTCTTCCATATCCTCTCCAAAACTTAAGATATAGTAAAAGTCACATAAAAATCCTTCAGTTTTTCCCCTGATGTATCTGCCTAAATCTTGAAAGTTCACCCACCTTTTTTAGTCTCTGGGTTTACTGCAGTCATATTTAGTGAAGTGTACTCTTACTCCTGGAGTAATATTTTTGGGTAAAGCATTTTGTCTCAAATTTTCTGTAAATGAGACTGCTTTATGAGGGTACTGCAAAGTTCTTGGCTTCATCCAAGGTGGAGATAAGTTGTTTTTGCATTCTTGCTCAGCATGGTGTCCTTTTGATTTCAATGCACTTAAAAAAAAAAGCCTACCCTTTCATCAATCGGGGAAAACCCCATTGGGGGGGGCAACAAGAATGCCCACACCAGCTCGCCATCTTTCCGCATGAGTAACTCCAGAATGGAATAAGGCCCAGCCCCTCTCGAAATGGGTGGTTCCAGAGCACAACAAATGCATTGAGATGAGTACAACTATAATCTAATCTAGTCAATGTCTCTCAACCTTACGCACCACCTCAGACCCCTTCCCCGCCAAAGAAGTGACATTCCATGTCTCAGGAGTCAATGAGTAGCCAAGGATTGATGCAACAGAAACCATGCCTTCAGCTGCCACCCAACTTGCAGTGCACTCAACCCCTATAGCCCCTCCCACAGGTGGTGGGTCCATGGGAGGGTGGATCCATGTCTTCTTTTCGATCTGATTCAGGCCAGGCTCCATGGGCAGAAACCCGACCACCAGGTGTTCGCTTTCGTGTGCCTCCTATAGGTCTAGCTCTGGGGGCAGGTATACCCTGATGACCCACATGCAAGCAAGGGAAATCGAGTCTTTTTGTTTTTATCCATAAAGAGGTCTTTTTGAAACGTGCTGTCTGAACCTTTATCTAGGAATTGTTTGCTGGGGTTCTCTGCAAATACTGTTTACTGTGGAAGGGGGAAGCTGCTCACAACTGGGGATGTTGTTGGGAGGTGGAAGGATTACTTAGAGGACTTCCTCAATCCCACCAGCAGGGTAGAGGTCGGCAACCCAAAATATTCAAAGAGCCATATTGTACCAAAAAACCCTAAAAACAAATCTGTCTGGAGCTGCAAAAAAAAAAAACCTAAAAGCCTTTATATAAGCCTTATATGAAAGCAACACAAGATGTAAGTGTATATTAGCCTACAATCAAAATGACTAAGTAGGCTACAAATACATAATGAGCATTCATGATTAAATGTTTATTTTCCCTGCACTGCCAGTGGGGGCCAGTGGCATACTGGTTAGGGTGCTGCGCTCATGATCGGGTGGTTGTGTGTTCAAATCCCACTGAGACCCTCACTGTGCCAAGACCCCTGGGCAAAGTCTCAACCACAAGTATGCCTCTGTTCACCCAGCAGTATAAATGGGTACCAGTAAAATATACGTACTGGGAAGGTAACCTGCGATGGACTAGCATCCCATCCAGGAGGAATTGAACTCCTGGTCACGTCATGCTACAGAAACCGGGGATAAGCACCAGCCTGATGAGCCACTATGGCTCAGGTGTAAGAAGCCCAACAGACTTTTCCTTTTCATTGCAGCGCATCCTGGAGAGAACGCCACCACGTGACTACTCTGTTGTACGATATTTGGTGTTTTAAGTTTAACTTCTATTACTATATTAATGAATTGTGTTTTGTTGCATTGATGAAATTATAGAAATTCAATAAAGAAATCAGCGGCCCATCAGAGTTTACAAACCTGCACAACAGCACTGTCTGTTCAGTGTCAATCACATTACACGACTCATCACAGGTGATTGAGTACGCTGGAGCTAAATTAATGTCCTTGATTTGCTGATTGGTGATGTTGCCTGCCATTTTAATGGCCCTGTCCTTCACTGTCTTTGCGGAGAGATGCTTGTCTTTAAATTTCTGTATTATTTGTTTTGTTTTTGAAGTGTGAAAATATGTGTTCTGATATTTTAATGAATGAATCGTTCATGTAATCCCCATCTGTGAACGGTTTTCCACGCTTTATTATCTCTCGGGTTGCCACAAAACAAGCAGTAATAATGGAGTTTGGAGATGCAATCCACTTCTTAAATCTATATTTGCGCTTCTGTAATTTCTCTAGTAGTACTGCAATTGTACTTTTTCTCTTAGTCCCAACTGGGTGGTCACTGCAAATTTAGCATGCCTTCCCTGGAAATGTCATTACAGAGAAAACATGCAGGCAATCCTTCCGTATTGGCAATGAAAGCAAATGATTCGGTCCATCCTCTGTTCTCATTAGCTATCTTTCTCTTTTTTCCTTTGGGATCCATGGCCTTGACACATCCAAAGGTGGCTTGTTTACAACAGCTACCAGCCTGGCAAAGCGTTGCACTGAAACGCATGTTGCAGGCTATGGCGCAAATCTTCATTGACAGAAATGTTGCAATGTAGGCCTAATATTTTTTTATACAAATTTTTAAAACATTGGAAAACATTATGTTGGTCAGGCTTGTCCTACTACAGAAACCATATTAAAACAACAACAACAAAAAAAAAACCCTCCCCCAGTTTTTTCCATTTTCATATATTTTTGAAAAAGCTCCAGGGAGCCACTAGGGTGGCGCTAAAGAGCTGCATGCGGCTCTAGAACTGCGGGTTGCCGACCCCTGCCCTAGGGGTTTGGGTTAGGGTCCACCCATTGTTGGGGCCGAGGTAGTCAAAAAGCTTTTTGGCTTTAGGGGTAAATGAGATCTGCCCTGAATATCTCAGGGCTCTGGATGTGTAGGACTGTATTGGTTGACATGTTTCTGCAACATTGCGTTGTCGTCGGGGTAGTACCTCCGGACTGGCAATCCAGGGTGGTAGACCCCTTTTTAAAAAGGAGGACCAGAAGGTGTGTAGCAATTATTGTGGAATCGTGCTCCTCAGCCTACCTGGAAAGTCTATGGTTGAACCTAGGATTCATGATGAACAATGTAGTTTTTTCCTGGCCACAACACTCTCGACCAGCTGTATACGTGCTGCAGGATTCTAGATTGGGCAGAGGTGTTTGCTCAAACTGTCCACGTGTGTTTTGTGGCTTTAGAGAAGGCTTTCGACTGTGTCGCTTTTGCAATGTGCTTCATGAGTCTGGTGTACTGCACCCGTTGGGCCATTCAGCCTCTGTATCGCCAGAGCCTTTGCTTTAAAGCAGAGCTTGTCGCGGTGTTTTCAAGCTCAGCCCGCAAGGCAAAGCTCACAATGTACCAGTCGATCTACATTCCAACCCTCACCTATGGTCACGAGCTTTGGGTAGAGACTGAAAGAACAAGATTGTGGAGAGAAGCGGCTGAAATGAGCTTCCTTCGCAGGGTGGCAGAAGTCTCGCTTTGAGATAGTAGTTGGACTCTGGGCCCCTTACCCTGCTTCTCTGTGTTGAGAAGAGTCAGTTGAGTTGGTGTGGGCATCTGGTTAGAATGACTTTCCTCTGATGTGGTGTTTCGAGCATGTCCAATCGAGAAGAGACCCCTTGATAGATCCCGCAAGCATGTTCTGGACTGTCTGGTCGGAGAATGCCCCAGTGTCCACTCTTGAAGAGCTGGAGAAAGTGGGTGGGAAGAGGGATGTCTATACCGCACTGCTTAAGCGGCTGCTGCCATGACCTGAGCCCCGATTAAGCGGAAGATGACAACAATGATGAATTTGGGATCTGCCTCCCCATAACAAAATAAACTAACTACTAGCCTGGAAGTGAACTATAGCTGTTCAAGTTGAAATCCTGCACTTTTTTATGAAAAAAAAAAAAAAAGACTGAACTTTTGAGTGTTTTTATGATGGTTAGTAATCACTATTATCTGTCAGTACAAGAGAAAGACCCTCTTGCTTGTCCTGGAATTAGCCAGAGGGAGTGACGACAGTCTACAGTGAATTCTTCCTGGTGGCTACTCTCACATTCCAGCTTGGAGGCCAATAGTTCTCTGCAATCCAGCCAAAACTGAACTCTACTCTGCTGAGGAGAGGGGAAAATTAGGATTAACAAAATCCTGAGGATTTTCGTGCAAAGATAGTTACCCATGTGGCTTAAGCACAGTTGAACTTTTTTAAATGTGGATGCTTGGTTTGACGTTTACTTGATAATACTGTCTTAGCCTCAGTGTCAACTGAGTATAGAGGATGGTGGCAACAAGTATTTACACTGGGTTTAAAGGTTATATTTAGGACCGGCAATGGAAAGTAAATATTTCTCTCGTGGTTCTTTTTTGCAGCCTGTATTAAACGTACCATTCACTAGTGAATATCTTGTGGTGTAAATTGTGCATGTTGAGTACTTTGCTGTTTTATCAGCTCAATTCTAGGAATAGAACTGATTGGTCTGTGTAGCTACATTTTAGGCTGTTGACAGCAAAAGGTGTGCTGAAGGCCATCTAGGCTGCCTAATAAGTAGTGTAGGCTCCTGTTTAGCATATTCTCCCTGTGGTTAGTGAGCTGGTTTGCTTAAAGAAACCTGGCTTGGTTTGTAATGATGTCACCTTCACAAGTGTAAAAGGTTCACACTTCATCACTGTTTGTGTTCTTATCCTGTGTGCTGTCTGTTCTTTTAATATCTCACCAGATAAATATAATTTCATGGGTTTGACTTTGTGCTGAATCTAGATCTTTCTTCCTTTCGGCTTTTTCCCGTTCTCGGGAGTCGCCACAGTGAATCATCTGATTTGCACATTTGATTTGGCATAGTTTTTACATCGGATACCCCTCCTGTCACAACCCTTTAGCAAGGGATAGAAACACGCTGACGGCTTTGCAGCCTACTCTTTACGAAAGTCAGCAATGGTTCTTTTACATGCCTCTCACCATAGACAGTGAGGGACATGGCCAGCCTTTGATAACCCAGTTAGCAGCACTGGGGGGACAGTGACAACCCTGTGGGGACTCGAACCCCCAACCTTAGGATCAGCGATCCTGCGCCCTATCCACTAGACCACCACTGCCCATGCTGAATCTAGAATAATAAGTGGAATTCAGTATGTTTGCTGGGATTGAAATTAGTATCCGGTTTTATTTAATTACCAGCAATGATGTGATTTAATGGTGTTCGATTCTTGACCTTCCATTATATGTTTGCGGTGAAAATGGCTCGCACGTAGAATTGTTGACTTTAACAGTTGGTGTACTTTCTGTCTTAAACTGAGCATATAGCTGATCCCTTCAAATTATGAACTTCATGATAGAAAATAAAAATTTCAGTACATCTAAAGAATAAAAAGCTGTTTTGAATGCACTTGTCGCCTTGTCCTAAATGGTGGCTGTGGATTTTTTTTTAATATAAACATGAACACAGTGAAGCTAGAGAGAGCATTATAAATCCCTTATGGAGATGCAGAGCTTTGGGATCATTCTAGAAGTTAAAACAAAATGCAGTACCACACGTAGCATATGTAGTAGTGGTGGTGGTGGAAGTCTGTTTTTTTTTTTCCCCCTCTAACATGCCCTTGCTTTTGCCACATTTTTCTTAAACATTTAGATTGCACAGAAATATGACATGCAAAAAGAAGAGGAGCTCCGTTTCTGGATTGAAGAGGTGACGGGCATGCCCATTGGAGACAACTTTCAGAAGGGCCTAAAAGATGGTGTCATTCTATGCGAGTAAGTTAATATACATTTATGACATTTGGTAGATGCTCTTATCCAGAGTCCCTTACATTTATATACAACCAAACAAGTGAAGGTCTTGCTCAATGGTCCAGCAAAGGCAGCTTGGTGGTACTGGGAATTGAACCACTAAACCTTGGAATCACGTATTCAGAGCCTTAACTACTGAGCCATCCCTGCCCTTGTATACAGTACCGTTGTTTAGTGAAAGGCGTGTGAGAATGGTAGAATGAATGCAAGGATGCATGCAATCAGATCTCTTTGTACTCTGCCCCTCCTCTTTGGAGCTGACATGGAGGCTGTCTCCTTGTCAGCACTGTATGGGCTCTTATTACTGTATTGTGTGTTGAGACTTTTGACTTTGAGTATGTGTCTGATTTAATAAAACTTCTATCACTGCAATGTTCTTCGTTTTTAAAATTTGATGATATTTCTCCAGATCCATTTTTGTTACAGCATTTTCGTTGTTTTTTAGATTATTTTTCCATTTTTTGAAAATGTAATAAAGCTGCTTTCCTAACATTTATCTCTGTCATTTTAGGTTAATAAACAAACTACAGCCAGGTGCCATAAAGAAAATCAACAACTCACAGTTAAATTGGCACAAGGTAGACCTACTGCTGCTGTTATTACTACCCAAAGGCAAAGTTTTTGTTGTAAGAATGTACTGTATTCATTCAGTGTCCTGGTAAGCAGAGATTTAATACAAGGAATAAGCCTATGCTCTTGCGCGGCCAGATTCTGCATAACTGCTGTGCGCTGTGGCAGTGCTGAAAAAGCATGATTAATGTGTGTTAGGGTGGCCCTTATTTTTAAAGTTTTTAATTAGTGACCTCTCACCCCGGCATTTTGTTCCATTTAATAAGAAGCCACTTTGTGCAAAAAATCCTGAAAATCTAATCACTTTTAGGCTATGCTCAAAAACAATGAAATTTTGAAGTATAATACTATTCGAGCAAAAGCTAACTGGGTTATCAAAGGCCGGCCATGTCTCTCACTGTCTATGGTGAGAGGTTCATGTAAAAGAACCATTGCTGACTTTCGTAAAGAGTAGACTGCAAAGCTGTCAGCGTGTTTCTGTCCCTTGTTAAAAGGGTTGTGTCAGGAAGGGCATCCGACGTAAAAACCTATGCTAGATCAAATGTGGGAATCAAATGATTCGCTGTGGCGACCCCTGAGAAAGGGAAAAAGCCGAAAGGAAAAAAGAAGAAGAAGACTATTCGAACAAAAAAAACAATGTCAAGTGGTTCTTTTAGTTTTGAGCTCATGAACAACTGTCTCTTTCCTGGCATCAGGGAATCTTTTCCTGTGGTCCTGAATGATCTGAAGGAGGAACTGATGCTGTTCTTCATGCTTATATAGAAGGCCACTGTACTCCTGTACAAGGGCAACACCGCGTTCTGCCGTGTCATTCTCAACATGCAGTTCTTCTTCTTTTCCTTTCGGCTGTTCCCTTCAGGGGTCGCCACAGCAAATGATCTGCCTCCATCTCTCCCTATCCTCTGCATCTTCTACTCTTACTCCAACGACCTTCATGTCCACCTTCGCCGCATCCATAAATCTTCTCTTTGGTCTTCCTCTGGGCCTTTTGCCTGGTAGTTCCAACCTCAGCATCCTACGACCAATATACTCACTATCCCTCCTCTGTACATGTCCAAACCATCTCAATCTAGCCTCTCTGACTTTGTCTCCAAAACATCTAACATGTGCTGTCCCTCTGATGTACTCATTTCTGATCCTATCCATCCTCGTTACTCCCAAAGAGAACCTCAACATTTTCATCTCTGCTACCTCCAACTCTGACTCCTGTCTTTTCCCCAGGGCCACTGTCTCTGAACCATACAACATTGCTGGCCTCATCACCGTCTTGTACACTTTTCCCTTCATTCTTGCCGATATTCTCCTATCACACATCACACCGGACACTTTTCTCCATCCATTCCAACCTGCCTACACACGCTTCTTCACCTCTTTTCCACACTCTCCATTGCTCTGGATTGTTGAGCCCAAGTACTTAAAATCCTCCACTTTCTTTATCTCTGCCCCCTGTAACTTCAAAGTTCCTCTTGGGTCCTTGTCGTTCACACACATGTATTCTGTCTTACTAAGACTAACCTTCAATCCCCTCCTTTCCAGGGCATACCTCCACCTCTCTAGATTTTCCTCCACTTGGTCTCTGCTCTCACTACAGATCACTATGTCATCTGCAAACATGATAGTCCATGGAGATTCTTGTCTAACCTTGTCTGTTAGCCTGTCCATCACCATAGCAAACAAAAAGGGGCTGAGAGCTGACCCTTGATGCAGTCCCACCTCCACCTTGAACTCTTCTGTCACACCGACAGCACACCTCACCATTGTCTTACAACTCTCATACATGTCCTGCACCACTCTAACATACTTCTCTGTCACTCCAGACTTCCTCATACGATACCACAGTTCTTCTCTCGGCACCCTGTCATATGCTTTCTCCAGATCCACAAAGGCACAATGCAGCTCCTTCTGACCTTCTCTGTACTTCTCTATTAACATCCTCAAAGCAAACACTGCATCTGTGGTGCTCTTTCTTGGCATGAAACCAAACTGTTGTTCACAAATGCTGACCTCTGCCCTTAGTCTTGCTTCCACTATTCTTTCCCATAGCTTCATTGTATGGCTCATCAACTTTATCCCTTTGTAGTTGCCACAACTCTGTACATCTCCCTTGTTCTTAAAAATGGGCACAAGCACACTTCTCCTCCATTCCTCTGGCATCTGCTCACTTTCTAAGACCTTGTTGAATATTCTTGTCAGAAAATCTACTGCTACCTCCCCTAGACACTTCCATACCTCAACTGGTATGTCATCAGGGCCAACTGCCTTTCCACTCTTCATCCTCTTCAATGCCCTCCTCACTTCTCCTTTACTAATCTTTGCTACTTCCTGCTCCTCAACGGTCACCCCTTCTACTCTTTTTTCTCTCTCATTTTCCTCATTCATCAGCTCTTCAAAGTAGTCTTTCCATCTTCCCAGCACACTTCTGTCATCAGTCAATACATTTCCCTCTCTGTCCTTTATCACTCTAACTTGCTGCACGTCTTTCCCATCTCTATTTCTCTGCTGTGCTAACCTGTATAGATCATTTTCTCCTCCTTACTGTTCAACCTATCATACAAGTCATCATACGCCCTCTGTTTGGCCTTTGACACTGCTACCTTCGCCTTACGCTGTGTCTCCCTGTACTCCTGTTTACTCTCTTCGGTCCTCTCAATGTCCCACTTCTTCTTGGCTAACCTCTTCTTTTGTACACACTCCTGCACTTCCTCATTCCACCACCAAGTTTCCTTATCCACTTTCCTTCCAGAGGACACACCAAGTACTCTCCTACCGGTCTCCCTGATCACATTGGCTGTGGTTGTCCAGTCCTCTGGAAGCACTTCCTGACTACCCAAAGCCTGTTTCAACTCCTCCTTGAAGACAACACGACACTCTTCCTTTTTCAGCTTCCACCACTTTGTCTTCTGCTCTGTCTTTGCCTTTTTCACCTTTCTCACCATCAGTGTCATCCTGCACACCACCATCCTATGCGGTTTGGCAACACTCTCACCCACTACTACTTTGCAGTCACTGACTTCCTTCAAATTACATCGCCTACACAAGATGTAGTCTACCTGTGTGCTCCTACCTCCGCTTTCATAAGTCACCCTATGCTTCTGTTTCTTCTTGAAGAAAGTATTCACCACAGCCATTTCCATCCTTTTTGCAAAATCGATCAACATCTGTCCTTCTGTGTTCCTGTCCTGGATACCAAACCTGCCCATCACTTCCTCGTCCCCTCTGTTGCCTGCACCAACATGTCCATTGAAGTCTGCTCCAATGACCACTCTTTCACCTCTGGGGGTACTCTGCATCACTTCATCTAACTCACTCTAGAATCTCTCCTTCTCTTCTAGCTCTCATCCTACCTGTGGGGCATAAGCACTAACAACATTGACCATCACGCCTTCAATTTCTAACTTGAGACTCATCACTCTGTCTGACACTCTTTTCACTTCTAGAACATTCCTGACAAACCCCTCCTTCAAGATGACTCCTACTCCATTTATCTTCCCATCCACACCATTATAAAACAGTTTAAACCCTGCTCCTAAGTTTCTAGCTTTTCTACCTTTCCACCTTGTCTCCTGAACACACAGTATGTCCACCTTCCTCCTCTGCATCATGTCAGCCAGCTCCCTATCTTTTCCTTGCATAGTTCCAACATTCAAAGTCCCTACTCTCAGTCCTAGGCTCACGCATTTCCTCTTCTCTCTCTGCCTACGGACACGCCTCCCGCCTCTCCTTCTTCGACGTCTTCGACCAACAGTAGTCCAATTTCCATCAGCACCCTGTTGGTTGACAGCACTGATGGCGGTCGTTGTTAACCCGGGCCTCGACCGATCCGGTATGAATTCTGTATTGATCATTTTTAAATGTGGCAGAAGTTTTACGCCGGATGCCCTTCCTGTCGCAACCCTCTGCATTTATCCGGGCTTGGGACCGGCATAAGGGGGAGAGACACTGATTAGTGCCCCCCCCCCACCCCCCCACCCCCTCCCGCCTCATGGCTGCATTATTCTCAACATGCAGTTCAGACACAAATTTCAAAGTTTTGAAATCCGAATCTTCTTCCCAGGTTTGTGGGTTCTTCTGTAAGAAACTATCAGGAAAATCTAGTATTTTGAAGAAATTGAGTGTCCTTTGGGATACAAAGTCACATAGTCTCAGCCCAGATATAGCTGACGTCTTCAAGGAGATCTTGCTTGGTGAATTGGGCAATCCTTTCCGATCAAGTGCCCCAGCTATTGCCTGCTTCTCAGTAGAATTAATATCTGAAACCAAGAATGCCAATGCAACCAATTCTTCACTGAGGTACCAACGCTAACCCAATAGTTTTTTTAAGGCACCATGTGCAGCTGGCATGTTGCTTTTTCTGAAAGATTTGAATAAAGCCAAATCTCCAGCGGGAGCTTTCACAGCTAAGTGAGACAAAAACCAGGACTTCACATAAAATTGATCATGTTTTCTTGAATGTCCTTTCACTAGGTACACATAATGCTGCAGAGCATCTCTCTAATTGTAGGTAGTTTACAACCTCCTGTGTATGCTTTTACTGTTTGTAATAAATAGATCTGAGATTTTTTATCTAAAATTGCTTGCCACTTCACGTGTATAAAAAGATATGAGAGGTGAACAACACTGCACATATTTTAATACTTATATGATGACGCTTTAACATTGAACTTATGGGCAGTGAAAGAGGTGGCTTGAGCCTAGGCTAAACTTTGTTTTATATCCAGAATATTTTGTATGACACATTTTTAGACCAAAAGGATCAAATTTAGGGGTGAGACAGTTTAATTTCCCAGAATTTTTTTTTGCTACATATAAGGGCCACCCGAATGTGTGTAATTGTGTTATAATACAATTTGTGTAAACATCTGTGGGGTTTTCTTTCTCCCATGTCTCCGGCAGCTGGAGAACATTGGTAATTTCATCAAAGCAATTCTAACCTATGGCTTGAAGCCTAGTGACATCTTTGAAGCCAATGACCTCTTTGAAAATGGAAACATGACACAAGTCCAGACCACACTACTTGCCCTTGCAAGCATGGTATGTTCGAATGCTCTGTTACATACTAGAAACACTATGGAACTTAATTATGAATCAGCTTTTCTTGTGTTCATACTTAATCCATATAATGATTACAACTATTACAAATATGACTTCCTGCAGGCGAA
Organism: Plotosus lineatus; assembly: GCA_024760905.1. Lineage (NCBI taxonomy): Eukaryota > Metazoa > Chordata > Actinopteri > Siluriformes > Plotosidae > Plotosus > Plotosus lineatus. The sequence continues at coordinate 39,396,226 of CM045728.1, forward strand.
AACTAAAGGCCTTGATACAAAGGTTGACATAGGTGTGAAATATGCCGATAAGCAGCAAAGGCATTTTGATGACGAAAAAATGAAGGCTGGGCAATGTGTTATTGGACTTCAGGTCAGATATACATTTTCTTCAGCTACATTTAATACGTAATTGAGGGATCACAGCTGTTATTGTCTTCTTCTTTTCCTTTCGGCTTTTCCCTTCAGGGGTCGCCACAGCGAATCATCATCTGCCTCCATCTCATCCTATCCTTTGCATCTTCTTCTCTTACACCAACGACCTTCATGTCCTCCTTCACCACATCCATGAATCGTCTCTTTGATTACAGCTGTTATTGTACTATAGACAATTATGTGGGGAAATTAATTTAGAATTGTTTTTCTAGATGGGGACTAACAAATGTGCAAGCCAGGCTGGCATGACTGCATATGGCACACGAAGACATCTTTATGATCCAAAAACCCAAACAGACAAGCCTTATGACCAGACTACCATCAGCCTTCAGATGGGCACAAACAAAGGAGCTAGCCAGGTACACCCACTAAACAAAGGTTATGTTAACTGTGTGATTAGTAAATTCAGTAGCACTTTGCTATAGATGAATGTCTTCCAAAGGAAAATGTTGAAAGTTCAGGAGTTTTGATCACATTATACTTTAAATCAGCATTGTCATATTAAGAAGTATTAAATGATGATTGTGTGTCTTATTTGTTTGTTTGTTTTTGATTTGTTTTGTATTTATCCCGGTGCTGCATTGATGTCTAGGCTGGCATGCCTGCCCCGGGCACCAGAAGAGACATTTTTGATCAGAAAGTTGCTGTGCAACCTTTGGACAACTCCACCATCTCCTTGCAGATGGGCACCAACAAGGTGGCATCTCAGAAGGGAATGAGTGTGTATGGATTGGGCAGACAGGTCTATGACCCCAAATACTGTGCCCCAGCTACAGAGCCAACGATCCATACCAACGGTAGCCAAGGCACAGGCACAAATGGCTCGGAGATTAGCGACAGTGACTATCAGGCGGAATACCAAGAGGAAGAGTACCAGGGCAATTATCATGATGAATACAGTGGCCACTACAATGATCAGGGTATTGACTACTAGGGAGAGGAGTGCATCATTACTCAAAACAGTATTAATGCAATATATTTTTAACAGAGCAAGTCTTTTGCTATCATCACTAGTGTTTGTTTTATATTAAGGGATACGAGAAGGAGAGGGTTATTGCATTGTGATCCTGTCCCTACTCTAGAAGACTTTTTTGCAAAAACCTGCCATGTTGTACTATAGTCATATTTAAGTATAAACAGTAGAAAATACCTAAAAGCTGTTGTTTTTAAAATTGAGAACTTTTAACTGCTTGTTTTTAATGACAAATGGAGAACTGTGAAGAAAATGTTCTATATTTTCATCATGCAGAATTTGCTAAATGGAGGTCTTTTTTTTAATTTTTTTTTTTAACCCAGTGATATTTTTTTCCTTTTAATGATTTACTTCTCATTCATCTCAGAGTGAATCAGTCTGAAGTAGCAGTGAAGCGTTGCCACTCGATCTCAGTCTTTTTATAATGCAGTAGCACAGAGGATGATAGTAAATTGTGTATAACGGGCAGAAAATATATAACGAATGCCTTCGAATCATCCTATTTGTCTTTTTTTACATCACTGGAAGTTTTAGTTTTTCATACGAATGAAATGCCAAGGCTTTGGTGTTTATAAGAGTTTGCTTCTTTAGACTGGATTATCAACAGTTGTTTTATTTTCTATCATTTATCAAATATTTTTATCAGTGCCATAATCTTTAGAGTTCTTTTGCATTCCACTTCCACTGTATTTATTGTTATTTTATCATTTAAGCTGTTTTTGTCATATGGTTCTTTTTATGAATAAATTGTACGTCATAAATAAATACTTTTAATGTCTGGATTCTTTAATAGAATCATAAATGTCTCTCTTTTTTAGGCTACCCTCGAAGAACTTCTAGAAAATATTTGGATACTATTCCATGAGCCAGTGGCCCAATATGTCTGGAAATAGTTATTTAATACTGTTGGAGTGAAAAAGCAGGCTCTGAATTTGAGAAACTTTGCATAAAAATCATTGAAAAGAAAATTGCATGTTGTGCTTGTACATGTGTCACAGTCTGATAGGTTGAGGGTTTAACGTGGTTTACTGAAGAGTTAATATTTTGGCTTGTGTGTAATAATTATTTGAGGAAAAAAACAGAATATTTTCTATGTGGTTCAGCACCATCATCCTTCGGTCAGAGTAATCTGCACAAACTACTGCACAGATTGCTCAGTAGATCCAACTTGGTAAATAGAGGCAGGTTTACTGAGTTCAGCCAATGTCCCAACTTGATCTGGATCATCTAATATTCTGAACTCGTGGTTCTAAATAAGGTTATACAGCTTTTTTTAATTTTGTGTTTTGTTTGTTTTAACAAATTGAGTGCATTAAATTGAAAGCATAAAAAAATTATAACTACATATAAAAGATGAAGACTATTCTTGCCTTTGAATATCAATGACTGAAATGCCTCACACGACTATTCCAGAAATACAAAGAAAGAATTTATTTACAAAATTGCCCAATAATGGTATTTTGTTCCTTTCTCTCAGTGTATCAGATTTGCTCATTCTTTTCAATTCTCTATGTGTGAAAGCTTTTATTACTGCAGCATCTGACACTCAGGTATTTTTTCTGATGTAACATTGTGAAATCTCCCAAAATAAAGACAGAAAAGGAAAGTATCTGAAAGTCAGACTTCATAAGAATGCTATGGCATTCATTGGGACGCTGCCGCCCTTCTTTCCCCCTTACACCACTGCAGAGGAATAATCAGTGCTTTGTGCTAGCTGTGGAATCCAGGACCCAAACGCAAGGCACAATTATAGGGACGGCCCCCCCAAAAAAGCCTGTTACCGCAGCAACCACCAGGACAGAAACCTAACCAGTTTTGCAGCATAGCACACGATTGAAAGCATTAAATTCCAGTTTCCCTTCACTGCTTTGAGTGTGATGAGCCAAAACCATTTTTAAACCTCAACTATACTCAAGCCTGATGATTGATAGTATGTTTACTGAGTCACATTCCGAAAGATTCTGCATTTGAGCAATGGTGGTATTTCATCCCCATGCCTCTGGCATTAGTGTTCTTCATGACTAGTGTGTATCTTTAAAATACATCTATTAAGTTCTATCAAATCCTGAGAGATAGTAGGTTGAAGTTGTATTTCAGAAAGCACTAATTTTCCCCTAATGGCATTGTGCATTTTTTGAATCAATCACTTCTCATTGAGGCATGATAGAGGTCTTCAGCACCATGTCACACATCCAAATACAATAGTGAGTGAGTGGGAGTGAACTGTGTCGGAGAATACATTATCGGGACAGGAGTCTGGACTTTATTAGAAGACTACTTCTGTTCAGTTTAGGTTCAAATCTATTTCACCAGGACAGGAGCAGGTCAGACAGGAGCCAGTTGTGGTTGCTCAGGGAGCTGGTTAGAATGCCTCCCGACCATCTCCCTGGTGTGGTATTTCGGGCATGTCCAACTGGGAAGAGACCCCAAGAACATGCAAGTCTCTCGGCTTGTCTGGGAACGCTATGGTGTCCCCCCGGAAGAGCTGGAGGAAGTAGCTAGGTAGAGGGACATCCGGACCTCATTGCTTAGGCTGCTGCCCCCACAACCCGACCCGATTAGGCGGAAGGAGATGAGATGAGATGAGTGATATTCCAAGATTTACATATTTTTAAAGGCAGAATTCAGTCATTGTATTTTAATCATGAAACACATTTTTAATGGGACCCCAAAGGTTGAGTACACTGCTACACATAGAACATTTACTGATAAATTGAGTTCAGTGGTGGTTTGGCAACTTTTCTGTAAATAAATAAAAAAATTCACCTGGCAATTTGAAGCAGTCAATTCCTGTGTATAATGGGGAACAACAGTTTGGTTTCATGCCAAGAAAGAGCACCACAGATGCAGTGTTTGCCTTGAGGATGTTAATAGAGAAGTACAGAGAAGGTCAGCAGGAGCTGCATTGTGCCTTTGTGGATCTGGAGAAAGCATATGACAGGGTGCCGAGAGAAGAACTGTGGTATTGTATGAGGAAGTCTGGAGTGACAGAGAAGTATGTTAGAGTGGTGCAGGACATGTATGAGAGATGTAAGACAGTGGTGAGGTGTGCTGTTGGTGTGACAGAAGAGTTCAAGGTGGAGGTGGGACTGCATCAAGGGTCAGGTCTCAGCCCCTTCTTGTTTGCTATGGTGATGGACAGGCTGACAGACGAGGTTATACAATAATCCCCATGGACTATGATGTTTGCAGATGACATCGTGATCTGTAGTGAGAGCAGAGAACAAGTGGAGGAAAATCTAGAGAGGTGGAGGTATGCCCTGGAAAGGAGGGGATTGAAGGATAGTCTCAGTAAGACAGAATACATGTGTGTGAACGACAAGGACCCAAGAGGAACTTTGAGGTTACAGGGGACAGAGATAAAGAAGGTGGAGGATTTTAAGTACTTAGGCTCAACAATCCAGAGCAATGGAGAGTGTGGAAAAGAGGTGAAGAAGCGCGTGCAGGCAGGTTGGAATAGATGAAGAAAAGTGTCCGGTGTGATATGTGATAGGAGAGTATCGGCAAGAATGAAGGGAAAAGTATACAAGACGGTGATGAGGCCAGCAATGTTGTATGGTTTAGAGACAGTGGCCCTGGGGAAAAGACAGGAGGCAGAGTTGGAGGTAGCAGAGATGAAAATGTTGAGGTTCTCTTTGGGAGTAACGAGGATGGATAGGATCAGAAATGAGTACATCAGAGTGACAGCACATGTTAGATGTTTTGGAGACAAAGTGAGAGAGGCTAGATTGAGATGGTTTGGACATGTACAGAGGAGGGATAGTGAGTATATTGGTAGTAGGATACTGAGGTTGGAACGACCAGGCAACAGGCCCAGAGGAAGACCAAAGAGAAGATTTATGGATGTGGTGAAGGCGGACATGAAGGTCGTTGGAGTAAGAGTAGAAGATGCAGAGGATAGGGAGAGATGGAGGCAGATCATTTGCTGTGGCGACCCCTGAAGGGAACAGCCGAGAGGAAAAGAAGAAGAAGAAGAATGGTGAAGGTTTTTCAGAAGTATAACTAAGGAAAAATCAAGTCGGTTATCAAGAAGTACGGCCATACATATGTATAGTCAATCTGTCATTATTTTTACACCTTTCAACATATAAAATTCCTTCTTCCCAATGGAAAATTGTTTCTTTAGACCTCTAAAAGTTAGAAAGACTGTTAAAAAACATTAAGAAAGAACACGGTGTTCCTGTACCTCTCTCTCTCTCTCTCTCTCTCTCTCTCTCTCACATACACACACACACACACACACACACACACACAAACAATTTTTTAAGCCTCTTGGGCCTTGAACAGGGGTGCACCAATAATCTTAGACTAAGCATGAAGATTAAAGTAATTCAAAACATGTTTGCATTTTATAGTGGAGCATTCCACTGACAGGGGAATTGTTATTCATTTACCAGACTTTTCTTTTAAGACAACTGCATGCATTAGTAAAGTTCATTCCAAAGCAGCAGTTAAGTACAGCACCACACTACCTTTTAAACCTGTTGTAATTTTCAAAATGTTTTAAGTATGCATTGCAGGTGAAATAGCCTTTGCATATTATTAAACACATGTAGCACCAGTAATATATCTCTAATTCTTGTTCTACTATTGTTAATGCTATGACCTTAGAATTGTATTGTCTGTCTTCCTTTCGGCTTTTTCCCTTTTACTCGGGAGTCGCCACAACGAATCATCTGATTTGCACGTTTGATTTGGCAGAGGTTTTTACGTTGGATGCCCTTCCTGTCACAACCCTTTTTAGCAGGGGACAGAAACACGCTGACGACTTTGCTGCTACTCTTTACGAAAGTCAGCAATGGTTCTTTTACATGCCTCTCACCATAGACAGTGAGAGACATGGCCCGCCTTTGATAACCCAGTTAGCTGTACTGGGGGGGACAGTGACAACCTTGTGGAGAGTGGGACTTGAACCCCCAACCTTTGGATCAGCGATCCTGCACCCTATACCACTAGACCACCACCGCCCCGTGACCTTAGAATTGTATATTTGGTATAAAATCTTTCTGTTTCCATTCCTTTAAACACATGCATAACATTTGTATTTGTGGACTTTTGGGTAACTTACCACACTTATCTGGAAGTTAAAGATCAAATGCAAAGTTTGAATAACGGTATGTATTTAGAGAGTCACACATTTAGTCCAAGCCCCAAATCCCTTTAAGTAAAATTGGGCAAATTTAATCAAAGCCTTTAAACTCTTTATGTGTGTAAACTCTGCTGATTTTGGACAATTTTCTTGTTTGGTAACGTCAGGAATTTCTGTTGGTTGACAAATCAGCCTCTGCATTGCTGCTTGTGTAATGTCATAGCATACAGAAAGTAAAGTTACTTAAAGTCTATTTTTGTGTAATCTTTGTCATGATCGACTGTGCTGCTCTGGCTTGGAAGAATGTTGAGGGTTCTGGGAAGAGTTTTCAAAAAATAATGGGTCTGGATTGCGTATGTGGACTGCAGATTGGCAGCTGATATTCAATAGCAAGCACCTTAGGGAGGTTCATCGTTTTAAGATATACTACAAAGGATCTTCAGCACAAAAACACACTAAAGTGATGGCAGACTAAGTTATATGAATATATACAGTGATTCTAATGTTATTCCACACGAAGCAAAAAATAATTTGCCTATCAGTTATTTGTCTGTTGGGATCTGCAACCCTCTGCCTGCTGCCCCAACATACAACAGCATAGAGGATAGTGCAGGGTATAAAACTCATAAAACATCCAAAAGAACATTGGCTTGTTTTGAGAAATAAGCCTAGTTCTTTGAGCCAGTACCAATAAAATAAACTTCTAGGTTAATCAGCCAAGACTCCCCAGCCACTTAGCTTAGCTTGCTACCCCACCCCTTGCTGATCATTTGATCCATTACTTCTATAGATTTCTTCTTCTTTCTTTTCGGCTATTCCCTTCAGAGGTCGCCACAGCAGATCATCTGCCTTCATCACACCCTGTCCTCTGCATCTTCTTCTCTTAAACCAATGACCTTCATGTCCTCCTTCACCACATCCATAAATCTTGTCTTTGGTCTTCCTCTAAGCCTTCAGCCTGGTAGTTCCAATATTTTCTTACAGCTCAATTTACCTTAGACGTTTTAATTCATGATTATTCAATAAAAATGATAAATGATAAATGATAAATCATAACTAAGCACTATATATGTGTGACTGTATCTTCTTATTTTCCTTTCGGCTGTTCCCTTCAGGCGTCGCCACAACGAATCATCTGCCTCCATCTCGCCCTATCCTCTGCATCTTCTCCTCTTACACCAACTGCCTTCACCATGTCCATGGATCGCCTCTTTGGTCTTCCTCTAGGCCTTCTGCCTGGTAGTTCCAACCTCAGCATCCGACTACCAATATACTCACTATCCCTCCTCTGTACATGTCCAAACCATCTCAATCTAGCCTCTCTGACTTTGTCTCCAAAACGTCTTACATGTGCTGTCCCTCTGATGTGCACATTCCTGATCCTATCCATCCTCGTTACTCCCAAAGAGAACCTCAACATTTTCATCTCTGCTACCTCAAGCTCTGCCTCCTGTCTTTTCCCCAGCGCCACTGTTTCTAAACCATACAACATCGCTGGCCTCAACACCGTCTTGTACACTTTTCCTTTCATTCTTGCTGATACTCTCCTATCACACATTACACCGGACACTTTTCTCCAACCATTCCAGCCTGCCTGCACACACTTCACCTCTTTTCCACATTCTCCATTGCTCTGGATTGTTGAGCCTAAGAACTTAAAATCCTCCACCTTCCTTATCTCTGCTCCCTGTAACCTCACCATTCCTCTTGGATCTTTTTCGTTCACAATGTCTTACTCTTACGTCTTACAAGTATTCTGTCTTACTCAGGCTAACCTTCAGTTCTCTCCTTTCCAGGGCATACCTCCACCTCTCTTGATTTTCCTCCACTTGTTCTCTGCTCTCACTACAGATCACCATGTCATCTGCAAACATCATAGTCCATGGAGATTCTTGTCTAACCTCGTCTGTCAGCCTGTCCATCATCATAGTCGTTGTTAACTCGGGCCTCACCCGATCCGGTATGGAAGTAATATTTGTGATTTGCATTACTTCTATAGATTTAACCTTTAAAATTATCAGAGATACTATGACAGATAACATCACCATATATTTTAAAGCTTTAAGTTCAAAAGTAGTAATGTATTTACAACCATTCATAGTGTGTGCAGGGCAGTGATGACCCGGTGGTAAGGTGCTGGATTACTAATTCCAAAGTTGGGGGTTCAAGCCCCACTGTCAGTGGTTGTCGCTGCTGTCCTCCCAGTGCAGCTAACTGGGTTATCAAAGGCTGACCATGTCACTCACTGTATCTGGCAAGAGGCTGTAAAAAAAAAAAAAATTAATAATAATAACTGCGGACTTTTGTCAAGAGTAGCTGCATAGCTGTCAGCATGTGTCTGCCCTGCAGTGGCCTGATGAGCTGTTCAGTATGTATGCTGCCGTTGCCTAGACTCGGCTGAGATAGGAGCCAGCCTCCCCACGACCCTAATTAGGATAAAATGGTTAAAAAAACGAATGCTAGTTTGTTTAGCTGGTTATACTAAAATAAATTACAGAAATCCTTAATTAAACTGAAAGTACAGTACCTTGACACAAATACTATTTTATATATATTATGAGTGTCAAGGTACTTTCTGTTTAATTAAGGTGTTTCCAAGTTTGGGTATGACAAGAACTGCGTAGAAAAAATTGTAGGTGGGGAATGATGATTCAAAACCCATGTGAGCAGGAGACTGTGAGGATTTACTGACATCTATGTTTTCCACAGTATCTCTTTCCCAGAGAGTGGCTGCAACTAATCAGAACCAATTCAGGATGACAATTGTTCCAGGAACACTTGGTTGAGTTTCTCATTCTCATTCTAACAGTTAACACAAGGATATTTTGTGGACTAAAGTAAAGGGTATTTTTAGAGTGTATACTATGTTGTATGGTTTGCTTTACTTAATTATATCTGCTGTACATTGGTCTAAACAGGGAAATACTTTGGACAGTACAAAAATGTAAGGCAAGCTAACCACTAACACCACCATGCCAACTACTTGAGAACATTCTGAACTAAATTCACTGATAATGCATTATTACCATTTATGAAAAGAATCAATCTGATTTCATGCTAGCAGACAAATACAAGTAGATCCTATCAGTGAAACATACCAGCAATACCATAGCAAAGTAAATATAGACAGTTCCCTGCACACTTAAATTTTTACATTTACATGTACTGTACATGAGATATCATACATGCATATCTCAGCATACACTTTTATCTACACTGAGCAAATATATAACTGCACAAATTATTATTTAAAAAAATACTTTTTAGACAATATGAAAACATTTCAACAAAACAATTATTATTTTATTTTTTCCTTAATACTGAACCAAAAGACATGGCTAGCAATTGTCTGTTCACAATTCATGAGTTATCACAGCCTGAACCAATCAGAGATCAGTGGGTAAAGTCCGTGTCACTCAGTACCGAGTGTGCCAACCATCTGTATCACGTAAAGTGGTAATTTTTGACACATACAGTTAATGAGATTTTCAGTAGTGACCTGTGGAATGTTGTCCCATTCTTTCTGCAGCACAATTTAGAGTCACGTTTTCAGGAACCGGAATACATTGTCTCACTTGATGATCCAGAACACTCCAAAGGTCTCTGAATCGACTTAGTGGAATGATGCAAATTCCATCTTGAGGCACTGCTGTAACAGACATCTCTGCAATCAGCATGTCATGGCACGCCTCCTCATGACTTGTGTCATCTGTGGCTTTGTGACTAGTGACAAAAGTGCACATTGCACGAATGGCACTTTATTGGCCCTGGTGCAAGGATTGCATGTGTATTGGCCACTGAGTGGCCAACTCAATGTCATGCATTATGAGTAGAATAACTCAGTGGTGGTATAATCTCACAGGCATGTGGTGTATGGGTAACTAGAATTCAGCAGACCATATCTTTCAGTACACCAATAAACACTATTATAGTATATTTTCTTACAGCTCAATTTACCTTAGAAGTTTTCATTTATGCCTTTATATTTTTGTTCAGTGTAAAAAAAAAATCATAACCAAGCACTATATATGTGTGACTGTGTCTTCTTCTTTTCCTTTCGGCTGTTCCCTTCAGGGGTCGCGACAGTGAATCATCTGCCTCCATCTCGCCCTATCCTCTGCATCTTCTTCTCTTACACCAACTACCTTCATGTCCTCCTTCCCCACATCCATGAATCATCTCTGGTCTTCCTCTAGGCCTTCTGCCTGGTAATTCCAACCTCAGCATCCTACTACCAATATACTCACTATCCCTCCTCTGTACATGTCCAAACCATCTCAATCTAGCCTCTCTGACCTTGTCTCCAAAACGTCTTACATAGGCTGTTCCTCTGATGTGCTCATTCCTAATCCTATCCATCCTCATTCCTCCCAAAGAGAACCTCAACATTTTCATCTCTGCTACCTCCAGCTCTGCCTCCTGTCTTTTCCCCAGGGCCGCTGTTTCTAAACCATACAACATCGTTGGCCTCAACACCGTCTTGTACACTTTTCCTTTCATTTTTGCCGATACCTTCCTATCACACATCACACCGGATACTTTTCTCCAACCATTCCAACCAGCCTGCACACGCTTCTTCACCTGTTTTCCACACTCTCCATTGCTCTGGATTGTTGAGCCAAAGTACTTAAAATCCTCCACCTTCCTTATCTCTGCTCCTTGTAACCTCAACGTTCCTGTTGGGTCCTTGGCATTCATACACATGTATTCTGTCTTACTGAGGCTAACCTTCATTCTCCTCCTTTCCAGGACATACCTCCACCTCTCTAGGTTTTCCTGCACTTGTTCTCTGCTCTCACTGCAGATCACAATGTCATCTGCAAACATCATAGTCCATGGAGATTCTTGCCTAACCTCGTCTGTCAGCCTGTCCATCACCATAGCAAACAAGAAGGGGCTCAGAACTGACCCATGATGCAGTCCCACCTCCACCTTGAACTCTTGTGTCACACCGACAGCACACCGCACCACTGTCTTACATCTCTCATACATGTCCTGCACCACTCTAACATACTTCTCTGCCACTCCAGACTTCCTCATGCAATACTCGGCACCCGGTCATATGCTTTCTCCAGATCCACAAAGGCACAATGCAGCGCCCTCTGACCTTCTCTGTACTTCTCCATTAACATCCTCAAGGCAAACACTGCATCTGTGGTGCTCTTTCTTGGCATGAAACCAAACTGTTGTTAACAAATGCTGACCTCTGCCCTTAGTCTAGCTTCCAGTATTCTTTCCCATAACTTCATTGTATGGCTCATCAACTTTATCCCTCTGTAGTTGCCACAACTCTGCACATCTCCCTTGTTCTTAAAAATGGGCACCAGCACACTTCTCCTCCATTCCTCTGGCATCCTCTCACTCTCTAAGACCTTGTTGAATGTTCTTGTCAGGAAATCTACTGCTTCCTCTCCTAGACACTTCCATACCTCCACCGGTATGTCATCAGGGCCAACTGCCTTTCCATTCTTCATCCTCTTCAATGCCCTCCTCACTTCACCCTTACTAATCTTTGATACTTCCTGGTCCCCAACAGTCACCTCTTCTACTCTTTTTTCTATCTTATTTTCCTCATTCATCAGCTCTTCAAAGTACTCTTTCCATCTTCCCGGCACACTTCTGTCATCAGTCAATACATTTCCCTCTCTGTCCTTAATCATTCTAACTTGCTGCATATCCTTCCCATCTCTATTTCTCTGCTGTGCCAACCTGTATAAATCATTGTCTCCCTCTTTACTTTTTAACCGAGCATACAAGTCATCATACGCTCTCTGTTTGGCCTTTGACACCGTTACCTTCGCCTTACGCTGTGTCTCCCTGTACTCCTGTACTCTCTTCGGTCCTCTCTATGTCCCACTTCTTCTTAGCTAACCTCTTCTTTTGTACACACTCCTGAACTTCCTCATTCCACACCAAGTCTCCTTATCTACTCTCCTTCCAGAGGACACACCATGTATTCTCCTACCTGTCTCACTGATCACATGAGCTGTAATTGTCCAGTCATCTGTAAGCACTTCCTGACCACCCAAAGCCTGTTTCAACTCCTACTTGAAGACAACACAACACTCCTCCTTTTTCAGATTCCACCACTTTGTCTTCTGCTCTGTCTTTGCCTTCTTCACCTTCCTCACCATCAGCGTCATCCTGCACACCACCATCCTATGCTGTTTGGCAACACTCTCACCCGCTACTACTTTGCAGTCACTGACTTCCTTCAAATTACATTGCCTACACAAGATATAGTCTACCTGTGTGCTCCTTCCTCCGCTTTTATAAGTCACTCTATGCTCCTCTCTCTTCTGGAAGAAAGTATTTATCACAGCCATTTCCATCTGTTTTGCAAAATCTACCAACATCTGTCCTTCTGTGCTCCTGTCCTGGATACCAAACCTGCCCATCACTTCCTCGTCCCCTCTTTTTCCTGCATCAACATGTCCATTGAAGTCTGCCCCAATGACTACTCTTTCATCTTTGGGGGTATTCTGCATCACTTCATCGAACTCACTCCAGAATCTCTCCTCTTCTCGCTCACATCCTGTCTGTGGAGTATAAGCACAAACAACATTGACCATCACGCCTTCAATTTCTAACTTGAGACTCATCACTCTGTCTGACACTCTTTTCACTTCTAGAACATTCCTGACAAACTCCTCCTTCAAGATGACTCCTACTCCATTTCTCTTCTCATCCACACCATGAAAACCTGAACACACAGTATGTCCACCTTCCTCCTCTGCATCATGTCAGCCAACTCTCTACCATTTCCTGTCATAGTTCCAACATTCAAAGTCCCTACTTTCAGTTCTAGACTCCTGCCTTTCCTCTTCTCTCTCTGCCTACAGACACGCCTCCCGCCTCTCCTTCTTCGACGTCTTCGACCAACAGCAGTCCAATTTCCACCAGCACCCTGTTGGTTACCAGCACTGATGGCGGTCGTTGTTAACCCGGGCCTCGACCGATCCGGTATGAATTTTCTTGATATGACTCGCATTTTCTATTTGGCATTTGTTTTACGCCGGATGCCCTTCCTGATGCAACCCTCTGCATTTATTGGGGTTTGGGACCGGCGTGAGGGAGAGACACTGGTTTGTGCCCCTCCCTCACGGCTGCATTAAAATATTCATTTAAACTAATTAACTTAAATTTATACCAATTTCACTCACTCACTCACACTCCATGGAGGCTGAGCATATCTCTGCTTACCCTGGTGGAAGGTGGGATACACAATGAGCAGCTTGCCGGACCATCATAGAGTCAACACACACACACACACACACACACACACACACAAAACCATTCAATCTTACACCTGCAGGCAATTTAAATGTACCAACTAGCCTAATGTACATACAGTATTTTTGGACATGGGAGAAAACTGCAGTGCTCTGAGGAAACTCAGGAGAATAAAAACACAGAAACACCGAAGCCTGGAACTCAAACCTAGGATCTTCTTGCTTCAAAGCAGACGTGCCAGCCACTACTCCACTGTGCTCTCTTCAGTAGAATCCAAAAATATTTAAATATTTTAAATTCAAAACATAACTATAAAAAAGTGATTGCCATCTGTTCTAGGGGATAATTGATAAAGATTTCCTTGAAATACACAACAGGAAAATATGCATCGTCACAAACATTTCGCTATAAAACCAAACATGTTTTGTGTAGTAAACATAAAAAATTAATTTAAACAGAATGAAAACTTGTTTCATCACTTTATTCTGAGCACAAATATCAGTATTATATTTTACTGGAAAGACTTTTCTTCAATACATTGCTGGAAGATTTGTCATTGACCCAAAATAATTTCTTCATTCATTTGCTGAGTTTCTTACTTCTACTAGAGTTGCAAGAAGGCTAGAGCCTATCTCAGACGATTCTGGGCAATGGTGGAGTCAATCATAGGACCTGGATAAAACATTAGGCAACAAATTTCTGAATATTATTATTTTGTGATATATTTCATCTATCTCAAAAATAGTTTAAAAAATTGCACGGAAGATTATACAGACAGAAGCACTAAATAAAAAAAGAATAGGCAGAGGCAAAGCTAAATATATTAATTGACAAAAATTACACAATAAAAGACCTCACTCGACTTCTTGGCACAGCTTCCATCCAGATATTTTATCTCTTCCCTGAGCTTCTCGTTCTGCTGCTCCAGTATGGAGATACGGGCCTGTAGGTCACTTATATATGCCCGTTTTCTTCGGCGACATTCTTTAGAGGCCAGCCTAAAAAATGTACAATTTTAAATGTTTCTCTATAAATCCTATACATCCCCGTTGAGCAAGCCTGTGGTAACATGGCAATGAAAACCTCAGTTTACATAAGAAAAAAGCCTTGAGAGGAACCAGACTCAAAAGAGGAAACCCAGCATCATTTGGGTGGCACCAGATACAAATACAAACCATGCAGCATGAAATTCACTATAGTTTAAAATGAAGTCTATTTGGTCTTTATGTATTAATAAATATTATCACAGGACAACATTAAAAGGTTTTTACTGAATAATTAGTACATTTTACCACATTATTACTGTATTATTGAGTCAGACTGTCTATAGAATGTGTTTAAGAAGCATATTTTAGCGCATGTAATATCATACACAGGGTTCTAAAACCGCATCAATAATTCAAGGATTTTCAGGATCTGTGGGTAGAAGCGGAACACAACCATCGTGAATAACGGGGGCCGTCTGGATATTTATGATCTGATCATTATCCTTTTGTGAACTGCTGCTTACATGGATTTCTCATATTATTCTTTGCAAACTCTAGAGACTGGAATTTGTGATAGAGGTTAGCACATTTCTCAAATACACATATACTGTAATCTCATTTGCCACATGCCACGATTAAAGTATTTGAGATTTTGCTTTTCCCTTCCATATTAATGTTAGATGTGAACATTAACTGAAGCTCTTCATCTGCCTCTTCATATGTTTTGCATGAATAGCAGCTGTCATATGAGGCGGGGGGGGGGGGGGGGGGGGGGGGACTAACCAGTGTCTCTCCCCCTTATGCCGGTCCCAAGCTCGGATAAATGCAGAGGGTTGCGACAGGAAGGGCATCCGGCGTAAAACTACTGCCACATTAAAAATGCAAATGGTAAAAACGAAAATTCATACCGGATCGGTCGAGGCCTGGGTTAACAACGACCGCCATCAGTGCTGTCAACCAACAGGGTGCTGATGGAAATTGGACTGCTGTTGGTCGAAGACGTCGAAGAAGGAGAGGCGGGAGGCGTGTCCGTAGGCAGAGAGAGAAGAAGAAAGGCGTGAACCTAGGACTGAGAGTAGGGACTTTGAATGTTGGAACTATGCAAGGAAAAGGCAGAGAGCTGGCTGACATGATGCAGAGGAGGAAGGTGGACATACTGTGTGTTCAGGAGACCAGGTGGAAAGGTAGCAAAGCTAAAAGCTTAGGAGCAGGGTTTAAGCTGTTTTATCATGGTGTGGATGGGAAGAGAAATGGAGTAGGAGTCATCTTGAAGGAGGGGTTTGTCAGGAATGTTCTAGAAGTGAACAGAGTGTCAGGTTTGGTTTCCAGGACAGGAACACAGAAGGACAGATGTTGATCGATTTTGCAAAAAGGATGGAAATGGCTGTGGTGAATACTTTCTTCAAGAAGAAACAGGAGCATAGGGTGACTTATGAAAGCGGAGGTAAGAGCACACAGGTAAACTACATCTTGTGTAGGCAATGTAATTTGAAGGAAGTCAGTGACTGCAAAGTAGTAGTGGGTGAGTGTTGCCAAACAGCATAGGATGGTGGTGTGCAGGATGACGCTGATGGTGAGGAAGGTGAAGAAGGCAAAGGCAGAGCAGAAAACAAAGTGGTGGAATCTGAAAAAGGAGGAGTGTTGTGTTGTCTTCAAGGAGGAGTTGAAACAGGCTTTGGGTGGTCAGGAAGTGCTTACAGATGACTGGACAATTACAGCTCATGTGATCAGGGAGACAGGTAGGAGAATACTTGGTGTGTCCTCTGGAAGGAAAGTAGATAAGGAAACTTGGTGGTGGAATGAGGAAGTGCAGGAGTGTGTACAAAAGAAGAGGTTAGCTAAGAAGAAGTGGGACACAGAGAGGACCGAAGAGAGTTAACAGGAGTACAGGGAGACACAGCGTAAGGCGAAGGTAGCGGTGTCAAAGGCCAAACAGAGGGCGTATGATGACTTGTATGATAGGTTGGACAGTAAGGATTGAATGATTTATACAGGTTAGCACAGCAGAGAAATAGAGATGGGAAGGACATGCAGCAAGTTAGAGTGATTAAGGACAGAGAGGGAAATGTATTGACTGATGACAGAAGTGTGCTGGGAAGATGGAAAGAGTACTTTGAAGAGCTGATGAATGAGGAAAATGAGAGAGAAAAAAGAGTAGACGGGGTGACCGTTGAGGACCAGGAAGTATCAAAGATTAGTGAGGGAGAAGTGAGGAGGGCATTGAAGAGGATGAAGAGTGGAAAGGCAGTTGGCCCTGATGACATACCAGTTGAGGTATGGAAGTGTCTAAGGGAGGTAGCAGTAGATTTTCTGACAAGAACATTCAACAAGGTCTTAGAAAGTGAGCAGATGCCGGAGGAATGGAGGAGAAGTGTGTTTGTGCCCATAGTTAAGAACAAAGGAGATGTACAGAGTTGTGGCAACTACAGAGGGATAAAGTTGATGAGCCATACAATGAAGTTATAGGAGGGGCAGTGGTGGTCTAGTGGTATAGGGCGCTGGATCGCTGATCCAAAGGTTGGGGGTTCGAGTCCCACTCTCCACATGGTTGTCACTGTCCCCCCCCCAGTGCAGCTAACTGGGTTATCAAAGGCGGGCCATGTCTCTCACTGTCTATGGTGAGAGGCATGTAAAAGAACCATTGCTGACTTTCGTAAAGAGTAGGCTGCAAGGTCGTCAGCGTGTTTCTGTTACTTGCTAAAAAAGGGTTGTGACAGGAAGGGCATCCGGCGTAAAAACCTCTGCCAAATCAAACGTGCGAACCAGATGATTCGCTGTGGCGACTCCAGAGTAAAAAAGGGAAAAAGCCGAAAGGAAGACAGACAGACAATGAAGTTATGGGAAAGAATAGTGGAAGCTAGACGAAGGGCAGAGGTCAGCATTTGTGAACAACAGTTTGGTTTCATGCCAAGAAAGAGCACCACAGATGCAGTGTTTGCTTTGAGGATGTTAATAGAGAAGTACAGAGAAGGTCAGAAGGAGCTGCATTGTGCCTTTGTGGATCTGGAGAAAGCATATGACAGGGTGCCGAGAGAAGAACTGGTATTGTATGAGGAAGTCTGGAGTGGCAGAGAAGTATGTTAGAGTGGTGCAGGACATGTATGAGAGATGTAAGACAGTGGTGAGGTGTGCTGTCGGTGTGACAGAAGAGTTCAAGGTGGAGGTGGGACTGCATCAAGGGTCAGCTCTCAGCCCCTTCTTGTTTGCTATAGTGATGGACAGGCTGACAGATGAGGTTAGACAAGAATCTCCATGGACTATGATGTTTGCAGATGACATTGTGATCTGCAGTGAGAGCAGAGAACACGTGGAGGAAATTTAGAGAGGTGGAAGTATGCCCTGGAAAGGAGGGGAATGAAGGTTAGTCTCAGTAAGACAGAATACATGTGTGTGAACGACAAGGACCCAAGAGGAACAGTGAGGTAACATGGGGCAGAGATAAAGAAGGTGGAGGATTTTAAGTACTTCGGCTCAACAATCCAGAGCAATGGAGAGTGTGGAAAAGAGGTGAAGAAGCGTGTGCAGGCAGGCTGGAATGGTTGGAGAAAAGTGTCTGGTGTAATGTGTGATAGGAGAGTATCGGCAAGAATGAAGGGAAAAGTATGACGTACAAGACGGTGATGAGGCCAGCGATGTTGTATGGTTTAGAGACAGTGGCCCTGGGGAAAAGACAGGAGTCAGAGTTGGAGGTAGCAGAGATGAAAATGTTGAGGTTCTCTTTGGGAGTAACGAGGATGGATAGGATCAGAAACGAGTACATCAGAGGGACAGCACATGTTAGATGTTTTGGAGACAAAGTGGGATGGTTTGGGCATGTACAGAGGAGGGATAGTGAGTATATTGGTAGTAGGATGCTGAGGTTGGAATTACCAGGCAGAAGGCCCAGAGGAAGACCAAAGAGAAGATTTATAGATGTGGTGAAGGCAGACATGAAGGTCGTTGGAGTAAGAGTAGAAGATGAAGAGGATAGGGAGAGATGGAGGCAGAGCTGCCCTTAGTCCAGCTTCCACTATTCTTTCCCATAACTTCATCGTATGGCTCATCAACTTTATCCCTCTGTAGTTGCCATAACTGCACGTCTCCCTTGTTCTCAAAAATTGGCACCAGCACACTTCTTCTCCATTCTTCTAGCATCCTCTCACTTTCTAAGACCTTGTTGAATGTTCTTGTCAGGAAATCTCCTGCTCCCTCTCCTAGACACTTCCATACCTCCACCGGTATGTCATCAGGACCAACTGCCTTGCCATTCTTCATCCTCTTCTATGCCTTCCTCACTTCACCCTTACTAATCTTTGCCACTTTCTGGTCCTCAACGGTCAGCTCTTCAAAGTACTCTTTCCATCTTCCCAGCACACTTCTGTCATAAGTCAACACGTTTCCCACCCTGTCCTTAATCACTCTAACTTGCTGCACGTCCTCCCCATTTCTATTTCTCTGCTGTGTCAACCTGTATAAATCATTTTCTCCCTCCTTACTTTCCAACCGTTCATACAAGTCATCATGCGCCCTCTGTTTGGCCTTTGACACCACTACCTTCGCATTACACTGTGTCTCCCTGTACTCCTGTTTACTCTCTTCGGTCCTCTCAATGTCCCACTTCTTCTAAGCTAACTTCTTCCATTGTACACACTCCTGCACTTCCTCATTCCACATCAAGTCTCCTTATCTACTCTCCTTCCAGATGACACACCAAGTATTCTCCTACCTGTCTCCCTGATCACATTAGCTGTAATTGTCCAGGCATCTGGAAGCACTTCCTGACCAGCCAAAGCCTGTTTCAACTCCTCCTTGAAGAAAACATGACACTCTTCCTTTTTCAGCTTCCACCACTTTGTCTTCTGCTCTGCTTTTGCCTTCTTCACCTTCCTCACCATCAGCGTCATCCTGCACACCACCATCCCCTGCTGTTTGGCAACACTCTCACCCGCTACTACTTTGCAGTTACTGACTTCCTTCAAATTACATCGCCTACACAAGATGTAGTCTACCTGTGTGCTCCTACCTCCGCTTTTATAAGTCACTCTATGCTCCTGTCTCTTCTGGAAGAAAGTATTTACCACAGCCATTTCCCTCCTTTTTGCAAAATCTACCAACATCTGTCCTTCTGCGTTCCTGTCCTGGATACCAAACCTGCCCATCACTTCCTCGTCCCCTCTTTTTCCTGCACCAACATGTCCATTGAAGTCTTCCCCAATGACCACTCTTTCACCTCTGGGGGTAGTCTGCATCACTTCATCTAACTCACTCCAGAATCTCTCCTTCTCTTCTTGCTCACATCCTGCCTGTGGGGCATAAGCACTAACACCATTGAACAGCATACCGCTAATTTCTAACTTGAGACTGATCACTCTGTCTGACACTCTTTTCACTTTTAGAACATTCCTGACAAACCCCTCCTTCAAGATGACTCCTACTCCATTTCTCTTCTAATCCACACCATGAAAAAACAGCTTGAAGCCTGCTCCTAAGCTTGTAGCCTTGCTACCTTTCCACCTGGTCTCCTGAACACACAGTATGTCCACCTTTCTCCTCTGCATCATGTCAGCCAGCTCTCTACCTTTTCCTGCCATAGTTCCAACATTCAAAGTCCCTATTTTCAGTCCTAGGCTCATGCATTTCCTCTTCTCTCTCTGCCTACGGACACGCTTCCCGCTTCTCCTTGTTCGACGTCTTCGTCCAACAGTAGTCCAATTTCCACCAGCACCCTGTTGGTTAACAGCACTAATGGTGGTCGTTGTTAACCCGGGCCTCGACCGATCCGGTATAACGTTCTTTGTTGTGACTCACATTTTTTAATTTGGAATTTATTTTTCGCCGGATGCCCTTCCTGACGCAATCCTCTGCATTTATCCGGGCTTGGGACCGGCGTGAGGGAGAGACACTGGTTTGTGCCCCCCCTCACGGCTGCATTATATATATATATATATAGCAAAATATGGAGCAAAATTTTGATTTACGAGCTCTGTGGGGAAATAGCTTTTCCAGGCCGATAAGCTTTGTATTCTTCTGCTTGCATTCATCCGAGCTCCGAGAACGCATTGTGCAGTTCTTTTCAATTATTTTTTGTGATGCCCCCTGTGGAAAGAAAAAAACATTCCGTGCCCCCCCCCAGTGCCCTATGCATGACCACAAATAGTGTTTACTGCACTTCATAATCGTTTGCTCGATGCTTTTTTCTTTACACCATAAAGAACACAGTAAGAGCACCACTGCCACCTACTACAGAAGATGCACAATTACACTTAATTCTAGTACAGTATGACATAAAGGCATGTTCCCCAGGGTCATACGTGCCCCCCCTGGCATCACACCATGCCCCCCAAGGGGGGGCGTTCTCCACTATTTGAGAAGCACTGGTTTTGTTGGAGTTCACCATGAGCCTTTCCTCACTTGCATTTGTAGCGTGCACATGCACAAAATTCTCCTCCTCCTCCTTCTCTGTTATGCACCACCTCATGCCTGCCCATGTGACACCTTTGTGCATCTTTGCTGCAGTCAATGATTGGAAGGGTTAGTTGACTTCTTGTTTATTCCTGTTTTATTATTATTTATTATTAATTATTAATCATGTTGATGTACATGTTGATGTACAATGCAGCCATGAGGGGGCACAAGTCAGTGTTCATCCTCACGCCTGTCCCAAGCCCGGATAAATACAGAGGGTTGCGACAGGAAGGGCATTCAGCATAAAACTTGTGCCAAGATAAATATGCGAATGATCAAAACACATTTCATACTTAATTGGTTCGAGGCCTGGGTTAACAACAACCTCCATCCTGTTAACCAACAGGATGCTGGTGGCAATTGGACTACTGTTGGTCAAAGAAGAAGAGGAGGGAGGCATGTCCATCAGCAGAGAGAGAAGAGGAAAGGCGAAGGAAGCAGTGTCAAAAGCCAAACAGAGGGCGTATGATGACTTGTATGATAGATTGGACAGTAAGAAGGGAGAAAATGATTTATACAGGTTGGCACAGCAGAGAAATAGAGATGGGAAGGATGTGGAGCAAGTTAAAGTGATTAAGGACAGAGTGGGAAATTCATTGACTGATGACAGAAGTGTGCTGGAAAGATGGAAGAGTACTTTGAAGAGCTGATGAATGAGGAAAATGAGAGAGAGAGAAAGAGTGGAGAGGTGACTGTTGAAGATCAGGAAGTAGCAAAGATTAGTAAGGCAGTGGGTCCTGACGACATATCGGTGAAGGTATGGAAGTGTCTAGGAGAAGTAGCAATAGGTTTTCTGACAAAAACATTCAACAAGGTCTTAGAGAGTGAGCAGATGCCGGAGGAATGGAGAAGTGTGCTGGTGCCCATTTTAAAGAAGGGAGATGTGCATAGTTGTGGCAACTACAGAGGGATAAAGTTGATGAGCCATAAGATGAAGATGTGTGAAAGAATAGTGGAAGCTAGACTAAGGGCAGAGGTCAGCATTTGTGAACAATAGTTTGGTTTCATGCCAAGAAAGAGCACCACAAATGCAGTGTTTGCTTTGAGGATGTTAATTGAGAAGTACACAGAAGGTCAGAGGGACTGCATTGTTTCTTTGTGGATCTAGAGAAAGCATATGACAGGGTGCCGAGAGAGGAACTGTTGTATTGCATGAGAAAGTCTGGAGTGGCAGAGAAGTATGTTAGAGTGGTGCAGGACATGTATGCGAGATGTAAGACAGTGGTGAGGTGTGCTGTCAGTGTGACAGAAGAGTTCAAGGTGGAGGTGGGACTGCATCAACGGTCAGCTCTGAGCCCCTTCTTGTTTGCTATGGTAATAGACAGACTGACAGACGAGGTTAGACAAGATTCCCCACGGACTATGATGTTTGCAGATGACATTGTGATCTGTAGTGAGAGCAGAGAACAAGTGGAGGAAAATCTAGAGAGGTGGAGGTATGCCCTGGAAAGGAGGGGAATGAAGGTTAGCCTCAGTAAGACAGAATACGTGTAAGAAGTAAGAGTAAGACAGTGTGAACAATAGGACCCAAGAGGAACGGTGAGGTTACAGGGAGCAGAGATAAGAAAGGTGGAGGATTTTAAGTACTTAGGTTCAACAATCCAGAGCAATGGAGAGTGTGGAAAAGAGGTGAAGAAGTGTGTGCAGGCAGGCTGGAATGGTTGGAGAAAAGTGTCCGGTGTGATGTGTTATAAGAAGTTATCGGCAAGAATGAAAGGAAAAGTGTACAAGACAGTGTTGGTTTAGAAACAGTGGCCCTGGGGAAAAGACAGGAGGCAGAGCTGGAGGTAGCAGAGATGAAAATGTTGAGGTTCTCTTTGGGAGTAACGAGGATGGATTGGCTCAGGAATGAGTACATCAGAGGGACAGCACATGTCAGACGTTTTGGAGACAAAGTCAGAGAGGCTAGATTAAGCTGGTTTGGTTATATAGAGAGGAGGGATAGTGAGTATAATGGTAATAGGATGCTGAGGTTGTAACTGCCAGGCAGAAGGCCTAGAGGAATACCAAAGTGAAGATTCATGGATGTGGTGAAGGAGTACATGAAGGTAGTTGGAGTAAGAGTAGAAGATGGGGTGAGATGGTTGCAGATGATTCGCTGTGGTGGCCCCTGAAGGGAACAGCTGAAAGGAAAAGAAGATTTATTTATATATATATATATATATATATATATATATATATATATATATATATATATATATATATACGGTACCTCACTTTACGAAATTAATCCGTTCCAAAAGTGGTTTCATAACCTGATTTTTTTTTGTAAGTTGAGCCGCATTTTACATGTAAAACATGTGATTCATTCCAAGGCCCCCATTACTACCCCCTAAACCCTTTAAAAATTATAAAAGTATACTGGTAGATGGGTTTGGACATATTTCTTTGCGATATCACTCAATTGCATGCCACGAGCCCGCTTCTTCTTTTCACTTGCACCAGGAATCACTTTCACCAGTAATCACACGTGCACGTGTGTGTGTGTGTGTGTGCATGTGTGCGTGTGTGTGTGTGTGTGTGTGTGTGTGTGTGTGCATGCTTGTGTTGACTATGTCTTCTTCGCAGAGTTATAATCTTACAAATGTTTATGCAAGGTTAAAAGCCTGAGTCATAAAATAAAGTTGCAATGAGCACACTTCAAAAACTCACGAAACATCAGTAACTCTGTCCTTTATGCGTGTTTGAACTCCCTGATGAACAATGGGTCGAAGGCACACGAAAAGCATCATGGGTATTATGGCGATATCGCTCCCTCCTAGCCAATGGGAGGCCAGCAGGGCGGGATGTTGGGAGATAACCAATGGGAGAGCAACTCATGCATTGTTTGAATTCTTGAGATGGCGTGTTTCGTAACGTGAATTTCTTTCATATCCAGATACGTAAATTTTAGGTAAATGCGTTTCGCAACCTGAATTTTTCGTTTTGTTGGGTATTTCGTAAGGTAAGGTACCACTGTATATATATATATATATATATAAATGTATAACTGAGCAATTGATGGTTAAGGGCCTCGTTCAAGGGACCTACAGTCGTGACAGAACCGTTGACCTTCGGATCCATAACCCATCGCCTTGACCACTACGCCAACACTGTTGCAGTGGAGTGGCTGGCACTTTTAACATATATTTTAACATATTATGATTTCTTTGAATTGAAAATAAAAAAAAAACATATCCCTTACAGCTGAAACAAATAATTATAAGCATTAAAATTTCTGTCAGTGAAAACCTGGAATATATCTATGATTAATAAACACTGAGCTCCACTCAGTGAATTAAAGTACCTAAAATTGAGGTACCTAAAATGCCTGTGTCGAACAGTTTAAGCTACTGAAGCAGCTGGACATGAAAATATCATTCATTAGATAAGCTGAAAGTGAGCCATTACAGTAGTACTTGAAAGTTTGTAAACCCTTCAGAATTTATTACATTTCTGCATAAATAGACCTAAACATTCTTCGACACAAGTGCTAAAAGTTAAAACATTATAAAGATATCTTACATGACAATTTATTTATTTGAGGGAAATGACTGATCTGGGAGTTCGGTTCATTTTCTGTAAAAGCCTAAATCTAATTAGGCTTACAGGGAGACTCAGGGTAAGGGCAGACTACACTCTGGACAGCTCACCAGGCCATCGCAGGGCGGAAACACTTTGACGGCTGTGCAGCCTACTCTTGTCGAAAGTCAGCAATGATTCTTTTACATGCCTCACACCATAGACAGTGAGAGACATGGCCGGTATTTGATAACCCAGTTAGCTGCACTGGGGGTAATAAGAAAAATAGTGAAATAAAATTACTAAATTTATAGAACATTTGTCTAACAGGTAAATGAGAGATAAATCTATTGTAGTCTAGTTATGCTTTAATACTGCACGGTAATATGACGCAAAGACATTGGTATAAAAGATAACTGAAGGATAACTATATTCCAGTCTAGTTACAGTGTAAAACTGCACTGTAATATGGCACAGGGGACCTTAGTGGTGTAATTCTTTGTAGGTGTGCGTGTGTGTGTGTGTGTGTGTGTGTGTGTGTGTGTGTGTGTGTGTGTGTGTGTGTGTGTGTGTGTGTGTGTGTAGGAAGGGAGTTTTTTTAAATGTGTTAAGCAGTTTTATTACATGTGGGACGAAACCATTGTTGAGCCTGGCTGTTCTGTTCTCTACTAGGCTGCGGAATCACATTCCAGAGGCCAGCAGTGAGAGCAGTCCATGGTGGGGAAAGGAGGGGTCTCTGGTGATGTTTCGAGCCCTGTTCTGATCAGACAGAAGTGCTTCTACTCGGATCACAAGCATCTAGAATTAAGGTTTCTGACACAGGGGATGGGGAGGTGGAGGTCCGGGCTCGACACCTCACTCAGGAGCACATGGAGGGCAGGGAACATTCACCTGACGACCAAATTAAAAAGTTTTCAATCAAATGTGATTAGCATCCTCCTTGATCAGAGTCATGGAAAATGGCAAAAACCATCAAAAACAAACTTGATGTCTTCCAGAACAGATGCCTTAGACACATTCTATGCATCTATTGGCCAAATACAATCAGTAATGAAAAACTCCACCAAAGAACAGAAACCGAACCCATCTCCACACAAGTTAAATGAAGATGTTGGCGATGGATAAGACATGTGCTCCGCCAGAAGAAAACAGCCCTATCCAGAATCGCCCTACGATGGACTCCAGATGGCCAAATAAAGCGAGGCCGCCCCAAGGAGACTTGGAGAACAGTTGAGAGAGATAAAGGAGAAGGGTTGGACATGGGGCTACCTGGAACGTGTTTGAATCGACCGACATAAACGGCGGGATTTAGTTGAGGCCTTATGTGCTACCTAACACAAAGAGGACTACTACTACTATAACCCACAGTATGTTCAGCTTCACTCATTGGCGCCATTCAGAATTCATCAAGTTGGATGAAAACACCTATTTAATTTCTTCATACATTTGCAGAGCGGCTTGATCTTACTACAGTGCTGGGGGAGAGCAATTAGCCAATCAACAAGTGTATGTCTTTCCCTTAGGAAATATATGCAAGCATGAGAACATGAAGTCTTTTTGCTGTGAGGCAGATGTGCTCAACTCTAAGCCCCATGCCACTGATCTGACTATTTTCACCTTTAGATGAACTTTTAATGCTAGAGGTTTCATACTTTTGCCACTCACTGATATGTCATTTCGTATCATTTCCTCCAGGAAAGAATCGATCATGTAGAATTTTTGTTCAGTTTGCATATTGGGTTCTCATTATAAACTTTTACTACCTGTGTGAACATCCAAATCCGGTATTGGGTTATATTTATGTAGAAATATTAAAAAGTTCTAACGGGTTCACAAATTATCAAGGACTACTTCAAAAGAGAAACGTTTGTGAAGTAGGGTTCCTTTAAGACTGAAACATAGCATGTAGTGTGCAACGAATAGATTGCATTACCTGTTTTTCATCAGGCGGAGAAACCTTTTGTAGTCGGTCTCCCCAGCAATTTGCTGAAAACTGCGTAGGTCACCTGGTGAGCTTGACATCGCTTCATCCTGCTGCATGCTAGTTGAGGGTGAACACATCTGATAGGATGACCTGTCTCCAGTGGCAGCTAAAATAACCCCCACAACCATACACAGACAAACCAAACTCCAGTCAAGAGCATGTCTGTTTAAATAATTTTCAAACTAATCCATACCTGAATATATATAATATGCTCTATAACGTGCTAATTATATAGCCTTTCTTCAAGAACAGCGAAGAATTCTTTGATACTGACCTCTAATGTAAGATGTAAGTGAAAAATGAAACCAGATCACAAACCAGAAATGTAAAAGATGCATAAATGAATAAAATAAAATAAAACAAAATATTGAAAAACAAAAGCGGGAAATTAAAACAATGATTTCCAGACATGATATCTGTTGTCCTACACTTGTGTCGTGCTCTTCACACCATGACGGTTCAGGAAGGACATGTTAATTAGGTAATAGATTTCATTTTCTGAACCACTTAATCCTAACTAGGGTCATGGGGAGGCTGGCATCCATCTCAGCCAACTCTGGTGAGGGCAGAGTACACCCTGGACAGCTTGCCAGGCCACCGCAGAGCAGAAACTTGTTTTCTTGTCGAAAGTCAGCAACGGTTCTTTTACATGCCTCTCACCATAGACAGTGAGAGACATGGCCGGCCTTTGATAACCCAGTTAGCTGCACTGGGGGGACAGTGACAACCTATTGACAGTGGGGCTTGAACCCCCAACCTTGGGATCACTAATTCAGCACCTTACCTCCAAGCCACCACTGCCCGTATGTTAATTAGGTGATTAGTTTAATTAGCTGTGTTTGAGCAGGAAGAACAGTGAAGTAAACAATATGGGGTACTCCATGACAAATGGTATGGAACCACTGCTTTATCTTTTAAATTTGCTAATTATTGTTACTAAATAAAGTATTTACTTTTCTCAAGTTCAAATATTTCCTTTCTGTGTGACAGAACTTAAGCTTCATCTGCAAACGACATAGCGGATTGTGTTTACCGCCAGTATTTCTGAAAGTGTTCCTGGCTACATTTAATAATGTCAATGACACAATCATGTCGATGGGTTATGCAGTGTCGTCGAAAGGCCCGAAGAACACAGCCGACCACTAGAGGTCTCTGGCCTTGTCGCTTAAAAAGATATCTGCAGTTTTTCTGAAGCTTTTGATGATGTTACGAACTATAAATGATGGGATTTGCAAAGCCTTTGCACTTTGGCAATGCGTAACATTGTTTTTCTTTTTTATGCACTCTTTCACAGATTGAGGAGCCTTCGCCTATCTTAACTTCTGAGAAACTCTGCCTCTCAAAGACATCTTTTCAATAGCTAATCATGTTACAGACCTGATATCTGTCTGTCTTCCTTTCGGCATTTTCCCTTTTACTCAGGAGTCGCCACAGCGAATCATCTGATTCGCACGTTTTTTTTGATTTTGGCAGAGGTTTTTACGTCGGATGCCCTTCCTGTCACAACCCTTTTTAGCAAGGGACAGAAACACGCTGACGACTTTGCAGCTACTCTTTACGAAAGTCAGCAATGGTTCTTTTACATGCCTCTCACCATAGACAGTGAGAGACATGGCCCGCCTTTGATAACCCAGTTAGCTGCACTGGGGGGGGACAGTGACAACCCTGTGGAGAGTGGGACTCGAACCCCCAACCTTTGGATCAGCGATCCAGCACCCTATCCCACTAGACCACCACTGCCCACGTTACAGACCTGATATCAAATAACTTAATTAGTTCTTTCTGCCCCAGTGCAGCTAACTGGGTTATCAAAGGCGGGCCATGTCTTTCACTGTCTATGGTTGGGGCATGTAAAAGAACCATTGCTGACTTTCGACAAGAGTAGGCTGAATAACCATCAGTGTGTTTCAGCCCTGTGATGGCGTGGCAAGCTGTCCAGCGTGTACTCTTCCCTCGCCCGGAGTGGGCTGGGCTGGGCGCCAGCATCTTCGTGACCCTAATTAGGTTTAAGCGGTTACAGAAAGTAAGGGCTGAATTTGGGTCAGAGAGAGGCTAACACCCATCCCAACCAACTCTGGATGAGGACAACATACACCCTAGGCAGCTCACCAGGCCATAGCAAATTCATCATTAACATCAGTTCATTTTTTGTAACCGCTTAATCTTAATTAGGATTGCGGGGAGGCTGGCGATCATCCCAGCCGACTCTGGGCGAAGGCAAAGGACAGCTGGACAGCTCACCACGCCAAAGCAGGGCGGAAAGACGCTGATCGCTTTGCAGCCTACTCTTGTCGAAACTCTGCAATGGTTCATTTACAAGCCTGATCCATGCCTCACACCATAAACAGTGGACGACATGGCCGGCCTTTGATAACCCAGTTAGCTGCACTGGGGCATTGCAATTCATGTTAATTACAAATATATGACATCATACTAAACGATTTCGATATTAGTTTGAAATATTTCAGAATAATACATGACTCGATGCACTGAATAAATCATAATTTTACCTTTCACTACCTCTGAACTGTCAGCGATGTAACATTCAGTTCCACCTTTATGGCTCTGAATAAAGGAATGGCTAGACTGTGGGGCATCTAATATGGACCTTTGAAATTTCTGACAATTGGTATTGCTGATGTCCATCTGGGTTCCAACATCAGACCCGAAGGGATCTAGATTCAGAGAAATAAAAAATAAAAATAAATAAATAAAATAATAATAATAATAATAATAATAATAATAATAATAATAATAATAATATGATATAATAAAATGCTTCCCAGCTGGAAAAGGGTGGAATGCACCCTCCAGATCTGGAAAGAGGTCCTGCCCCAAGTGGAGGAGTTCAAGTATCAGGGTTTTGTTCACGAGTGAGGGAAGAATGGCGTGGGAGATCGACAGTTGGATTGGTGTAGCCTCTGCAGTAAAGTGGAGCCTGTACCTGTCTGTCGTAGTGAAAGTGCTGAGCCCCAAAGCAGCTGAAATGAGCCTCATTCGCAGAGTGGCAGGGCTCTGCTTTAGAGATAAGATGAGAAGCTCAGTCATCCGGGGAGCTCACAGTAGAACCGCTGCTCCTCTGCGTTAAGAGGAAACAGTTAAGGCGGCTCGGGCATCTGGCTAGAATACCCCCCGAATGCCTCCCTGGTGTGGTATTTTGGGCATGTCCAACTGGGAAGAGACCCCGGGGTCGAACCAGAATATGCTGGAGGGATTATGTGTCACGGTTGGTCTGGGAATGCCTAGGTGTCCCCCCAGAAGAGCTGGAGGAAATGGATGAAGAGAGAACTTCACCGCTTTGGTTGATGGCCCTGTGACCTGACCACAGATTAAGTGGATACTACTACTACTACTACTACTACTAATAATAATAATAATAATAATAATAATAATAATAATAATAATAATAATAATAGGGCAGTATGGTGGCATAGTGATTATTACATCCGCCTTGCGGCAAGAAGGTCGTGGATTTGATTCCCAGTTCAAACGTTTCTGTATTGCGTTTGCATGTTCTCCCTGTGCTTGTGTGGGTTTTCTCCAGATAATCTGGTTTCCTCTTACATGCACAGTAGGTTAATTGCCAGTTCTAAATCACCCTATGTGTGAGTGGGAGTATGAATGGTTGTGTGAGTTTTGTCCCGGTGATGGCCTGGCAAGCTATCCAGGGTGTACCATGCCCACACCCAGAATTGGCTGAACTGGGCGCCAGTCTCCCCGTGACGCTAATTAGGATCAAGCAGTTCAGAAATTAAATGAATGGTTAATAATAATAATAATTTCTGTAATCACATATGTTTTTATGTGACAACCATTTTTATACAACTTACCTTGTATTTCTATAACTTGAACTAATCAAACAGCGTTTAAAATAATATTTTATTGCATTTTTCAAACTGTCTTACAAATCAGTCCTGTGTTGTTGATCTGTGCGGGTGTTTGAACATTAGGGAGAGCAGCTTCTTCTCTTGACAACTGTTCTGCAATCATCATTGCCATAGGAGTAATCAAACGAAGATCATTACTCCTTGAACACAGAAAACATTTCTCTTTCAGAATTGATTAAATAAAGTACTATTCACTTATAAGGACAATCAAAAATGAAGATGTTGCTACCTTGCAGAGGTTCCTGGAACAATGCAATCCTCTCTGCAGTTCACTGATACCTGCTAAACATACATGCAATACCTTGTGATTTATTTTCAGTTCAGTTCATTTTCTGTAACCGCGTAATCCTAATTGGGGTCGTGGGGAGGCTGGCGCCCATTCCAGCCGACTCTGGGCGAGGACAGAGTACAACCTGGACAGCTCGCCAGGCCATCACAGGGCAGAAACACGCTGACTGCTTTGCGGCCTACTCTTGTTGAAAGTCAGTAATGGTTCTTTTACATGTCTCACACCATAAACAGTGAGAGACATGGCTGGCCTTTGATGACCCTGTTAGCTGCACTGGGGGAGACAGTGGCAACCTGTGGTGAGAGGGGCTTGAACCCCCAACCTTAGGATCAGTGATCCAGCACCTATACCACTAGGCCACCATTGCTCCCATGATTCCCCTACAAACGGTTACGGGGAAATGTTTTCTCTGAGAATGGGTTGCTCAGGTGCTGTGCTGGGAGTCAGTCTTTTTGACACAGTTATGCACAAAGTAGATGTCATTGGGACTTGTCTTCTCTTTCCTCTTTTTCTTCTTTTTTGGCAGCTTCAGTTTTGGGTTATCACAGCAGAGTAGATCTGTATCTTGCTGTCCTCTGTATCCCTCTCCATCATGCCATAAATCGCCTGTCCTGCCAAACTCTGTCCATAAATCCTCTTCTTGGCCCTCCTCTTCCCCTCCTACTAGGTAGTGTCATGTTGGGACTATTCGGCAAAAAAAAAAATCATGGTTAATCAATGGTTTTGTGGTTTATTGTGGGGTGGCCCAATGGGGCAGACCACATAGTGATGCACCTTGGAGCTTGGATGCTTCTGGTTGTGGAATGTCCCATGTAATGGGATAAGTCACATAGCAACGTTCTTACAGGGACCAGACAGTGTCTCTGTAGGTGTCTCCTTTTCTCCCTGTCTCAATGATGATGTCATGGAAAGGGGTTACTTCCCTTCGCTGTGACAACATCACATGCTCATCAACCAACCCATGACGAATGCATAAGTTTAGTGTGTAGATGCAAGCGGATGCAAATGCTGTCTGTGTAATAGTTTTAATAAATATGGTTGCACAAACATAAATAAAAACAAATTAACTTTAGAGTTTTAAAGTTTATATTGACAGTATTTGGTAGAGCCCCTTATTCAGAGTGTGTTACATTTTTATCTTACTTATTATACAACAAAGCAGTTGAGGGGTACGGGCCTTACTCAAGGGCCCAACAGCTGCAGCTTGGTGGTACCGGGTTTTATCTTGGTTTGCACCCAAATGCTGAGCCACTGTGCCATTTATATGTTTGAACCATAAGAGACAGGTCACGTAAGCTCTGCATGTCGAGGTACAGCTGTAAATACATGCATTTTATGTAGAGTTTAGTACACTACACAGAAACTAAAGTAAACTATGACCTCAATATTAACACCTTTGTAATACCCTGTTTTAATAAGAGGAATTAAATGCAAGTGAATGCTGCTATGCTAAGCACAATTTTCCTTGATTATAGAGAGCTCATTCATTCATTCATTTTCTGAACTGCTTAATCTTAATCAGGGTCGCGGGAAGACCTGGCGACCATCCCAGTCTGGACAGCTCGCCAGGCCATCGCAGGGGTTATAGCGAGCTTACCTTTGCTTTTTGTGCTGTTTTGTCCCAGTCTTTTAATCGAAATGTCAAAACATTTTTCTCCCCATCATTTGTAAAATCACTGCCATCTATACAATTACTTTGCTTCATCATCTCCAGGTCAACTGTTTTACTTCCAGTAGCCATTACTGCAGATATACCTCAAACATGGTATCTTTGTGACCTCACAGACAACGAACACAGGTGACTCAAGGTCACACGGACATTATGCTGTAGCGCTCTACTATAATAGGATGCATATATTTTGTGTACTTGTCCATGCAGCTTAAAAACACTGTCAGCGTGTGCAGTTTTGTTGTAAGGAATTACGCCTCTAGTTTTCTTGAAGGTATGCATGTGATGGCCATGAGTGACAAGCTGGTAATGAGTCATATTGGTTTGAACTAGGTGACTGACTACCTGTAGGTGATGCTGAATAGTATTTGTACTTTTCTGATAGGTCTGTCTTTCTCATCTATCTGTTTATCACATTTAAATAACTATGCAGTTGAGGGTTACGGTTCTTGCACAAGGGCCCAACAGTGACAGTTGACAGTTTTTGGTATTGGAGCGAGAGCCACCAGCCTTCCTCATCAGAAATCTTTAAGTTCTGAACTTCTGAGCCACTGCTAAAGGTGGAAATGGTTTGTGTGTCCATACTACTGTACTTGTGAATCATAATATATATATGTATATTATGATATATATATATATATATATATATATATATATATATATATATATATATATATATATATCACTTTATTATGGAATTACTGATACAAGAACAATGCATGAATATTTTTTAAATGTGTTTAAAAATTTTAAACTTTGTGTTATGTGGTAATGGTAGTAGACCACTAAGTCAAAATAGAAAATATATACAGTATTTTGATGAACAAATGAAAATGTTTGTTTTTGAAAGATAAATATAAACTAATTGATTACATAACAATGATACTGTATGTGATAACACATTTTGTGCTTTAAGACCTTTTAACTATAGAAAATTCCTTTCTCAAATTATTGTCCAAATTCTAAATAATAATACACCATGAATATGTCACTTTAGCTAATAAATTGTGCTTATTATAAATTTATTTACGGAGTTACTTCTATTTGATAATCAGTTGCAGAAAATTTATAAGACATTACTTATGGGACAAATCTCCCAAAGCAGAAGCTGTACATCAGTCAAAACGAATATATATATACACACACACACACACACACACACACACACACACACACACTGGTCCTTCTCAAAAAATTAGCATATTTGTGATAAAGTTCATTATTTTCTGTAATGTACTGATAAACATTAGACTTTCATATATTTTAGATTCATTACACACAACTGAAGTAGTTCAAGCCTTTTATTGTTTTAATATTGATCATTTTGGCAAAAAAGTAAAGAAAAACTAAAAATTCCTATCTCAAAAAATTAGCATATTTCATCCAACCAATAAAAAAAGTGTTTTTAATACAAAGAAAGTCAACCTTCAAATAATTATGTTCAGTTATGCACTCAATACTTGGTCAGGAATCCTGGGTGCCACTGCTGTCCCGCCAGTGCCGCTAACTGGGTCATCACAGGCCGGCCATGTTTCTCACTGTCTGTGGTGAGAGGCAGGTAAAAGAACCATTGCTGACTTTTGTAAAGAGTAACTGCATAGCCATCAGCATATTTCTGCCTTGTGATGGCCTTGCAAGCTGTTCAGGGTATACTCTTCTCTCATCCAGAGTCGGCTGAGATGAACGACAGCCACCCCCATAACCATAATTAGAAGGTTCAGAAAATTAATGGAAGGATGAAGAATTTATTCCCATGTGTCTGAGGCGCACAGTTGTTTTAGTGTATAGTACAAAGGCCTCTTAGCAAAAAAATATACTATTTTAATTAATTTAGTTTACCTTATGTATTCTTACATCTTAAGCATTACGGTGGAAGATGAGGTCAGAGCACGTTGTTTGGTGAGTAGAGAATAACAGCTGTGCTGGAGCTAACAAATAACTGAACATAACTTGTTCGTTTTTCGTTTTTTTAACGGTGATAGCAGACTAACCAGCACATTATCACCACTCAGTCATCGACTCGAATGATATATTTTATATTTGTCTTGGTGTACAAGTTCATTAAATAATTAATTCACAAGCTGATTATGCTTTTGAAACTGAAGAGCATCTTTTGGACTGTTATTTGAGGAAGCATCTGACAAAGCTCTGCTACCCTGCCCTCCATAATATGGCCCCCATGATGGTTAATGTTGTTGTTTTTGAAGCAACTCTGAGTTTTCACTGTTTTTCTCAAATTGCTGTTTTTTAACAATTCATGGTGAGCTTTGCACTGGTTTAAAGGGTACCTCCCCTCCATATTTAAGGTGATGTCCAATCCATTGACAATAGATTGAATGTATCTTGGATGGATCTTTAGATGAAGTTTACTGACTACCTCACCGACTTTCATGGCCCAGGGGATTTTTATGGACCGTTGACCAAAAACCAGACTTGCTTTAAAAATGAGATTAGCACTTTATTGGTTTCACTAAAGTTTCACTGCCCATGATGGAACACAGGTGGTACTTTGGTTATTTTCATTCATTCATTTTCTAAACCACTTAATCTTAATTAGGGTTGCGGGGAGGCTGGCGCCCATCTCAGTCGACTCCGGACGTGGGCAGGGTACACCCTGGACAGCTCGCCAGGCCACCGCATGGCTGATACTCACACATACATCCATACTCACATTCACACCTAGGGGCAATTTGGAGCAGCCAATTAACTTATTGTGCATGTTTTTGGATTGTGGGAGGAAACCAGAGGACCCGGAGGAAACCCATACAAGCACGGGGACAACATGCAAACTCCACACAAATGCCCGAGCTGGGAGTCAAACTTGGGACCGTCTTGCTGTGAGGTGGACAAGCTAACAACTAGTCCACCGTGCCACCTGTATTTTGGTTCTTCACAAAGTTAATTTTATCTTCTGCTGTCTCTTCACAAGGTAACTTTTCCTTAAAACCTCATTTAATCTATTTTTCCTGTAAATTGTATGTCTGTTCAAATTTCTACTGACTGCAAACCAAACTAAAATAAATTAAAATATTTAAGTTAGGACAGAAATGTGTGAGAAAACTCCAGCAGCAGTTATTGATGGTGGTATCTTTTAAAACTCATTCATAGTTTCAATAAATTGTCTTTTTTAACAGGATCGTGGAATCATATTCAGCCTACCCAGAAAAGTCTATGCAGGGGTACCAGAGATCAGGATCTGATATGTGGACCTCAGATTCAAGAGGAACAATGAGGTTTTCGTCTTGGCCGTGGCACTCTCGACCAACTCAATATGCTCTACAGCAGGGGTCACCAACATGGTGCCAGTGAGCACCAGGTCGCCCACAAGGACATGAGCCTGTTCAGGGGTCGGGAACCTATGGCTCGCGAGTCAGACATGGCTCTTTTGATGACTGCATCCAGCTCTCAGATAAATCAGCTGTCCTTTCTTAACAGAATAACTAATGCATAATTTCACTGTCCTTTAAATAAAAATACAGAAAAAATCCATCAAATAAAACAAACACATAAATAAATCTTACGCATTTCAATCTACACATCTGTTTTCAATGCCACTTGTCGCTGTGGCACGCAGTGGAGAGCCAATCCTTTCTGTCCTCTAGTGTGTGGGCAGGGCCGATACCTTGAAATTCTAATTTTATTGGATTATATGCAACTGCCTGCGCGAGTTTTGGGTAAAGAGGTACATTTCCCTCGTTTTGATCAGCTCATGTGAAAGAAGCCAAGCAGAGCTGTCAAGCAAAACAAATGGACAGAATGAAAAAACTTCAACCCGCAGACGAGCTGATTGCCTTGGGACCATAATCAACTCTCACGTATCAAGCGTGAGACTCACGCATTTCATCTCCTCAATCTCTCATGCAAGGTATCTAAAATCTCATGCATTAATACAATTATTTCCCAATTTTATTATTTTATTTTCTAAGGATGTAATTTCAATGAGCAAATGCCATTGGCTATGTCTTTTACGTAAACATACAGCTTCTCTTTCTGCTTCTGGCTGCGGGATCCTTTACCGTAAAATCAGATACATAAGCGCACTTAAAAACTAAAGGTTGTGAAACTTGCTCAAATAATGTTTTCATTTACTAATTTAATTAAATGTAGATTTAGTTAAAATTGTTAACATTCCCATCTATTGGAGTAGATTTGTTAACATAGTTAATTAGTTTTAGTTTGTAAACTAAGTGTGTAGTCGCAAAGTTGCTGCATATGATACATACCATCTATGAGTAAAGACAGCAAAGATTATTATGAAGAATTATTTGGATAAAACTTCAAAAAAGAGAAATGTTACAATTAGTACTTTAGTCAACCTTATTTTTGATATCTGTTATTAGTTTACACTTCATATTTCATTAGTTCTTTCATTGAAGATTTCATTTACATTACATTATTAAATCTTAAAGACGTGTGTGAGATGAGAGAGGGATTTCCTTTCGGCTTTTTCCCTTTTTCAAGGGTCGCCACAGCGAATGATTCGGACATTTGATTTGGCATAGGTTTTTACGTCGGATGCCCTACCTGACAACCCTTTTAGCAAGGGACAGAAACACACTGACAGCTTTGCAGCCTACTCTTTTTACGATGGTTCTTTTACATGCCTCTCCAGCATAGACAGTGAGAGACATGGCCCGCCTTTGATAACTCAGTTAGCTGCACTTGGGGCAGTGACAACCTTGTGGGGACTCGAACCCCCAACCTTAGGATCAGCAATCCAGCGCCCTATACCACTAGACCACCACTGCCCCTCTTAAAGACAAGTGTGTAATTTTGTATTTTTCCCCAATGTCTGTGTTTAATCATTACATATAAAACTTGCATGAAATGACTTAAAAATCACTCTTAAAAACCCTTAAAACCAAAATTTTCTGGGGGGGGGCTTTGCCCCCCCCGATCACGGCGTCACCCTGGACCCCTGCTTCTCGCTCTTTATTAATCTTAGGTGCTGACAGCTATGTGGGACGTGCTTCCTGTCACATAAACACTGCAGCATCTGAGTCGTATTGACCATGTTTGGCTTCACATGCGCACGCAAGCAGTCCTCACGCCTGAAGAACATCAAGACCAACCTGCTGTCCCGTAATAGATGGAAGCCTAAATGCCTGCATGAAGCTGAACCTCACCCCGTATCAACCAGACTACAAAGCTATCAGCAAAACCATGCAGCACCAGAAGTCATATTATTAGTAAGAAGTACTCTTCTTATTAATAAATAACTTCATTATGACAATGTCGTTTAAAATAAATTCAGAGACGTACTATACTCTAAAATTGTTGGTCTCAGTATTAAAAAACA
The DNA here is from genome assembly GCA_024760905.1 of Plotosus lineatus. NCBI lineage: Eukaryota > Metazoa > Chordata > Actinopteri > Siluriformes > Plotosidae > Plotosus > Plotosus lineatus. The sequence goes on from CM045728.1 coordinate 39,433,754, forward strand.
TATTTGGCTCTCAGAGGATTAGATTAAAAAAATTTTTTGGCTCTCTTATTCAAAAAGGTTCCCGACCCCTGACATAGATGAATATCATTAATTATTAATAATAACATATAATTAAAGGTAAACTGAGCAAATTTGTTATATCACAAGTGTGTTGCGACCTGGTAGCCCTTCGCATTAACTGGTACCCAAGAAGTAGCCCTCAGTTTCAAAAAGGTTGGTGACCCCTGCTCTACAGGATCCTGGAGGAGGTGATGGGAGTTTGTTCAATCTGTCCACATGTGTTTTGTGAATTTAGAGAAAGCTTTCAACCATGTGCCTCAGGCTATCTTGTGGGGTGTGCTAAGGCAGTAGGGCATACCAAAGCCGTTCAAGTTCGAAGACTTGAAGTATCTTGGGGTCTTGTTCATGACTGAGGGAAGGATGGACAGATCAACAGACAGATCACTGCAGCCTCTGCTGTGAAGTAGAGCCTGTTCCAGTCTGTTGAGGTGAGGGGAGCTGAGCTGTAAGTCAAAACTCTCAATTTACCAGTCAATCTACGATTCAATGCTCACCCATGGTGATGAGCTTTGGGTAGTGACCGAAAGAAAAAGATCATGGATACAACCGGCTAAAATGAGCTTCCTTTGCCAGGTAGCAGGGCTCTCCCTTAGAGATAAGGTGAGAAGCTCAGCCATCCGAGGTGAGCTTGGAGTAGAACTATTGCTCCTCCACATTGAGAGGAGTCAGTTGAGGTGACTTGGGCATTTGGGTAGAATGTCTCCCGAACGCCTTCCTGGTCTGGGGTTTCGGGCATGTCCAACCGGGAAGAGACCCCGGGGTCAACCTAGAACACACTGGAGGGATTATGTCTCTTGACTGGCCTGGTAACTCCTCAGTGTCCCCTCGAAAGAGCTGGAGGAAGTGGCTAGGAAGAGAGACTTCTGGACCTCATAGCTTAGCTGCTTCCCCAGAGACCCAACCCCAAATTAATTACCGGAAAATGAAGAAGAAGATGCTGCTGCTGCTGATGACATTAAAAATATACTATTTTCTTAATAGACATTTTGTTAAATTTCTAGGATTTCAGCTTCAGTGACCACAAACCTGAAGAGTGTCTGGAATTTTCAGTGAAGCATTGTCCAGAATAATGATTTATGGCATATGTGTTGTATATACTAAGTGTTTAAGAATTTTGGGACAGTATTTTGGCTGCTTCCAACCTAGCTGGCACTGGGCAAGGTGGCATACACCATAAACAGCTTACCAGACCATAACATGGCCAACAGGCTCAAAACAATTCACACATTGGGGAAATTTGGAACATTCAATTAGCCTAATGTGCATGTCTTTGAACTGAGTAAAGAAACCGGAAAGACTGGTGAACTCAGAGGAAACCCATGAAAGCACAGGAAGGACTTCCAAACTTCATATAGAAATGCCTGAGTCTGGGGCTCAAACCAAGCACCTTGGTGTGAGAGAGACATGCTGGGTATAAGTATAACGGTTGGGGCTTCCCGTTTTATATAGACCTTGGTGATATTTTGTCCCTACAGTGGTTTGGTGAGCTGTTCAGAGTGTACCCCACCTTCACCCAAAGTTAAATGAGATTCTGGCTTTCCCGCAATCTTAGTAGAAAGTGCTTCAGCAAATTAGTGAATGAATAGTCTGCCCTCTGGCGGACTAAAAGAAGTAGCAAAATATGGAGTGCCAGTACAGACTCAGGTGAAAACAGTACAGCTAAATACTTTTTTGTGTGCATGAGTGAATTGAGCCTAAAATGCGAAAATACATGTTAAAGTTTATGTTTATTTAAGTTTTCTAACCTTTAAAGTACACCAGATTTTTATTTTTATACCGTACTTGAAAAAGGGCTGGTGAGTGTAAATTCTGGGCCATGGATATTTAATGTGTATTATAAACATTTTATATTACAAAACACTTCAGCATTTTGGAATTTAATCATTTTATTGCCTCCGTTTGCATATGTGCAGTAGGGTGGCCCCTATATGTGTTGAAAAAAGTTTTTTTTACCGTAAGTTTGTAACTTTCAGTTTTTCACCCTCTCAAGTTGTTCCACTTGTGAAAAAAAATAAAAAGTATTTTTTTCGGTGTGACTGGACAATATTTAGGGGTGGATCTCGTTCCCAAAAAATCAACTGCTGTTTATTCTTGTATATTTTCCTTATTGATAAATCCATTCTCAACATTCAACGAGGATACCACAATGCCTATAAACACAACTTGAATAAACAGGCAACTCCATTCACAGAGAGACCTGCCATCTTCAGAAGTTTTCTGATGACTCTGATGTCAGATGTATCAGTGGAGGTGATGAAATGGAGTATCGGGCTGTGGTGGTTTCCTTCCCCCAGTGATCTGAGCAGAATCATCTGCAGCTTAATGTGACAAAGACCATGGAACTGATTTTAGGCGATCCAAAATACCAGCGACTAAATTTTCCATTTAAGGTGACGAGGTGGAGGGTGACAGATACCTTTGGAGTGTATATTGACAATAAACTGTACTGTGTTAATAACGCTACTCACTTTAGAAGAAGGGCCAGAGTGGAGTCTGTTTTTTGAGGTGGCTCAGGTTTTTTAACGTCTGTCGGACACAACTCAGGATGTTCTATGAGTCTGTTGTGGCCATTAAACTGTACAACTCCACTATAGAGCAATAACATAAAATAATACGTTTGCATTTTGCACTACATTTACATTCTATTGCTCCATCTCGCGTGGCTGAATGCCACTTGTCCTTCTAAGAAGTTGGACGCCGACCGCGAGGGGCCGCGTAACTATTTAGCATGCCGGAGTCTCGTTCGTTATCGGAATTAACCAGACAAATCCCTCCACCAACTAAGAACGGCCATGCACCACCACCCACAGAATCGAGAAAGAGCTATTTACGGGCGGTGTGTACAAAGGGCAGGGACTTAATCAACGCGAACTTATGACCCGCGCTTACTGGGAATTTCTCGTTCAAGTCCCCTCCTTGAATCACCACCTTATCGTGGTGGAGGGGTTTGTGTGACCTAATGATCCTAGGAGCTATGTTGTCGGGGGCAAATGCCTCTGGTAGGGTCACCCAAGGCAAACAGGTCCGGGGTGAAGGTCCAGACAAAGTGCAATTCAAAACAAACCCCTAAGTCTCGTCAACATAGGAATCAGTCTCCCTTGCCCGGATGCGGGTCACCGGGGTTCCCTCCTGGAGCCAGGCTCAGGGGAGGGGCTCGAAGGCGAGCGCCTGGTGGTCGGGCTTATGCCCATGGAGCCTGGCCAGGCCCAGCCCAAAAAGGAGACATCCCATGGACCCACCACCCGTGGGAGGAGTTTTAGGGGTCGGGTGCAGTGTGAGTTGGGTGGCAGCCAAAGGCATGGGTTCTGTCGGACTGATCCTCGGCTACTTACTCTGACCTTCGGGACATGGAATGTCACTTCTCTGGAGGGAAAGGAGCCTGATTTGGTGCGTGAGGTGGAGACATACCGACTGGATATAGTCGGGCTCACCTCAACGCATAGCTTGGGCTCTGGAACCATCCATCTCGAAAGAGGCTGGACCTTCTTCTATTCTGGAGTTGCTCATGGGGAGAGGTGGCGAGCCGGTGTGGGTATTCTTGTTGCCCCCCGTCTCGGTGCCCAAATGTTGGGGTTCTCCCCGGTTGACGAAAGGGTAGCTTCCCTCCGTCTTCAGGTGGGGGGACGGGTCCTGACTGTTATTTGTGCTTATGCACCAAATGACAGTTCAGAGTACCCACCCTTTTTGGAGTCTTTGGGGGGGGGGTGGAGAACGCTCCCTCGGGAGACTCGCTCGTTGTCTTGGGAGACTTCAACGCCCATGTGGGCAACGATAGTGTGACCTGGAAGGGTGTGATCGGTAGGTACGGCCTCTCCAGTCTGAATCCGAATGGTGTGTCGTTGTTGGACTTCTGTGCTTGTCTATCACGAACACCATGTTCAAACATAAGGGTGTCCATAAGTGCACTTGGCACCAGGACACCCTAGGTCGCAGTTCGATGATTGACTTTGTAGTCGTGTCATCGGACTTGCGACCATATGTTCTGGACACTCGGGTGAAGAGAGGAGCTGAGCTGTCTACCGATCACTACCTGGTGGTGAGTTGGCTTCGGTGGTGTGGGAGGTTGCCTTCCAGACCTGGCAGGCCCAAGCGTGTAATCAGGGTCTGCTGGGAACGTTTGGCGGAGCCCCCTGTCCGAGAGGCCTTTAACTCCCACCTCCGGCAGAGCTACAACCATGTTCCGGAGGAGGCGGGGGACATGGAATCCGAATGGGCCATGTTTCGTGCCTCCATTGCTGAGGCGGCAGCCCATAGCTGTGGCCGTAAGGTCGTTGGTGCTTGTCGTGGCGGTAATCCCCGAACCCGGTGGTGGACACCTGCGGTGAAGGGGGCCGTCCAGCTGAAGAAGGAGGCCTATCGGGTTTTATTAGCCTGTGGGACTCCTGAGGCAGCAAACGGGTACCGGCAGGCCAAACGTGCTGCAGCCGAGGCTGTCGCAGATGCAAACTCTCGGGCGTGGGAGGAGTTCGGTGAGGGCCTGGAGAGTGATTATCGGTTGGCCTCAAAAAGGTTCTGGGCCACCATCCGACGCCTCAGGAGGGGGAAGCAGTTCTTCACAAACACTGTTTACGGTGGAGGTGGGGAGCTGCTTACCTTGACTGGGGATGTTGTTGAGAGGTGGAGAGAATACTTTGAGGACCTTCTCAATCCCACCAACATGCCCTCCATGAAAGAGGAAGACCCTGGGGGTTCGGGTGAGGGTCCGCCCATCACTGGAGTGGAGGTCACTGAGGTTGTCAAAAAGCTCCTCGGTGGTCGAGCTCCGGGGTTGGACAAGATCCGCCCGGAATATCTCAGGGCTCTGGATGTTGTAGGACTGTCTTGATTGACACGTCTCTGCAACATTGCGTGGTCATTGGGGGCTTTACCTCTGGATTGGCAAACTGGGGTGGTGGTCCCAATTTTTAAGAAGGGGGACTGGAGGGTGTGTTCCAATTATCGGGGAATTACACTCCTCAGCCTACCTGGGAAAGTCTATGCAGGGGTAATAGAGAGGAGGATCCGACCGATAGTCGAACCTCGGATTCAGGAGGAACAATGTGGTTTTCGTCCTGGCCGCAGCACTCTTGACCAACTCTATATGCTCCACAGGATTCTGGAGGGGGCACGGGAGTTTGCCCAATCTGTCCACATGTGCTTTGTGGATTTGGAGAAGGCTTTCGACCGTGTCCCTCGAAAGATCTTGTGGGGCGTGCTCCGAGAATACGGCGTTCCGGATCCGTTGCTACGAGCTTTTCGGTCGCTGTATCACCGGAGCCAGAGTTTGGTCCGTATTGGTAACAGCAGGTCGGATTCATTTCCAGTGGGAGTTGGAGTCCGCCAAGGCTGTCCTTTGTCACCGATTCTGTTCATAATTTTTATGTACAGAATTTCTAGGCACAGTCGAGGCGATGAGGGGTTCTGGTTTGGTGGCCATCGGATATCGTCTCTGCTTTTTGCGGATGATGTTGTCCTTTTGGCTTCATCAAGTCGGGCCCTCCAGCTCTCATTGGAGCGATTTGCAGCTGAGTGCGAAGCAGCCGGGATGAAGATCAGTACCTCCAAGTCCGAGGCCATGGTTCTCAGTCGGACAATGGTGGAATGCACCCTCCGGGTCGGGAATGAGGTCCTGCCCCAAGTGGAGGAGTTTAAGTATCTTGGGGTCTTGTTTACGAGAGGGAAGGATGGAGCGAGAGATCGACAGACGGATCGCTGCAGCCTCTGCTGTTAAGTGGTGCCTGTACCGGTCCGTCGTGGTGAAAAAGGAGCTGAGCCGCAAGGCGAAGCTCTCAATTTACCAGTCGATCTACGTTCCAACCCTCACCTATGGTCACGAGCTTTGGGTAATGACCGAAAGAACAAGATCACGGATACAAGCGGCTGAAATGAGCTTTCTTCGCAGGGTGGCGGGGTTCTCCCTTAGAGATAGGGTGAGAAGCTCCGCCATCCGGGGAGAGCTCGGAGTAGATCCGCTGCTCCTCCGCATTGAGAGGGGTCAGTTGAGGTGGCTCGGGCATCTTGTCAGAATGCCCCCGGACGCCTCCCTGGTGTGGTGTTTCGGGCATGTCCAACCGGGAAGAGACCCCAGGGTCGGACTAGAACACGCTGGAGGGACTATGTCTCTCGGCTTGTCTGGGACCGCCTCGGTGTCCCCCCGGGAGAGTTGGAGGAAGTAGCTCGGGAGAGGTATGTCTGGACCTCTTTGCTAAGGTTGCTGCCCCCGCGACCCGACCCTGGACTAAGCGGAAGAAGATGATGATGATGATGATGATGATGATGATTTACATTCTACTGTTTTATCATTTTGATGATACTGTACATATCACTGACAGGATTTACGCCGTATCTGTATAGATATTACTAACGTCTAATGTCAGACACACATATATGTGCGTGTGTGTGTGTGTGTGTGTGTGTATATATATATATATATATATATATATATATATATATATATATATATATATATATATATACACACTATTCCTTCTCAAAAAAGCATATTGTGATCAAGTTCATTATTTTCTGTAATGTACTGATAAAAATTAAACTTTCATATATTTTAGATTCATTGCACACCAACTGAAATATTTCAGGTCTTTTATTGTTTTAATACTGAAGACTTTGGCATACAGCTCATGAAAACCCAAAATTCCTATCTAAAAAAATTAGCATATTTCACCGACCAATAAAAAAAAAGTGTTTTTAATACAAAAAAATCAACCTTCAAATAATTATGTTCAGTTATGCACTCAATACTTGGTTGGGAATCCTTTTGCAGAAATGACTGCTTCAATGCGGCGTGACATGGAGGCAATCAGCCTGTGGCACTGCTGAGGTGTTACAGAGGCCCAGGATGCTTCGATAGCGGCCTTAAGCTCATCCACAGTGTTGGGTCTGGTGTCTCTCAACTTTTTCTTCACAATATCCAACAGATTCTCTATGGGGTCCAGGTTAGGAGAGTTGGCAGGCCAATTGAGCACAGTAATACCATGGTCAGTAAACCATTTACCAGTGGTTTTGGCACTGTGAGCAGGTGCCAGGTCATGCTGAAAAATGAAAATCTTCATCTCCATAAAGCTTTTCAGCAGATGGAAGCATGAAGTGCCCAAAATCTCCTGATAGCTAGCTGCATTGACCCTGCCCTTGATAAAACACAGTGGACCAACTCCAGCATCTGACATGGCAGCCCAGACCATCAATGACTGTGGGTACTTGACACCGGACTTCAGGCATTTTGGCATTTCCTTCTCCCCAGTCTTCCTCCAGACTCTGGCACCTTGATTTCCGAATGACATGCAAAATTTGCTGTCATCCGAAAAAAGTACTTTGGACCACTGAGCAACAGTCCAGTGCTGCTTCTCTTTAGCCCAGGTCAGGCGCTTCTGCCACTGTTTCTGGTTCAAAAGTGGCTTGACCTGGGGAATGCGGCACCTGTAGCCCAGTCCACTGCTTCCACAGGTCCTCCAAGGTCTGGAATCGACCATTCTCCACAATCTTCCTCAGGGTCCGGTCACCTTTTCTGGTTGTGCAGTGTTTTCTGCCACACTTTTTCCTTCCCACAGACTTTCCACTGAGTGCCTTGATACAGCACTCTGGGTACAGTCTATTCTCTCAGAGATTTCTTCGTGTCTTACCCTCTTGCTGGAGGGTGTCAGTGATGGCCTTCTGGACAGCAATAAGGTTGGCAGTCTTACCCATGATTGCGGTTTTGAGTAATGAACCAGGCTGGGAGTTTTTAAAAGCATCAGGAATCTTTTGCGGGTGTTTAGAGTTAATTGGTTGATTCAGATGATTAGGTTAATAGCTTGTTTAGAGTACCTTTTCATGATATGCTAATTTTTTAAGATAGGAATTTTGGGTTTTCATGAGCTGTATGCCAAAACCATCAGTATTAAAACAATAAAAGACCTGAAATATTTCAGTTTGTGTGCAATGAATCTAAAATATATGAAAGTTTCATTTTTATCAGTACATTACAGAAAATAATTAACTTTATCACAATATGCTAATTTTTTGAGAAGGTCTAGTATATGAAATGCAGCCATGAGGGGGGCTCAAACCAGTGTCCGTCCTCACGCCGGTCCCAAGCCCAGATAAATGCAGAGGGTTGCAACGGGAAGGGCATCCGGCGTAAAACTTTTGCTAGAATACAGAATGCAAATTTTCAAAACAAATTCCATACCGGATCAGTCAAGGCCCGTGTTAACATCGACCGCCATCAGTGCTGTTAACCAACAGGGTGCCGGTGGAAATTGGACTACTGTTGGTCGAAGAAGGAGAGCTCAAAGAAAGGAGAGGCAGGAGGTGTATCCATAGGCAGAGAGAGAACAGGAAAGGCATGAGTCTAGGACTGAAAGTAGGAACTTTGAATGTTGGAACTGTGACAGGAAAAGCTAGAGAGCAAGCTGACATGATGCAGAGGAGGAAGGTGGACATACTGTGTGTTCAGGAGACCAGGTGGGAAGGGAGCAAGGCTACAAGCTTAGGAGCAGGCTTTAAGCTGTTTTACCATGGTGTGGATGGGAAGAGAAATGGAGTAGGAGTCATCTTGAAGGAGGGATTTGTGAGGAATGTTCTAGAAGTCAAAAGAGTATCAGACAGAGTGATGAGTCTCAAGTTAGAAATTGAAGGTGTGATGTTCAATGTTGCTCGTGCTTATGCCCCACAGGCAGGATGTGAGCGAGAAGAGGAGAGATTCTAGAGTGAGTTAGATGAAGTGATGCAGAGTACCCCCAGAGGTGAAAGAGTGGTCATTGGTGCAGACTTCAATGGACATGTTGGTGCAGGCAACAGAGGGGACGAGGAAGTGATGGGCAGGTTTGGTATCCAGGACAGGAACACAGAAGGACAGATGTTGATAGATTTTGCAAAAAAAGATGGAAATGGCTGTATTGAATACTTTCTTCCAGAAGAGACAGGAGCATAGGGTGACTTATATAAGTGGAGGTAGGAGAACACAGCTACATCTTGTGTAGATGATGTAATTTGAAGGAAGTCAGTGACTGCAAAGTAGTAGTGGGTGAGAGTGTTGCCAAACAGCATAAGATGGTGTGCAGGATGATGCTGATGATGAGGAAGGTGAAGAAGGCAAAGGCAGAGCAGAAGACAAGGTGGTGGAAGCTGAAAAAGGACGACTGTCGTGTTGTCTTCAAGGAGGAGTTGAAACAGGCTTTGGGTGGTCAAAGTGCTTCCAGATGACTGGATAACTACAGCTATTGTGATCAGGGAAACAGGTAGGAGAGTACTTGGTGTGTCCTCTGGAAGGAAAGTAGATAAGGAGACTTGGTGGTGGAATGATTAAGTGCATGCGTGTGTACAAAGGAAGAGGTTAACTAAGAAGAAGTGGAACATAGAGAGGACCGAAGAGAGTAAACAGGAGTACAGGGATACACAGAGTAAGGCGAAGGTAGTGGTGTCAAAGGCCAAACGGAGGGCGTATGATGACTTGTATGATAGGTTGGACAGGAAGGAGGGAGAAAATTATTTATACAGGTTGGCACAGCAGAGAAATAGAGATGGGAAGTGTTGGAATAATTGTATGAATTACCACAGTTCTAACCTGTTTTGTTACTCGCTAAGTATAAATGTTGGAAACTGCTTGTTGAGGTATTTTGCAGAAACATCTCTATCTCCATGGGAGGCAGCCAAGTGGAAACAACCTTGAAGTTCTCACACAACAGGATGACTCCCTAACTGCAGCTGGATAGAGAGCTGAAATGAACATTCTAAACTAGACAAAGTAGATGAGCATAGAACAATGATGAAGGTCATGATGCTGATTCACATACACCCCTCTCCTTTAGGAAATCAATATAAAAGAGGATCTCAGTCAGGTTTCAAACCAGAGCAGCTAGGAGACTTGTAATTAGCTGTCTATCTGACTGCTCTCCTCATATATGAGAACGAACTTGACTCTCAGTGTCTTCCTCCAAATGAGTGTGTGTGTGTTTTTATGCTGTCTGTGTTGATTTAGAACCTGACAGGAAGTACATGCAGCAAGTTAGAGTAATTAAGGACAGAGTGGCAAATGTATTGACTGATGACAAAAGTGTGCTGGGAAGATGGAAAGAGTACTTTGAAGAGCTGGTGAATGGAAAAATGAGAGAGAGAGAGAGAGAGAGAGAGAGAGAGAGAGAGAGAGAGAGAGAGAGAGTCGAAGAGGTGATTGTTGACCAGGAAGTAGCAAGGATTAGTAAGGGTGAAGTGAGGAGGGCATTGAAGAGGATGAAGAGTAGAAAGGCAGTTGGTCTGGATGACATACCTGTGGAGGTATAGAAGTGTCTAGGAGAGGTAGCAGTAGATTTTCTGACAAGAGCATTCAACAAGGTCTCAGAGAGTGAGAGGGTGCTGGAGGAATGGAGGAGAAGTGCGCTTGTGTCCATTTTTAAGAACATGGGAGACATGCAGAATTGTGGCAACTACAGAGGGATAAAGTTGATGAGCCATAAGATGAAATTATGGGAAAGAATAGTGGAAGCTAGACTAAGGGCAGAGGTCAGCATTTGTGAACAACAGTTTGGTTTCATGCCAAGAAAGAGAACCACAGATGCAATGTTTGCTTTGAGGATGTTAATAGAGAAGTACAGAGAAGGCCAGAGGGAGATGCATTGCGCCTTTGTGGATCTGAAGAAAGCATATGACAGGGTGCCGAGAGAGGAACTGTGGTATTGCATGAGGAAGTCTGGAGTGGCAGAGAAGTATGTTCAAGTGGTGCAGGACATGTATGAGAGATGTAAGACAGTAGTGAGGTGTGCTGTCAGTGTGACAGAAGAGTTCAAGGTGGAGGTGGGACTGCATCAAGAGTCAGCTTTGAGCACCTTCTTGTTTGCTATGGTGATGGACAGGCTGACAGACGAGGTTAGACGAGAGGTGGAGGTATGCCCTGGAAAGGAGAGGAATGAAGGTTTGCCTCAGTAAGACAGAATACATTTGTGTGAACGACAAGGATCCAAAAGAAACGTTGAGGTTACAAGGAGCAGAGATAAAGAAGGTGGAGGATTTTAAGTACTTAGGCTCAACAAGCCAGAGCGATGGAGAGTGTAGAAAAGAGGTGAAGAAACATGTGCAAGCAGGTTGGAATGGTTGGAGAAAAGTGTCCAGTGTGATATGTGATAGGGAAGTATCAGCAAGAATGAAAGGAAAAGTGTACAAGACGGTGTCGAGGCCAGCAATGCTGTATGGTTTAGAAACAGTGGCACTGGGGAAAAGACAGGAGGCAGAACTGGAGGTAGCAGAGATGAAAATGTTGAGGTTCTCGTTGGGAGTAACGAGGATGGATAGAATCAGGAATGAGCACATCAGAAGGACAGCACATGTAAGACGTTTTGGAGACAAAGTCAGAGAGGCTAGATTGAGATGGTTTGGACATGTACAGAGGAGGGATAACGAATATATTGGTAGTAGGATGCTGAGGTTGGAACTACCAGGCAGAAGGCCTAGAGGAAGACCAAAGAGAAGATTCATGGATGTGGTGAAGGAGGACATGAAGGTAGTTGGAGTAAGAGTAGAAGATACAGAGGATCGGGTGAGATGGAGGCAGATGATTCGCTGTGGCGACCCCTGAAGAGAACAGCTGAAAGGAAAAGAAGAAGAATATATATATATATATATATATATATATATATATATATATATATATATATATATATATATATATATATAGCCTGGTGGTAAACGGCGCTGGATCATTGATCCTAAGGTTGGGGGTTCGAGTCCCACTCTCCACAAGGTTGTCAATGTCCCCCCAGTGCAGCTAACTGGGTTATCAAAGGCCAGCCATGTCGCTCACTGTTTATGGTGAGAAGCATGTAAAAGGACCATTGCTGACTTTCGTAGAGTGGGCTGCATAGCCATCAGCGTGTTTCTGCTCTTTGCTAAAAGGGTTGTGTCAGGAAGGACAACAGACGAAAAACCTATGCCAAATCAAACATACGATGATTCTGAAAAAGGGAAAAGCCAAAAGGAAAGGCCTGTCTGACCAACACCTGGTCCACCAAGCCCTGCCACCGAGCGTCTGGGAGACACCCAAGGTCTCACCACTGGCATCAGCTGGACTTTGTCATCACCAGGAGATCCCTGCTGAACCAAGTGCTGGCCACATCGCTGACTGTGACACCGACCATTCCCTGGTCACCACCAAGGTATGTCTCTGCCTCAGACATGTCAATTGCTCCAAGCAGAAACCCCGGCCCCACATCAACACAGCCATGATTACAGTGCCTGAACTGCGGGAACGCTATGCTGAAGCCATTAATGTAGCCCTGGCGGACTGCCCCACTCACTGTGCTACTGCAAGGTTGAGCCACATCAGGCACCTTTGGGGAAAAAAGTGGGGAAGAGTGCAGCTTGGTTTGAAGCAGGAGCCACTGAGATGGAACCTGCCATCGCCACCAAGCATGCAGCCCTAATCACTCACAAGAAGGAGAACTCTGTGCGAATGCCTGCTGCAATGCATGCTGCGCAGAATAATGCATAAAATATGCAAGGCATTATGTCAACAACTACTGGCTTAACCTCTGCCAGGACTTACAGCTTTCTGCAGATCTCAGATATGTGTGCAAAATGTATGAAGACATGAAGACAGCTTTTGGTTCCAGTGCCATCAAGACCACCCCACTCAAATCAGCTGCAGATGATGTCATCAACGATCGTGGCAAACAAATGGAGAGATGGGCTGAGCACTATCAAGAGCTCTACTTGGGAGAAACCACCGTCTCAAACACGGCCCTTGAGAACATCTCTCTACTGTCTGTTATAGATGAGCTTGATGCTCCACCCACCATCGAGGAGCTCAGCAAGGCGATAGACTCCATCTCAAGCGGCAAGGCTCCAGGCAGTGATGACATCCTGCCTGAAATTGTCAAAACCGCAAAGGAGAGCTTTCTCTTGAAACACCTCCATAAGCTCCTGCTGCAGTGCTGGGAGGAAGGAGCTGTTCCCCAAGACATGCGTGATGCCAAAATCATCACCCTCTACAAAAACAAGGGGGAGCAAAGAAACTGCAACAACTATCGTAGCATCTCACTCCTAAGCATAGTTGGCAAAGCCTTTGCCCGTGTTGTCCTCAACCGGCTACAACTACTTGCTGAAAGCGTGTATCCAGAGGTACACTGTAGATTCAGAGCAGCCAGGTCAACCATAGATATGGTCTTCTCTGTGAGGCAGCTGCAAGAGAAGTGCCAGGAGCAGAGACAACCCCTCTATTTGGACTTCATCAACATGACCAAGGCTTTTGACTTGGTCAGCAGGGATGGACTGTTTGCCCTCCTCCAGTGAATTGGATATCCCCAAGCAAGCTTTTGAGCATGATCAAGTCGTTCCACCAGTACATGAACGGCATCGTCCAGTTTGATGGATCATCCTCACACCCTTTCCCAATCAAGAACGGTGTGAAGAAGGGTTATGTCCTTGCTCCAACCCTTTTTGGTATCTTTTTCTCCCTGCTACTGTGCTGTGCTTTATGGGACTCAGAAGATGGCATCTTCCTCCATGCCAGAAACAACGGAGGCCTCTTTAACCTGGCATGCCCCAGAGCAAAGACCAAGATGCGAAGCATTCTCTTCAGGGAGCTGTTCTTTGCTGATGATGCTGGTCTTGTTGCTCACACTGAGAAAGTACTCCAGCATCTCATCAACTGCTTTGCTGGTGCCTGCTCTGAGTTTGGCTTCACCATCAGCCTTCATAAGACCGAGGTCATCGGCCAGGATGTCAGCAGTGCTCCCAGTATCAACAACGGTGACCTTGAGCTGGTGGAAAACGTCACCTTCCTCGGATCAATTATCTCCAGCAACCTCTCTTTAAACGCCGAACTGAACGCCCATGTCGGCAAGGCATTGACAGTGATGGCCCATCTGGCGAAGCGAGTCTGGGACAACTCTATGCTAACCATCAACACCAAGATAAGAGTCTACAAGGCCTGCGTACTGAGTACAGTACTCTCCTTTACGGCAGTGAACCCTCTACTCCTGCCAGGAACACCGGCTGAACGCCACCAACGGTGCCTTCACAGACTACTAGGCATCCTTTGGCAGGACTGTGTCTCCAACATCAACGTCCAAGCCAGAGCGGATGTGCCCAGTATGTTTGCCATCCTGACCCAGAGACGCTTGTGATGGCTTGGACAATTCACCCGAATGGATGATGGCAGCATCTCCAAAGACTTACTGTACGAGGAGCAGGCTACTCGAGCCGGGTCAAAGGGACGCCCAGCTCTCAGGTTCAAGGATGTCTGGAAATGTGACCTCAAGGCTGGAGGTTTTAATCCCTCCGACCTGGAGTCAGCCACCACTGACCGCTCTGACTGGTGGAACACCACCCAGGAAGTCATCAGGACAGCAGAGGAGAAAAGAGACACCCACTGGGGGAGAAGGGACTCTGCAGAGAGCGAAGACTGTCGCCAGCCCACCACACTGCAAGGACTTTATCCGCAGCAGCTGCGGCAGGATCTGCTGATGTCGTATTGGTCTCTACAGCCATGCCCGACGCTGCGGCTCCTTGACCAAAGACCCACGGCACAAAACCACCCATGACCCTTCAAGATTGACGGAGCCAACAATATGTGTGTGTGTGTGTGTGTGTGTGTGTGTGTGTGTGTGTGTGTATGTGTGTGTGTGTGTCTGTGTGTGTGTGTGTGTGTGTGTGTGTGTGTGTGTGTGTGTGTGTGATTTTTCTTAAATTTTCTTTCTTGCAACTTTATCTTTTACTTGTATGGAGCAATTGTGTGCACACAATTTCCTCCAGGATCAGTAAAGTATTCTGATTCTGATGTCAAGTTTAATAGCCACAGGTAGAAATTATTTCATGTTTCATTCAGTAAGGCATTTAGGTGATATCAGTCTCTCTCCTGTGACTGATTAGCAGGTTGTGAAATGGGTGGGAGGTATTGTTCAATATTATCTTTATTTTGGACAGCATTCACCTCTCCGACACTAACATCAAAGTCCAGTTCCATCCCCACAACGTTATCAGCCTTGAGGAATGGTTTGTTCAGTCTGTTATTGTCTGTGAGCCTCAGCCTGCTGCCCCAGCATGCAACAGCAAAGAGGGTAGCGATGGCCACAACACACTCATAGAACATCCTGAGTAATATCGACAGCCTTTAAACGACCTTAACCTCAAAAAATAGAGACGGCCCTTCTTGTAAAGTGCAACTACTGCATCTCATTTCAACTTTTGAAAAAACATGCAAAATAAATTTGTATTACATACATATTGTAATTACATACAAGATACTTGATTATGGACACAACTATTAAAACATGCAAGCTATAATCTGGTACGTGAAATGCAGCCGTGGGGGGCACAAGCCAGTGTCTCTCCCTCACGCCGGTCCCAAGCCCGGATAAATGCAGAGGGTTGCGTCAGGAAGGGCATCCGGCGTAAAACAAATGCCAAATAAACTATGCGAATCACAAGAAAGAATGACATACCGGATCGGTCGAGGCCCGGGTTAACAACGATCGCCATCAGTGCCGTCAACCAACAGGGTGCTGATGGAAATTGGACTACTGTTGGTCGAAGACGTCGAAGAAGGAGAGGTGGAGGTGAGAGGCGTGTCCATTGCCAGAGAGAGAAAAAGAAAGGCATGAGTCTAGGACTGAAAGTAGGGACTTTGAATGTTGGAACTATGGCAGGAAAAGGTAGAGAGCTGGCTGACATAATGCAAAGGAGGAAGGTGGACATACTGTGTGTTGAAATGGAGTCGGAGTCGTCTTGAAGGAGGAGTTTGTCAGGAATGTTCTAGAAGTGAAAAGAGTGTCAGAGTGATGAATCTCAAGTTAGAAATTGAAGGTGTGATGGTCAATGTTGTTAGTGCTTATGCCCCACAGACAGGATTTGAGCGTGAGTTAGATGAAGTGATGCAGAGTACCCCAAGAGGTGAAAGAGTGGTCATTGGAGCAGACTTCAATGGACATGTTGGTGCAGGAAACAGAGGGGACGAGGAAGTGATGGGTTGGTTTGGTATCCAGGACAGGAACGCAGAAGGACAAATGTTGGTAGATTTTGCAAAAAGGATGGAAATGGCTGTGGTGAATACTTTCTTCCAGAAGAGAGAGGAGCATAGGGTGACTTATAAAAGTGGAGGTAGGAGCACACAGGTAGACTACGTCTTGTGCAGGCGATGCAATTTAAAGGAAGTCAGTGACTGCAAAGTATTAGCGGGTGAGAGTGTTGCCAAACAGCATAGGATAGTGGTGTGCAGGATGATGCTGATGGTGAGGAAGGTGAAGAAGGCAAAGGCAGAGCAGAAGACAAAGTGGTGGAAGTTGAAAAAGGAAGAGTGTCGGGTTGTCTTCAAGGAGGAGTTGAAACAGGCTTTGGGTGGTCAGGAAGTGCTTCCAGATGACTGGACAATGACAGCTAATGTGATCAGGGAGACAGGTAGGAGAATACTTGGTGTGTCATCTGGAAGGAAAGTAGATAAGGAGACTTGGTGGTGGAATGAGGAAGTGCAGGAGTGTGTACAAAGGAAGAGGTTAACTAAGAAGAAGTGGGACATTGAGAAAACCGAAGAGAGTAAACAGGACTACAGGGAGACACAGCGTAAGGCAAAGGTAGCAGTGTCAAAGGCCAAACAGCACGTTCGATGACTTGTATGCTTGGTTGGAAAGTAAAGAGGGAGAAAATGATTTATACAGGTTGGCACAGCAGAGAAATAGAGATGGGAAGGACGTGCAGCAAGTTAGATTGATAAAGGACAGAGAGGGAAATGTATTGACTAATGACAGAAGTGTGCTGGGAAGATGGAAAGAGTACTTTGAAGAGCTGATGAATGAGGAAAATGAGAGTGGAAAAAAGAGTAGAAGAGGTGACTGTTGAGGACCAGGAAGTTGGAAAGATTAGTAAGGGTGAAGTGAGGAGGGCATTGAAGAGGATGAAGAATGGAAAGGCAGTTGGTCCTGATGACATACCGGTGGAGGTATGGAAGTGTCTAGGAGAGGTAGCAGTAGATTTTCTGACAAGAACATTCAACAAGGTCTTAGAGAGTGAGAGGATGCCAGAGGAATGGAGGAGAAGTGTGCTGGTGCCCATTTTTAAGAACAAGGGAGACGTGCAGAGTTGTGGCAACTACAGAGGGATAAAGTTGATGAGCCATACGATGAAGTTATGGGAAAGAATACTGGAAGCTAAACTAAGGGCAGAGGTCAGCATTTGTGAACAACAGTTTGGTTTCATGCCAAGAAAGAGCACCACAGATGCAGTGTTTGCCTTGAGGATGTTAATGGAGAAGTACAGAGAAGGTCAGAGGGCGCTGCATTGTGCCTTTGTGGATCTGGAGAAAGCATATGACCGGGTGCCGAGTATTGCATGAGGAAGTCTGGAGTGGCAGAGAAGTATGTTAGAGTGGTGCAGGACATGTATGAGAGATGTAAGACAGTGGTGCGGTGTGCTGTCGGTGTGACAGAAGAGTTCAAGGTGGAGGTAGGACTGCATCAAGGGTCAGCTCTCAGCCCCTTCTTGTTTGCTATGGTGATGGACAGGCTGACAGACGAGGTTAGACAAGAATCTCCATGGACTATGATGTTCGCAGATGACATCGTGATCTGTAGTGAGAGCAGAGAACAAGTGGAGGAAAATCTAGAGAGGTGGAGGTATGCCCTGGAAAGGAGGGGAATGAAGGTTAGGCTCAGTAAGACAGAATACATGTGTGTGTGAACGACAAGGACCCAAGAGGAACGGTGAGGTTACAGGGGGCAGAGATAAAGAAGGTGGAGGATTTTAAGTACTCAGGCTCAACAATCCAGAGCAATGGAGAGTGTGGAAAAGAGGTGAAGAAGTGCGTGCAGGCAGGCTGGAATGGTTGGAGAAAAGTGTCATAGGAGGGTATCGGCAAGAATGAAAGGAAAAGTGTACAAGACGGTGTTGAGGCCAACGATGTTGTATGGTTTAGAAACAGTGGCCATGGGGAAAAGACAGGAGGCAGAGCTGGAGGTAGCAGAGATGAAAATGTTGAGGTTCTCTTTGGGAGTCACGATGATGGATAGGATTAGGAATGAGCACATCAGAGGGACAGCACATGTAAGACGTTTTGGAGACAAAGTCAGAGAGGCTAGATTGAGATGGTTTGGACATGTACAGAGGAGGGATAGTGAGTATATTGGTAATAGGATGCTGAGGCTGGAACTACCAGGCAGAAGGCCTAGAGGAAGACCAAAGAGACGATTCATGGATGTGGTGAAGGAGAACATGAAGGTCGTTGGTGTAAGAGAAGAAGATGCAAAGGATAGGGTGAGATGGAGGCAGATGATTTGCTGTGGCGACCCCTGAAGGGAAAAGCCGAAAGGAAAAGAAGAAGAAGAATCTGGTAAGTGAAATACTTATCTATATGTGATAAGCTAATGGTAATCAGAAAGGTAAAACATTGTTCAGAAATGTTTCATATCAAAACTCCATTTCCTGTGATGCATATTAAAAATCATTTTTAGGTCAGCAATGTGGATTTCTTGCAATCAGGAAATTGTTGATGTTCACTGATAACTTGCACAAAAAACTGAAGCTGTATCTATTGACCAGCATCTTGGTCTGGATTAAAGCAACTTACTGTTTTCCCCTACTACAAACTGGATTCCAAAAAAGTTGTGACACTATAAAAATTGTGAATAAAAACTGGGTGCAATGATGTGAAAGTGCCAAATTTCAATATTTTATTCTGAATAGAACAGATGACAGGTCAAAAGTTTAAACAGAAAATGTATCACTTTAAGGGAAAAATATGTTGATTTTAAATTTCACGGTGTCAACAAATCTCAAAAAAGTTGGGACAAGGCCATTTTCACCACTGTGAGGCATCCCCTCTTCTTACAACAGTCTGCAAACCTGTGGGGACAGAGGAGACAAGTTTCTCAAGTTTAAAAATAGGAATGCTGTCCCATTCTTGTCTAATACAGGCCTTGAACTGTTCAACTGTCTTGGACCTTCTTTGCTGCACCTTCCTCTTTATGATGCGCCAAAGTTCTCTATTTGTGAAAGATCTGGACTGCAGGCTGGCCATTTCAATACCCGGATCCTTTTCCTACACAGCCATGATGTTGTAATTAATGCTACATGTGGTCTGGCATTATTATTTTGAAAAATGCAGATCTTTTCTGAAAGAGACATATGGATGGGAACATGTTTTTCTAGTGAGTTCATGCATTGTATTGGTTTTGTTCTTTAAACACAGTGATGTTAATGCACAGTTCATCTTGGTGTCCCAGTAAAAACATACTGTAGACCTATGTCTTGAATTTGAAAAAAAAAATTAAAAATCATATTCTATTTTTCAATAAAGAAGGGTTCGGTGAATAAGCATATGAAACTAGAGGGATTTAATATCTCCAACAAGGTTAAGAACCACTGCCCTAGGGTTCGATCGAACCCAGGTTAAGAACCGCTGAGATATATATATATATATATATATATATATATATATATATATATATGGCTCTACCAAAAAGTATTGAGCACTCTCCTACAGAAGGATCTACTCAGAAAATCCTCTATATATATATATATATATATATATATATATATATATATATATATATATATATATATATATATATATATATATGTATGTATAAAATATAAATAATGCAAATTGTTTTATTCATTTTTGTTTTGTAGGTTAAAGTGTTTTATATATTTTTCTCCTGAGTTAATATTGCTGATCAATTTGAATTTATTATTATTTATTGATTTTATTACATTTTATTTATCAGTATTAAATGGTTCAAATTGTTGGTCAAAAAATGTTTACAGTTTAAATAAAGACATTTTTTTAATTTCAGGCAAATTGATGCACTTAAAATCTTCATTAACAATTTTTAGTCTTTAAACAAAAAGTTATTCTTTGTTGGAAGTTGATCTATATTTCTTCCTTTTTTGTATTCCATGATGATAATAAGGATTTATTATGTTAATAAGGATTTATTATGTTAATAAGGATACAGTGTTATACAGACGATTACTTATAACAATTTTTTTAGACAAATAACACTATTTATATGGGGGCCGCGAAATATTTTCCTCTTCCTCGGGGGGTATGGGGGAAGAAAATAATTGAAAAGCACTGCTCTAACCACAAACAGCCTGAGACATGGTCAGCCTTTGATAAGCCAGTTAGCTGCACTGGAGGGACAGCAGTGACAAACTAAACCCTGATCTTCAGATCAGTAATCCCACATCCTACCACCAGGTCCACCACTGCTCCTTATTTCAAAATACTATATGTAGTAATTAAATGACTAATTAAAAGAGATTTTCACTTTATAGAAACAACCATTTTAAAAAGGAAAAGATCGGAAAGGAAAAAAATGGAAAAAAGGGAAATAATGTATAGCTAAAAAAATTATACAAGTTGATTTACTATTTTAAATAATATACCAAATGTTATACTACTGTACTACTATATTACTACACTATAATCAATACTCCATTTTGCTACTCTTGAAATTCAAACCACGATCCAACATCCAACAAAGCACCCCACTGTTTCGTACACTTTTCTC
Organism: Plotosus lineatus; assembly: GCA_024760905.1. Classification (NCBI taxonomy): domain Eukaryota; kingdom Metazoa; phylum Chordata; class Actinopteri; order Siluriformes; family Plotosidae; genus Plotosus; species Plotosus lineatus. The sequence continues at coordinate 39,454,285 of CM045728.1, forward strand.
CTTGAAGTGACTCTCAAAGCAAAACACACAAACTGAGATCTCTTTGTCATCAGTCACATGGTTTTCTGCAAATCATGTCCCATCACTACTTGTGTTATCTTGCCTTACTGTTTGGTTCCTTACAACTGGTGGCAGTGGTTGGATCTTCAGTGTAGAACACAAAATAATAATTCTGATTTCCCTTAAATGGAGGAATCCTGTCAGACCTAGCAGTCATTCTTTCTTACAGGACAGCACACAGCCGAAGCAGCAGAATCAGAGGGTGATGGCTATAGCAATTTAAAGCACTTTAACCCGCTGTTACAAATGGAAGTACAGGCTTAAACATCTCCTTTACCAGATCCTCCACCTGTGGCTTAAGATCCATTAGGTGTTCCCAAAGAGGAATCAAATGCCTGATCTCAGACCCAGGATGAGTTAACCACTGCATGATCTAACCATAAGCTGTGCAGTTTATGTTCATTCACACCATGTGAATCGATTGGCTCCTTTGGTATCGGAAGTGGTCCCAGTCAACGAGCGTATTATGCGACTGAGGGTGACTCACACAGTGGGGACGCTCTCTATCGTCGCAGTGTACGCTCCGACCGGGGTAAGTGATCGATCTATGAAGGAAACTTTCTACGACCAACTCAACTCGGTGGTGTTGGGGGTTCCGGGAAAGGACACCCTGATCGTACTGGGGGACTTCAATGCGACCACTGACACTAACCAGGATGGCTACGAAGCATGTGTCGGTCCCCACGGCTCTGGACGCGGCGATGAAAGCACCTTAATGCTTCTTGACTTCGCAAAAATTTTGGCTTAAGGATTGCTGGCTCGAGGTTCCAGGGATCGGATCCACGACGCTGGACTTGGTACTCCAACGACGGTGTCACTAGGAAGGAGATCGACCATGTTCTCGTAGGTAGTCGCTGGCGGCTGGTCCAGAACTGCCGTGTCTTCAGAAATGCCCAGCTATTCTCGGGAGATCACGGGCTTCTGGTGGCAACTCTGAAGATCCGCTTCAAGCGCCCTGAGAAAGCCCTGGCTCGTCAAATGCGATTTGACGTAAGCCGACTCAGGGACCCTGATGTGGCTTCGGAGTTCGCCAGTAGGCTTGGGGAATCCCTGGAGGATCTGGACGCGGGTGCAGGCACGGAGGTTCTCTGGACTGGTTTCAGAGACTGCATCCTGGAGGTGTCCCGTGGCTGCATATCAGGGTCGCCCAGACGACCGGGAATAGCCATCTCCTCTGAGACCATCGACGTCATCGAGAGAGCGAGACAGGCTCGACTCGACGGCAGAGTTGGTCTGGCCAGGGACCTGAAGCGTGAAGCCGTCAAGGCGGTGCGAAGAGATCGGGAGGCTGTGGTCCACGATCTCTGTGAGACGATCGAGGGCCACTTGAATTCGAGTGACTCACCCGGCTTACAGGGCGTTGCGGAGCCTCCGTTCCTCTCAGTCCACATCGCGATGGCAGACGGTGAAAGCTGCAGACGGTAGTGTCCTTACTGAAGAATCGGAAGTGAGGACTCGTTGGGCTGAGTACTTTGAGGAGTTGTATCGTGCTGACCCTCCCGCCCGGAGCCTGGCCGTTGGGGATGCTGAAACTCTTGTTGCCGACCCTCCCCCAGGCTGCGACCCGCCAACTCTTGAGGAAACTCGGGAGGGCGGTGTGGCGCTTGGTGGATGGCAAATCTGCGGGAGTTTGTCGTATCCACGTGGAAATGCTTAAGGCAGGAGGTGAGGCCATCCTCAGGTGGCTGTTCGTTCTTGTGTGCTCTGTGTGGAGCACTGGTGTCATCCCAACTGACTGGAAATGGGACATCGTTGTCCCGATCTGGAAGGGGAAGGGTGATACCCGAGAATGCAACAGTTACCGGGGGGTTACTCTCCTCTCAGTTCCGGACAAGGTCTTTGCACAGATTCTACTGGACAGGATCCGACAGCAGCTTCTAGTGCACCAGCGCCCTGAACAGTCCGGTTTTACACCGAAGAGGTCTACCGTTGACCGCATCCTGGCGCTCCGCGTCCTATCTGAGCACTTGCAGGAGTTTGATAGGGGGTTCCTTGCCGCCTATATAGATTTTTGCAAGGCGTTCGACTCAGTGGATAGGGAGGCCCTCTGGGGCATACTTCGTATGGGGGATCCCGTCGGCTCTGGTCCGGCTGATATCGTCGCTGTATTCTGGGACAGAGAGTGCTATGAGGTGTGGGGGCTCCACCTCTGACTTCTTTTCGGTCGAGACCGGAGTGCGGCAGGGGTGTGTTCTGGCCCTCACTCTCTTCAGTACGGCAATGGACTGGATCATGGCAGCGGTATCAGGTGGATCAGCCTGTGGTGTGTCGTTCGGTGAGGTTCGGATTACTGATCTGGACTTTGCCGATGACGCAGAGATCTTCGCGGAAACAGTGGATGTCCTGACAGAGACTCTCTGTTCGTTGGGTGAGGAGCGGAACCGCTTGGTTTGCGAGTCTCCTGGATCAAAACCAAGATCCAGGCTTTTGGCGACCTCTTGGATGCTGCTGTTGACTCGATCACTGTGGGTCATGAAAGAGTAGAGATTGTGGAGTCTTTAACTTACCTTGGCAGCATGGTCCATCATTCCACTGATTGCAGGGTCGAGATCAATCGTCGACTTGATCTAGCCTATGGGGCGATGAACTCGCTGGACAGGACTGTGTGGCAGTCGAGGTATCTGAGCAGGCGGACGAAAGCCCGAGTCTTTCGCTCCCTTGTGCTCCCTGTCTTGCTCTACTCAAGCCAGACATGGACGCTCACGGTTGAGCTTGGACGACGACTGGACTCCTTTGTTACGACTTCCCTTCGCCGCATCTTCGGATACCGCTGGTGGGACTTTGTTACCAACCAGAAGGTGCCAGGGGATGCGGGGATGGTAAGAGTAACCTGCTTGATCCGCGACCGTCAGCTGCGCTACTATGGGCACTTGGCGCGTTTCCCGCCTTCGGACCCAGCACACCACATCCTGTCCGTTCGGGATCCTAGGGGCTGGAGCCGATCACGGAGACAACCACGTGCGACGTGGTTGTCGCAGCTGAGGGCTGCCCTGCCGAGGGGTATGGGCAGGCCTGGTCGATCGCCAGGAGACGGTTGGATGAATGGAGGCGGCTGGTGGACGCAGCGAAGTGCCGTCCCGGCGCATGCCCTCATACCTGACCTGACACCATATGATATCACTGGGCTTTTTTTTTTGCCTTTGAACACATTGCTGTAGCATACGTTTGGCAGAAATCAGACTGGGTTTTTCATTTATTCCCTTTGCTGACTGTCAAAACCAGAAGTGCATATGGACATTAATCACTTCCGATTATGTTAAAGAAATATCTGCTACTATCTCTAATATTAATCCTGAGTCCTACAGGAGAACGTTCACTCCCTAGAGGTAAATATCAATGAGATCCCAAAGGAGCTGTATGCAAGCTTCAAAGAGCTCTATGGAAGTTGGTAAGTTCATTATTTTACAACAATGTTCCCTTTCTTTTAGGAGCATGACCTAGGTTTAGTAATGAAGGCTACAAAGCTGGCAGATGTTTTTGTAGCTGCCTGGAACTCATGGGAAACCAGAGACCACCAGAAACACATCCAGCAATAGCCTCAGAGATCAGCATCTGGTATGGGTAAGCCTTCTGGCTATGTGAGCCAGTCAGGTGGCCAGTAAAGCGTCCTGGTAGAATCTGGTAGAGCCAGGAAGCCAGTAATGCCTCCTGTTACCTCTGTAGAGTAGCAGGCCAATCAAAGACAATGAACCCTAAATATGCAGCCAAATTGATACCAGTGTGTGTGCTTTGCCCTCCTATGAAACCAGAGCCTAGGCATGATCAACCCGTTAAAACAATAAATACAGTATTAAGGTAAATGGATCATATCTCAAAGCCTTAGTTGATACAAGGAGATCAGATGCTAGTTCACAGGAAGTTTGTATCATCAAATATTATTGGTTGTAACGGCACCGTTCCTATTGTGTTACATGCATGTTGTTGAGATGACTTATGCAGCAGCTGGCATGTACATGGCAGTACAGGGTCACATTTATCTTCTGAACACTGCAGAAGTGCCTTATTTTGATATGCTTGGATAAGACTCTGATCTGCTAGAGCCATACAGGACTTTAAAATGTAATGCTGCCATAATCAGTGTGCTTGCTAAAATAACTAATGAGTCCCTGAAAGTGTTCAGTACCCTGCCTTTTACAGGGAGGAGTTGGAGGCTACACCTGGGAAGACTAGGAAGACCCATGGGCAGAGACCAGCTCTCCCTAAGCCAGAGATCCCTCTAGGATTTCAGATAGCAGTCAATATTGGTGAAATGGGAAAAAAAGATCCACCTTTGCAGTCTTTTTCGGATATCCAAGGAGAGCGAACCAGAAGATGGACCAGACTTCAAGAGAGGATAAAATGGCATCATCAATAGGAGCCAGTATTACAGCTGTTGGATTCCGAGGTAGCAGAAGACACCGCTTGCTTTGGGGCTCTGTTCCCAAGGCTGACCACGTAGGAAAGCATAAAACTCACCAAAATATCTTGTTTAAAAGCACCTTGGTTTATTCAAAGTTTCCATTTGTGACACACTGATGAAGAAAACGTTTGAAATGGGTTTCAGATGTTCCAAGGTACACTTCTGACACCCAGTGGGCATTTGTTGTCATGCAAGTTTGATCGACACTCATGGTGTTCGACTAGTCAAACCTTAATCCATGACGTTTTCCCTTTTGGAAAAAAAAAAAAAAAACACTTGAAGCGCGAGAATACCCGTCTGAACAAATCGATCCAGCGCTCAAAGTGAAAGTGAGAGCGAGCTGAGACCTCAAGGTTTTTTCCCCCGCCAAAGAATTATTCTTCACCGCTCACCTTTTGTTTTTATGATAATTTCTAATTATTGAACTCAAGCGAAGCAAACACACACATGAAACCCCCCCACACAAACTTCGATATGAATATACAGGGGGTGGACAAAATAATGGAAACACCTAACATTTGGCATCATAATCTTTGAACATAATTTAAACAATCAAAGCTTGGCATATGTTATTATTTTTTGTATAATAATTTTGTTATTTGATCTTCACTTCACTTATCCCTTAACATCCGAGGATGTTGTTGGGGCGCCTTCATGGCGAGACCCGTCAGCAATGGTTCTTTTACACGAACCTCTCACTATAGACAGTGAGAGACATGGCCCGCCTTTGATAACCCACTTAGCTGCATGGGGGGGACAGTGACAACCTTGTGGGGACTCGAACCCACAACCTTAGGATCAGCAATCCTGCGCCCTAACCACTAGACCACCACTGCCTGTTATTTGATATGTTGATGTAAAATAAATGTTTTTTTTCCTTTTTCAGATATTGAAAACATTAATCATACCCCATAATGGCAGACCTCTCAGATTTTAAAAGAGGCCAAATTGTTGGTGCTCCTATGGTCAGCGCTAGTGTAACAAAAACTGCCCAAATGTTCGGTGTTTCAAGAGGTACCATCTCAAAAGTAATGACTGCCTTTGAAAGAGAGGGAAAAACGTCCTCAGCAAAGCACAAGTCCGCCATCGTCTCTAAAAGAGTTGGAGGGTATTCTAACTGAAGAATGGCTTAAAATTCCTTTGGAAACAATTCACAAGTTGTATGAATCAATACATATGTCAAGTTTTGATTGTTTAAATTATGTACAAAGATTATGATGTCAAAATGTTAGGTGTTTCCATTATTTTGTCCACCCCCTGTAAGAGCCACAGGAAACTCGGCAAAGAGCCACATGCGGCTTGGAAGCCACAGGTTGGCCACACCTGGTCTTCTTTTTCTTGTCTTCTTGTCCTTTCGGCTTTTCCCTTCAGGGGTCGCCACAGCGAATCATCTGCTTCCATCTCACCCTATCCTCTGCATCTTTTTCTCTTACACCAACTGCCTTCATGTCCTCCTTCACCACATCCATGAATCGTCTCTTTGGTCTTCCTCTAGGCCTTCTGCCTGGTAGTTCCAACCTCAACATCCTACTACCAATATACTCACTATCCCTCCTCTGTACATGTCCAAACCATCTCAATCTAGCCTCTCTGACTTTGTCTCCAAAACGTCTCACATGTGCTGTCCCTCTGATGTGCTCATTCCTGATCCTATCCATCCTCATTACTCCTAAAGAGAACCTCAACATTTTCATCTCTGCTACCTCCAGCTCTGCCTCCTGTCTTTTCCCCAGGGCCACTGTTTCTAAACCATACAACATCGCTGGCCTCAACACCGTCTTGTACACTTTTCCTTTCATTTTTGCAGATACCTTCCTATCACACATCACACCAGACACTTTTCTCCAACCATTCCAACCAGCCTGCACACGCTTCTTCACCTCTTTTCCACACTCTCCATTGCTCTGGATTGTTGAGCCCAAGTACTTAAAATCCTCCACCTTCCTTATCTCTGCTCCTTGTAACCTCACCGTTCCTGTTGGATCCTTGGCATTCATACACATGTATTCTGTCTTACTGAGGCTAACCTTCATTCCTCTCCTTTCCAAGGCATACCTTCACCTCTCTAGGTTTTCCTGCACTTGTTCTCTGCTCTCAGTGCAGATCACAATGTCATCTGCAAACATCATAGTCCATGGAGATTCTTGCCTAACTTCGTCTGTCAGCCTGTCCATCACCATAGCAAACAAGAAGGGGCTCAGAGCTGACCCTTGATGCAGTCCCACCTCCACGTTGAACTCTTCTGTCACACCAACAGCACACCTCACCACTGTCTTACATCTTTCATACATGTTGGCCACACCTGGTCTATAGTATTAAAATATGTAGCGCAATGAGAGTTAAATATTTCACTAATGCAGGGTTAACGGTCAGTAACCTTATTGAAATATCCGAGTCTGGTCAAAATATGTTGCAGTGCTCTGGATTCACATGATGCCCCAACTTCTATATGTAATAATAATAATAATAATAATAAAAAACCAGTTGGTACATTTATGGTAATTACAATAACAACAACAACAATAATAATAACAACATTAATAATAATAATAATAATAATAATAATAATAATAATAATAATAATAATAAAATAGGTGTGGGGGAAGTGAACATCTCAGTTGACTCTGCACAAGGGCAGGGTACACCCTGGACAGTGTGCCAGGACATCACAGGGTTGATCGATTTATAGAAAAGATAAATAATTTACAGAGTAAATATGATGGAAAACAGCATAGCACTGGCAAAAACTGAGCAGTTCTTCATAGTTGGTTAGGAAAAGCTGGATATTTAAACCAGAAAAGCCTCATCAATTCACCTCAGTTGTAAGTCACTTTGTTTTTAAATGTTGTTGTTGTTGTTAATTATGATGATGATGATGACGACACTCCTACTGGAATGTACATAAGCAACATCTTCTATTGATATCTTAATGCTGCAAATTAATGAAGAATGTTGAGTCCACAAACACTTAACTTTGGTTGTTCCTGCTTTTAAATTTAACACACACACACACACACACACACACACACACACACACACACACACACACACACACACACACACACACACACACACACACATTGTTTCCATAACTTCAGAGGGTGATATATAAACTTAATTTTCTAGGGCATTACTTAAACTCTACCCATAACCACTACCTGTCTCACCTTAATCCGTAAGATAATAAACCCTAATTAACCCTAATCCTTACCCTAAACCTAACCCTTACCCTAATCCTCATTTTTACATCAACTAACCCGAATCTTTACCCTAACTAATCATAATCCATACACTAACCCTGGTCCTTATCCTAAACCTAACCTTACCCTAAGTGTCCTTCATCCTCACCTTAATCCTGATTCCTTCTTTCCATAATTCTAACTCTTACCAAAATCTAATTTTAATCCTTGCCTTAATTCTAACCCTTACTCCGACTAACCCTGATCCTCACCCTATCCTCTATCCTAACTAACCACAATCCTTACCCCCCAAAAATCGTATTAATTTAATATAATATATATACTGTACTTTACATTTGGGGATGTGTGTTTTTCCCAATTAGGAGGACAAATCCTCATAATGTCTTGTCTTCCTTTCGGCTTTTCCCCTTTTACTCAGGAGTCGCCATAGCGAATCATCTGATTCGCACGTTTGATTTGGCAGAGGTTTTTACGTCGGATGCCCTTCCTGTCACAACCCTTTTTATCAAGGGACAGAAACACACTGACGACTTTGCAGCTACTCTTTACAAAAGTCAGCAATGGTTCTTTTACATGCCTCTCACCATAGACAGTGAGAGACATGGCCCACCTTTGATAACCCAGTTAGCTGCACTGGGGAGGACAGTGACAACCTTGTGGAGAGTGGGACTCGAACCCCCAACCTTTGGATCAGCAATCCAGCGCCCTATACCACTAGACCACCACTGCCCCAGACAAATCCTCATAATATGAGTGTAAAAGAAATTTATGGGCTCACATCCTGGTGAATCCCAAGACCACACACACACCCACTCTATCACCCACTCTCTCTCTCTCTCTCTCTCTCTCTCTCTCTCTCACACACACACACACACACACACACACACACACACACTCTCTCTCTCTCTCTCTCTCTCTCTCTCACACACACTCACTCTCTCACTCTCTCTCTCTCACACACACACACACATACACTCTCTCACTCTCTCTCTCTCTCTCTCTCTCTCACACACACACACACACTCTCTCTCTCACGCACACACACACACACACACACACACACTCTCTCTCTCTCTCTCTCTCTCACGCACACACACACACACACACACACACACTCTCTCTCTCTCTCTCTCTCTCTCTCTCACACACACACACTCTCTCTCTCTCTCTCTCACACACACTCACACACACACCACACCCCCCACACACACACTCTCTCTCTCTCTCTCTCTCTCTCTCTCTCTCACACACACACACACACACACACACACACACACACACACACACACTCTCTCTCTCTCTCTCTCTTTCTCACACACACACTCTCTCACTCTCACACACACACACTCTCACTCTCTCTCTCTCTCTCTCTCTCTCACACACACACACACACACACACACACACACACTCTCTCTCTCTCTCTCTCTCTCTCTCACACACACACACACACACACACACACACACACACACTCTCTCTCTCTCTTTCTCTCTCTTTCTCACACACACACTCTCTCTCTCTCTCTTTCTCTCACACACACACACACTCTCTCTCTCTCTCTCACACACACACACACACTCTCTCTCTCTTTCTCACACACACACTCTCTCACTCTCACACGCACACACACACTCTCACTCTCTCTCTCTCTCACACACACACACACACACACACACACACACTCTCTCTCTCTCTCTCTCTCTCTCTCTCTCTCACACACACACACACACACACACACACACACAGTGTTGAGGTATGAATCGAAGTGTATGAGTGTCCTGTATGTCTTTAAGAATGAGAGTGAAACCTGATGCCCACGGCAGGGAGCGCTTTGCCCCACAGTAACCTCCTCCATCGTACGCATCAGGTTTACTGCATCCTGCTTTCAGATGTCTAGTTTCTGCTGTGCTCATCGAAATCACTTTTCCTTTCACCACACATGGCATTAAAATGCGGAAACCGAGCAGAGCCGAGCCGCTGCGTTGTACCGAGGACACAGCCATGTTCGGCGGTGTTGTGGAAGAGCGACGGTGCTGCTGAGTGAACACAGCACTGCTGCTACTGCACACGTTCGATCAGCCCATGGTGCGTTCAACCGCCGAGCACAACTCACTGACAATTACAGCAGTAACGGAACAACTACACCAACCAAGCTAACATGGTTGATGTTTGACAAGAGGTAAGCATGGCCTTAATTACACAGCCTGTGGTGAGTATATTGTGATTCTAGTTTTTTGGATTTTGTTTTGGATATTATATCGAGAGACCTTCGCCTAAAGATAGAAAACATCTCAGTGCAACAACGAGCATGTTTTACTGAATCTCGTGGATTAAAAAAAGGCATATATATATATATATATATATATATATATATATATATATATATATATATATATATATATATATATAATACGGTATAAGTAAGTAAAGATGACGCTGGTGTAGATGTGTGGCACACTATTTAGCACAATTAGCATGTTTTCGCCGTCATATTTATTTTTTCACTTAAGTAACATAAAAATAGCACAATATAGCCGGGCTCTGAAGTAACTTCCACATTGAAACACACTTAAAACCAGAAGCTGGGATTTATTTGAAGCTCATTAAAGCACTGGGTGTGATACTTTGCATGGAAGGTTGAGGAGTTTTTACATGCTAGTTCTGTGGGCAGAAATTGGCTTGAAATTATAGTAGTTTTAACCGAAGATAAAAATGTCATTCGTGGGCGATGCAGCGTTCACAAGTACTGTTATTGAATGTTTTCGCGTCTCAACAGTAGTGCTTTGGGTCAATTTTCATCTTACAATTTTTCACCTTTTATGTTTCATATTTCTGTGAAGTCGTGTGCAATAAGTGACTGAATAATCTGTAAAAGAAAAAAAATACTTTTCTCAACACAGACATGCAGGACATTTGTGCTCCTGTTGGTTTCTGTTCTGTTTTCCACGTTGTCCCTACCACACTGTTTTACTGAAGCAGGTTGATTTTTGATGTTTTATACATTAACACACTCATCTGATCTTAGCTGTGTGTGAGCTGAATCTGAGAATGGTAATCATTGAACTGACTCAAGGCCTTGAGGTAAAACAGACATGGCAGCAGTGATATCTAAAACAAACTGTCTGGCTGTGTTTGTAGTCTTAATATGGAAACATTGCATAATACTATTCAGTCTATACACATTATTTCAAATGTTCATTCATTGTTCATTTTCGGTAACCACTTAATCCTAATTAGGGTCCCAGGCTGGCACCCATCCCAGCCGACTCTGGGCGAGGGCAGAGTACACCCTGGACAGCTCGCCAGGCCATCACAGAGCAGAAACATGCTGATGGCTATGCCGCTAGTCAGCAATGGTTCTTTTACATGCTTCACACCATAGCCAGTGAGAGACGTGGCCAGCCTTTGATAACCCAGTTAGCTGGAGACAGTAACAACCTGCTGAGAATGGGACTTGAACCCCCAACTTTAGGATTACCTTATATACCTTAAGGATAGGTTCCTAAGGTTATGTCAAATGTTTGAAACCATATTGCATGACCAGGTTTCAGTAAGATTTGTTTTCTAACAGGGTTGCTGTTGTGCTTTTCATATGCTGCTTTGTGACCTGTATAGGCATTTGTCCTGGACAACTGGTACTTGTGTCACTATATGAGGAAACACTTTAAATAGGTTTCCATAGCAATGATGTATAAACGTAAGGCCACTATACTTTATCATATTAGAGATTTTTTTTTGTATGTAAGTGTCTTGTTCAAGTGTGGGGGAAAAAGTTTTAAGGCTTCATACTTTATTTGCAACTCCAGCTCTTATGTCTTGAGAGTATTTTGACCCAGAGTGTAGACACTGAACAAGCCATACTATAGAGAATGTTGGACACTATGTGTTTAAGGTGCTGTCACAAGCAGCACATAGGCATATAGACTAGTTGACTACGTGTTTAAATTGATAGAGGAAGCATGCAATAAGGCTGGTTAGGCCCAGAGGAGGACAGTGACTGTCTCTAAATGGCCTAGTGTGGCATGTCCTGATTGCGTACAGTGCAGAGCTGGCACGCACTGTGTTTATCTGCCTGGTAAAGACTCAGCATGCCTTCTTTGTACATTTTTGATTTGAATCTCCTTTGCCTTGCAATAACACAGTTATGTAATTTATTTTTTATTTTTTCCCCATCTTATTTACACTCTCACTCATCATTCAGTTATTTGCTGAGTCGATAATCCTAAATAAACTTACAGGCAGACTGGTGCCCATTGCAGCCGGCAGGTTACACCCCAATCAGCTATCCAAACAATCGCAGGGCAACACACACAAAGCCCTTCACACTCACACCAAGATTAAATCTAGAACAGCCACTTAGACTAATGTGCATGGCTTATGAATGTGGAAGAACACAGGAGTACCCAGAGAAACAGAAGACCCAGAGAACATGCAAAGTCTACACAGAAACATCCAAGCCCAGAACTTGACTCCAGGACCTTCTTGCTGTGATGCTTCCAGGCTAACCACTATGTCGCTGTGTTGGGATTATTAATCACTATTGTGTTAATTTTTTTTACACTATAACTGTTAGGGGCCTTTGTGATGCACAGTGGCTGTACACTGTAACTGAGGCCGTTGTAAGGTGGCTGAGAGTTAAGCCACATGTTGAGAAGCAGGTAAACTGTAACCAGCTAATACAGATGCTCCCCGACTTACATTTTTAATCGGTTCAGGACGGCCGAACGTAAGTTGAAAGTGAACGTAAGTTGTTACAGTGACGTATAACGTGTGACGTATAATCATACTGTACTATACATCCATAAATACCATTATAGTATCTTATAAAACACCCCTAAATCAATTATTATAAACATAACATTGTAAAATACAGTAAAACCTCCGCTGACGAACGCTTAAGCTCACGAACTTTTCGCCTCAAGAACATTAAATTTGCGAGCATATAGTCTCTGCTGACGAACTAGTTTTCGGCGGACGAACCAAACTACGCGGTCGAACAGCGCCACGGTGGCGGGCACGAGAAGCTGACGCACACTCACGGCGTCCCAGTTCGTCACCCCCTTTCTTTGAGTGCGGACGTGGTTTGTGTTTGATAGACATTTTGGACCATATTGAGTGTACTTTTGCTATTATGGGACCGAAAAAGACCCCACCACAGGCGGAGATCATTGAAAAACACAAACGAGGTGTGCGTTTGTGTGACTTAGCGTCCCAGTACCAGTACGCTAAGTCTACCATTGCTCCCATCCTTAAGAACAAGGAAGCTATTAAGGGTGCGTGTGTGGCTAAGGGTGTTTCCAAACAGTAGGCGTTTCCAAACACTCCTTCCAAACAGTAAGTCCCTCCCTCCCTCCTCCTCCCACTCCATTCCATCAAGCCATCAACTACCATCACAAAGGTAAATAAAACGACTTTATTATACAGTACAGTTTATTTCTTTAATTACAATACAATAGCACATTTATTATACATAAAATAAGGTATATTTTTGTGTAGTTTTAAGGCTTATTTAGTAGAAAATTATGTTTTATGGGTACCTGGGAACGGATTATTCTCATTTTAATGGTTTCTTATGGGAAATAAATGTTTGGAAGACGAACTTTTCGCCTTACACACACTTTCTGGGAACCAATTATGTTCGTGAGCTGAGGTATCACTGTACTTGCAAAAGTAGTGTACTTGCTGTGGGTTCTTCCGGTCTTTGAAGTGCACAAGGGTGCCATTGAACTCGTTTCGAACACAGCCTGCACTGAATCCCAAAGCGGAGAGTTCTTTCTTTTGTGTTCGTAAGTAAGGAAACTTTATTCAAGAGATGCATACAAAGAACAAGTACAAATCCTAATGAATATTAATATAAAAATAAGTATACACTCTTAGGATTCTGCTAAAAGATAATAAATATAAAGATTGTGCCGATCTGAGCAGATAGTTCATTCATCTCTGTGTATGAGACTTGCACCCATGCTAGTAGGCTTACACTTCTGACCAACCATTTTTGCTTAGGGTTACAAAAGTCCGCAAAACAGTGTAAACACAGAGATGACGTCTTATCACAAGGGTAACACTATATAACTATAACTGATATATATATATATATATATATATATATATATATATATATATATATATATATATATATATATATATATATATACACACACACACACACACACACTCAGCATGACATCAGCGTACTACGTATGTACATCTAAACTCAAAATTTGACTTTTTTTTTTTTTTTTTTTTGGAAAAAACAAAACACGTAAAATCGAAAAAACATAAAACGGATGAACATAAGTCGGGGAGCGTCTGTATTTACAATTCTAGTTACCGTGATATGTCAATACGTTTTAGTGTCTAATGGATAGGGCAGGTCTGTGTAATACACACGAACTTTTTAACAGTTATAGCCTCAGGTGAAAATACTTCTAGGGTTATACATTACCTGGAAATGGTTGTGATAAACAGGTTTGGGAAAATACAATAGACAGAAATGTGTTTAAGTCCTAAAGATGAAATGGAGAAAATGCCTCCTCAAAACTTGGAGAGCTCCATTAATTAATTATGTACAGTATTAGATATAATTACAGTTTAGCCGCCCTAAAGACTCAACACAAAGCCTCAATCCAGTACTAAGGTGTTCCATACAATAATTATTTTTGTTCCTTGAGCAGATGCTGCAGTTTACAATTAAACACGACAGCATTTAGTTCAGCACCACTAATTGATTTTGCATACCTGTGGCAGGACATTTCTCTGTGTGTATCATTCTGCTTGTCTGTTCTCCACGCAGAAATCCATTTCCTAGTTGAAAATGGTTAGTGTGATAGTGTTGGCATCATCGTCAGAGCTCAAGACAAATGCTCATTCTGTACTTTTGATGACTAATACTTTCGTGTTAAAACATGAAATCTCATCAAATGTAAAGAAAGAGGAAACGGCAATTTAATTCAGCTTTAAAAGAAAACATATGGATTAGAGAACCCTGGAGAAAAGAATACTATTTTAGCTTCCCAAAGTAGAACACTGCATATTTTTCAGAATATTTTACATGCAGTTATGCCACCTAGAACATCAAAATAACCGAACTGGAACCAATTTCATGACAACAGCCATTAAGAAACCTTGTTATAACTCTAACCAATCAAAACATCAGAGGTTCTTGGTGAGATTGTTTGTTATGCTAAAGAATTAGCATAGTTAAGGTTTAAGTTTCAGTTTGACAGACTACTGCTAGACTGGGAAATGTATGTTCTGATCACAGACAAGAAAAGAAATGCGAACAGTGAAGTGTTCTAGCCTAATGGTAAAAAAAACAGCACTCCTGGAATACTGCGTGCTCAGTCAGAATTAGTAAATAATAACTAACTGTTGTATTATACAAACAGACAAGTATGTTGAGGGGCAGTGGTGGTCTAGTGGTATAGGGTGCTGGATCGCTGGTCCAAAGGTTGGGGGTTCGAGTCCCACTCTTCACAAGGTTGTCATTGTCCCCCCCAGTGGAGCTAACTGGGTTATCAAAGGCTGGCCATGTCTCTCACTGTCTATGGTGTGAGACATGTAAAAGAACCATTGCTGACTTTCTTCAGAAGAGACATCCAACATCATTACCTTTTTGTGGCACTTAGCCAGAGAAGATGCACAGCGTTTTTGAGTGGCATCATTGAGCTTAACTGGTAATTAAAACACACTAAAAAATGCACATTGACAACTTGTGCACGAATGAGAAAAAAGGGGCGTATACATCATCTCAACCAATCAGCAGGAGGGAGAACAGCCAATGGATGAATTTGAGTCACAGAACAGTTACTCGGCAATCCGCAAATATGTGGGGGCGTGAGTGCAAAACCGCAAATAGTCAAGGGCCCACTATATACAGCATACAAATAAATAATAATAATAATAATTATTATTATTATTAAATTAATCTAGAGAAAAGGTAATGGAGTCACCTTGTAATTTTGCATTTCTATAACAATAACTAGCACACATTTGACAGAGCAAATTAGCCTGCAGCTAAAAAAAAGGTGCTTTATAGCAAGCTTAGAGTTTTACAAGCTGCTGGACTTGGTTTGTTATGGCTCCAACAGGAGGGTTGTCAATAGAAACATTGGAAAGGATTGTAAATCACAGCTGTGTCTAAAACCTTGTGCAATTATAAACAAAATGGGAAGGTAGCATACAAGTAGACAAAGGAAGATATCAAATCATGAGAATACAAAACTCTAGGACCAGAAGCTTTCAAAAAATGCACAATGAAATAAATGAGCAAAAACTGGAGACAATATCTGTTTCAGAACTTTAAAGAATCAGCTGAATGTAAATGGGTTTTCCACAAAGAAAAAGCTTGAATAAGCAGTACCAAAACCTAAAAACACAAGGTTCCAGTGGGCTGAAGAGAAACAGACATTGATTGTGGATGATGATGATGATGGTGATTAGATGAAAGTGATATTCAGTCATGGGTCACACTGCATTGGCCAAGGAGATGATGTTAGAACTTTTGTCTGGTGCTGTTCTATGAAATACTGCCTGAAGAGAAACTCAGGGGAAAGCGTAATCATATCTCAATGGTCAGTCTAATTTATTTTTCTATGGTTTTCATCCCATTGATTGAAAATAGGTTTTACGATGATGAGGTCATTTTTTGAGAAAGACGTTGGATCTTGTCCGCACAGAGCAGATAATGTTAAAGATTTAGTTTGGTAAAGGCATCTCAAGTTATTTACATGAATATCAAAGACACAGTCCCACCCAGAGTGTTCATTTGAGTTCATTTGGATATATAAACACCGAAGGGTGTTAAAACAGTAGTGGTAAGGTGCTGGATTACCAATCCCAACGTTGGGGGACAACGATTCTGTCAACGATTGTCACTGCTGTCCCCCCAGTACAGTGAGTTATCAGAGGCCAGCCATGTCTCTCACTGTCTTTGGTGTGAGGCATATAAAAGAACCATTGCTGACTTTCTACAAGAGTACACTGCATAGCTCTCAGCATGTTTCTGCCCTGCGATGGAATGGTGAGCTGTCCAGGGTGTACTCTGTCGTCACCCAGAGCCTCCCTGAAACCCTAATTAAGATTAAGTGGTTCAGAAAATGAGCGAGTGAATGAATGGTGTTAAGTCAACGTTCTGGCTGTAAATTAAAAACTGTGGATTTTGTTATGCAGTCCAAATTCTAATGGTTAAAATTTAATATATATATTTTTTAATTATTTATTTATTTATTTTTCAAAAAAACCTCCAGGGTAGTGCATCAACATGGTGCGCAACTATTAATCCGGAGATTTTAAGTTCAAATCCTGGTTAATGTCACAGCCATCCGTGACCGAGAGTTCATGGGAGCTAAATGGCTGGGCTCTCATGGAAGGGAAGGATGGCCTCCACTTTCTTTCCTGTCACTCATAGCGATCACCAGCCAATCATGGGCATCTGTTAGTTTATTTGTACCAGGGGCAGTTAGTGTATTCCTTTCGTCTGTGTTTAACTGCCACCAAATATGCATGTGTTGCAGTTCGAAAAGAGGCGGGTGGCTAGCGATACATGTTGCAGAGGGGGCGTGTGCATGCATTTGGTGGTGGTTGTGTGATTGGGAATGTGGGAATTGGATAGGTGGGAACTGGATATGTCTGAATTAGGAAGAAAATGATGGAAAATAAATAATAATAAAAAACAATTGTGGTCTATGACAAGGCTCCATTCTGCAAATCTGATCTCTTTACTGCTATAAGAGAAGGATGGAACAGGCTGGATGAAGAATATTGTTTTTCACTGGTGAAATCCATGCCTTAAAGATTTCAGCTCCGAGAAAGAGTAGGAAAGTATAAATTCTGCTAATCACAAGTACTAACTACGTTTTTGTTGTTATTGTTGAAAAAGTATGCCATTAATTAAATTCTAAGGCAAAACCTTGAACTTTTTATGTTTCCCACACCTTTTCTAAATAATGTTTGCAGTATGGCAGTGTATATGATCCTATGGAAAGAGACCACTGCCTTGCAGGAATGCTACCATGAAGGAGTGGCCTCAGTCTGCTTTCTTAATTTAAAACTTTTCATGAAAACTAGCTTCTTCCATGAACTATTTAAGAAGAATATGTATCAAGCTTGGTAAAGGTGGTGCAGTAATGTCAGTCAAAAAGTGTGAACAAAAGTCATGCTGAATGTAACGTGAACTTCAAAATTCATTCAAAATATTTTTTATGTGAGACAATCATAGATCATCGGGATAAGTTAAATGTCTTCACTCTATTTTATTGATTTATAGACCACCGATACTGAAGATCTGTGAAGTGGCTAATCGTCGGGGTCGGCCGTGGCCTAATTTGGTTAGCAAAGTAGCTTTGGGACCAAAAGGTCACTGGTTCATAGGGCAGTGGCAGCCTGGTGGTAAAGGTGCTGGATCACTGATCCCAAGGTTGGGGATTGAAGCCCCACTCTCCATGGGTTGTCACTGTCTCCAGTGTAGCTAACTGGGTTATCAAAGGCCGGCCATGTCTCTCACTGCCTATGGTGTGAGGCATGTAAAAGAACCATTGCTGACTTTCGACAAGAGTAGCTGCATAGCCGTCAGTGTGTTTCTGCCCTGCGATGGCCTAGCGAGCTATCCAGGGTGTACTGTGCCCTCATCTTGAGTCAGCTGGGATGGGCGCCAGCCTCCCCGCAACCCTAATTAGTATAAAGCAGCTAGAGAAAATGAATGAATAAAGGTCGCTTGTTTGATTCCTGAAACGTAGGTAAAATGTGTGATGGGGAGTGAGCTGCACCTTCTATTCCTCTATATTCGTGGCGGTAGTGCCCTTGAGCAAAGAACGTAAACCCCAACTTCTCTATGGGCGCCCCCAGTTGCTCACCTTGGTTGAGTTAAATGCAGAGGCAATAATTTCCCTTACATGATTAATACAGTATATTAAAAACACAAGCATTACAGTAAACTTGTAAAACCAGAGGTGTTATTTGTTGTTGTTTTATTCGTATTACTATTTTGTTATTTTAAGTTATTGAGTAATAGTAGGTAGTTGGGAATGTGTGTAGCTGATTGACCGGTATAACAGTTAGTCCTGCTTCATGGACACAGGACATAGCTACTGAAAATTACTTTGATAGTGAAATTATGTGGGTATAATGACTATTCTATCATTACCTGTGTAGCTTGCTTAAGCCATATAATAATGGATCTATTTAAAAAAAATCATGATGCCTATATCAACACATTGCTAAAACTGCAATTATAATGAAACTTGAGCCAAGGTAAAGCTATTGTTATAGCAATTATTATACTTTTTGGGAGTTTTACTTACTAGTATTTCAGAAGGTTCCATACTGCAATCTATTGCACAAAGCTATTCTTTGTCCTCTTGTTTAACTGCAGTACTTTTATCTTCATAATTTACAGAAAGTTGAGATAGGCTTTATGATAAAGCTTTTTGGAATTTGCTTTGGTTGCACTTGTACAGTATTCTTTCTGTCGTCAATGCACCACATACCAAGCTAGCAGTCTAAAACTTTTTAATTCAATTTAATCTGTATATTACAAGTTCAGTTAACATCGTTTCAAAGAAACTTCACAGAGATTTAGTAACCCTGACCTTTGTCTGTGAAACATGTATATAACTTGCAACTTATATATATATATATATATTTGTATATAATTTTTTTTTTTAATGCAGCCATGAGGCGGGGGGGGCACTAACCAGTGTCTCTCCCCCTTATGCCGGTCCCAAGCCCGGATAAATGCAGAGGGTTGCGACAGGAAGGGCATCCGGCGTAAAACTTCTGCCACATTTAAAAATGCAAATGATCAAAACAAAATTCATACCGGATCGGTCGAGGCCCGGGTTAACAGCGACCGCCATCAGTGCTGTCAACCAACAGGGTGCTGATGGAAATTGGACTACTGTTGGTCGAAGACGTCGAAGAAGGAGAGGCGGGAGGCGTGTCCGTAGGCAGAGAGAGAAGAGGAAATGCGTGAGCCTCGGACTGAGAGTAGGGACTTTGAATGTTGGAACTATGCAAGGAAAAGATAGGGAGCTGGCTGACATGATGCAGAGGAGGAAGGTGGACATACTGTGTGTTCAGGAGACAAGGTGGAAAGGTAGAAAGGCTAAAAGCTTAGGAGCAGGGTTTAAACTGTTTTATAATGGTGTGGATGGAAGAGAAATGGAGTAGAGTCATCTTGAAGGAGGAGTTTGCCAGGAATGTGCTAGAAGTGAAAAGAGAGTAAGAGAGGGTGATAAGACACAAGTAGGAAATTGAAGGCGTGATAGTCAATGTTGTTAGGGCTTAGGCGCCACAGGCAGGATGTAAGCTAGAAGAGAAGGAGAGATTCTGGAGTGAGTTAGATGAAGTGATGCAGAGTACCCCCAGAGAGGTGAAAGAGTGGTCATTGGAGCAGACTTCAATGGACATGTTGGTGCAGGCAACAGAGGGGACGAGGAAGTGATGGGCAGGTTTGGTATCCAGGACAGGAACACAGAAGGACAGATGTTGATCGATTTTGCAAAAAGGATGGAAATGGCTGTGGTGAATACTTTCTTCCAGAAGAAACAGAAGCATAGGGTGACTTATGAAAGCGGAGGTAAGAGCACACAGGTAGACTACATCTTGTGTAGGCGAGGTAATTTGAAGGAAGTCAGTGACTGCAAAGTAGTAGTGGGTGAGAGTGTTGCCAAACAGCATAGGATGGTGGTGTGCAGGATGACACTGATGGTGAGAAAGGTGAAAAGGCAAAGGTAGAGCAGAAGACAAAGTGGTGGAAGCTGAAAAGGAAGAGTGTCGTGGTTGTCATCAAGGAGGAGTTAAAACACGCTTTGGGAAGTCAGTAAGTGCTTCCAGAGGACTGGACAACCGCAGCCAATATGATCACGGAGACGGGTAGGAGAGTATTTGGTGTGTCCTCTGGAAGGAAAGTAGATAAGGAAACTTGGTGGTGGAATGAGGAAGTGCAGGAGTGTGTACAAAAGAAGAGGTTAGCCAAGAAGAAGTGGGACATTGAGAGGACCGAAGAGAGTAAACAGGAGCACAGGAGACACAGCGTAAGGCGAAGGTAGCAGTGTCAAAGGCCAAACAGAGGGCGATGATGACTTGTATGATAGGTTGAACAGTAAGGAGGAGAAAATGATCTATACAGGTTAGCACAGCAGAGAAATAGAGATGGGAAAGACGTGCAGCAAGTTAGAGTGATAAAGGACAGAGAGGGAAATGTATTGACTGATGACAGAAGTGTGCTGGGAAGATGGAAGAGTACTTTGAAGAGCTGATGAATGAGGAAAATGAGAGAGAAAAAGAGTAGAAGGGGTGACCGTTGGAGGAGCAGGGAAGTAGCAAAGATTAGTAAGGGAGAAGTGAGGAGGGCATTGAAGAGGATGAAGAGGAAAGGCAGTTGGCCCTGATGACATACCAGTTGAGGTATGGAAGTGTCTAGGGGAGGTAGCAGTAGATTTTCTGACAAAAATATTCAACAAGGTCTTAGAAAGTGAGCAGATGCCAGAGGAATGGAGGAGAAGTGTGCTTGTGCCCATTTTTAAGAACAAGGGCGATGTACAGAGTTGTGGCAACTACAGAGGATAAAGTTGATGAGCCATACAATGAAGCTATGGGAAAGAATAGTGGAAGCAAGACTAAGGGCAGAGGTCAGCATTTGTGAACAACAGTTTGGTTTTCATGCCAGAAAGAGCACCACAGATGCAGTGTTTGCTTTGAGGATGTTAATAGAGAAGTACAGAGAAGGTCAGAAGGAGCTGCATTGTGCCTTTGTGGATCTGGAGAAAGCATATGACAGGGTGCCGAGAGAAGAACTGTGGTATTGTATGAGGAAGTCTGGAGTGACAGAGAAGTATGTTAGAGTGGTGCAGGACATGTATGATAGATGTAAGACAGTGGTGAGGTGTGCTGTCGGTGTGACAGAAGAGTTCAAGGTGGAGGTGGGACTGCATCAAGGGTCAGCTCTCAGCCCCTTCTTGTTTGCTATGGTGATGGACAGGCTAACAGATGAGGTTAGACAAGAATCTCCATGGACTATGATGTTTGCAGATGACATTGTGATCTGTAGTGAGAGCAGAGACCAAGTGGAGGAAAATCTAGAGAGGTGGAGGTATGCCCTGGAAAGGAGGGGATTGAAGGTTAGTCTTAGTAAGACAGAATACATGTGTGTGAGCGACAAAGGACCCAAGAGGAACTTTGAGGTTACAGGGGCAGAGATAAAGAAGGTGGAGGATTTTAAGTACTTAGGCTCAACAATCCAGAGCAATGGAGAGTGTGGAAAAGAGGTGAAGAAGCGTGCAGGCAGGTTGGAATGGATGGAGAAAAGTGTCCGTGTGATGTGTGATAGGAGAGTATCGGCAAGAATGAAGGGAAAAGTGTACAAGACGGTGATGAGGCCAGCGATGTTGTATGGTTTAGAGACAGTGGCCCTGGGGAAAAGACAGGAGGCAGAGCTGGAGGTAGCAGAGATGAAAATGTTGAGGTTCTCTTTGGGAGTAGCGAGGATGGATAGGATCAGAAATGAGTACATCAGAGGGACAGCACATGTTAGATGTTTTGGAGACAAAGTCAGAGAGGCTAGATTGAGATGGTTTGGACATGTACAGAGGAGGGATAGTGAGTATATTGGTCGTAGGATGCTGAGGTTGGAACTACCAGGCAAAAGGCCCAGAGGAAGACCAAAGAGAAGATTTATGGATGCAGGGAAGAAGTGACATGAAGGTCATTGGAGTAAGAGTAGAAGATGCAGAGGATAGGGAGAGATGGAGGCAGATCATTTGCTGTGGCGACCCCTGAAGGGAACAGCCGAAAGGAAAAGAAGAAGAAAGAAGAAGTATATAATTTTTTATTTTTGTCTATTTCTTTTTAATTTATTTTTTATTATGGTATCTAACCAGCTCTGTTGCAAAAATACAGAAGCATCTCCATCTTCCTGGCAACCATATACAGTGGAACCTCTGTGGTCGAACACAATTTCTTTTAAAAGTATGGTTGTTTCCTGATTTGTTCAAAGAGTGAAACAATATTTTCCATAAGAAATCAAATTTAATGTATAAAAGAGTCAAAAATAATAATAGTACCTCATAATTAACCCAGTTATGTACTGTATTTGTTTACATACCTTTCTGGTTGCGATGTGGATGGATGGGGAGGGAGAGATGGGGGAAATCTTCTCTTTGGTCTTCCTCTAGGCTTTCTGACTGGTAGTTCCAACCTCAGCATCCTACTATCAATATACTCGCTATCCCTCTTCTGTACATGTCCAAACCATCTCAATCTAGCCTCTCAGACTTTGTCTCCAAAACCTCGTACATGTGCTGTCCCTCTGATGTACTCATTTCTGATCCTATCCATCCTCGTTACTCCCAACGAGAACTTCAACATTTTCATCTCTGCTACCTCCAGTTCTGCCTCCTGTCTTTTCCCCAGTGCCACTGTTTCTAAACCATACAACATCGCTGACCTCGACACCGTCTTGTACACTTTTCCTTTCATTCATGCCATACCTTCCTATCACACATCACACTGGATGCTTTTCTCCAACCATTCCAGCCTGCCTGCACACGCTTCTTCACCTCTTTTCCACACTCTCCATTGCTCTGGATTGTTGAGCCTAAGTACTTAAAATCCTCCACCTTCTTTATCTCTGCTCCCTGTAACCTCACCGTCACTCGCCCTTGTCATTCATACACATTTATTATGTCTTACTGAGGCTAACCTTCATTCCCCTCCTTTCCAGGGCATGCCTCCACCTCTCTAGATTTTCCTGCACTTGTTCTCTGCTCTCACTACAGATCACAATGTCATCTGAAAACATCATAGTCCATGGGGAATCTTGTCTAACCTCGTCTGTCAGCCTGTCCATCACCATAGCAAACAAGAAGGGGCTCAGAGCTGACCCGTGATGCAGTCCTACTTCCACCTTGAACTCTTCTGTCACACAGACAGCACACCTCACTACTGTCTTACATCTCGCATACATGTCCTGCACCACTCTAACATACTTCTCTGCCACTCCAGACTTCCTTTTGCAATACCACAGTTCCTCTCTCAGCACCCTGTCATGTGCTTTCTCCAGATCCACAAAGGCACAATGCAGCTCCGTCTGACTTTCTCTGTACTTCTCTATTAACATCCTCAAGGCAAACACTGCATCTGTGGTGCTCTTTCTTGGCATGAAACCAAACTGTTGTTCATAAATGCTGACCTCTGCCCTTAGTCTAGCTTCTACCATTCTTTCCCATAACTTCATTGTATGGCTCATCAACCTTATCCCTCTGTAGTTGCCACAACTCTGCACATCTCCCTTGTTCTTAAAAATGGGCACCAGCACACTTCTCCATTCCTCTGACATCTGCTCACTCTGTAAGACCTTGTTGAATGTTCTTGTCAGAAAATCTACTGCTCATCCACCAGTATGTCATCAGGACCAGCCTTTCCATTCTTCATCCTCTTCAATGCCCTCCTCACTTCACCCTTACTAATTTTTGCTACTTCCTGGTCCTTGACGGTCACCCCTTCTACTCTTTTTTTTTTTTTCTCTCATTTTCCTCATCCATCAGCTCTTCAAAGTACTCTTTCCAACTTACGAGCACACTTCTGTCATCAGTCAATACATTTCCCTCTCTGTCCTTAATCACTCTAACTTGCTGCACATCCTTCCCATCTCTATTTCTCTGCTGTGCCAACCTGTATAAATCATTTTCTCCCTCTTTACTTTCCAACTGAGCATACAAGTCATCATACGCCCTCCGTTTGGCCTTTGACACCGCTACCTTTGCCTTACGCTGTGTCTCCCTGCACTCCTGTTTACTCTCTTTTTGTCCTCTCACTGTCTCACTTCTTCTTAGCTAACCTCTTCCTTTGTACACACTCCTGCATTTCCTCATTCCACCACCAAGTCTCCTTATCTCCTCTCCTTCCGGATGACACACCAAGTATTCTCCTACCTGTCTCCCTGATTAGATTAGCTGTAGTTGTCCAGTCACCTGAAAGCACTTCCTGACCACCCAAAGCCTGTTTCAACTCCTCCTTGAAGACAACCCGACACTCTTTCTTTTTCAGCTTCCACCACTTTGTCTTCTGCTCTGCCTTTGCCTTCTTCACCTTTCTCACCATCAGTGTCATCCTGCACACCACCATCCTATGCTGTTTGGCAACACTCTCACCCACTACTACTTTGCAGTCATTGACTTCCTTCAAGTTACATCGCCTACGCAAGATGTAGTCTACTTGTGTGCTCCTATCTCCGTTTTTATAAGTCCTCCTATGTCTAGTGAAATGTCCTATGAAAGTATTTACCACAGCCATTTCCATCCTTTTTGCAAAATCGACCAACATCTGTCCTTCTGCGTTCCTGTCCTGGATACCAAACCTGCCCACCACTTCCTCGTCCCCTCTGTTTCCTGCACCGACATGTCCATTGAAGTCTGCCCCAATGACCACTCATTCACCTCTGGGGGTAGTCTGCATCACTTCATCTAACTCCCTCCAGAATCTCTCCTTCTCTTCTAGCACACATCCTGCCTGTGGGGCATAACCACTAACACCATTGAACATCACAACTTCAATTTCTAACTTGAGACTCATCACTCTGTCTGACACTCTTTTCACTTCTAGAACTGACAAACCCCTCCTTCAAGATGACTCCTACTCCATTTCTCTTCCCATCCACACCATGGTAAAACAGCTTAAACCCTGCTCCTAAGCTTCTAGCCTTGCTACCTTTCCACCTGGTCTCCTGAACACACAGTATGTCCACCTTCCTCCTCTGCATCATGTCAGCCAGCTCTCTACCTTTTCCTGCCATAGTTCCAACATTCAAAGTCCCTACTTTCAGTCCTAGACTCATGCCTTTCCTCTTCTCTCTCTGCCTACGGACACAACTCCCGCCTCTCCTTCTTCGACCAACAGTAGTCCAATTTCCACCAGCACCCTGTTGGTTAACAGCACTGATGGTGGTCGTTGTTAACCCGGGCCTCGACCAATCCGGTATGAAATTCTTTCTTGTGATTCGCATATTTTATTTGGCATTTGTTTTACGCCGGATGCCCTTCCTGACGCAACCCTCCGCATTTATCCGGGCTTGGGACCGACATGAGGGATAGACACTGGTTTGTGCCCTCCCCCCTCACGGCTGCATTAAATTCCCAATATATATTGTTTGCTATTTTAAAATACTCAACGTTATGCCTATTAGGGGTGGTTCAACATTTTCCCAAGCGTACAGAGAGTACGCTTTGTTTGACCCCTTCCCCCCTCCGAAAGTGTACAAAAAATGTTGATCTCTCGGCAGGATTAATTTAAATAAGATATTAAACAAAACAGGGACAGTGATGGTCTAGTGGATAGGGCGCAGGATCGCTGATCCTAAGTTTGGGGGTTCGAGTCCCCACAGGGTTGTCACTGCCCCCCCCAGTGCAGCTAACTGGGTTATCAAAGGCGGGCCATGTCTCTCACTGTCTATGGTGTGAGGCATGTAAAAGAACCATTGCTGACTTTCGTAAAGAGTAGGCTGCAAAGCCGTCAGCGTGTCTCTGTCCCTTGCTAAAGGGTTGTGACAGGAAGGGTATCTGACATAATAACCTTTGCCAAATCAAATGTGCGAATCAGACGATTCGCTGTGGCTACTCCCGAGAAAGGGAAAAAGCCGAAAGGAAAAGAAGAAGATTAAACAAAACAATGGTCACACCTCTTTTATAAAAGAAATCAATGTATTTCCTTGATCAATACTTTTATACACCAGTCAAATAATAATGAAATCAATAAAAAATATACTTTTAAAGAATTCTTTTTAATGACACCTGCTTTAATATTAATATTAAGACATTTGGTTTTAATTATAAGAATGACATTGTTTTAAATAAGATTATTTTATATTAAAATGTAATTCAAAATGTCTGCATTTTTTATTGGGCATTGGCTTTTGGACGACCACGCTTCAAATGATCAGCAAGGCTGTTAGGTAGGCTGGTCTGACTGTGGGGGTCACATCTCGGTTGACCGGAGCCTAAGCCTTAAAGGGGAAATGAAACGCCGCCTAAATAAGTTGGTGGTAGCTTAGTTTAGTTAGTGGTAGTATAGTTTATTGAAGTGATTGTGGCTTAAATTTATATCATAAATAAACCATTGCGCACACAGCGGTTTTGTTTTATGTGCTTGTCATATAAGTTATCAACCTGAAAGCCGCCATTGCTAAGTGCCCGCCTACACAAAGTTACTGTGACGTCACTGAGTTGATACAAAGTACCACATAAAATATAGTGCATGCATGTCACAACATGAAATCTCACGCCAACAACAAGCACAGTTTTTCAGCAGAAGACGACTCATCTATTACTCTCAGAAGATGAATCAATTATTATGGTTCAACCAAAAACATTCTCAAATATATTTCAAACTACATCTGCAAGTACATGTGCTCAATACATTTACAAATTGAGCTAAAGTTATTTATCTATTCCAAGGCACAAACAAATATTAATACATACTAGTATTTACAGCACAAAAACATGCTATTAATTTAATAAAAGTACTGACCATTAGGCTGCAGATGCAGGCTGGATGGCTTATGATTATTGTAGCCATTCATTCTCTGTGCGTCAGTATTTGTGTTCTAACACATGTGCAGGAGCCGGAGGCGGTATTAAGAAACTGTGCTTTATTCTCACAATCGCACTTTGGTTGATTGACAGTGTTCAGCTATTATTGCTTACTGTTATTATGTTTGTTGATTGGTCAGCTCGGGCGTGCACATGTGCAGTGCCCGTTACACGTTAACTTCCGGTTTACTTCCTGACTCTAGTCATGTGGAACTTATCTCCGACTTTCTCTTTAATAACGGTCATTAAGTTGATTTATAAGATTGTGAATACACATAATTTCTTGTCCAGCGGAACTCAACTCCTGCTGTGGGGGGGGTGCACGTGCACCCTGTGCACCCCCCAGCCTACGCCCTTGATCAGCTGCCTTCTAATGTTTCTGCAGCTGATACCGGGTTGGGTAGTGTTCATTGCAGACTTTACAGCAGGTGGTTGGCGAATCACGCATTGAGAGTTTCAAACGTACAATCACAAAAAAAAAAAATATTCACGAGCGCATGTATTATTGTTGATCGACATTTTTATATTAAAAAGCATACACAGACATCTTACCCCCTCCCCCATAGCGTATGTTTTGTACGCTTAGGAAAATGTTGAAAATGTTGAATGTCCCCTTAGCTGTTGTGCCCCAGAGTGCACAAAGCATTTTATTAAAAATTCAACATCCATTATAATTGATTTTCCAAAGCATAGCAACAGAAAATTAAACTGGCAAAGGGCTCAAACAGAGAGCTTTGAATGAGCCTTAAATTTCATTAGATAACTCAATTTTGGTTCCTCCAGTATCCATTAAAAATCAGGAGAAATTTACAATTTGTTTTTTTCCCCAGAGATTAAAGCCTATTAGTGATAAGTTCGATATGGTGAAAGTGCCCCCCACTTTTTAATTTTGTATTCTCTATTTTAAAATGTTTAAATGATAGAGCACTGCTAACAGCTGTTTAATGCACAATAAACATCTTTATTCAGTAAACTTTATGCCTCTCTTTGCATGTCTCGTGAGTGCGTATCACATATTCTGGTCTTTCATTTCATGAGATTGGTCGTCTATCATATTTCAAAGATTATAGCCAATAATTGTTGTTATAGGCAATATTGCACAATTGATCACTTTTTAAGTAGGTATTCACCATGCCGATATGTTTTTCTAAAGATGAGCCGAATCCTGAGAAATAATTGCATTAGTAATATATGATGAAACTGGTACCTCAATGGATCACGAGATTGTCTGGGAAAAGAGAAACTGACTACTACATGCACATATTTTAAGCTGAACGAGGAAAAAAATAATTTAAAATGTGAACTCAGTATACACAATGAACAAGCTGTGTTTCTGTGAGCAGTGAATATCAGTGTTTTTTGATCTTGCGTCTAATAACTGCCCATGTGTACTGGGAGCAAAATCGTTGATCAAACTTATCAATTTTATTCTATCAGTCTTTGTAACCATAAAATGAGGCGTTTTCTGGCTGTAATAGTGAGTTTACACGGTATATCAAGACCCCCTGCCACTGGGGAATGTCTATAATGTTCATCTGTAACACATTTGATTGTTCCGCAGTGCTTTAAAAAAACAGGAAAATATTTTGCAGTGTTCTCTTAGTAAATGTCCAACAATCAATGAACCATTAGAAACTGCTACAGCAAAACTATCGGATGCTCTGAATGAATGGAGCCAGATATGGACCGATCAGAAAGTGATGACAAGTATTTTTCACCCGATTCTCCTGCTTACTAGCTTCATAAATTTAAGCACGTTCCAGGCCATGTGCTTTTTTTTATGTTCATGTCGACTGGTTCAACGTGCGTTGTGCTAAAATTGGCATTCGTGTTGATTGTCTCGATTTTACTTCTGGGAAAATATTTAAAGGAACAGTACCGGGAAGGAAAAGTAAGGGGCCGGTGGCGTAGTGGTGGGCTCATAATCTGGAGGTTGGGATTTTAGCTCACAAGTGTTCCTCTGTTCACCTAGCAGTATAAATGGGTACCAGTAAAATATACTGGAGAGGTAACCTGCGATGGACTAGCGGCCCATCCAGGAGGAGTTGAACTCCTAGTTGCTTCACGCTACAGAAACCGGGGATAAGCACTGGCCTGATGAGCCGCTATGGTTTGGGTGTAAAAAGCCCAACAGACTTTACCCTTTACCTTGTAAGTTGCTCTAGATAAGAGAGAGATTTCCTTTCGGCTTTTTCCCTTTATCAGGGGTCGCCACAGTGAATGATTTGCACCTTTGATTTGGCATAGGTTTTTATGTCGGATGCTTTTCCTGACACAACCCTTTAGCAAGGGACAGAAACACATGGACGGCTTTGCAGCCCTACATTGTGGAAGAAAAAAATGTACTTACCAGTCAAGTAAATCTTCATTTTGTGTCGTTCCTTGTCATGTTCTTGACTTGCTCCTTTCTGTTCAAACTGATTTTTTAGTTTTTTCAGAATTTTGAATGCTCACCACCATTCATGATTCTTTTTGCTGCTCGATTTTGTCATGTGATCTGCTTTCTGAAAATGATATCACGGGTTTTCTGAATGCAAGCTGAAATACAAGTTAGTAGCCTGGTATCCTTTAGGCTTGTTTGTTTATATTGATTCGCTTTTATTCGAACAGAGAGAATAATAATATCTCCCACTTTGAAGTGTATGGGCAGTGGTGGCCTTGTGGTATAGGTGCTGGATCACTAATCCTAAGGTTGGGGGTCCAAGCCCCACTCAGCACAGGTTGTCACTGTCCCTCCCATTGCAGCTACCTGGGTTATTAAAGGCCGGCCGTGTCTCTCACTGTCTATGGTGTGAGGTTCATGTAAAAGAACCATTACTGACTTTCAACAAGAGTAGGCTGCAAAGCCGTCAGCGTGTTTTCACCCTGCGATGGCCTGGCAAGCTGTACAGGGTGTACTTTGCCCTTGCTTGGAGTCGGCTCAGATGGGCACCAGCCTCCCCACAACCCTAATTAGGATTAAGCGGTTACAGAAAATGTACTGAACTGAACTTTGAAGTATTTTGACTGGTAAGGGTCAGAAATTCTATGTTTGCTTGATTTTAACTTATAAAATCTAGTATTTTTTTTTTTTTGTGCAGGACATACCTATAATGGTGACTTTAAAGAACACTGTATGGAATTCATGGGGCTCTTTTAGTAGAACTGGAATATAGAATTCATATTTATTTTTTCATTAGTCTTTAATTTGCTGTAAATTATTATTGTTATGTTTAGTTTAGCTTAGAATGAGCCCTTCATATTTACATAGGGAGCAGGTCCTCTTTCAACCAGCTGCCATGTTGCACTGCTACAGTAGCCTAGACGAGCCAAAACTAACCAAACACTGGCTCTCTATAGTATGCATTTCACATTCTGTATTAGAGAGGCAGCCAGCACTGGAAGGAAGGCAAATACTGTATGTTGAAAAGATGAAGAGCATAAAAGCTATTTTGAGAAACTGATGATATTCAGTAGATGGATACTTTATTAATCCCAGAGGGAAATTTGCATTTTCCAGCAGCATTGCAGTAAAACATCAGACACATTCTATAAAAAACACAAACTTAAATTAAGGCATGTGCTTATTTTTATTATTAGCAATTATTAGCACCCCGATGTTAATACTTTGTACAAACCCCTTTTGCCAACAAAACAGCACCTAATCTTCTATGATGTTTCACAGGATGTGAGAATACAGAAAGTGGAATCTTTGATCTTTCCTCTTTGCACATTACTCTTAATGAACTCCAGATGTTTGCGTTTATGACTGTGAGTTAGAAAATGTTTTTTCCATGTCTGCCTCCGAAGCAGCTTGTTAGCATGTAGATTGCACCTGATGGTTGTTTTGAAGACTTTGTGACCACAAGATGCTACCGTTTCTTGTGAGCTTTGGAGAACTTTTTATTTCTTTTACCATTCTCATCACTTGCGTCCTAGTCCAGGCTTGTTTACCACTATTTTCGTTCTTTTAAACTTCTTAGTGATTCCTCTGACAGTAGATATGGACAGGTGCAGGCGAGTGGCTATTTTGCCTTTGCCCGACTTATGCAGGCCGACATACATCTGCCTTACTTGAATGGTGTTTTGCTTTGTGTTTCTCATGTTGAAAAGTGGATGAGAGAAATTGACTCTGTCTCACATCTTATTTTTGAATGAATTTTATACATGTACGTATACGTCAGTCAGGCGGGGCGATTCTACTTCGCGGAAATGTCTCGGTCCCCATTAACCACAGAAAGTGAGGGATCCCTGTATGTGCGTATATATTTGTCTGTCTGTTTGTGTGTGTGTTTTTATATATATATATCTTCTTTTCCTTTCAGCTTTTCTCTTTTCTCAGGGGTCGCCACAGCGAATCATCTGATTCGCACATTTAATTTGGCATAGTTTTTTTTTACGTTGGCTGCCCTTTCTGTCACAACCCTTTTAGCAAGGGACAGAAACACGGTGACAGCTTTGCAGCCTACTCTTTACGAAAGTCAGCAATGGTTCTTTTACAAACCTCTCACCATAGACAGTGAAAGACATGGCCCGCCTTTGATAACCCAGTTAGCTGCACTATATATATATATATATATATATATATATATATATATATATATATATATATATATATATATATATGTGTGTGTGTGTGTGTGTAATGTGTGTGTGTGTGTGTGTGTGTATATATATATATATATATATATATATATATATATATATATATATGTATGTATGTGTGTGT
Organism: Plotosus lineatus; assembly: GCA_024760905.1. Lineage (NCBI taxonomy): Eukaryota > Metazoa > Chordata > Actinopteri > Siluriformes > Plotosidae > Plotosus > Plotosus lineatus. Next base: position 39,486,234 of record CM045728.1, read on the forward strand.
GTGTGTGTGTGTATATACAGTCGGCCCCCAACTTACGAAATTAATTCGTTCCAGCGCCTTTTCCTAACGCGGGAGTTTCTTCAGTAGGGGTTGCATTTTACATGTTAAACGCCTGATTCGTTCCAAGGCTTCAAAGACAACCTCGTAAACCCTTTAAAAATGATAAAGTACACCAATTTTGTATGAAATATGGTTTAAAACTAAAAGAAAATTGTTTATTAAACCATTTTATTAACATATTTATTAATTAAACCATTATTAAACATTTTTTATTAACACACACACACACACACACACACACACACACACACACACACACACACACACACACACATGGATGGGTTGTTTTCATTTAAAGTGGAATTACTGTACCTTTTTGAAAGATCAGAGGTCCTCACTGCATTTCCACTTTAAGGTCTCCTTCTGGTTCTTCGTCATCCCTTCTAGCCAGTGGGAGGCCAGCGGAGCGGGATGTTGAGAGACAGCCAATGAGAGAGCAGCTCGCACATGTGTGAAATTTTGATTGGCGCGTTTGAATTTTGAATTTCCTTTCGTAAGAGGGGTTGTTTTCGTATCCCGGGGATGAAAACTTAGGAAAATGTTTTTCGTAACCCGGGATTTTCGTGCCCAGGGGGTTTCGTAAGTCGGGGGCCGACTGTGTGTGTGTGTGTGTGTGTGTGTGTGTGTGTGTGTGTGTGTGTGTGTATATATATATATATATATATATATATATATATATATATATATATATATATATATACATACACACACACACACACACACACACACAGTCGGCCTCTACTTACGAAATTCATCCATTCCAGAGCCTTTTTCGTAGCCTGGAATTTTTGTAAGTAGAGGCGCATTTTACATGTAAAATGCGTGATTCGTTCCAAGGCTCTCAAGAGTACCCCATAAACCCTTTAAGAATTATAAAAGTACACCAATTTTGTATGAAATATGTATGAACTGTGTTTTAAAAGTAAAAGGAAATTATTTATTAAACCATTTAAACATTTTATTAACATATTTAACCATTTTATTAACATACAGTAGTTCATACAGTAGGCCCTTGACTATTCGCAGTTTTGCACTCACGGTTTGAGTATTCGTGGACTGTCGAGCAACTGACACGTCATTCAAATTCAGCCAATGGCTGTCCTCCTTCCTGCTGATTGGTTGAGTTGATGTAACGCCCCTTTTTCCTCATTCACACACAAGTTGTCAATGAGCCTTTTTTTGTGTGTGTTTTAATTACCAATTAAGCTGTATGATACGACTCAAATGCTGTGCGTCTTCTCTGTCTAAGTGATAGAAAATGCTGGATGTCTCTTCTGAAGAAATAAGACTTTCTCCTGAAGAAACGACAGTTTCCTCTGAATTGTTGAATTAAAGTCTTTTTCAATTATTATGTTTAGCAAACGATACCAAAAGGATATACTTTATTACGCTTCATGTCCTTTTACATTGAACTTGGAGTGACGTCTCCAAGATGGCACTGCCAACAGGGCGACGTTGCGGAGTTCTCAGAGTCAAATTGTTTCTTTGTTCGTTTTAATTTGTTTTATTTTGTCTGTTCATGTTTTGCACTACGCTCGTCTATGATCGGTTGACCCAACTACAGCTATGAGCAGCTTCAGCTTCGGGCAACTAAGCACGCAACAACTTATCGTGAGCTAATATGCTATGGTAGCTCAATGCTAGCCGCACCCTGGCTAACAATAAGCCCAGGCGGCGTTCTCAGAGTCTCTGGTGCTTAGTTAGCACTTCTGGTCATACTGCTTGAAAATGTTCAGTCCCTGCAAAACAAGATGGACGAGCTTCATGCTTGGATTGTTGCGCAGAGGGATCTACAAGACTGCTCCATGCCGTGTTTCTGTGAAACATGGCTCGAGGAGAGTACACTCGATGAGGCAGTTGCACCAGCCGGCTACATAGCCCTCATCCCCTGCGATCTTATTGTTAGCAGGGCTGCGGCTAGCATTGAGCTACCATAGCATATTAGCTCAGGATAGCATGCTTAGCTTGTGCTTAAGTGCCCCAAGACTCCAATCTCATAGCTGTAGTCACTCCAAGACTCTCCAAGTTCAGTGTAAAAGGACATGGAGCGTAATAAACTTTATCCTTTTGGTATCGTTTGTTAAACATGCGACAGAACATAAAATCTCATGCACAAACATTCTAAGAATTAACTTCAGGACTGTACTGGAATAGTAATTGAAAAAGACTTATAGGTTTCCATGAGTATAGGTTATAGTAATTTGGAAATCCTGACTGGAACACCAGTCTATTTACATGTGGATTGAATAACTACAGTATATGATGCAGATGAGCTACATTGTGTAAACGTATTTTGTGGCTCCCAAGTGGCGCATTGACAAGGTGCATGACAATTAACCCGGAGATCGCAAATTTGAATTTAATGCCACAGCTGTCCGTGGTAGGAGTCTATGGGAGCTAATTGGTCGAGCTCTCCTGAGAGGAAGAGATGGCATACACTCACTCCACTGTCACTCACTACTTGACACACCGCAATCTCCAGCCAATCATGGGCATCTGTGAGCTCATTTGTGCTATGGGGCAGATGATGCTTTGCCTCCAAGTATGTTAGACTGCAAAATACACATGTGCTGCAGTTTGAAACGAGGCGGATGGCTAGCACTGGATATCATAGAGGTGGCATGTGTATGCTTTTTTCTCCTTCCTGGTCTGTGGTAGTCATGTCACTGAGAAGGCAATACCTGATGGGTGGGAATTGAATACAACTAAAATTAGGGAGAAAATGAGGAAAAAATCCAAAAAAGGTAAATGAATTTTGATTACTTTGGCAGGGTAGTTAGAAAGAAAGACATTTAGCTGCAGTTCTTGTATTGTGGTGTCTAAAGTTAAGGGGCTGAGGCACAAGCTGCATGTATGTCAGACACACTAGGAGCAATAAACCTTTCCACACTGTTCGTCACAAATGGAATTTTCCCCAATCAAGGGATATTCTGAACATTGGTTCCATCCTCCCTGCGACCCTAATAGGATTAAGGCTTTTATCAAATGAGTGAGTGACTTTGGATCAGTAAACCATACACACCGTCTTAGGGTGGATAAACTAATTGAAAAATTCTTGTCCCTCAGTGGATGGCACAAACAGAGCTGTAGAATCATTCATTCCTTGTCACAGCCACCATGTTTTTATGCTTGAGATTAAATGTGACTCTGCATGGAAAAACCATAGATAAGTCGCCATCCGTAGTTTTGTGTTACAGGCTTGTAAAGTTCTGGATGCAAAAAATAGTCATTTTTGATTTGTTTTAAATTTGGATTGTATAACTCTTTTCCCGCTAAATTATCATGTATTATTTATAAAAGAGAAGTACACCTATAAAGTATTTTATTGAAATAATTTTCTATTGTGATTGTGTGGGAAACTGTAAGAAAGATTGGGCTCGCTTTCCCCATCTTTCATTTAGATCTGATTTCATTCCCTATTAGAGTCATGAAAGGCAGAAGAACACAATGTTTGGGTTGTAAACAGACTCTAAGCCCTACTTTTACATATTACTGTACTACTTGTCCATGTTTCAGTGTAGTAATTCGGATTGAATTTTGAAACCACCACACCTGGATTGACTTATCCCCAACAAACATGATCAAAACTCTGCGCATCTATTACTGCCGGTCAGATCTGTAGTTTGACTTATTTTGGAATCATTCTTCTACTATTGAAGTGCAGATTTTTTTATTGCTCTGAGTGATTTATACGAAGTTCCGTTACTGAAAGTAATTAAACTGTAAGTGCCAAAAAATAAACGCAGTGTTAGGGCTCACAGAGCCTATCAGCGCGTAGATTTATGAGAGTGGATTTCACCTCACCAGAACTCACGGAGGTAGTGATGGATTATTTTGGAGCTCATCATCATCATCATCATCATCATCATCATCTTCCGCTTATTACGGGGTCGGGTCGCGGAGGCAGCAGCTTAAGCAATGAGTTCCAGACATCCCTCTCCCTAGCCACTTCCTCCAGCTCTTCCGGGGAACACCGAGGCATTTCCAGACAAGCTGAGAGACATAGTCCCTCCGGCATATTCTAGGTCGACCCCGGGGTCTCTTCTCGGTTGGACATGCTCAAAACACCACACCAAGGAGGTGTTGGAGAGGCATTCTGACCAGATGCCCGAGCCACCTCAACTGGCTCCTCTCAATGTGGAGGAGCAGCGGTTCTACTCCAAGTTATCCCCAGATGGTTGAGCTTCTCACCTTATCCCTAAGGGAGAGTCACGCCACCCTGCGAAGGAAGCTCATTTCCGCCACTTTTAACTATGATCTTGTTCTTTCAGTCACTACCCAAAGCTTGTGACCATAGGTGAGGGTTGGAACGTAAATCAGCTGGTAAATTGAGACCTTTGTCTTGCAGCTCAGCCCCCTCTTTAACACGATGGACCGGTACAGGCGCCGCTTTACAGCAGAGGCTACCGCGATCCGTCTGTCGATCTCCCGCTCCATCTTTCCCTCACTTGTGAACAAGACCCCGAGAAGTTTTGGAGATGACTATCACAAATCAAACTCTCAAGAGGATCCATCACCTTGCCGTGGTTTGGGAGCTCGTGTAACTCAAGGAATCAGGGAGCAATGTTGGCGGGAGTTTACACTCCTGGCAGGTTTAACCAAGCCGAACTGGTCTCTGGGGAGGGTTCAGACGAAGAAGGTCCCCTGATCCTCCGAGTTGGGTGTTGGGCATTGGACTGACAATTCAATACCGTAAAACAAACAACTGTCACAGAAACCAAAACCAAAGACCTTCATGCCAGAAGAAGGAGACAACTGAAGATATGACGGATGACGGCCAAATCCAACGGGAAGCTGCCACCCCAAGGACAGATATCCTTCGACCAAAAATAAGGATAAAAGTTGGCCGCTGCAACGTGTGGACACTCTACCAAACGGGAAAACTTGCTTAAGTCACCACAGAAATGGACAGCTATAACATCCAGCTACTGGGAGTGAGTGAATCCCAATGAACAGGAAGCGGTTCAAGACAACTGGCTACAGGACACCATATTCTCTACTCAGGCAGACAAGACAACCACCACAGTAGAGAAGTAGCCATAGTCATCTTAAAAGATGTACAGAAGAGCATGCTTGAATGGAATACAGTCAATGAAAGAATCATCCAGGCAAGATTCAAATCATCTTATACAAAGTTAACAACAATTGTCTGCTATGCCCTGATAGACAACAAGGATGAGGAAGAGAAAGAGGTCTTCTATGATAACCTACAGAAAGAAGTCGACAAAACACCAGTCCATGACATGCTGATCATCATGGGAGACTTTAATGCAAAAGTAGGTACAGACAACAGAGGGAAAGAAAGCATCATGGGTAGACAAGGAACAGGGACCCCAAACGACAATGACAACAGTCTAACAGCATTCTGCCAAGAAAACAACTTGGTGATTGGAGGAACTTTGTTTTCACACAAACGAATCCACAAAACAACTTGGACATCCCCTGATGGTCATACAGAAAATCAAATTGATCACATCATCATCAACAGAAGGTGGAGAAGTAGTCTACACGATGTAGTAGGGGCAAATGTTGGAAGTGGTGCAAATGTTGGAAGTGACCATTCACTCGTATTGGGACTATCAGGAACAAACAGGGAAAAATAGTAACTAAAGAAGAGGATATCTTGAACTGCTGGAAGGAGCACTTTGAGAAGGTGCTGAACAGAGAACATCCAGAAGTAGAAGCGAACATTCTGCCTGCAGAAAATGTCTTCGACATCAACGCAAACCCACCAACAGTCAGTGAAGTCACCAGAGCTATCAAGAAGCTGAAAAATGGGAAATCACCTGGAATGGACCAGATAAATGCAGAAATGCTCAAAGCAGAAGAAGGCTTGACACCAACACTGCTAACCAACATCCTTCAGAGCATATGGATATCAGAACAACAGCCAGATGCCTGGAAGACAGGGCTAATAGTCAAGCTCCCAAAGAAAGGCTATCTCACCAGTTGTGATAACTGGCGAGGGATCATGTTGCTCTCAACCACAAACACAGTCCTAGGTCGGGTGATCCTGAACAGACTAACGGAAGTATTGGAACCCATGCTAAGACAAGAACAAGCCGGCTTTAGGAAAGGAAGATCATGTGCAGATCAAATATTCACTCTGCAACAGATTGTTGAACAAAGCAACAAATGGAACGCCACAGTATATGCCAACTTCATAGACTTCTCCAAGGCATTTGACAGTGTCAACAGAACAGAGAGAGAATCCTTGGACACTATGGCATCCCCGACAAGATAATCTCTATTATCAAAATGCTATATAACACCTTCAGTGCAAGAGTTATCTGTGGATTCAGTCTAAGCGAAGAGTTACAACTGAAGACGGGTACAACAAGGCTGCCTCCCATCCCCACTACTATTCACACTCTGCATTGACTGGTTGATGAAGAAAACCACCAAGAATGCGAAAGAGGAATCGGCTGGACTTTCAATACAAGCCTTGAAGACCTGGACTTTGCTGACGACATAGCCTTAATGTCCCATCGCTTCAACGACATCAAAGACAAAACCAACATCCTTGCCACGACAGGAAGTCAAATAGGCCTTAAAGTCAATGCCAGCAAGACCATGGTGATGAAGAAGCAGTCATTGAAGAAGTGCAGGAGTTTACATACCTTGGAAGCAAGCTCACCGTAGACGGAAATTCTGAAGCCAACATACAAACCCGAATCGGCAAAGCCAGATATACATTCACAAGTCTTTAAAACAGCTGGAAATCACACAGAATCAACACCAAGCTGAGAATTTTCAAGCGTAATGTCCTGGAAGTACTGTTGTATTGCGTAGAATCATGGAAAGTCACTCAGAGCATCACCAACAAGCTCGATGTTTTTCAGACCAGGTGCCTTCGCAGAATACTGGGAATATACTGGCCAAACAAAATCATGAATGAGGAGCTTTACGGGCAGACAAATACTATCCCATTGTCCTGGAAAATAAGAAAGAAAAAGTGGTGCTATATTGGTCACATGCTACAGATGCAACCGGATGCAATTCCAAGGACTGCATTGAGATGGAGTCCACAAGGAAAGAGGAACAGAGGAAGACCGAAAGAAACATGGAGAAGATCAGTGGAAAAAGAGATAAAGGCAAATAAATGGACATGGGGACAGATACATCATTGGGCTTAGGACCGGCAGACGTGGAGATCTCTGGTAGAGGCCTTATGTGTTACATAGCAATAGCACGAAGAGGATTATGTTCTGTATGTATCACAAATCAAAGGTTTTAGCAGCGATGACGAAGGGGATGAATCTATACTCAAGCTGTAGGTTGTGATGTGTCCTCCAGTCATTTTTAGAGCTGATTTCTGTGGAGCTGAGGAGGCAGCCTGCTTCAGTTCGAATGCAGGAAAACCAGATACAAAGTTGTCTCTTCCCTTTTCATGTATAGTAGGCCCTTGACTATTCACAGTTTTGCACTCGCAGTTTGCATATTCGCAGACTGACACACGATACGCAAGTTGCTCTCTCATTGGCTGTCTCCCAACATCCCGCCCCGTGGGCCTCCCATTGGCTTGGAGGGATTACGCAACTGAACCTTACTCAAACTTCCTGTTTGTCACACACGTGAAGGAGAGTTGACAGTTGGCTTGTTTTGAGATTGATCATGCAGCGTTATACAGTATTTCATTATCGCTGAAATCCCTCTACAATCGGGATGATATTGAACCAGAAGGAGACCTTAAAGCGGAAATACAGTGACGGAGGCAAATATTTCGGCACTATAATAAAACAAAGTGCTCCGTGGGAGAAGACCTCCGATCTCGCAAGGAAGCAAGTCAATATTGAATGAGGACCTCTGATCTTTCAAACAGGTACTGTAATTCCGCTTTAAATAAAACATCCCGTCCATGTGTGTTTGTGTGACATTTTGAATTTAGACGTACCTACATAGTACGCTGACGTAATGACGCAATGACGCTGCGTCCATTGTTTACAAGCGAGACTGAACGTGCTCCTCCTTCCCAGTTCAGTTACACACACACACACACACACACACACACACACATATATATATATATATATATATATATATATATCAGTTATGTAGCGTGCTACCCTTGTGTTAAGGCGTCATCTCTGTGATCTTTGTCTTTACACTGTTTTGTGGACTTTTATAACCCTATAAGCCAGGGGTCGGCAACCCAAAATGTTGAAAGAGCCATATTGGACCAAAAAAACAAAAAACAAATATGTCTGGAGCCTCAAAAAATTAAAAGCCTTATATAAGCCTTATAATGAAGGCAACACATGCTGTATGTATCTATATTAGCTATATTAGCCTACTATCAAAATGACTAAGTTGGCTACAAATACATAATGAGCCTTCATGATTAAATGTTTATTTTCCCTGCAGCGCATCCTGTAGAGAATGACGCACCACGTGACTACTCTGTTGTACGATGCCACCTCGAGTTTAACTTCATTACAATATTAATGAATTATGTTTCATTGCTTTGATGAAATTAAAGAAATGCAATAAAGAAATCCGATTTTGATGTCATTTTTATTTTGACAACAAAATGGAACGTGCATAACGTGCCCCTTATCTGGGCAACAAACAGAGTGCAATAAAACGCAGCCTGCATTTATAAAAATAAAACAGCAGCCTTTTGAAAAGGTAAAGTATATAAAATCAAATTAATACAGTTTAAGTTTGATTTCTGTGCAAATGCCAAGCAAGTCAGTGCAAGGGTAAAACGCAGCAGCATCCTCTTCTCTTTTGACACGCAACCAACGCAGCTATCCTGGGACCTGAGCAACAAAACACAATAATATCCCTAAGTGTCATTCCAAATATATACTGACGAAAATCAGAAATCACTTTATAAAAACAGCCACTTTGTTACTAAATATGTGCCTATGACAGGATTGTGTTCTTACCCGTTTAATGTGACTTCTGTTTTCGGACATCACTGGTCAGCTTCTCAACATCGGGCATGTAAGATGTAACTTTAATCTTGACGCAGGACTGCGAGCTCTCATCTGTGAGGCGGGTGCGATATTTTGATTTGATGTAGTTCATGTTTGAGAAAATCTGCTCGCACAGGTATGTTGATCCAAAGATGGATAATACTCCAAATGCATATGTTTTCATGTTCCTATAACTGTCAGGAAGAGCATTCCATGTGTCATAGACAAGTTTCTCGGGTGTTGGGAGGCTTTCAATTTCGCTCCATTTGTGGCTTTGGGCAAGCTGGGCTTTCTGGCAAGTGACGTCTTCAAGCTCGGCTGTCAGACGTTTGAATTTGGACACCCATAAATCTTTGTCGGCTATATCAGCCATTTCCATTTCAAGGTCAGCTTGATTTACTCCTGGAAATGTGCTCAACAAGGACGGGTCAATCTCCAGGGGTGTGACAGGGAAAGACAGTGTCATTTTTTCCTTTCGGAACTCGCAAAATCTGCTCCCAAATGCAGTTTGCATTTCAACGATCGCACCTTGTAAATAATCACTGTTGAGTGTGTGATCGTGATGGGCTTCTTTGAATTCTCTCAGGGAGGGGAAGTGGGAGAGCGTGCCTCGCTGTACATCTCTGGCAAAGACAGTCAGCTTGCGCTCGAATGACAAAACAGCTTCCAGCATTTGCAGTGCAGTGTTTCCCGCCCCTGGAGACTTTCATTCAGCTTGTTTAGGTGGCTTGTCATATCCACCAAAAAGTGCAGTTTTTCGAGCCACTCGGTATCTTCCAGTTGCGGGTAGTTCAGGTCTTTGCTTTTCAGGAATGTTTTCACGTGTTCTAAACAAGCGACAAAGCGACGCAAAACCTCACCCCTGGACAGCCATCGGACTTTGTTGTGTAGCAGGAGATCGGAATATTCGCTGTCAACTTCATCAAGCAATGCACGGAACTGCTGATAGAAACGTGTGTCGCAGGCTATGACGCAAATCTTCGTTGACAGAAATGTTGAAATGTAATATTTATTCTACACATTTTTACAGCATTGGAAAACGTTAAGAATGTTTGTGTCATGTTTGTCCTCCTACAGAAACCATATTAAAACCAAAAATATATTTCCCTCCCCCATCTTTTTCCATTTCCAAACATTTTTGAAAAAGCTCCAGGGAGCCACTAGGGCAGCGCTAAAGAGCCGCATGCGGCTCTAGAGCCGCGGGTTGCCGACCCCCGCTATAAGCAAATACTGTTGGTCAGAAGCGTAAGCCTACTAGCATGGGTGCAAGTCTCGTACACCGAGATGAATTAACTATCTGCTCGGATCGGCGCAATCTACCATGCATACTTAGTTAAGCAAAGAGAGTTGTAAAATGAATGAAAACCCGAATCCACAAAAAGAAAGGACTCTCCGCTCTGCTGGTGATTTACATCAGTGCAGGCTGTGTTCTAAACGAGTTTAACGGCGCCTTGCTCACTTGACAGACCGGAAGTCCGTATAACTCATAGCAAGTACACGACTTTTGCAAGTACACTACTTTCGGTTTTGAGCGCCTCACATATTGTAAGCGTTGATTGGCTGTTTTAAGCTTCACTTTACGTTCACTATTATGCTCATACATCACTGTAACAACTTGCGTTCACGTTCAACTTGCATTCGGCCATCCCGAACCAATTAAAAACGTAAGTCTGGGAGCATTTGTCTGCTGTATAATGTTTATATTTTATCATCAATAAATATAACAGTAAAAATTAAAAAGTTTTTCTTACAGTAATCATTACTACATTTTACTACATTAATACTGTATTAATGAGTAAGACTGTCTATAAAGTGTGTTTAAGAAGCATATTTTAGCGCATGTAAGAGATGCATAGTATTTTACTTCCGTTTGATCATTCGCGCATGTAATATGATACATGAAGTTTTACTTCCGGGTAAAGAATTTGCGGATTATCTTCATTCGCAGGAGGGGCTGGAACCAAACCCCCGTGAATAACAAGGGCCTACTGTACCTGCAAACTGAATGATTCCCAAATAGCAACTGAGTGTAACAAGAAACTGAGTGACTTCCCAATGTTTTCAGAGTCTTTTTGGGGGGCATTGTATTGTAAGTTTTATCCTTAGGGGAAAAACCCAACAAAAAATTGAGCTATTTCAATTTTTATATAACTTTAACTCCAATTTTCTCAAAATTATGGGTCTCCGCTCGTGTGGAGACTTAGACGCACGTACCCCAAAAACTAATAACGGTAATTAAAATCTGTTTGTGTGTCTTATGCAGAAGGATCTATTCTTTCAAACTTTGTTGACCCTTTGCAATGATTTTCCTCATGCAGTATCTCAAATGAATAACTTGTGTTCTAATGGACTACTAGTAGATCCCAGGGTTAAACTTTGGAGCTGTTCCAGGGCCTCACAGTATATCCTATGACTTGATTGTCATTAATCTATGGCAGGCAGCTGTATGGTGCTTTAAATAAAGAAAGACATGATAGGTTGTTAGAGTGTTTGTTGCCAACTGTACACTGAACGTCACTGGTGTTCCTGTATTCTGTGTGTGTGTGTGTGTGTGTGTGTGTGTGTGTGTGTGTGTGTGTGTGTGTGTGTGTGTGTGTGTGTGTGAGTCTCTTTAGTCTGAAAGTCTCAGGGGCACAAGGGTTGTACAACCCAAACGTTGTTTACTTTCTTCAACAGCTATATGTGCAGTGAGTCATTGGTGTAGGCAAAACTGAGGCACAGGTCATTTTGCCAATTGATTTATTTTTCAACCTGTCTCTGCACTCTTCTGTTTCTTAGTTGGCCATGGATGCCTTCAGCCAGCTGATCTTGCTTATCGCCACAATCAGTTTTTGCACCTTCCAGTGGCTCTTCCACAGTTTAAGCCCCTGGTTGTCATGCAGGATCAGCCCGGGCTTCCTGAAACTCAGCCTCAAGCAGCAAATTGAGTGGAACTCTAGGTAACACACAACACACATCTTGCAGTGTGTCCACCATGCAAAAATTACTTCAACATCTGGTGACATAACACGAGTGTAAAAATTTGATTATAGAGAATAAATTTACAGTTACAAAATTATAAGATTTCTGATTGTTTTATCATGTGTTGCGATAAAGTAGGTTTGTGCGATGTGAATAGTTTTGTTAGCTTTGAGGAGTTGGAGGATATTTTTCCTTCATGAGATCAGAAAAAAAAAAAACCCAGACAGAAGCATTTCACTTTTACTTAATCACATGGATACAAAGTGGACATGTATGTGCAAGAACATAATGAGAAAGCATGCTTTCTAAATAGTAGGGCGGATGGCATAGTGGTTAGGGTGCTGGGCTCATGATCGGGAGATTGTGTGTTCAAATCCCACTGTGCTAAGACCCCTGGGCAAGGTCTTAACCACAAGTGTGCCTCTGTATAAATGGGTACCAGTAAAAATATACTGGGAAGATAATCTACGATGGACTAACGTCCCATCCAGGAGGAGTTGTAATCCTGGTCGCTTCATGCTACAGAAACCAGGGATAAGCACCGGCCTGATGAGCCACTAGGCTTGGGTGTAAAAAGCCCATCAGACTTTACTTATTTTATGCTTTCGAAATAGTTTTTCATATTTATCAGGGCTGTATTTCTACACAAGCGCCCTGTGTTTCTTTTATACTGATGATGTTGCACTGTATGCTGTTGTGACATTAGGTATGTACTGTAAACTGCCTGTGCCATTCCAATATGTATTTTTGCTTCCATACTGTATGTCTTCTTGTTTTTCTAGGACAGTGTCCACATTCCATGCCATATTAGTTGGGCTCTTTTGCCTCTATATTCTTTTCTTCGATGAAGCCATCAATCAGGACCCTGTGTGGTAAGAGACCTGTCATACTGCATGCAGAGAATTATGTGCCAGTTTTGTACTGTGGGAATGAACACAGCTGGAGGCGACTCTCGGTCGTTCTCTTCACTGCAGGGGCACAACAGTGATTATTTGCTCTGTCTTTAACCCTGTAGGGGAGATCCAACATTGGTGAAGATAAATGTGGGAATAACGACAGGCTATCTCATATCTGGTGAGAGTTCAATCCTGCAGTCTCATTACTGTATATACAGATGACTTTTTAGGATATTAAATGAATGATAATGATACATGGAACTAATTTACACTGAAAGGAGACCTGTCACAACACGGTATGCTTCCTTGCTTTAATAAACAATAAATGTTCAATTTATGTTTATATTATGTCGTATATTTTGAACTGTGAATCAGGTTAAGCTACCTTAGAATGATGTTTAGGCAGATTTCTTGTTGCCCAAGTTGAATTTTATGCTGTGTCACCCATCTTTAATGTATACATATAAAAGGTAATGAATATTTGCATGCATAACAACAGTCACCTGTGAGAGTAGAGGAATGGCACAAAGACAAATATTCTTCTTATCAAATACACTGAGGATATTTGGGTTTTTGATCATTAGATTAATACGAGTCTAAATATCCGAATTTCAACTTTTTTCTCTTGATATATTAATTTGTTACACATCACAGCAAAATGGGTGTGAAGCTGAAAATGATTAAATACTTAATTGAACATGAAATGCGATTTTCTTCAACGTTGCATGCTTAAAAGGTTGAAAATTCCTGGCAGATTTTGGTTTGTTTCTCCAATACTAGACAAGTATGTTAAAAAATTGTTAAGGTTTTAAATCTTAGGATATTAGCTACAAGATAGCACAAATAACTCAAAATTAATCATTTATGACTTAATACCCACTTTGCTGTGATGGCTCAAATTTGTTCAAGAACTTTGAACATGGCTCATTTTATGGCAGACCAACAGATTCAGTATGTGGGGGAAAGGTACTACCAAAAATCATTTGTACAAAGAGTTCCCATGTAAATAAATACTATTTATCGGCTGGGTGTTAAGTCAGCACAAGGAAATTCCAAACTGAGACTTTGCTTCAATGATATTGAGATCAATGTATCAAGTTTGAGGTCTGGTATTTTTCAACTGAGCATACTAACAAGGTTAATCATTTATTAATTATATGGCAAAATGATTATATGCTCCCCTCAAAAAAGAGAGAATAAATCGAGAAAGAATTGATGCTTAAGTCTGGTACCGAAAGCTCTGTTCTATACAGTAGATGCCGGTCTCCATGCCGATCCTATTCATGCTGCCTGTGAAATGCTTGTCCAGAAAAGGAAACTCTCACTGAACTCACAAAAAATATACAAAATAATGGAAAATATCCTCCACCATCCCTTCCCCCTGAAACTATACACTAAAAACAAGTTCTTGAGCCATTAAATCCAGAATGTCCACATTCACTTTGTTAATTGGTGCGAGGTATCAGAAGAAGCATTCATGTAACTAGAGCTTTTTTTTCATCAAGAATAAACTTTTATAACTCGCTGTTCTTTTTATCATGTGCAACAGCAACAAAGTTAGAACTCATAAAAATAGGAGAATTCACTCTTAAGATGTTAATCATCACTTAAGGTAAAAGGTTACCAGCAGTAAATATGGGACGCACAGTGGCGCAGTGGTGAGCACATCTGCTTCACATCAATAAGGCCTGTGTTTGAAACCTGGGTTCGCGGTGTTTCTGTATGGAGTGTGCATGCCCTCCTCCTCCTCCTACTCTTCATGGTTGCATGGGTTTCCTCAGAATCTGGCGAGCTGTCCAGGGTGTACCTTGCCCTTGTCCAGAGTCAGTTGATATGGTCTTCAACCTTCCTGTGAATCAAATTGGGATTAAGTGGTTCAGGAAATGAATGAATGGATGAAACAAATATCTTGTTTTTCTCCAAATAAGGAACGAGAAAAACTGAAAATATTGCCTATACTTGATTTTGTGTTTGGGTCGAGTGCTGGTGGGCCGAGAAAAAGGTCCTGGTAGAAAAAGGTGACTGGTATGCCACTACTATGCCATCCTTACATGAAGGCTGAGGTTCCGTTCCCAGACACAGTATTTAATATTTAATGTACCCATCAACACAGACAACCCCAACACCACCATTGTAGAGCATGTTTACCTGCTTGTGAACTGGGGGGTTATTATGTTTTAAAGTTAATTTCTTGGATGGCTCAGATGCATAAAGAAAACAAACTTAATCTGTGCAATAACACCACAGCATCCTTTGCATGTAGATGGATGTGAATGACATAAAGAAGGACATGAAATAAATAACAAAACTATTCAGGAACAATAAATCTTCTAATCAGAACAACAGTTGAATCTAGAAGTCATAATTAAAAATCATCAATATAAAAAAATATACAAATTAAACTAATCAAGAATTAGAGAAATTAACGAGTGCTTAAATACTACAGCGCCCTCTAGTGGAAATTGTTATAATCAACACAAATACCCCATGTGACAGAAAATAGAAACTTTGAGCAATTACCACAACTATTCTTTGGCCCCACACATCGAATAACAACACACAGTATCAAGATGGCAGCACTTGCCTCACCATACCTCTTTTTCTTCTTCTTCTTCTTTTCCTTTCCTTTCAGCTGCTCCCTTCAGGGGACGCCACAGCAAATCATCTGCCTCCATCTCAACCTATCCTCTGCATCTTCTTCTCTTACACCAACTACCTTCATGTCCTCCTTCACCACATCCATAAATCTTCTCTTTGGTCTTTCTCTAGGCCTTCTACCTGGTAGTTTCAATCTCAGCATCCTACTACCAATGTACTCACTATCCCTCCTCTGCACATGTCCAAATCATCTTAATCTAGCATATCTGACTTTGTCTCCAAAACTTCTTACATGTGCTGTCCCTCTAGTGTACTCACTCCTGATCCTATCCATCCTCGTTACTCCCAAAAAGAACCCCAACATTTTCATCTCTGCTCCCTCCAGCTGTTCCTCCTGTCTTTTCCTCAGCGCCACTGTTTCTAAATCTTACATCACTGGCCTCAACACCGTCTTGTACACTTTTCCTTTCATTCTTCCTGATACCCTCCTATCACAGATCACACCAGACACTTTTCTCCAACCATTCCAACCAGCCTGCACACGCTTCTTCACCTGTTTTCCACACTCTCCATTGCTCTGGATTGTTGAGCCTGAGTACTTAAAATCCTCCCCCTTTGTTATCTCTGCTCCCTGAAACCTCCTTGTCATTCACACACATGTATTCTGTCTTACTGAGGCTAACCTTCATTCCCCTCCTTTCCAGGGCATACCTCCACCTCTCTAGATTTTCCTCCACTTGTTCTCTTCTCTCACTACAGATCACAATGTCATCTGCAAACATCACAGTCCATGGGGAATCTTGTCTAACCTCGTCTGTCAGCCTGTCCATCACCATAGCAAACAGAAAGGGGTTCAGAGCTGACCCTTGATGCAGTCCCACCTCCACCTTGAACTCGTCTGTCACACCTACAGCACACCTCACCACTGTCTTATATCTCTTATACTTGTGCTGCACCACTGTAACATACTTCTCTGCCACTCCAGGCTTCCTCATGCAATACCACAGTTCTTCTCTCGGCACCCTGTCATATGCTTTCTCCAGATCCACAAAGGCACAATGCAGCTCCCTCTGACCTTCTCTGTACTTCTCTATTAACATCCTCAAAGAAAAACTGCCAGCCTCTCCTCAATAATTTGTTAATTGTTTGGTTATGCAAAGTTTGACATGGCACACATCATTGGCTGCTGTAAAGTTTGTCTAAAATCTGTGGTCACTGAAGATAATAGGCCAAACTTATTTTGGCATCTCAGACAGGAGGCAGGAGGGTTTGTTTGCTGTTATCTGGTATTTTTTGCTTTGAATAATGTATTTGTTAAAAAATCTAAATCATAATTCTAAGTCAATTGTATAATTTAAAAAAAAAATCTGGGGTTTTATTTTTGACGATAGAGTCCAACTTTGGTTGTTGGCGATGTCACTGTTTATTATTTTTGGTTGTTCTTTATCGCTCTCTGTGTTCATATGATATACTACTGTTTTCTTTGGCTGACTTTTCTGATATCTAGATGTCATGACACCAATGGTTTCTTTCCTTTTTTGGACCTTCCATTTTGTTATATCGGTGATGTCCAAAGCTTGTGGAATGACTTTGATTGTTTTTTTTTGTCTTCTCCATCTTTTCTCAGCTTCAAAATGGCTTGTTTTTTTCTTATCGACAGCTCTTTTGACATCATGTTGATTAATTCTTTTTAATAACAAATGCAGTTATCACATGCAAAACTGGGTCTGAGTCCAAGAGCAGACATTCAGAACTAAGTGTCAATCCAATAGGATACACCTGTCAATCATTCGTTCTTTCATACATTCACCAAACTGTTTAATCCTACGAAGGTCGCACAAAGGCTGGAGCCTATCTCAGCTGACTTTAGGCGAAGTCAGGGTATGCCCTAAACAGCTCGGTAGTCCATCCAGGGCTACCACGCACGACCATTCACAGTCACACCCAGGGGCAATTTGGAACAACTGATTAGCTTAATGTGCATGCTTTAGGTCTGTGGGATGAAACTGGGGTTCTTGGTGGAAACCCACACAAGCACAGGGAGAACATGCAAACTCCTCATAGAAGTGTCCCTCACTTTGAAAATGACTCATTAAAATCAAATGTGAACTAAATGTAGATGTAAACAGCAGGAAATTAAAGCTTCATTTTTAAATGACCCATATCCATCTTTGCATATTAAACACGAATGAAGAGTTTTAGTTCAAAAACAAAAAAGTGTGTGGTATGAGAAAAAGTTTTGTTTTTTTGTAAAGCTATGTAAAAATTGGTTTTCTCCTAATTAAAACAATGGCATTTCTGGTTTTGATCTTCAAAAAACGTCAAAGTAAAAACCTTCAAAATGTCTTCAGTGTATCGCAAAAGGGGGAAAAAATCAGTCTTGCCATTCCAAAATTTTTTCAGTATCGTATTAATTGTATTTCCAGAAATAACCTTTTTAAATTTATGAAGACATTTTTGCATTAAAATCTGATACACTCATATTTGCAAATTTTATGGCCTTTGATAGATTTCTGTTTGCCCCATAGTTACAGTGAACTCCTGAACTGTGTTAAATATAATTTTTTCGTACAGTTGTGTATTTTAAGTCTTGTGTCAAAATTTGTCTGAACTGCTGTAAGTCGGTATCATGAAGTCATTGAATCTCTCTATCTCTGCATGACTGTGAGTCCTGTGAAGTAGTTTGCTATTTCTATATCATGATGCAAGTACTGTTTGCTCAGTATGGAACTCTTAACGAGCCGTAAATGAGCCTCTGCTCTTAAATGGATTTCACGTCAAATTTAAAAGGTTCTAGACAGAAAAGTCTGATGAGAGTTTTTTGTTTTACAGTTTATGTATTTGCTCTCTTCTTGTGCTTTTTCAGATCTGCTGCTCATATGTTACTATTGGAGGGCGATAGGGGACAAGTTTTTTGTAGTTCACCACCTGGCTGCATTGTATGCTTACTACTTTGTACTGGTGAGTTCCCTATTGTCCAAGAGCAGAATGTGCAGGCAAGATGGGAAAGAAACAGCCAAGGGTGAACAGTTGTGATGCCTGAGGAGTGTGAAGTGGCTGCACATTCAGGCTTAATCAGATGCAGTGTGTAATGCTAGTATCACTCACAGCACATAGATAATATCATAGTGAGTATGCACAAGATGCTTCTTATTGTATTTTATTATTACCATATTATTATTATTATTATTATTATTATTATTATTATTATTATTATTATCATTGTTATTTGTTCATTTTGAGAGTTAAGCTGCTCATGCAAATGTTCTGCCATTAATGTTGGCCTTCAAAATTGGTTCATAGTGAAGTGACACCTTCCTCATCATTTTGGAGCTGTTGGAACTTAACAGATTTTTTTCAAGAACTGTGCATTTTGCTTTGTAAATGCATATTATGGTTTAAGATCTTGTCAATCAATCAATCTGGGTGCCATGCCAGAGTTCTGGCGTAGGAGGCAGCCATAACAGCTTGTCATGGCTGTATACTAAGGGCAAAAAATCCACAGTAGAGGCCCAAAGTTCTTTCTGCAGGGTGTTTTTATTGAGACACCATCTCTAGCTAGCTGGCCGTTAACTCTAAAGAGTTCATCCGCCCTTTGATAGGTCTTGTTTTTATTCCTACTGGGTTGCTAGCCACCCTCAGTCATGTACCCACTCCAAACTACCATTTCACCAGAAAAAGAACTAAGAGCAGTGGTCTGCTATTCTTAACAATGAACAAATTAGAAAAAAGCAGCTTGAACTGGTATTCTTCAGGAGTTTTAGACTAAAGTTCCCAAGTTGTACTAAGTATTCTATTTACTGAGGTTATAGTGTTATCTGTGTCTATACAGGAAGCGATGAGTGATGTGTGAATTGCTCCACCCCTGTGATACACACAAATTACAGACCTGCTGGTTATTAACGTGGGCACAAAGCCAACGTTTGTACTCAGCTTTGAGTTAGAGGAACCACACCAGAAGCAGTTACAGCTGTTCACTCTTGTCTCTGTTAGTTTGTCACCCTCTAGGTTGCCAGGTACTGTACTTGACTATGGCTTTGATGATGATGGTACTTTTTGCATGGAATGCTCAGTGACGTTAGTGGCAGATGCTGTCCCACGTATTCTTGCTGTCCCTCCACCATGCTTTCTCTCTTATGTTGGCTGGGTGCATGCAGTAACCAGCTCACAGCTCACATACTGCTGCCTCTGGTGGAGGTTCTGCTGTATGCATGCTTATCTTCCCTTCTTTTATATGAGAGAACCTTCTCTCTATCCTTTCTGTAGCCCTCTTTTAAAATCTGTCATGGACACAATTTCTCCTTATAAATATCATAACCACAAAGCAGTAAGCCGAAGTTATGGTGTTGCACAACTAATATGTGCTGACAGAGGCAGGTTTCCATTGCAGTTTTACATAAAATAGCCGCAGTATTTTACAATTTTCAACAAAATACAATTACAAGTGATCGGTGTTTCTATTAAATGATGTTAAAGCTGAGTTTTCTCCTCTCGTGATAGTCCTTGTGGAATGCTCTTTTATCAGAAGGGTGGTGAATCCAGTTGTTCAGGTTGTCATGTGATAAAATGTCTTCATTTTGAATCACCTGAAAAACCACCTCATATGCTTTTTTCAGACTATTTGGGAGGTTGGTGGGTTTTTTTTTTTTTTAACTCACTTCTGCTACTGTTGTTTTTAGTTGGGCAGAGAATTCACTTCGAAGATAAAACCATATGGCTGTGGCTGAGAACAGACCAGACATTACTAAACCGTCAGGCCATCCTTCCAAAAACATTGAACCCACAGTACATGACAGGACTGGAAGTGCTTAGATTAGCACAAACATCCAACTCAAAATGTGCATGTTAGCATGCTCAGCTGATTTCTAAAAAAGCTCAGTGTAAATAGTAGTAGGTGAATCAGGTTGTGAGCTGTACCAGCCTCCAAATCAATCTTAAAACAGAAACAATAAATGAATGTTGTAGTAGACCATACTGTTAATGGACACTTTCATAACTGCTAAAGTAAGTTGATTGATATACTCGTCTCGGATTAGAATAGATCGTTACAGACCGATATTCTGACAGCCAGTTTTCTCTGATTTCAAGCACTGCTAAACTGGTCCCTCCATGTACCACGGGACAATGAAAACATGCATTTAAACTGTTCTCTGTTCTGGCACTGAGGTGGTGGAATGAACTTCCTCTAGATGTCTGTACAGCTGAATCACAAGTGTTTTCTAATAACGGCTGAAAGCCTAACTTTTTTCCAGAAACTCTTGTATTAGCTCTATGTTACACACACACACACACACACACACACACACACACACACACACACACACACACACACACAAAGAAATAGATCTCATTTATACTCATTGAGTTTGATTGATGATATACTTAGCCCGTGTCCTAGTGAACCAGTATCAGAAATTATTCAGTGAAAGTATCTTTTAAGGACTTTTGTAAGTTGTTCTGGAAAAGGGTGTCTGCCAAATGTTGTAAATGTAAACTATAACCTTAATGCAACAAAACTGAGTAGGATGCCCAGCTGATTTAAGCAGGGTGCACATCTGACATTGAGTACGGATGCTGGACCAGTGGGCTGTTTGAACATAAAGCCATCCCTAAATAGATTCAGGTGATGCTTGGAGTCTCTCAGCATTGTTTTATTATGGTTTGTTGATGTTTCAAAAGTCATTAGCAATATTTGCTATTGTTTCTTGTCTTCTGATTGTCTTGTGTAACTGATGCCAGCTCTCACAAGTCATTTGCTAGATACTAATTAAATGAGATGGTAACAGATCTTTGCTTTTAATGGTCAGGCTACTCTGAAATGATGCAGTACACTCTTTAATATTTTGATTGCCATTTATGATTTCGTCTCAGTACAGATCAGAGTAAAACTGAAGGGCCAGTGCATAGAGCGTATAAAAGGCTGATATACTTTTGTGTGTGTGTGTGTGTGTGTGTGTGTGTGTGTGTGTGTGTGTGTGTGTGTGTGTGTGTGTGTGTCTACTGCATGTCAGACAGAACATTATTGTTGGCGTTGCAGCTTTCCTGTTGTTTTCGCTTTCAATCTGCACCTTTTCCCTCAAAAGAATCTGCCCTGTCTGTCTCTGTCTTCACCTAACATTACATCCTGACTAATGAAGTCCCTCTTTTACTGACTTCCAAACATGCAAAAAATACCAAAGTAAAATGAGTGCTTTCTGAATAGAAAAGGACAGGGCTTGGCTGATCTAGATCTAGATTTCTTCCTGTCTTGTCTGCTGTTATGCTGTTGTGGGAGACTGTGCAGCAATGAAGCCCAGTTACAGTATGGACTTACCAGTGCATAGGGGTACTAGCATGTAAATGCTGGTGTTTTCCCTTTCCTTTTTGGGGTCCATGTCCATTGTTGAGTAAGTATTCTAAATGTTTTACTTCGGCCTCCGAGGTAAGTATGCTGTTCATGTTTGCTAGTTTTGAGCCAAGTATAAAAAAGTGCACATGCATACAGCTGTACTATTGACAGACAGATATGCAGAAAAGTGGCTGTAAATCTTAATTAAAAACTCTATGATAAAGAAATTTGAAGAAAGGATAGATGTAATGTAATAAAGACAATTTGAAGTTTGATGATTTTAACCAGAGAATGCGGCATGTTCAGCAAGAGAGCAACAATACCCAAATATTAAATTTATCAGTGTATATTCCAGGTTAGAGCAAGGTGGAGTAATAGTTAGCGGTCTCACCTCGCACAAAGAAGGGCTTGGGTTTGAGCCACTTGGTTGGTGATATTGTTTCTGTGTGGAGTTTTCATATTCTCTAGGTTTCCTTCAAGTGCTCGGGTTTTCTCCTACAGTTCAAAGATGTCCACATTCGGCAAATTGGCTGTTTCAAATTGCCCCAAGGTATGAGTGGATGTTTGTTATAAAGATGCCAGGCCAGTAGAGGTATCCCACTGTAAATAATCCTGTCCAAAATTAATATATGCATTAACCCCCACATAAACGTGGAGAAAAGATCCTGTTTCAAAATAGGAAGTGGAATTGTTCAACACAAACATAAATGTTGTGGAGTGATGTAGTTGCATGAAAAATAAGCACCTAGAACACTGATCGACGAATTAAATGAATGCAATTAACTATTGCATAAATAAGTTTATATATATTACACGGAAACACAAAAAAATTCACAATAAAATGAAACATTTGTGATGCGCTCCGCCAAGTGTGGGAGGCGTCGCAGCCGACACCAGAGCTTTTGGGGCGGAACGCTGCTTGTCCAGACTTACGATCTGTCAAGCAGGCAAGTGCGCTTTGAACATTTGTTTAGTACTCAACATTCACTCGTTTGCTTGTGGGATCGGAGGTCCGGATGAGCCACGCCCCATCTAGGGGGCTCCGGTGTCGGCTGCGACGCCGCCCATACTCGGCGGGCTCCAAGGCGTTTTAATGTTTCAATGGCATGTTTGAATTTTTGAATGGCGCGTTTGGTGCTTTTTGTAAGAAGTTGTTTCGTATACAGAGGACGAAAATTTAGGAAAATGTTTTTCGTAACCTGGATTTTTCTTATTTAGAGGTTTTCATAAGTAGAGGGCCAACTGTATTAACTGAAGGTGACGTGGGTGTCACTGAATATTCAATTAAAAGTAAAACTAGGTGACTATTGAAATACAGGGTAATATTTTAGGAGTCAGATTAATAGCAAATACAGTATTCATGAATCTAGACCAATGCAATTTAGTATGTACTTTTTACACGGGGTGATGCAATTTGGGAGGATCGCTATCTTGGGATAATGAAGTCAATCAGAGTTTATACTACACAGAAACAGAAGGAAAACAAACTAAAATTTGATTTTTTTTTTTAATGGATTGTTTCCCCATGCATTTAAAACATGAAGTCTTCTGAATTTTTCCGTTACACTGGAAAGATGTACATTTTCATCATTAGGTGTTTTTTTAACTTGCATTTTCAAATTTGAATTGTGCTGAAATTATTTTTATACAGTGGTACCTCAACTTACGAGTGTTTTTAATAACAAATTTTCCGTGATACGAGTTTCTATCCCACCAAAATCTGCCCTAACCAACGAACACCTTTTTTACTTACAAGCTCTGCTGGGGAAATGGCTTTTCCGGGCCGATTAGTCTTGTATTCTTCCGCATGTATTTCTCCGTGCTCCAAGAACATCTTGTGCAGTGGTTTTCAATTATTTTCTGTGATGCCCCCCATAGGAAGGAAAACAAAAACATTTTATGCCCCCCCTTCCAATGCCCCATGCGCGACTATAAATAGTGTTTACTGCTTCATATGATTTGCTTGGTGCTTTTTCTCTACACCATATTGAACACAGTGAGAGCGCCACTGCCACCTAGTGTAGAGAATGCGCAATCACACTTAAAAGGTGGTCCACCAGTATATTAAAAAAGCATGTTCCCCAAAGTCATAGATGCCAACTAGCCTCGTATTCTTTCGCATGTATTCCTCCGCGCTCCTTTCCGTGCCGACATTTGTAGCGTGCATGCACACAAAAGTTTTTCTTTTCTGTGGTTCATATTTTGTGACTTTTTTGTCTTATTTTTTATTGTGCATATCCCAGTGTTTCTAAGATGGGTCATAAGAAGGTGCCTGATGTATTCAAGAGGAGAAAATCAATTTCTCTTGAAGCGAAGCATGAAATCATAGATAAACATGTAATAGGAGTCCGCGTGGCCGATCGGTGTAAGGAGTATGGGAAGAATGCATCGACCATCTGTATAATTCTCAAACAGAAAGCCATGTTGAACACTGTTAAACCAGCAAAGGGGGGTAGTCGAAGTACCACTGTATTTTGTATTAGTTTTTTTTAAAGGCCTTCCATTTATGGTCTGTTTCATTCCTGAAAGTGCACAAAATTTCAAGAATAGGACTTGGACATGTCAGTTCATGTCAGGCAAAATAACAGTGGACAAAGCAAAACAAATCTGTTATAAACGAGTTAACTTCTGAATAAAATAAATCTATACACATCCGCAAATATAACACAGGATGTGTCAATACTTTCTAAAGCAAACACTTCCCAGTTTGTTAAACACACTTTTCCCAGTCCAATGGTGCCCCCCTGTGTGAAAATGTATTGCTTATTTTTTTATGAACAGGTTTTTATGAAGTATAGTGTTGGACATAAACTGGACATAAATTATGCCTGCAAGCTTTTAATAAGTTTTGGTCTTAAAGGTTAATACTCCAAACTTGATTATTGAGTGAATAAAACAGACCCAGAAATTTGATCTGGTATCTCCACAGTCTATTTCTCTGTTAATAGATTAACTATTGTACAACATCAAAGTGCTAAAAAGCTTGGGTTACTCAGTGTGGAGCTTATATTCTCTTTGTGTTTGTTTGCGTTTCTTTCCACCGCTCAGAAAAACGCCAGTATGGATTGGTTGAGAAAAATTTCCCTGACTGTTGAATGAGATGAGATGAAATGTTTGTAATCCAAGCGTTCCTATATCACACCCAGTGTTGTCTGGAACGCTTTAGAACCACCATGACCCTGACCAAGATAAGAGTGGTTACTGAATGTAAATGATCAAGTGATTCATTTGTAAATTGATATAATAATAACAATAATCACCATCACTGCTGTTGTAGCTACTTGTCTTGGTTCCAAGTAGTCCATGTTTGATCTACCCTGGGGCTGTGCACACAATATCCAGTTACACTAAAGAAGTTTGATGAGGATAATTGTCCTATGCTTTGTCCAACTGAGGCTATGCTCAGGGTTTTCCACAAAACTAGGGATGGTTTTTATACATTCTGTCTTAAACCGATCCAGCTGCGTGTTTATTATTATTATTATTTTGTCTGTCATTGTCTGTTTCTTTACTGTGTTGTTCCAGGGTCAAGGAATGTTGCCTTATTTTGCTAACTTCCGTCTACTTGCAGAGTTTTCCACCCCGTGTGTGAACCAGCGGTAGGTGCTTCATCGTTTTCTGTGCAGTTACCCCTGTGAGGAACTTGCGCATTCCAATAACACTATGAATTAAACGGCACTTAAATCGCATGAAGCATGTATGATTTATACGTAGAACATGTACAAAGTACAGTTAATTACAAGTTCTAGTCATGGGTGTGCTTACCTGTGTTTTGCAGCTGGTTCTTTGAAGTGTTAGGTTACCCTAAATCCTCCAGACTCAACATTGCCAATGGTGTGCTCATGGCTGCTGTGTTTTTCATGGTGCGCATCGCAGTCATGCCTGTTTACTACAGCCGTATGTACTCTGTATATGGCACAGAGGCCTTCTATCGGGTGTCATTCGGTGGCCGTAGTGCCTGGATCTTTTCCAGCATCTGTTTGGATATCATGAACATCATGTGGATGCATAAGATTGCTTGTGGATGCTATAAGGTTCTGCGCTCCAGTAGGCATGTAAAAAAGACCCAGACACAAGAAAATGGGAAAACGGACTAAGCGTGGAAGAAAGCTCATTCTTTGTAGTCGAGGAAGAACCTTGGTTCACTCTGTTGTTTTATAAGTGACAAATCTTGAGTCAGCCAGTCAGAGCCATGCCATTTCAATGATTTAGAAGCTGGCCATTGGAGAATCTACCCCAGAGCAATATGGTACATGATCACCATGCTCAGTTATGTTTGTTCTGCAGGCAGACCACTCATTTCAGGTTAAGATGGCTGCTGATGTCCCCTCATTCCACCGACGGAAGTGGTTTAAACACGGCATATGAAAAGGGATCCCCTCTGAGCACTGGTGGGGTTTTTTTTTTTTTTTTTTTTGTCTGTTTGTTTTGACTGTGTTTGGACTGTTTATATTTAAATTGCCAGAAGGTGAGACTTTTATTTTAAATTCTAAACTGAACAAAGTCTTACTAGGACAAAATGTGCCATGTCCTTCTTATTTATTCATCAAAGTCACTGCCATCTATAAACCTATGAACGACTGCCACTTTAGTTTCAAGTTGAATTTCATCTAACTAACTCTGAAAGATCTCCCACTTTCCCCTTCACTGCATTACTCAGACCAGAACTCGCCTCTGAACCCAGACCACATCTGAAGAGGACAACGTCTTTACGCCAAGAATGATGGGAAGGTTTAACTGTGAATGTGCACAGACTTTTTAAATTTGCATAAAGATTTTATACTGATATTGTTAGGATCAAGAAGAGTAGTCCACGTCCTTCTCTCTGCTTTTTGGAAATTGAAAATCATGCTGAAAATGGACATCACCTAGGTTTGGTTTGGAGGGAATGAAGGACAGTTTCTCGCCCTGCTTCATTATTACTGCAAGACAGCTTTTATTTTTAAACTGGCTTTTGGAAATCGTTTACATTTACACAGACACACACACACACTTGAAATTCTCCACCACACAGCTTTATTTGTACAGGGAATAACCGCATGCTGCAGCGTGGATCTGTGAATGTTTTGCGTTGTTGATAGGAATATTATTGGACATGCACAACTGCTTCTTTTTAGTTTTATGTATAGTAACATAGAACATAAACCCTCGTTGGTCATGGATGTTCCTCTATCACTAATGTTCCTTATGTGCTCAAACTCAAGCAAAGGATGGTCAACGGCCTTTTTTTTTGTGCATCAAGCCTTATTTATTTAAACCAGAGTTGAATCAGCATGTACACGTCTATTTATTCTTTTAAATTAATTGTATTATGTCTGGAGAAACGGTGTTTGTGATGTATCTTAATTAAGATATATACAGAATAACAACGGCAACAAAGACATTAAAATCAGCTTGAGATGCATCATGTCACTTTGTATGAACTTGTAATGTTGGATTTTCACGCACAGTTCTGAACCTGAGTGAAAAATCACTTAATAATGTTAGTGGATACCACATATTATTTTATATTATAAAATTTCAAAGTATTTATATAAATATGTATATAAGATGAGATGTAGAGGAACTACTTGCTCTTTAAAATTGAAAGTTCTATTTTTATCAAATAAATTACTTGAATCCTTGTTCTTTATGTTATGGTAATCGATAGTTATGTACTTACGCGATGAGGTCAGTCATAATTGTTGGCATTGTTTGTTTTGCTGACATTTGTCCGAGATGCCTTTTTACTTTTAAGAAACTTTTTTGGCCATTTTTAAGAAACTTTGTTGCCATTATGAGTTGAGATTTGATTGAGCTTGCATGTCTTTCCTTCTCTATTTGACATATTTTTTGCCATATGGATAATGTATGAAAGATGATATGAAAGTCTACTGTTTTATTTATATTGTTTATTGTGGATTCAGGTACACCAGCATAAGATACATCTTAATATACTTTTCAAACTTTGTCCATTTCCCATGTGTCAGATCCCTTCTCACCTTTTCCTTGTACTGAGTAAACTATAACGCAAAAGGTTTTATTCTAGATGTAAATACATTCCATTTCTGTAATACATTAATATAATGCATAAATCCATCTCTGTAAATTTTTAGTGTGAGAACTAAACCTCACAGTAATGACAGTAATCTGAGTGTCTTCACATATGTGGAATGTTAATTATATATTAATTAATTAATAAGGAAATAGCTTTTGTGTAAACTCATTTGGATTTTAAGTTTAATGTAAGAAACTTGATTGGAGGAAAAAATGGTTTATAAATGTATTTGTTGATCTTGCATTTGTATTAAGCTACACATAGCTAAACAGCCTCACTGTGTTCTGCTATGTCTGGATGCTTCAGTTTTTGTTTCTTTTGTTTGTTTGTTTTTTAAGAACCTTGTCCTCAATATTTTTTTTCTCTGACCCAATAACTCCATTTGCTCAGTAAAGCAATATGTTTTTTGGATTTAGTGTAATTTAGCTTCACTTGATGAGCAAAGTCAGCAACACCATTACTAGCTGTACTTTGTATCAAACACGCTAGTCTCATTAAAGCAATATTACATTGAAAAATATAACTTGTACAACATTCTATTCATCATCTTTTCATATTTCTGTTGATAATGCTTGTGCACTGAAAATATATTTACTATTCCAGTTGTGTTCAAAATAACAGCAATGTGTTTAAAAACTGAATAAAGCTCAAATCCATATGAATAGTTCTTATTTTCATACACACTGGGAACACTACACATTCTGTTCCAAGTCAAAACATGAGCGCAAAAATATCAAATTTGTGTTATTCCTTTAAAGAAATTGAAGAAAAGTTGATATTAGACTGTTCAAAAAATAGCAGTGTGTGCATTTATTCTTTACCAATTCATTCACTGTATTAACTGAAAAATGTTTCGATTTTTTTACTTTCCTTTGAAACACTGAAATAATATTTTTTGCTGAAACTACATTTTTGATGTCACCCCACATGTTTTCTATTGGCTTAAGGTCCGGTGGCCGCTCCATAACATCAATCGTTTTGGTCTAGAACCAGGATGCTGCATATTTACTGGTGCGTTTGGGGTCATTGCCTTGTTAGAACACCCATTTCAAGGGCACTTCCTCTTCAGCACAAGGTAGCACAAGCGCTTCACTTATTCTGATGTACAGTATTCAAATTGATCCATGATCTCTGGCATACGATAAATAGACCAAACACCGTCGTTTGAGAAACATTATCTTATCATATGATTTTGTGCCACAATGTTTCACTGTCTTCACAGTGTACTGTGGCTTGACTGCAGGCTTTGGAGGTCGTCTTGAGGGGGCCACTAGACCCAAAAACAACAATCTTACTTTCATCAGTCCATAAAATGTTCCACCATTTCCTTTTAGGCCAGTCAATGTGCTCTTTGGCAAAGTGTAACCTCTTCAGCACGTCTTTTTTTTTTTTTTTCAAGAGTGGGACTTTGCAGGGGCTTCTTGCCAAAAGCTTGACTTCACATAAATTTTTAATCAAGGTATGTTGTGCTTCTGAACAATATCTGAAATGACCCATTTTCCTCACAATTCCAGAGAGAAATACTCGAGAACCAGCATGTACGACATTTACTGCCTTCCTTCCTTAAATCAGGGAATCATTTACTGCCTCCTAGTTTTCAAAGAATGAATGACATCACTATTTAAACTCCACACTGCTATTATTTTGAACACGCCCCTTTCAATTAGTGATTCAATTACACAGAATCAGCAGCATGCATGTCATGACTGTTGTTGGTTCTGTTGGATTCTATTACTCTACTACACCTGACAGTAAATTATTTGCTGTGTAGAAATATCATTTCTACCAAAAACAGGGATTGATCAGATTAGTGATGTCTGACTGATATTATTTTGAACACAACTGTCTTTGTCACTGAGCGCTGTCATGTTCTGCCTTGTACAGTTACATTCAGATGTTTATATAAACTCATCATGAACAGGAATATTATGACAATATCAGGCTTCCAAAGGTTTTTTTAACTGTTCCTTTTCTGTTATACAGCATACATTTTCGTTTACAAATAAATAAACAGTTTGTTGCACAGTTAAATATTTTTTTTATTCATACAGAGTCAAAATTCTACCTACAAGGACAAAACATACAAAACTCCATGGAGTATTATTTCAGTGATACTGAAATAAAATCCGAGATGTCTGAACTAGCCATGGTCTCGTAACTGTTTTTGAGTTGTAATTAAGTACAACTGGCAGCGTCTCAGTGTCGACTCAAAAAGTGTTTGCTTGAAAACACACATTGAATTGACTGACATTTGTATTTCATCGATATTACCTGTGTTTAATGGGTTTATGTTCTGTCAATCTTCTGATTTCAGTGTTTACTTAATATTTATTTGCCTCCAATTTAGTCTGCCTACCTGAGTTCAATGATGTTTTTTATTCTGTGCGAGTCTGAGAGGTGGTGTATGAGCCTCTATTGTGTGTGTGTGTGTGTGAGGGGGGGGGTAGTTTTGTAAGTACTGTAATAATAAGTGTGTTTTCTATTGCTGTCCATGATCATGCAAATCAGTGATACATAACAGTCGATCAACATCAACTCAGCAGTGCTGTTTCAGGATACCGGATTCCATGACCATGTTTCTCCATTGTGGAGCAAGGATACGAACTCTGGGTAAGGCATACTTTTACTGTAAAAATAACCCAAATTTTTCATGGTATGAATTCCACAAGGTGCTGGAAACATTCGGGATGCTGGAGCATGTCGTCATATTGCATCACGACGTCCTCGCTGAAATTTCAGTTCTACCACTTCCCAAATGTGTTCTATTGGACTCAGATCTGCTGAGTAGGCGGGTACTTGAAGGTCATCCAGCTGGATTACAGAAAAAAACCCAGTTTCTCATCAGAACTTTGTGAAAACCAAAATATAGCACACTATTTTTAATGTGATGTTTTAATAAAGAAATGAGGTGACTGATGATGCCCAAAAGCATTTAAAGCTAAGTTTTGGGAAAGTGGCTGAAGCTCGGAGCTTGAGGAACTTCCAGTTTCCAATTAGTTGAGGTTATTTTTTTAATAAATTGTCAAGAATCAACAAGAGTTTAATACATATTAGTACATGTTAAAGAGCCTAATTAGGATTATGTGGCTTAGAAAATGAATGAATGGCTAATTTAATTTATTCATTCGTTCATTCATTTCCTAAGCCACTTAATCCTAATTAGGGTCGCAGGGAGGCAAAGCGTCCATCTTACCTGACTCTGGGAAGGACGGTGTACACATTGGGACAGCTCGCCAGACTTTAATTGTTATTAATTTATTCAAAAATCTCAACAAATTGCAGGAAGTCACCTCATTGCTAGCTTCAGTCACTTTATTTACATTCAGCTTTATATACTTTTGGGCTTGGGGCAGTGCAATAATATTTAGATAATTAGATTTTGATTAGAGTATCTTCCTCTTGACAAACATCATGTACATGATGTAAGACCAAGTGATGCTAATGCTCCCAAACGAGCTGTCAGTCAGTGAAGGCATGGAACAGCCTTGACCTAGATAACTCATACATGCAACATGCACCTCTCTTATTGTGAAAGATTTTGTCGACCACTAGATGGCGATAAGGAGCCAGTTTCACATTTAAAAATCGCATGAACTTATTTGCTCTTATTTACACTATTATGGAGCTGGATCACGTTCTAGTACCTTGAAGATGAGGAACAGGTGTTACATATGTTAAAGATGTGGTACATTAGATTCGGAGGGATGCAGGAATAGGGTGATAGGTGTCATTGAATAAAAAGAGATGGAGGGAAGGCAGGAAACAATGGAGCAGAACTTCATCTCCTGTGAAACCCAAGTGTGTCAGTTTAATTATGTTTGTTATGAAATTTGCACTGTGCAGTTCAAACTATCTGGTGTATTTTGCACTTCCTCGCCACCAGGAGCAGTGTTCACACACCTGGGCACTTTATTGACGCATGGATAACTAAATATTTTGGGTTTAAAAAAAAAAAAAAAAAA
Organism: Plotosus lineatus; assembly: GCA_024760905.1. Classification (NCBI taxonomy): domain Eukaryota; kingdom Metazoa; phylum Chordata; class Actinopteri; order Siluriformes; family Plotosidae; genus Plotosus; species Plotosus lineatus. Next base: position 39,517,997 of record CM045728.1, read on the forward strand.
AATCATGCTTTGTCCCTTCTTGTTCTTGAATTTTTTTATACGCAGTTTGAATTTGAATATTTTGAAACCATATTTATATCAGTTTGTGATGAGGGTCTGCGGTCCCGGTAAGCCGTACTGTGAAACAGTGTGATACGGGAGTATAAACTTCTCCAATTATCATTTATGTGTGAGGGTTTTCTTATTTATTTATTGTGAATTTCTGTAGCACCTCACTCCTCAGTCACTGAGGGTCTCGTGAGATGCTAATTATCCTATCTTGGATTATTATATCCGATGCTAGTGTGGTCAAGGATTGTTCCTTCTTCTCATCATCATTATCCAACCTGCCAAATCTGTAAATTCGCTTTGTTGCTTTCGTATTTATTATGTTGGTTTAGTCCTGCAGGATGCGTAGAACTACTGCCTGCACCATTGAAAAACTACTTGGAACAACCCCCAAAGTTTATTTTGTGGCTATGCACACAAGCATTTAACACCATGGCCATGATATAATTATTACATAGTTAGGATTCAAATCAGTTACACAAACGTTTCTGCCAGATAAAGGCAGTACAGCATCAGTGATAGAGGCAGTGGTGGTCCAGTGGTATAGGGCGTCTGGATCGCTAAGCCAAAGGTTGGGGGTTCGAGCCCCACTCTCTACAAGGTTGTCACCCCCCCCCCCCCCCAGTGCAGCTAACTGGGTTATCAAAGGCCAGCCATGTCTCTCACTGTCTATGGTGAGAGGTTCATGTAAAAGAACCATTGCTGACTTTCGAAAAGAGTAGCTGCAAAGCCGTCGGCGTGTTTCCGCCCTGCGATGGCCAGGGTGTACTCTGCCCACGCCCGGAGTTGGCTGGGATGGGCACCAGCCTCCCTGCGCCCCTAATTAAGATGAAGCGGTTACAGAAAATGATGAACTGCGCATCAGTGACATTTCTGTGTAAAAGTAAAATATATTTGTTTCATTTATCTACTGTTTCGATTCTGAAGTGGAGCCATCTTGGTGAGATCACATTACTGTTTAAGACTTAGAGCAAGGTGATCTCACCAAGATGGCTCCACTTCAGAATTGAAACAGGAATGTCCAATCTAGGTTTTTTTTCTTTTTGATGATCAGTGATTCATGGAAACAGGTGGAAGGTGTGGCTATTGTTTGGTTGAAGTGAAAACCTACACCCACCCCGGCCCTTTGTGGATAAGATTGCCCACCCCTGGTCTATGGTGTGAGGTTCATGTAAAAGAACCATTGCTGACTTCCAACAAGAGTAGGCTGCTAAGCCGTCAGCATGTTTCTGCCCTGCGATGGCCTGGCGAGCTATCCAGGGTGTACTCTGCCCTCGCCCGGAGTCGGCTGGGATGGGCACCAGCCTCCTCGCTCCCCTAATTAGGATTAAGCGGTTACAGAAAATGAATGATGAATGCATAAAATTCTTAAAGGTTCAAAAACTATCAACTGCTACTGTACTGCGGTGCACACAGACTTTTCTGAACCGCTTATGTCCTACCTAGGGTTGCAGACATAGACAGTGAGAGACGTGACCGACCTTCAGCTGCGTTTCATTCTTCGGCTTCTTTCTGATCCCTGTATGCTCAACTCTCGGATGTACCTCAGTGAACTGCTGACATGGCAATCTCTATTTACCATAATTAATATAACTATTAATATCATATGATTTGATATATATATATATATATAAAATGTGTGTGTGTGTGTAATTACTATAATCACAATGGTATTCTTTTATTTATGGGTATATTATGCATCTTTTGTATTCTATGCTCATCTAGAATATGCACAACTTTGCCAGGTTTTGGAAATTAGGGTCTGTTCCGCTCTAACGCCACAGGGTGTCGCTATTTAACATCAATAGCCGTTACTACAGGGAACAAGAGTACAACACTCATGGTCGTCTGTCAATTACAAGAAACACACATAGTTGTGTTGTGGGGTCATTTTGATGATGTGGTTTGTGTCCACTCATTTCCTTTAAAGAAAGGGACACTGCAGATTAATCAGCTGTATCATTCATTCATTTTCTGAACCGATTAATCCTAATTAAAGACGTGGGAGGCTGGCGCCCTATCAGCCAACTCTGGGCAAGGGCAAACTACACCCTGGACAGCTCAACAGGCCATCACAGGCAATCAGCTTTATTTTATGACAGATTGTTTCTAATCCACAGAGTACGAGATCTCAGAGAATGGCTTAATCAGTATAAAATGAATGTAAATCATATTCTATGCTCTTCACAGTCTCCAGACAGCTTTAAACCCACCTGCAACATTGTGGGAGATTTTGGCGCTTCTTTTGTTGAATTGATTACAATTCATACGAAAACTGTTTGGGGCGAACACTTTATTTCCGTGATATCTGTTACCTACATGTGTATAAGTCAGTCCTTCAGTTAAATATCATACACACACATAAGATAAAGAGATCTTTTATTGTCAACTGTTGCATAAACAATGAAAGTGTGTGTGTGTGTGTGTGGACAGTTGTGTTCAAAATAATAGCAGTCAGACATCACTAACCTGATCAATCACTGTTTTTGACAGAACTCATATTTCTACATGGCAGATAGTTTACTAGCAGGTGTAGTAGAGTAATAGAATCCAACAGTCATGACATGTGTGATGCTGATTCTGTGTAATTGAATCACTAACTGAAAGGGACATGTCCAAAATATAACAGCAATATGGAGTTCAATTAATGAGTTCATTCATTACTTGAAAACGGTGCCAGTTATTTCCCTGATTTATGGAAGGAAGGCAGCAAATGTTGTACATGCTGGTTGTGCTGCATTTCTCTCTGAAATTCTGAGAAAAATGGGTCACTCCAGGTATTGTTCAGAAGAACACAGTTATTAGATTAAAGAGTTGATTGGAGGTTGCAAAATATGAAGTCCAGAAAATGATCCCAAATGCTTTAATATAGCAACCAAAACCTGAAAGACATGGACAAAGTGAAAAACTACCATTTGAATGGATCGAAGAACCAAAATGGCAAGCACTCATTCAACAATCAGCTCCAGGAAGATTTTTAAAAAAGTTATCTGTGAGTATTGTTACCATTAGAAGACACCTATGTAAAGTCAAGCTATCGCCAAGAAGCCCCTGCAAAGGCCCACTGTTGAAAAAAAAACAAACAAAAAAAAAACCCACACATACTGTATGCTAAAGAAGTTACAATTTGCCAAAGAGCACGGTGACTTAGCCAAAAGAGAAATTACACAGCATTTTGTGGACTGATGAAAATAAGATTGATCATTTTGGGTCTGGTCGCCCCCTAAACAACCCCAAAACACGGAATTCAAGCCACAGACACTGAAAACAGTGAAGCACGGTGGCACAAGCATCATGATATGGGAATGTTTCTCATACTATGGTGTCCGGCCTATTTATCATATGCAGAGGATCATGGATCCATTTGAATACATCAGAATACTTGAAGAGGTCATTCTGTCTTATGCTGAAGAGGAAATGCCCCTAAAATGAATGTTCCAACAAGACAACAACCCCAAACACACCAGTAAAACAGCCAACATCTTGATTCCAAACCAACAAGATTGATGTGGTGGAGCGGCCGACCCAATCCGTGGACCTTAATCCAATTGAAAACTTGTGGAGTGACATAAAACTGAACTTTGAGGCAAAACCTAGAAATACAGAAAAACTATGGAATATAGTCCAATCCTCCAGGGCTCAGGTGCCAGGAGTTGGTTCTCAGAAACTGTGGTTATACAACTAAGTGATTCAAAGGAAAACAAAATCTTACACATTGACTGTATAAACTGAAAAATGTTGCGAGTTTGCATAGAAGAAAACAGACACTGAATATTAGACTGTTCAAAAAAAAGAGCATGTCCATTTTTTTTTTTTTTTTTTTTAAATCTCCCGCTCCATCCTTCCCTCACTCATGAACACACCCCGAGAGACTTGAACACCCCCCCCCCACACACACACACACACACACGGGGCAGGACCTCGTTCCAGTCCTGAAAAGGTGCATTACACTCTTTTCTGGCTGAGAACCATGGCCTCTGAATTGGAGCTGCTGATTCTCATTCCGGCAGGCCATCGCAGGGCCAAAACTCACAATCATCTACACCTATTGGTGATTTGGAACTGCCAAGTAACCTACTGTGCATGTTTTTGGAATGTGGGAAGAAACCCGAGTACACACAAGTCACCCACACAAGCAGGGACAACATGCAAACTCCACACAGAAACACCGGAGCTGGGAATTGAACCCAGGACCTTGTTATTTTCAGGTGGACGTGCTAACTACTATATACATTTGTGTGTGTGTGTGTGTGTGTGTGTGTGTGTGTGTGAGACTGTTTGTATTAAAAATTGGGACGGTTCTTCTAAAAATGGGGAAAGTTTTAGGTTCAGTAGGACAACAGGATTCAGAATGTGACTACATAGTATGGAAGGTGTTTTATGGAATATTTAAAGCAAAAAGAAACTGCGCTCTGAATTATTTATAACATACAATTCTGCCTTCAAACTTTCAACCACAGCTTGCCCCACATTCTGATGTTTGGCCAGAGCAAGAAGAGTTGTCATTAATTACTAACCACCAGCATCCAGGTATTTATGCCTATTTCAAAAATACTTTATGGCAGAACCGGACTATGTTGTCTCATTTTAAATCGTTTTTATTTAAATTAAAGAAAATTCTTGTGCTAAAATTTGGATGCTTTGGTTTTGATTGGAATTGTTGCACATGGTCTTTCAGATGACTAAGGTTTTCAATTTTTTTTAATGCCAGTTGATACAAGCTCTCCACCCAATCAAGACAGAAAAAGGTACACAATCTATTGTTTATTAAAATAAGGACACACACACACACACACACACACACACACACACACACGCACATTAAATATATACATGTTACAAATGCATTAGCTAAATCTTTCACAGGTATCATAACATACAATAAAGAGGACACGATGCACACAGTTTAGAAAAGGTTAAAAGGTATAGTTCAGAGCCTTATAGGCAAATGTCTAAGAATGTACAACTATGAGGGGTTATTATTATTTTATTTTTTTTTTTGGTTGTTTTTTTTTCCCCCCTCAATTTCATGAGGGTGAATTAAAAAAAGCAGACTACTGAAAGCTACTTGAAAGAACCTGTTAGACAAGTTATTTCCAGAACACACAAAACGACAGGGGAAAAAAAATGCAGGGATAATTCTATGTTTCTGGGGGAGATTAAACAGAAAAAAAGAAAAGAAAGTACACAGGTGTTTGTCACAGTCTGCCACCCACTTATAGAGAATTTATATTCTTCTCTGGTTTAGGTATGTGGTTTTATCCTGATTCATTCATCTCTGACTTACTGTTCTCTTGATGAGAAAGCCATTGCGAGTTCACTCGTGAGTCTGAATAATAACTCAGCCGTTAGATTTCTGTAAGAGTAACTTGAAAGCACTCAGTCTTGGGCTCGATGTTTAGTACGAATGCGTCCTCGTTGGTGTAGTGCTCAATGATGTTGTCATCCATGTTGACCAGGATCCTGAGAGCCACAAACAAAATAACACCAGATCAACACTACCAAAAATTACAGAGTTGCCTGATTATTAAATACCAGAAGCATAGAGATACATTAGCTTTTATATGACCTACAACAAAGTGCTGGATGATTAGGAATGCACAAATAAACAAATCGTACAGTGTGTGCTGGTTGTATTCACCTCATCCAAAAGTGCTACAAAGGGTTGAGACATGGAGATGGTGCAGGTTACATTTAATTATAACTGGTGCCTTGACATAGTCAACTCACCAATAAATAAACTTTTAAACTGCATTTTCAGGGTTAAATACATATTTTCTTCCACGCAAATCACAAGACATATATTGATTAAGCCTCAGACCTTAAATACAGAAGCTCAGGTCAGGTTCTGAAAATAAACTGTCAATGAGACTGATTCTAATGCTCATCACAAGATAATTCACTAAAGATTTTCAACTTTATCTGCAGGTAGGAAAGCAAACTCTATTTATATCCATGTATTTATATACTTTAAGCATTGCTCCAAGCAGGTGAGGCACCACAATTAAAAATACTTTGTGTGCGTTTTATTGTTAATGAAATCGAGTCACTGCCATTCTCTATTAAATCATATGCACTCATTGCTGCATTAAATCTGCACTACTGATGAAATTGCCTATAAAGTGGTATGTTTAAGATTGTTAAAACCCACACACACACACACACACATTTTGTTTTTGAAATGAACCAAAGATAAAGAATCTGCTAGTGAGTGTATGCTGCTTTTATGCTCATATTTGATCATTCCCAACTTTAGCACCCATTGTGTGTGAAGCACAGGCCAGCACCCAGTGAGTGCATTTTCAAGTGCTTTACACATAAAGTTGGTTTTCTTTACTGACAAACCAAAATAATTACTCAAGATAACTATATCTAATGAGCTCATAGTATGTGACTAACAGATTAAAATCAACCATCACATGCTGTCTGTTTTGTGTTATGTTTGTTGTACTTCAGCCTCACTTTGACCACGCCCAGTGGTTATTGTCACTGCCTGTCCCTGATGTCTAAGTCTGGTTTTTCTCAGCCCCATCTTGCTCTGTTGTAATCCTAGTCTGCCCTGTCTGTATCACCTGCATTTGTGTGTGTATACACACACACACACACACACACACACACACACACTTTATGAGATGTAGCAGTACTGATTGTCAGAACAGTCACACCACGTTTCTATTGTTGAGCTTTCACTCACCCTTTCTTATTCTTCTTGTAGATTTTACCCATCTTCTCAACAGGAAGGGAATACTTTCCTGATATCTGAAAAAGGAGCATACCTGATATTCTGTACATTGCAATTTGAGCTTAAATGTGTGTATATCATAAATCAGTGCCAGCTGCCACTTACAGCCTCAATCAAACTCTTCACTGTTGGAGACTTGAGCATCAGTGCGTCAAAAACTTCATCTGACTCTTTCCTTATATACAACAGAACTGTGAAGAAAGTGATTACTGACAGGTTGAGAATCCTTCCAAGGAAGGAAGTGCAATTAACGCAGTAATCATTTACACTGTTTGGGGATTCAGAAATCTTACAATGTATATTAATAACCTGTATATTAATTATCCCCATCTGGTTGTCTTTTTGCAATAATACTGTACACAAACCTCTTCTTGATGCATCGGTTTTGCTGTGTTTGGCTGGAGGAAGGCAAGAATCATCGTCTGACTGCCTGAACACCCTCTTAGTCGTCACACTGCATTGATAATAAACAAAACTGAATTCAAACCATCTTCAATAATTATCAATAAAGGATCACTTCTGCCATAAAAAAACATGAGAGAATGAGCTAAAGTCTGAATATTTAAGAAAATTGATACAAAGCTGTGAAAATCTATTTATTTATTTACATTTTTTTGGTTAATGTCATTTTATCTGAAGAAGGAGAGGCGGGAGGCGTGTCCGTAGGCAGAGAGAGAAGAGGAAATGCGTGAGCCTCGGACTGAGAGTAGGGACTTTGAATGTTGGAACTATGCAAGGAAAAGATAGGGAGCTGGCTGACATGATGCAGAGGAGGAAGGTGGACATACTGTGTGTTCAGGAGACAAGGTGGAAAGGTAGAAAGGCTAAAAGCTTAGGAGCAGGGTTTAAACTGTTTTATAATGGTGTGGATGGGAAGAGAAATGGAGTAGGAGTCATCTTGAAGGAGGGGTTTGTCAGGAATGTTCTAGAAGTGAAAAGAGTGTCAGACAGAGTGATGAGTCTCAAGTTAGAAATTGAAGGCGTGATAGTCAATGTTGTTAGTGCTTATGCCCCACAGGCAGGATGTAAGCTAGAAGAGAAGGAGAGATTCTGGAGTGAGTTAGATGAAGTGATGCAGAGTACCCCCAGAGGTGAAAGAGTGGTCATTGGAGCAGACTTCAATGGACATGTTGGTGCAGGCAACAGAGGGGACGAGGAAGTGATGGGCAGGTTTGGTATCCAGGACAGGAACACAGAAGGACAGATGTTGATCGATTTTGCAAAAAGGATGGAAATGGCTGTGGTGAATACTTTCTTCCAGAAGAAACAGAAGCATAGGGTGACTTATGAAAGCGGAGGTAAGAGCACACAGGTAGACTACATCTTGTGTAGGCGATGTAATTTGAAGGAAGTCAGTGACTGCAAAGTAGTAGTGGGTGAGAGTGTTGCCAAACAGCATAGGATGGTGGTGTGCAGGATGACACTGATGGTGAGAAAGGTGAAAAAGGCAAAGGTAGAGCAGAAGACAAAGTGGTGGAAGCTGAAAAAGGAAGAGTGTCGTGTTGTCTTCAAGGAGGAGTTGAAACAGGCTTTGGGTAGTCAGGAAGTGCTTCCAGAGGACTGGACAACCACAGCCAATGTGATCAGGGAGACCGGTAGGAGAGTATTTGGTGTGTCCTCTGGAAGGAAAGTAGATAAGGAAACTTGGTGGTGGAATGAGGAAGTGCAGGAGTGTGTACAAAAGAAGAGGTTAGCCAAGAAGAAGTGGGACATTGAGAGGACCGAAGAGAGTAAACAGGAGTACAGGGAGACACAGCGTAAGGCGAAGGTAGCAGTGTCAAAGGCCAAACAGAGGGCGTATGATGACTTGTATGATAGGTTGAACAGTAAGGAGGGAGAAAATGATCTATACAGGTTAGCACAGCAGAGAAATAGAGATGGGAAAGACGTGCAGCAAGTTAGAGTGATAAAGGACAGAGAGGGAAATGTATTGACTGATGACAGAAGTGTGCTGGGAAGATGGAAAGAGTACTTTGAAGAGCTGATGAATGAGGAAAATGAGAGAGAAAAAGAGTAGAAGGGGTGACCGTTGAGGAGCAGGAAGTAGCAAAGATTAGTAAGGGAGAAGTGAGGAGGGCATTGAAGAGGATGAAGAGTGGAAAGGCAGTTGGCCCTGATGACATACCAGTTGAGGTATGGAAGTGTCTAGGGAGGTAGCAGTAGATTTTCTGACAAGAATATTCAACAAGGTCTTAGAAAGTGAGCAGATGCCAGAGGAATGGAGGAGAAGTGTGCTTGTGCCCATTTTTAAGAACAAGGGCGATGTACAGAGTTGTGGCAACTACAGAGGGATAAAGTTGATGAGCCATACAATGAAGCTATGGGAAAGAATAGTGGAAGCAAGACTAAGGGCAGAGGTCAGCATTTGTGAACAACAGTTTGGTTTCATGCCAAGAAAGAGCACCACAGATGCAGTGTTTGCTTTGAGGATGTTAATAGAGAAGTACAGAGAAGGTCAGAAGGAGCTGCATTGTGCCTTTGTGGATCTGGAGAAAGCATATGACAGGGTGCCGAGAGAAGAACTGTGGTATTGTATGAGGAAGTCTGGAGTGACAGAGAAGTATGTTAGAGTGGTGCAGGACATGTATGATAGATGTAAGACAGTGGTGAGGTGTGCTGTCGGTGTGACAGAAGAGTTCAAGGTGGAGGTGGGACTACATCAAGGGTCAGCTCTCAGCCCCTTCTTGTTTGCTATGGTGATGGACAGGCTAACAGATGAGGTTAGACAAGAATCTCCATGGACTATGATGTTTGCAGATGACATTGTGATCTGTAGTGAGAGCAGAGACCAAGTGGAGGAAAATCTAGAGAGGTGGAGGTATGCCCTGGAAAGGAGGGGATTGAAGGTTAGTCTTAGTAAGACAGAATACATGTGTGTGAACGACAAGGACCCAAGAGGAACTTTGAGGTTACAGGGGGCAGAGATAAAGAAGGTGGAGGATTTTAAGTACTTAGGCTCAACAATCCAGAGCAATGGAGAGTGTGGAAAAGAGGTGAAGAAGCGCGTGCAGGCAGGTTGGAATGGATGGAGAAAAGTGTCCGGTGTGATGTGTGATAGGAGAGTATCGGCAAGAATGAAGGGAAAAGTGTACAAGACGGTGATGAGGCCAGCAATGTTGTATGGTTTAGAGACAGTGGCCCTGGGGAAAAGACAGGAGTCAGAGTTGGAGGTAGCAGAGATGAAAATGTTGAGGTTCTCTTTGGGAGTAACGAGGATGGATAGGATCAGAAATGAGTACATCAGAGGGACAGCACATGTTAGATGTTTTGGAGACAAAGTCAGAGAGGCTAGATTGAGATGGTTTGGACATGTACAGAGGAGGGATAGTGAGTATATTGGTCGTAGGATGCTGAGGTTGGAACCACCAGGCAAAAGGCCCAGAGGAAGACCAAAGAGAAGATTTATGGATGCAGTGAAGGCGGACATGAAGGTCGTTGGAGTAAGAGTAGAAGATGCAGAGGATAGGGAGAGATGGAGGCAGATCATTTGCTGTGGCGACCCCTGAAGGGAACAGCCGAAAGGAAAAGAAGAAGAAGAAGAAGTCATTTTATCTACGGTCAAAAAAAAAAAGAAAAGAAAAAGCACCTATAAATATCCCATAATATTGCTACAAAGAGCTTAAATCATTACATACAAACCAGTATATGCAATCAGAACCAACACGTTTGACAGTTTAATAACTGTGTGTGGCCCTGTGTTTATAATGCACTGCAGTAATGTACTCTCCAACACTGGTCTAACTGCACTACACTCACCAATCGCTCTTCACTTCTTCAGTACTGTATCCAAACATCTGTCAACAGACATGCAGAGCATTTAAAATTAAGACAAAATAAAAAATAAAAACACTAACGCCATGGGGCTAGGAATAGTATTCAGCAGTAATAATAAATCCCAGAGGAGGAGGAGGGGGACAAATGTCCCTTTTAGTTTGCATTTGCTTGGCTGCACTCTGATGCATTAAGACATAAAAATGGATTAATAATTACAAACTCTGTCACCTGTGCAGTTCTTTGCATGTTACTGAAGTGGACATCAGGGATAAACAGCACTGGCTGAGACTCCAGGTCTGTTATGGATTTGAAAAATGTAATATCTGATCGCTTCTGCATTAACGCTCCAAGACTTCCTCTTTTACCTGCCAAATCTCAAGTAAAATAAACAAACAGAAATGGTACTGTGTTGGCTTTCACTGCAATGAACAATTGGAAATGTTTTAAACATGGTTTTATGCGCATCGTGTATATTTTATTATTCTACACAAGTATATAAAGACTTGCTGAACATGGAGAGACATGCATTTCTTCACTCATACAAAGTAGCCGTAATCCTTTGTGTTTAAGTGCAAAACCAGCTGGTTTTTATATTACAATAATGTTATTTATATGGGTGTAATACTGTAATGCACCATTTCTTAAAGCATCAAAACGCAAAAATCAAATGCATTATGGGAATGTGGTGCTCACATCAAAGGAATTGGCAATCTATTAATTATGCATCAACCGCAGTTGTACTTTTGGAGCATCAACTCATTAAATATACAGTGAGCACGCTGACCTCATCCAACATGAATTCCATAACCATGTTCGAATAATAAAAGCTGCTATAAAAATTATTTCAAAACATCACTCTCAAGTCATCTCTCAAGTCATTTCTAATGAAAGTGACATCCCCAGTGCTCCTACAGAAATCATTATAGAGCTCAAGCAGGCATTTACCCAGGAAGAGACTAAATGGACATTGCTATGCACTCAGTTTGCTTTGATTTGTTTTGGGGGTTTTTTGGTTATTTCTATTTATTCAAATTTCGTCGAAAATAATTTGAGAATCAAAGCAAATTTTTTTATGTTTCAACTCACCATTGTGACCTTGCCCTCCAGTCACATGACCTTTAGTCTTTTTCCGCATTTGCTTTCTCTCCTCATCACGAATCTTCCTCTCAGCTCCCTGCAGAGAAATGAGACGTGCTAGAGCAACTACTTAAATTTCAAATGTAGGTAATAATTAGCATAATGTTTAGTTCAGGCATAATACAGTCGTTTCAGTAACTAGTTGGTCATTTAGGAGGTAAAAGACTTCAGTCAAGAAATTTTCCAACCACAGATTAAATATTATTATTTGTTCAGTGGCAGTAGTTATCGTCATATGCACTGAAAAAGAAAGAAATACTTTACTAACCTTGTCACAGAAAACCTTGATCTGGCAGTAGGCTCTGTGAATGGGTTTGTTACTCCTGTTGTTGTAGCTGTAGGTATCAATCTGAATCATAAGGGGAAGTCCTTTCACTCCTTTCTGAGATGAAAAATCTGTGCTCAAACAGTTCACTGTGATGAACACCTATGAAAACAACAAGTAAGAAATAAACCATGATGTACAATTCAACCCTCCAATATTCCCTTTAAATCCAATACAAATTTTATTAAACAGAGTATTTTAATGTCAATATGACGTCAATGTTTCTGTATTAGATTATTTATTAATCTATGTATTAGATTAATAACTAATATCCAATGTTGTTGTTCATCCTTCGAGGTCGAAGATGAGCATGACTTCATATCAGATCGATGATCTGCGGTATGGGTGAAGTCATGACTTGCACTTGACTTGGATTTAAGTGAGGGAGAGTTGTGCAGATCGTCAGCCTCACTCTCTCGTACCGGTCTTCTTCTTCTTCATGGTAAACCGAGCAACTTCGATACTGAAGACTGATGTCGGTGTGAACTTGGGCTGATTTGGCCAGGCGGAGCCCATCCCTCTCCAGGTCGTAGAAACACGCTGACGGCTTTGCAGCCTACTCTTTACGAAGGTCAGCAATGGTTCTTTTACATGCCTCTCACCATAGACAGTGAAAGACATGGCCTGGGACTCGAACCCCAACCTTAGGATCAGCGATCCTGCGCCCTACCACTAGTCCACCACTGCGGTCTATCTGAATCCAGTGGCAAGACATCGTTGAGACGGCTGGAGATAGGTCAGGATGCAGTGGATGGCCAGCAATGGCCTGCATGTCTCACTGTGCCCTGGTTGTGCTCCACAGCGCTTTGCTGGGTCCGCTTTCTTGTCCACTGGACTAGTTTGGTGGTTTCTTCTGCACAATCAGTTGGATCCAGTCTTCGTAAGCTTAGGTAGACAGGTTCTACTCTTATTGACTGTCTTGTGGCATGCACACATGACATTTTAGGCTTGTGGTGGCTGGGACGCCTAACCTCACCACCGGTCCAAAAGACTTGCACACTGCCCTACTAATATCTAATACATAACCAATCTACTATATAGATTTATAAATAATATCTAATACATATCTACAGCAGTGGTGGCCTGGTAGTAAGGTGCTGTATCACTGATCTAATGGTTGGGGGTTCAAGCCAAACGCTCAACAGGTTGTCACTGTCACTGTTCCCCCAGTGCAGCTAACTGGGTTATCAAAGGACAGCCAGGTCTCTCACTGTCTATGGTGTGAGGCTGTAAAAGAACCATTTCTGACTGTTGACAGGAGTAGCTGCATAGCCGCCAGTGTGTTTCTGCCCTGCAGTGGCCTGGCGAGCTGTCCAGGGTGTACGCTGCCCTCGCCCAGAGTTGGCTGAGATGGACATCAGCCTCCCCACGACCCCAGATTAAGCGGTTCAGAAAATGAATGAATAATACATATCTAATCTATGTATGTATTAGAGTGAATCTATTTGGCCAACACCAAACTGTTAAATGAATTTGAATACAAATCCAAGGCAGTTAGATCACGTTGCCGGGGTTGGGGGTTGGGAGGATTTCTGTAGTGAGTGTACTCATAGCTTTATGGGTTTTGATAATTAGTGACTGTATCATTACAAATACATTAATTCACAAGAGATTATATAGTATTTCCCTATTCAGTTACGTTTGTATGATCGACTGAAAAGTATCTACCGGACCAAGCTACACAGTGGCGGACACTATGCTACACAAATATAATCTTATCAGGCACAAAAGTACATGAGGTCACTTTTCTAACTCAGAGCCGACATCGGCGTTCAATACCAACTTTAGTGGGAAAACTATGCTTTGAACTGAAGTATAAACGAAATTGTAAATAGAATGCTGGCTGATCTTCACTTCTCTTGCGGCAATTAAATTTATTCAAATCAACAGAAAGACGTTTGCTTGTCATGCTCCACTGCAAATAACACCATGTGCCAATATTTCAGGATACACTGGAAAAACTGCTTTTGCGAAATGAAATGTGGGAAATGTTTTCGCCTGGAGAGAAAATACTTTCCCACTGATGGACTAGTTTGCCTTCATGTCTGTACCTGCAACTTCTGTTTAATACCATGTGCAATGTTGTGAGAACCACTTCTTTTCTCATGGTCATGTAACCTCTTTCAACAGACATCAGTTAATAAAACTACACACACACACACACACACCAAAAAAAAAAAAAAACATTTTTTCTATCAAATTTATTACAATATAAGCAGGAACTGCTGATAGTTTAATATCAAAATAAGCCTGAAATTGAAGCGATTGTATATTATACTCACCCAGATGTTCTACAAGTTAAATGCTATTTCAATTCTGTATACAATCTTAATGTACTATTTATACCAGGACAAGTTGAAATTAAAAGTAATGTTTATTCAGAAAATAGGATCACGACATTTTCAGCTTTTAAAGTCAATCTTTATGTAAAGGGTTTTCTACGTCAAAAATTTCGTTAAAAAAAAAAAAAAAAAAAACTTTCTTTGATACAGTCCTACACAATTATTAATATAAAAATGTGGGCAAAAAAATTGTTCAACAATGGATTCAGTGTTAGTGTCTTCTTTTTCTTTCGGCTTTTTCCCCCCCTTTCTTGGGAATCGCCACAGTGAATCATCTGATTCGCATGTTTGATTTGGCATAGGTTTTTACGTCGGATGCCCTTCCTGTCACAACCCTTTAGCAAGGGACAGAAACACGCTGACGGCTTTGCAGCGACTCTTCACGAAAGTCAGCAATGGTTCTTTTACAAGCCTCTCACCATAGACAGCGAGAGATATGGCCTGCCTTCGATAACCCAGTTAGCTGCACTGGGGGGGATTCAGTGTTAGTGTGATGGATTATTAATAAATAATTGATAATTGTCATCTTGATAGGTCTTCCTCACAAAGACTATGTTTATTTTTGAAGCAAATTCGATGATCTCTGAAAGCTTGTGTTAATGCAGTGCTTTTGATGCAAAAATCAAATTAAACAGCCATTTAAGACACTAGTGTATCTTAAAAATCAAGTTAAAAAGTCATCACCAGGTTAAATCAAAACATTCCGAGCTGAACATGACCGAATAATAACGCCTCTCCATGTCTTATATGCCTGCATGCTCACCTTGGCCTCCTCGTTTATGTCCCAAGTGAAAGAGACAGCATTGTAGGCAATTTCCTCCAGGTTACCAATAGTGTTGAAGCTCTCTTTGTAATCAGCTTTATAGAAATAAATAGATTAAAGACAACTTTAGGATTAAAATAAATAAAATACAGTGCTTTAGAAACAATCATTCTCTTTAAGCCTTAAAGGGGAATATTACAGTTTTAGTGAAAAAGTCTGGGTTACTTCTAACACCAAATATATATTTTACCTAAACTATTACTCAGACAGATTTAAGAGAAGATGCCATGATTACAGCACAATTACAGGACAACTGTCTGTCTTACTTTCGGCTTGTTCCCTTTTTACTTGGGAGTCGCCACAGTGAATCATCTGATTCACACGTTTGATTTGGCAGAGGTTTTTACGCCGGATGCCCTTCCTGTCACAACCCTTTTAGCAAGGGACAGAAACACGCTGATGGCTTTGCAGCCTACTCTTTACGGAAGTCAGCAATGGTTCTTTTACATACCTCTCACCATAGACAGTGAGAGACATGGCCCGCCTTTGATAACCCAGTTAGCCGCACTGGGGGGGGGGGGACAGTGACAACCTTGTGGAGAGTTTTTTCACAATTACAGGACAACAAAAGCACTTAAAATAAAACACCAGTCTGACGAAAGTAACATGAAAATAGTCAGATTTGGCATATCTCGTTCTCTGTATATGGAAAATGGTCTTATTTGTGAGCAGCTCTAAAATCAATTAATATAACTAATGAACTATTTGTCTCTAGGGTTGGGCAATATAAAAACATCCTGGGATACTTTTATTCAGAACACACTTTGTCATATCAAACCCTAGCTTTCGAAAACATAGCTTCCACATGCTGCTCATCAGACCACCAAAGTGGTCCTGAACAGTAAACCTTCCACACCCCTGTCTGTGGTCTGAGAAGAAATCTATTGTCTTCACGGTTTCCATCTGGGAGTAAAAGGTGGTGGATTACATTGCCCTAAGCCTTTTACTAATGTTGCATTCACCAGGGTACAATATGTAGGAAAAGCAGACGGCTAGTGAACGAGGGGGTTAGGGCAATGTAATTCATCTTGATGTAGGTGAATTCACCAAGTAATAAAGAAGACAGGGTACACAAATTCTTACCAATATCCAGAACCCTCTGTTTGGCAGTGTGCTGACGGGTGTGCCAGTAGTTCCAGTGCTTCAGCTGTTCATCACGACATTTGTCCTCTCCAAACACCACCATGACAACACTCTAGAGCACAAAGAGAAGATGAAGGCAGGATAAGCACACTGAACATCACAACAGAACCTTGTGTCTAAAATACCATCTATATTATCAGCTCGGCATTTAAAAAAAAAAAAAAAAAAGCCACATTTATCAGAATACCACTTTTATTTCACTGTTCACAGTCTCAGAGTGCAGAAAACTATCCTATGGATGGTTCAAGAACTCACCCTCACTTTGCTGATGGGATGGCGCAAGCCATTACTGATGCCTGTCTCACAGAGAGTGATGCCGTAAAACTGACCTCGATTCAGGTAGATCATCGGACCCTCACCAGGCTTCTGACGAACTGAACGGCTCGCCTCTATATTGTACTGAAATGTGTCCCTACAACACAGGACATGAATTACTAGTCAACCCATTTGACTGGAAGGATATATACAGTACTGTACATCTCATTTCCTCACCACACACACACACACACACACACAGTCAACTTTTTAAAAAGGCACCAATTAAAGACGTTACTAAAGTGAAACTTACATTCCAGGAAGTTCAAAGTGAGAGTCTTCAATCCCTATACTGGTTGGCACTCTGAATTTCTGTTAAAAGCAAAAGAATGTTAGGTATTATCACACCAGTAAGTCTAAAACTGGATTGATTACAGACACTGAATCGTTTCATTATAGTATCTGCTGGACAACCTTCGCATTCTACAGTCACAGGGTTTAGCAGATGCACTTATCCTGAGTACTGTGCAGTTTCTATCAAAACATGTCCTGCAGGAATGCACAGTTACCAAAGTGATGCTTTGTCAATAAAGTTGTGCGAACACAATCTCTTACCAAATTCTCACTCGTATACGAGTCTTCAAAGGTGCTATCTGGCATGCTTCTCTGCTCTTCCTTGCCATAACTGCTATGTGCCTCCTGGGGAGACTGCGACTGCTGGTAAGCATCATGATGGTAGGACTGTCGCTCATGCTGCTGGTTAGAATGCATCTCTGACTTCACAGTGGCCACCACTCCCCCCTCCGCTGGCAAAGTGCTGTACGAGTTTCGCCTCATATCTGTGTTGATGGAGAGATTGACTGGGGGTGATCTGGTGCCCTGAACACGCTCACTCGTGGCTTCCACAGCACCCTGGCATATTCTATGAAACACAATTATATGGGGGGTGGGGGGGTTTACATTTTGCAGCACACGGTCAATGAGATGCATTTCACAAAACGTCACAAAAATCCTAACTGTGTTAAATAAATCTTATCAAACTTCACACACGTTTCCAGCTGAAAGACAATTATGTATTACAAACCTTTTTTCTTCCTCTGGAAATTTAGCCACAGACAGAATCCGTTTCTCTTTTGGAACCTGAGAGCCATCGGAGAGTATTGTTACTGGACAGCACCCTGAATAAACAGTTCGCAACCACTACCAAACAGATGTTGTATCAATCTTGGTAGATAGATTCCTAACATGTCATCTTTATTACAATGAAATGGAAGCACAAATAAATTTCTCTTTGAGGCACAAAAAGAATTGCACCAAAAAAAAAAAATGCATGATTTCTATGTGCTGTTTTGAACAACTTTTCAACAAAACAGAGCCATCTCACCTTGTAGTATTCATACAGAAGTCCGAGCGCTGCCACGCTGTCCTCGTCTCCATTGATACTCATCATGGCCTTGGTGGCTGCAGTGAGAGGGTTCTCCAGGTAAGCCCTCCAGGCTTCATCCTCGTTTGTAAACACACGGCGAGACAGGAAAGACGTCTCATTGGGAACCACTACTACAAGTCGCTTACTGTCAAACAGAGGATGATTTTAAATTTAGAATCAAATACTGTCTGATGCTTCATGTGTTCAGGTTATCCAGCCGCCCCAACTGCACAGACCTGGGTAAGTATTAAGAGAACTCAATTTTTTTTTCAGATAAGATGTAATCAGTTTTATACAGGCTGGCACAGTTGCACAGGGGTTAGAATATCTGACTCACAAGCAAGAAGGTCCTGGGTTCGAGTCCCAGGCTCGAAGTGGAGTTTTTTTAAATGCTCCCCCAGTGCGTCCCATGGGTTTCCAATGGGTATTCGAGTTGTTTTTAATCCCCCCACAGTCTAAACACATACACAGTAGGCTAATTGACTGTTCTAAATTGCCCCAAGTGTGGATTTGAGAGTGGTCTGTCAAGCAGTTCAGGGTGTACCCCGCTTTCACCCTTTGTCGATCGAGCGGACACTCGTTAGATTATGCTCAAGTGAGTCAGAACCGAAGTGAATGAAAGAGGGCAAAGGCAAAAGTTCTGGTGTAGTCTGGTATTTTAAAATGTAGTCATTGAACTAGAAGGCCCTTTGCCATTAAAGCTGCAGCTTCAAGTTCGGGTTGAATTGAAAGACAGAAGTTAATCTTCTCTCCGAAACAGATTCTTATGCTCAATAAAAACCAACACCTTTTCTAGCTTGAGGCGTTTCTGGAGTCAACAAAGAGCTTCAGCAAAATCCTGCTATTCCCAGAGCTCTCCCTTTACATTCCCACACACAATACACTATCCCAGTGGATATGGATACTGCCCAGTGGAAGTGCACAATAGAAGATCAGGAAATCTGGGTTACACGCGTGACCAAGAAAATAAACATCTCATTTACGGTTATTTGATTTCTGTCAGTAATGCTGAAGGACATTAGAAGACATAGTAGACACTACAGTAATGATAACAACAACAATAATAATAACAATAATAATACTAATAATATAATAAATAGTAATATAAAAATGTTTAAACTGTTTTAAATTAAGGCTCTTAACTTGCTATAATGCAAAGCAATGTCAAGTCTGAAGTTTCTCATAGCAGTTTTCTACAAAGGAATCATTTGTAGCCTGAACAGGTGAACTTACCTTTCCTCCTGAGCCATGACTCTAACGGCTTTTTTTCACCGTTTCTCTCAGCAAACTCTCCAGAAAGCGCCAAGCTTTCAGTCAGCAAGAAGCCTTCAGGTGAACCACAGAGTAAACGGTAAACGTTACCTGACTCCTTACATCCGTCTGACATTAACATTAACCACGTTCCGCCTATATAAACAAAGTAAAATGACTGGATGTGGGCGGGGCAACACTTTCCAAACATTCAATGTCCACGAGACGCCACTAAGTGGCTTCAGTGCAGGTGGGAATGAATCAATCAATTAGAGGGCGGGGCAAGTACTCACCTCAGACTGATTCACTGCCGTCGCTTTGATTCGAACGAGTCGATTCTTGCGCACGCGACTCGTTCTCAGAATCAAACTCCAAACCGGCCTGTTCTTCCTCCAGAATTCCAACCTAGGCCATGTGACCCGAAATAGTGCAACACACGTCAAATAAGGGGTCAAACGGGGTGAGACTCAAGTAAAGGACTCAGAGCTTGACTGAAAGTGATCCTGATTCTTAGCGCAGACAAACAAGCAATCCAAGCTTTCAAAAAGAATAAATTAAAATAGAAAATTGATTAATATAATTTAAATTAGGCTATAATCAGGGATCAAATTAATTTTCTGAACGAATTAATCCTAAGTAGGATTGTGGGGAGACTGGTGTCGAGCTCTGCGGACTCGAAGCAAAGGCAGAGTACACCCTGGACAGATCGCAGGGCAGCCAATCACCATCACAGGGCATAACAATAACTAGTTTTATTTTATCATCATTTACATTTGAACCACCATTATTATTTCAAGCATCAGTCCTTTTTTTTTTTGGTTCATGTAGGTTCAGTCCAAAATTCTCTGCCATCCTACAATGCACAATGTGTCTACTCTTTTGGCCTTGAGAGCTATTTATTCATTTATTCATTTTCTAAACTGCTTATTAATATTTCGGGTCTTGATGAGGCTGGTGTCCATGTCAGCTGACTCTGGATGAGAGCGGGTTATACCATGGACAGCTCTCCATACCCTCACTGGACCAACACACACACACACACACACACACACACACACACACACAAACATTCATACTCACACTTGAGGGTGATTTGAAACAGCCATTCAACTAACTGTGCATGTTTATGGACTGTGGGACAAAACCGGAGTACCTGAAGGAGACCCATGAAAGCACAGGGAATAAACTTGCACTGGCTATTAAAATAGACTAAAACTATTTAGTTGTCTCAATTTAAATAGGCAACATGGTGGAGTAGTGGTTAGCATGTCCACTACACAGCAAGAAGGTCCTGGGTTCCCCTCGAGGGCATTTCTGTGTGAAGTGTGCCTCTTCTCCCCATGTTTGTGTGGGTTACCTTCGGGTACTCTGGTTCCTTCCCACAGTCCAAAACCATGCAGTGTCTATTCTAAATCACCCCTAGGTGTGAGAATGAGTATGACTGGTTCTGTGAGTGTTGGCCTTGCGGTGGCATTGCGAGCTGTCCAAGGTGTACTGTGCCCTTGTTCAGAGTCGACTGAGATGGGTGCCAGCCTCCCCGTGACCCTAATTACGATAAAGTAGTTCACAAAATGAATCAATGAATGAATGTATTTAAATAGAAAGAAAAAGAAAATGAACATATCAGTATTACATGTAAATTGATATGTATAAAACATCAAATGTACAGACTGGATTCCAAAAAAGTTGGGACAATATACAAATTCTGAATAAAAACTGAATGCAATGATATGGAAGTGCCAAATTTCAATATTTTATTCCATATAGAACATAGATGACAGGTCAAAAATTAAAACTGAGAAAATGTGTCATTTTGCCATTCAACATGTCAACAAATCTGAAAAATGTTGGGACAGGTAGCAATGAGAAGCTGGAAAAGTCAAGTGCACTTATAATGAACAGCTGGACGACCAATTACCACTAATGAGGTATTAGGGGCAACAAGACGAAGTATAGAAAGAGCTTCTCAGAGTGGCAGTGTCTCTCAGAAGTGAATATGGGTATATATGAATATGATCACCAATTCCCCCACTGTTGCGCAGATAGTGGAGCAATATCTGGAAGGTGTTTCCCAGCAAAAATTGCAGAGTTTGAAGTTATCATCATCTACAGTACATAACATCATCCAAAGATTCAGAGAATCTGGAACAAGCTCTGTGCATAAGGGTCAAGGCCGAAAAACCATACTGGATGCCCGTAATCTTCAGGACCTTAAATGGCACTGTACTACAAACAGGAATGCTATTGTAAGAGAAATTACAGAATGGGCTCAGCAATACTTGTAGAAACCATTGTTGGTGAACACAATCCACCAGACCATCTGCCGTTGCCAGCTGAAACTCTACAGTACAAAGAAGAATCGATTTTTAAACAGGACCCAGGAGTGCAGGTGTCTTTCTCTGGGCCAGGGGTCATTTAAAATGGAGTGTGGCAAAGTGGAAAACTGTTCTGTGGTCAGATGAATCACAATGCGAAGTTTTTGATGGAAAACTGGGACGCCATGTCATCCGGACGAAAGAGGACAAGAACAATCCAAGTTGTTATTAGCACTCAGTGAAGAAGCCTGCATCTGTGATGGTATGGGGTTGCATAAGTGCGTGTGGCATGGGCAGCTTGCACATCTGGAAAGGCATCATCAATTCAGAAAGGTATATTCAGGTTCTAGAACAACATATGCTCACACTCAGATGTCATCGCTTTCAGAGAAGACATTCCATTTTTTAAGATGATAAAGCCAGACCACATGCAGCATTAATTAGAACATCGTGGCTGTTAAAAAAAAAAAGGATCCAAGTATTCAAATGGCAAGTCTGCAGTCCAGATCTTTCACATATAGAGAACATTTGGCGCATCATAAAGAGGAAGGTTCAACAAAGAAGGCCCAAGACCGTTGAACAGTATATATCCTTGATGCAGTCCCACCTCCACCTCTTCTCGCAGAAGAGTTCAAGGTGAAGGTGGGACTGCATCAAGGGCCGCTCTGTGCCCCTTCTTGTTTGCTATGGTGATGGACAGGCTGACAGACAAGGTTAGACAAGAATCTCCATGGACTATGATGTTTGCAGATGACATTGTGATCTGTAATGAGAGCAGAGAACAAGTGCAGGAGAATCTAGAGAGGTGGAGGTATGCCCCTGGAAAGGAGAGGAATGAAGGTTAGCCTCAATAAAACAGAATACATGTGTGTGAACGACAAGGACCCAAGAGGAACGGTGAAGTTACAGGGAGTAGAGATAAAGAAGGTGGAGGATTTTAAGTACTTAGGCTCAACAATCCAGAGCAATGGAGAGTGTGGAAGAGAGGTGAAGAAGCGTGTGCAGGCAGGTTGGAATGGTTGGAGAAAAGTTCCTGCTATGATGTGTGATAGGAAGGTATCGGCAAGAATGAAAGGAAAAGTTTACAAGACGGTGATGAGGCCAGCGATCTTGTATGGTTTAGAAACAGTGGCCCTGGGGAAAAGACAGGAGGCAGAGCTGGAGGTAGCGAGATGAAAATGTTGAGGTTCTCTTTGGGAGTAACGAGGATGGATAGGATCAGGAATGAGTACATCAGAGGGACAACACATGTAAGAGGTTTTGGAGACAAAGTCAGAGAGGCTAGATTGAGATGGTTTGGACATGTACAGAAGAGGGATAGTGAGTATATTGGTAGTAGGATGCTGAGGTTGGAACTACCAGGCAGAAGGCTTAGAGGAAGACCAAAGAGACGATTCATGTGGTGAAGGAGAACATGGTGTAAGAGAAGAAGATGCAAAGGATAGGGTGGTCCATCACCATAGCAAACAAGAAGGGTCTCAGAGCTGATCCTTGATGCAGTCCCACCTCCACCTTCAATTCTTCGGTCACGCCGACAGCACACCTCACCACTGTCTGACATCTCCCATACATGTTCTGTGCCACTCTTACATACTTCTCTGCCACTCCAGACTTCCTCATGCAATACCACAGTTCCTCTCTCAGCACCCTGTTATATGCTTTCTCCAGATCCACAAAGGCACAATGCAGCTCCCTCCGACCTTCTCTGTACTTCTCTATTAACATCCTCAAAGCAAACACTGCATCTGTGGTGCTCTTTCTTAGCATGAAACCAAATTGTTGTTCACAAATGCTGACCTCTGCCCTTTGTCTAGCTTCCACTATTCTTTCCCATAACTTCATCTTATGGCTCACCAACTTTATCCCTCTGTAGTTGCCACAACTCTGCACATCTCCCTTGTTCTTAAAAATGGGCTCACTGTCTAAGACCTTGTTGAATATTCTTGTCAGAAAATCGATTGCTACCTCACCGAGACACTTCCATACCTCCACAGGTATGTCATGAAGACCAACTGCCTTACAATTCTTCATCCTCTTCAATGCCCTCCTCACTTCACCCTTACTAATCTTTGCTACTTCCTGGTTCTCAACAGTCACCTCTTCTACTCTTTTTTCTCTCTCTCATTTTCCTCATTCATCAGCTCTTCAAAGTACTCTTTCCATCCTGCCAGCACACTACTGTCATCAGTCAATACATTTCCCTCACTGTCCTTTATCTCTCTAACTTGCTGCATGTCCGTCCCATCTCTATTTCTCTGCTGTTCCAACCTGTATAAATCATTTTCTTCCTCCTTACTGTCCAACCTAGCATACAAGTCATCAAGTGAATTTCTCCATTGTGAGATTAATAAAGCTGTATCTTATCTTATCTTATACACCCTCTATTTGGCCTTTAACACTGCTACCTTCATCTTATGCTGTGTCTCCCTGTACTCCTGTTTACTCTCTTTGGTCCTCTCAATGTCCCACTTTCTCTTAGCTAACCTCTTCCTTTGTACACACTCCTGCACTTCCTCATTCGACCACCAAGTTTCCTTATCTACTTTCCTTCCTGAGGACACACCAAGAACTCTCCTACCTGTCTCCCTGATTAGATTAGCTGTAGTTGTCCAGTCATCTGAAAGCACTTCCTGACCACCCAAAGCCTGTTTCAACTCCTCCATGAAGACAACACGACACTCTTCCTTTTTCAGCTTCCACCACTTTGTCTTCTGCTCTGTCTTTGCCTTCTTCACCTTCCTCACTATCAGCGTCATTCTGCACACCATCATCCTATGCTGTTTGGCAACACTCTCACCCTCTTCTACTTTGCAGTCATTGACGTCCTTCAAATTACATCGCCTACACAAGATTTAGTCTACCTGTGTCCTCCTACCTCTGCTTTTATAAGTCACCTTATGCTCCTGTCTCTTCTTGAAGAAAGTATTCACCTCAGCCATTTCCATGCTTTTCGCAAAATCTACCAACATCTGTCCTTCTGCGTTCTTGTCCTGGATACCAAACCTACCCATCACTTCCTCATCCCCTCTGTTTCCTGCACCAACATGTCCATTGAAGTCTGCATCAATGACCACTCTTTCACCTCTGGGGGTACTCTGCATCACTTCATCTAACTCACTCCAGAATCTCTCCTCTTCTAGCTCACATCCTGCCTGTGGGGCATAAGCACTAACAACATTGAACATCACGCCTTCAATTTCTAACTTGAGACTCATCACTCTGTCTGACACTCTTTTCACTTCTAGAACATTCCTGACAAACCCCTCCTTTCAAGATTACTCGTACACTATTTTTCTTCCCATGCACACCATGATAAAACAGCTTAAACGCTGCTCCTAAACTTCTATCCTTGCTACCTTTCCACCTGGTTTCCTGGACACACAGTATGTCCACCTTCCTCCTCTGCATCATGTCAGCCAGCTCTCTATCTTTTCCTGTCATAGTTCCAACATTCAAAGTCCCTACTCTCAGTCCTAGACTCACGCCTTTCCTTCTTCGACCAACAGTAGCCCTGTTTTCACCAGGTTGGTTAACAGCACTGATTGCGGTCATTGTTAACCCGGGCCTCAATCAATCTGGTATGACATTCGTATTTATGATTCCCATCACAAATGTGGCATGTCGGATGCCCTGACACAACCCTCTGCATTTATCCAGGCTTACATCTTGTTGCTTGTATATAATAGCCAGTTTGAACACAGTAAGATTTTTTGAACTGGTTTCTGTGTTTGTATGTTTTCAACAATGTCTGCGGCATTAGAAACGGGAATTTTTCTCCATTGCTCTCTTAATGGAGCAAAAGCATCTGATGGTCCAGGTCAGCCTGGTTCTGGATCTGTGGTGGTCTTACTTTCACTATTGAACTTTTTACTGTTGAGAGAGGAATATGTCACCCTCTGACCCACAAATTTAATGAACACTAGTCAGACTACTGTACATAAAGTTGTGTTAAGTTACACAAGCATGCCGCTTACTCTAGAAGCTCAGAAAGGTCGAGTTGTAGGTCAGTCAGAGGGTGGCATCAGCCAGCGACAAATAGCCTACACTTGGAATAGTCCTCTGTCAACACTCAGTAGTTAAGGCTCTGGCTTACTCCAAAGGTTAAGGAGTCTTTCCCAATTACACGATGCTGCCAGTATTGGGAACTTAAAACTTAACTGCTCAGTTGTTTCACTGCAGTTGTATTTGTCAGGTGAATTGATGAATTGTTCACTTCTTGTTCCCAAACACAGTCAGTATATTAGCAACCCTCCTCCCCTATATACCTTGAGTTGACAATCACGTATTACTGTTAGTACTCAGGGAATGTTGAAATAAAGTTTGATGAGATTTTAATGTATTTTTATCTTGTAACATCCGTCATACTCATATTTTTTGTTTTAATAAAAAAAGAGGCATCATTAGATAGCTTTTCTTCTCTGCCTGAATATCTCAACATCTTAACTATTCCCATACACTAAATTAGGGACTAATGGCTTCAATATTTAATGTCTGAGTGATTGAAATGGCTCAGGCACTTGACAAACATAATTACAATTACAAATGCCCATTACAAAGCAGTATAATTAGGTATAGCAAGGTGGATACACACACTTGGAGAGGAGCACAGGTATGAGTTGGCTTTTGGATGAGGATTGATGTATGAGTTGGACTTTTTCCTGTGTGTGCATAAGCAGATTTACTGTTAACTGCCAGACTATTTCTTTGATAAAGTACCTGATGTCACATAACCGAAGTAACCTAAGGTAAGAATGAGTGTGTGACCCACAGATAACTTATAATTGGAGGCTTACTTAGACTATCTTTATCTTTGCTTTTAGTAACGTTAATAGTTTTAATACTACAGGAGTATCTTAAATAACTTTATGACAACTTATATGACACACACAGACACACACACACACACACACAAAATGTGCATTTGTATGTTACAGAAAGCATCAAAACCAGTTACGACCTTTTCCACAGCTATTGCTCCATTATATACTAATATATTTAACAAAAGGGTTAAGAACAGTGACATTTACATGCGCTGGTGTAACTGGAATTGCTCTTTAAAGTCATTTGCTTTTGTCCTTTTCTTAAAAGCCTTTGTCTGTTTTGTTGCAACACTAATCAGGAGCATATAAACATGATGGAGATGGGAAATCATGATTCACACACAAGTCACTGTATTTTCAGAAGAAAGGCAAAAACATTGGAATGTCAAAATATCATTAGATGGCGAGCATTAAGAGCCTTGGATCGGTGATTTGAGGTCAAAGCTCTGCATCAGCCAGGTGTGATGCTAAATCTTTCCTGGATCTCTATTATTGTTTTTCATGGGACAGTTAAAAAGAGGTGTGGCACTTCAGAGTCTGCAAAGAAAATACTTGCTGGTACTTTTACCTGTCTGACTGGTAACGGCTGCAGTGTAGGGCGGGCATGAGAGAGGTATGTGTGTGTGTGTGTGTGTGTGTGTGTGTGTGTGTGTGTGTGTGTGTGTGTGTGTGTGTATGTGCGCGTGTACACATGTTCACACAGAGGGTACAGAGGCATTGGCTTCTTACTTTACAAGTCTGCTGAAAGCTCAGAGTTGCACAAAGTCTTAAGATAATTGATATTGTAACGGTACATGCTTGTCTTACCCATATTACATCAGGAGAGTTAAAATTTACTGCAGACTTCTGAGCTGCCCATTAGTCTGAAAAAAAAATGGAAATGCATTATTGACTACTGATATGGGAAAATTGTAGTTACCGCAGACAGTTTTCTCAGAACTGTGATGAAGCACATGATGTCATAACACGTTTCAGCAAGAGCAGTTTGCAGCAGCTTGTTTGTCATCTCCGAACCTAAAATGTTTTAAGTGTACAATTAAGGTACTCTTAAAATACTCTTTGGTTTTTTTTTAAATAAAGTACAAACTGGAAATTCAAGCGCAATTACACTTGGGTTGTGAAATATTTGTGATAAAGACGAATAATTTCTGCAGTTTACAATTCTATCTTACTAACAACAAACTACAGGAGGTAACAATGAGACTCTACGTGATCCCATTTACAGTAAATACAACACAAAATCCACAATCAGAATCAAACAATAATGTCTTTATCAGTCAAACATGTCTTCAATATTGTTTAACATTGATTCACTTATTTCATATTACAGTATACATGAGCATGGATGTCATTTTCCTGAAGCAGGCCATAAACTCACAGGATTCACTCCAAAAACAAACCAATTGGCACATACAGTACAATTGCTCAACTGATGGGAGGATACAATCATTACAGTATAAATCAGAAACGGCAGAGGGATATTGTCATATGAACTCTGTGCTCTCTGTATTAATGATCAATCCTAGGACTTTTTTTGTTTTACATCATAGGGCTCTTCCCCCAGTGCGGCTAACTGGGTTATCAAAGGCGGGCCATGTCTCTCACTGTCTATGGTGAGAGGCATGTAAACGAACCATTGCTGACTTTTGTACAGAGTAGCTGCAAAGCCGTCAGCATGTTTCTGTCCCTTGCTAAAAGGATTTGTGACAGGAAGGGCATCCGACGTAAAAACCTATGCCAAATCAAATGTGCAAATCAGATGATTCGCTGTGGCGACTCCCAAGAAAAGGGAAAAAGCCGAAAAGAAGAAAGAACATCATGGGGCTCTTGTGTAGGCTAATTACAAATAATTAACTCAAATAAATTACTATACTATTTTTGGGACCATAATGCATACTTAATATACTTTAATCTCCTAAAAAATTGACGGTGCACCTAATAATCCGGTGGCCCTGACGTATGGGTGAAGCCGCATGACTCCATCTCACTGATACTGTCAAAACCAAGTGAAGCAAACTAATTCAGAGTTTACTATCATTCCAGTGGATTAACCAAAGAACTCCAACCACTAGATATCGGTGTCAACAGGTCATAAGCTAGAGGGATCCAGGATTTATGTCCAAATACCGCCATTTCAGCTATTGTAGTCAAGTGACTCGCTGAGTAACACATGAGTGGCTGAGAGAAGTTTACATAACGAGACCGGAAGACTTTTTCCACCAAATCTCTGTCTCTATTGATCTGCAACTCCATGCGTGCCCATCTCTCTGATACCATCAAAATCAAAGTGATTCGGAGCTTACCATAATTCTGGGTGGATTAACCAAAGAACTCCAATCGCTACATATTGGTGTCAGTAGGTGGTAAATTAGAGGGATCTGGGATTTATGTCCAACTCGCACAACTGTTAAACTCTGACACAGAAGATGAAGAATTTGATGGCTTTGTGGAAGAGGAATAAACTGAAAAAGTGAGTTTATTGTTTTATAGTGTTACAACTGAACAACGATGAGCGTTATTGTGAGAGTTGAATCAAGTTTGACTTATCTGACTTGTTTTTGCTTAATGCACCATATAATCCAGTGTGTCTTATGTATGGACAGAGACCGTTCAAACGTGGTTCATTGATATTGCGCCTTATAATCCGGTGAGTTGTATAGCCCGCAATGTACGGTCAACGAAACGTATTTTTATTGGTCCTCGGCTGGTCAATAATTGAATCACTAGGTCATCACTAAATGCTAGCCCTGCTATTTATTCTATAACAATTTGTAAAATATTTTTGGGGTGGGAGGAAATCATGAAACTCAGACAAAACCCCCCTCACAAGAACATGTTCTCAGAATGCAGAGACAGTAACTCAGACTCAGGACTGGACCCTGAAAGATGTGAGGTACTTATGGTACTTAACATCAGTTAATGTAGCGCTCATACATCAGGGTCAAAGGGAAGCTGGAGCCAATCTGATTTCATGCAAGAGGCGGGGTACACCCTGAACAGGGTGCTAATCTATCACAGGGCTAACAAGAATCATTTACACTCATATTTGTACCTAAGGCCAGTCAAAAGTTTCTGACCTGATGTAAAGTGGTACCTCGGTTTTCGAACTTAATCCGTTCCAGAAGGCTGTTCGAATTCCGATTTGTTCGAATTCCAAATCCGCTTTTCCCATTACAAATAATGTAAACGGTTTTAATCCGTTCCAAGACGCTAGAAAACTACCTTTTTTAAACGTTATTTCATAATGTCAGTTATATATCAAATAGTAATGCAGCCGTGAGGGGGGGGCACAAACCAGTGACTCTCCCTCACGCCGGTCCCAAGCCCGGATAAATGCAGAGGGTTGCGTCAGGAAGGGCATCCGGCGTAAAACAAATGCCAAATAAACTATGCGAATCACAAGAAAGAATGACATACCGGATCGGTCGAGGCCCGGGTTAACAACGACCGCCATCAGTGCCGTCAACCAACAGGGTGCTGATGGAAATTGGACTACTGTTGGTCGAAGACGTCGAAGAAGGAGAGGCGGGAGGCGTGTCCGTTGCCAGAGAGAGAAGAGGAAAGGCATGAGTCTAGGACTGAAAGTAGGGACTTTGAATATTGGAACTATGACAGGAAAAGGTAGAGAGCTGGCTGACATGATGCAGAGGAGGAAGGTGGACATACTGTGTGTTCAGGAGACCAGGTGGAAAGGTCGCAAGGCTAGAAGCATAGGAGCAGGGTTTAAGCTGTTTTATCACGGTGTGGATGGGAAGAGAAATGGAGTCGGAGTCATCTTGAAGGAGGAGTTTGCCAGGAATGTTCTAGAAGTGAAAAGAGTGTCAGACAGAGTGATGAGTCTCAAGTTAGAAATTAAAGGTGTGATGGTCAATGTTGTTAGTGCTTATGCCCCACAGACAGGATGTGAGCGAGAAGAGAAGGAGAGATTCTGGAGGGAGTTAGATGAAGTGATGCAGAGTACCCCCAGAGGTGAAAGAGTGGTCATTGGGGCAGACTTCAATGGACATGTTGGTGCAGGAAACAGAGGGGACGAGGAAGTGATGGGTAGGTTTGGTATCCAGGACAGGAACGCAGAAGGACAGATGTTGGTAGATTTTGCAAAAAGGATGGAAATGGCTGTGGTGAATACTTTCTTCCAGAAGAGAGAGGAGCATAGGGTGACTTATAAAAGCGGAGGTAGGAGCACACAGGTAGACTACATCTTGTGCAGGCGATGTAATTTAAAGGAAGCCAGTGACTGCAAAGTAGTAGCGGGTGAGAGTGTTGCCAAACAGCATAGGATGGTGGTGTGCAGGATGATGCTGATGGTGAGGAAGGTGAAGAAGGCAAAGGCAGAGCAGAAGACAAAGTGGTGGAAGT
Organism: Plotosus lineatus; assembly: GCA_024760905.1. Taxonomy (NCBI): domain Eukaryota; kingdom Metazoa; phylum Chordata; class Actinopteri; order Siluriformes; family Plotosidae; genus Plotosus; species Plotosus lineatus. The sequence continues at coordinate 39,548,757 of CM045728.1, forward strand.
TGAAAAGGAAGAGTGTCGGGTTGTCTTCAAGGAGGAGTTGAAACAGGCTTTGGGTGGTCAGGAAGTGCTTCCAGATGACTGGACAACTACAGCGAATGTGATCAGGGAGACAGGTAGGAGAATATTTGGTGTGTCATCTGGAAGGAAAGTAGATAAGGAGACTTGGTGGTGGAATGAGGAAGTGCAGGAGTGTGTACAAAGGAAGAGATTAGCTAAGAAGAAGTGGGACATTGAGAAAACCGAAGAGAGTAAACAGGAGTACAGGGAGACACAGCGTAAGGCAAAGGTAGCAGTGTCAAAGGCCAAACAGAGTGCGTTTGATGACTTGTATGCTCGGCTGGAAAGTAAGGAGGGAGAAAATGATTTATACAGGTTGGCACAGCAGAGAAATAGAGATGGGAAGGACGTGCAGCAAGTTAGATTGATAAAGGACAGAGAGGGAAATGTATTGACTGATGACAGAAGTGTGCTGGGAAGATGGAAAGAGTACTTTGAAGAGCTGATGAATGAGGAAAATGAGAGAGAAAAAGAGTAGAAGAGGTGACTGTTGAGGACCAGGAAGTAGCAAAGATTAGTAAGGGTGAAGTGAGGAGGGCATTGAAGAGGATGAAGAATGGAAAGGCAGTTGGTCCTGATGACATACCGGTGGAGGTATGGAAGTGTCTAGGAGAGGTAGCAGTAGATTTTCTGACAAGAACATTTAACAAGGTCTTAGAGAGTGAGAGGATGCCAGAGGAATGGAGGAGAAGTGTGCTGGTGCCCATTTTTAAGAACAAGGGAGACGTGCAGAGTTGTGGCAACTACAGAGGGATAAAGTTGATGAGCCATACGATGAAGTTATGGGAAAGAATAGTGGAAGCTAGACTAAGGGCAGAAGTCAGCATTTGTGAACAACAGTTTGGTTTCATGCCCAGAAAGAGCACCACAGATGCAGTGTTTGCCTTGAGGATGTTAATGGAGAAGTACAGAGAAGGTCAGACGGAGCTGCATTGTGCCTTTGTGGATCTGGAGAAAGCATATGACAGGGTGCCGAGAGAAGAACTGTGGTATTGCATGAGGAAGTCTGGAGTGGCAGAGAAGTATGTTAGAGTGGTGCAGGACATGTATGAGAGATGTAAGACAGTGGTGAGGTGTGCTGTCGGTGTGACAGAAGAGTTCAAGGTGGAGGTGGGACTGCATCAAGGGTCAGCTCTCAGCCCCTTCTTGTTCGCTATGGTGATGGACAGGCTGACAGACGAGGTTAGACAAGATTCCCCATGGACTATGATGTTTGCAGATGACATTGTAATCTGTAGTGAGAGCAGAGAACAAGTGCAGGAAAATCTAGAGAGGTGGAGGTATGCCCTGGAAAGGAGGGGAATGAAGATTAGCCTCAGTAAGACAGAGTACATGTGCATGAATGCCAAGGACCAAAGAGGAACGGTGAGATTACAGGGAGCAGAGATAAGAAAGGTGGAGGATTTTAAGTACTTAGGCTCAACAATCCAGAGCAATGGCGAGTGTGGAAAAGAGGTCAAGAAGCGTGTGCAGGCAGGTTGGAATGGTTGGAGAAAAGTGTCCGTTGTGATGTGTGATAGGAGGGTATCGGCAAAAATGAAAGGAAAAGTGTACAAAACGGTGTTGAGGCCAACGATGCTGTATGGGTTAGAAACAGTGGCCCTGGGGAAAAGACAGGAGGCAGAGTTGGAGGTAGCAGAGATGAAAATGTTGAGGTTCTCTTTGGGAGTAACGAGGATGGATAGGATTAGGAATGAGTACGTCAGAGGGACAGCACATGTAAGACGTTTTGGAGACAAAGTCAGAGAGGCTAGATTGAGATGGTTTGGACATGTACAGAGGAGGGATAGTGAGTATATTGGTAATAGGATGCTGAGGCTGGAACTACCAGGCAAAAGGCCTAGAGGAAGACCAAAGAGACGATTCATGGATGTGGTAAAGGAGGACATGAAGGTCGTTGGTGTAAGAGAAGAAGATGCAAAGGATAGGGTGAGATGGAGGCAGATGATTCGCTGTGGCGACCCCTGAAGGGAAAAGCCGAAAGGAAAAGAAGAAGAAGTTATATATCAAATAGTATATTAAATGTGAAACAACAGGACAAACGCACAAAATTCTTAATAGATTAATTTATTTTGTATCTTTTTTTGTTTGTTTTTTGTTTATTTTCAAACCAGCCTCGACTTGCTTTAAAGTGGAACCCTTCAAGATTCGAGCTCGGGTCTTTTTTCACCAAATCATCGTAGATTTCATGAGCTTTGCAGCAGATCACATCCTCACTAACACTATCTCCTGCTAATTGCTGCTCGTTTATCTATATGAGTAGTAATTTTTCCACCTCCTCCAGCACCTGCGGTCTTTGTTTGCTGATAACCGTCGAGCCTCTCGCCACATCACGGGCTTTAACACTCTCCTTATTCTTCAGGATCGTGCATGTCGTTGATTTATCCATGCCATATTCCTCAGCAAGATCAGTAACACGCACGCCTGACTCATGCTTAGCTATCAGCTCTTTCTTAAAAGCAACAATTTTCTGCACAACTGACCTTTTCTCAGTAGCTTTCTTTGGAGACATGTTTATTAGCTAATCTAATCGAGTAAACAAAAAATCATGATATACTGTACTTTGTAGAACAGGCGCAAACACATCCACACTCACACAGTGGTCGAGTAGAGTCAAAAGAGACCGATTTCTGGAAGTCGTGCACTTTTCCTCACTCCTCGTTTTTTTCTCGCACATTTTTCGTGTTCTTCTGCCGAATTTTGTTCAACTTCCAAGACAAAAAAGTCCAGATTTTTTTGTTCGACCTCCAAAGCGTTTGCAAACTGAGGTACCATTGTATATGTATATGGACTGCACGAGGAAACTGCACTACCAAGATGAAACTCATACAAGCTGGGTAGAGCATGCAACTTGCACACAGAAAGATCCCAGTCTCCAGGATCTTATTGTTCTAAAGCAACAGTGCTACCTCTGTACCACATTGTCACCTAAATTTGTCACTAAAATTTTACCTTATCTGTACAAAGGGACAGTGGTGGCCTAGTGGTATAGGGCGCTGGATGATTGATCCTAAGGTTGGGGGTTTAAGCCCCACTCACCACAGGTTGGCACTGTCCCCCCCAGTGCAGCTAACTGGGTTATCAAAGGCTGGCCATGTCTCTCACTGTCTATGGTGTGAGGCATGTAAAAGAATCATTGCTGACTTTCGGCAAGAATAGCTGCAAAGGCACATGTTTCCACTCTGTGATGGCCTGGCGAGCTGTCCAGGGTGTACTCTGCTCTCGCCCAGTCGGCTGGGATGGGCGCCAGCCTCCCCGTGACCCCAATTAGGATTAAGTGGTTACAGAAAATGAACTAATGTGTCCAGAAAGAAAGTGTATCAGTGGCAGCAGGAGCTGCAGGACATTGGTTTAAGTAACAAAATTGGTGAACTGCCTATAAAATTTAGAGGAAGTATTTTTTCAAGATAGCATTAAAAAAACAAAAACTCGCAACTTCTTTTGTATTGAAATGCATTTTCCCAAGTCAAACTGTAGCTGTAAGCAGCGACTCCTGGGATAGAAGTGCAGACCATCCTGAATAGCACTGCTGATAATGAAGATAAGTGACTGCGAGGAAGGAGCGATTATGAAGATGTCATTATTAAACAGTGTTGAAGAGGAGGAGCAGGAGGAGGATGATGAATATAAGTGGTGATGGAGGGGAGTGAAGAGAACTCTTGGCAATGAATAGGAATGATGAAGATAAGATTATGAAGCGGAGTATTGCAAAGGAAGAGGAGCAATGATGAACTTTTTAACCTCATATGGCTTTCTGCCATAGAACAATACAGTAATTATTGTAGCAATTACAAGAAGAGTTGCAGGCTCACACAAAAACCCCTAATGAACCGGATGAGGGACCGTGTGACGGATTTTGGGGTAGCTGTTAATGGGTTTTAAACATTCCAACGTTGCTCTCGGGAAAGACTGTACTGTATTCTCCACTAGCACAATCTACAATTTCTAGTGACCACTATTCAGACAGACAGACAGTCTGTCTGTCTGACTATTCTGCCTGCTGACTTAAAGGGGAGATATTTTCCTAACATCTTAAAACCATAAAGTGTTGTTACAGTGATGAAAAGCCATGTTTGATAATGCCAGTGTGTCAAACATTGAGGTAAGCACATGTTTAAATTTTCTCTTGGCTGTTTGAACTGGCTCAAACCCAGGATCTTCTTTGCAAGTGAGGGCACCATACAACCCATCATTTGAGCATTTTAAAGTAAATTACTCTGGCTTTGAACAGTGTAGAAATTTATCAGACAACAAGTGTTCATTTCCTGAATTTAATTTTTACTTTACAGTATAACTAAAACAAATTTCTATACCTTAAGCTGACATTGCCACAAAATACAAAATCTACCAAAAAACAAAAACAAAAAAACAAACAAAAAAAAACAACAAACTGCAGCAAATACTCAGTTCAGTTTGACAAACAATTGTACAGTATAAATTTATACAATACTGGTTCTGTATATTTGGCACCTAACCACATGATACAAATTGTGATATAGAAATGTGCGATTCTTAAAAAGGAATAATAAAAAAAAACATATGCATATGCCATGGAGTAAATTGATGCAGTAGTTGTGGTGTCTGAACATATTCCAACTTTACAAAACAGCAGTTTTAGAATGAAAAAAAAAAAAAGCAAATGGTTCAGATTTAACATATAGCAGTACTGAGCAGTGGATCTCAGCTGCAGGTCTGGGGAACCATGTGTTCTGCTTATTTGTTTGTCAAGCACTTTCTATAGCACACATCATCTAAGTCAAAGACCTTTAGAAGTTAATTCAGGTGTGTTAGAGCATGAAAACACTCAAATGGGAAGTGCAGAGTGTTGGGTCTCAAGACCGTCCATGAGAATTACTGCAGTAAAGCATTTAACCATTTGCAGTGGCATCTGATAACATTCAAAACTTACAGTGAGCAGCAGCAGCAGAATGCATCTGGAGTGCTAAAAGTACTGAAGGCAAGACAGGATCTATACAAGAGAATATATAATAGGATACTTGTCTTTAAAACTGTATTTAAGACTTTCTGATTTTAAACTTGTGTGTTCACATATTTACGAAATATACTATATATATATATATATATATATATATATATATACACACACACACACACACACACACACACACACACACCTCTTGTTTTCTGGTGAAGAAACAGTCACTGAGATCAGATCCCACACTGTTAAACCTTAAAGACATCTGATACAAGCAGGTTATGACACTAAATTCCAGACCAGCTGTCTAAACTTTCTCTAATACATCACATTAATCTTAATGTACCAAGTCCTACAAAAAATATCGTTCTATTGTAAATTAACTGATTTTAACACTAGAACTCTTTTAGGAAATTGGACCCTGATCATTTGTTCTGTGCTCTTCCAGTAACAAAATGCTAACTTTCGATAAGGTTTTAGCATTGCAGGTATTATCATTAGTTATCATTAGTTTAAAAAAAAAAATCAACATGGAAAGAATAAAAGTTATCCATAGAAACACATAACGATTTGCATGTGCAAGTGTGTGGCAGATCAGTAACCTGACAATGTTTACTTATCTACAATCTAAACTTCAGACTAGGATTCGCAATGTATATCGTACTAACTTTTACATCAATAAATCTTCAGGTCTTCTGTTGTAAATATTAGAGCTGTGGCTGCTCACAAGCTACAGACTCAATGACAACACTATGAGCAAACAGTACCAGGACACGCTATTGCCACACACATGCACACACAAAGCAGCATGCATACATGTAACACAAAAGGTTTCTCTTCCATATACAGTTAAAATTGATTTAACATGCTTCACTGAAAACACTAAAACAAATTGTTCCATTGTAAATGAGTCATTTGGCAGTTTTGCATGCATTCCTGTTGTTTCCTTGTTTGGAAAAGAAAAAAATAGACAGGCTATACAGGCCTAATAAACCCGATAAAGGACCCAGAATATTCTTCATTTCATTTCCTTCAATACAGCACAAGAGTAAAAATTGAGCGCATTTGTATTTGGGATTGGGGGGAAGGTGTAGTGTTGTTCATACTGCACAACTCTGCTGACATATTGGATGTCAGGATTAATAACACTGATATGCTAAAAATAAAATGGGTAGATATTAGAACAGTCATTACTGGGAATTAATTTCCTCCGGAACACTAAGAAGCTTAAAGAAATTAGAAGGCTCTGCCAAGAATATGTGCATATCCAGAGTGGTGATTTAGAACATCTCAGGCAAACCAATAATAACAAGGGGGGGGGAGACAACGGCCCACAAACTCCTCTCCCCTAGCCCACACCATGGTGTAAGCTGGGATTGCTAAAGCAGTGTATTACTCCATGACTTAACAAATATAAGTTGACCTTTAAGGGGGGAAAAAAAAGAAAAGGAAAAACACAACTAATATATTTACGGCATATGTGCTAGTACTCAATCACATAAAAAGGCATCTGGTGAGGACGTGTTGTTAAACTACTGGTCAAAAACCAAATGAGAGACATTTATATTTGTGTCTTCTAACAATACTGCTGGACACTTGACAATGCAGTCAAGCTCTATTAAAATTAAGGGACACAAATAGGCCTCCAACCCCCCCCCCCCCTCCCCTTACAGTGCTTCACTTCATTATGCACGTTAAGCTCTCCATCTCCTGTTCAAATTCGACTAAAATATCTAAACTCCTTATGCTGCATGAATAAAACACGTGCCTCCATTAAGCATTTCAGGTTTGAGCTCAGCGATATAAATCAGATCAGAAATCCTCACAGAGGGAACACTGCATGTATGGGTGTGTATAACAAGGATTAAAAGAGTGATTGTGTGTGGGGGGGTAGGGAAGGGTCTTTGGATGTATGTTACCTATATTTATATTTACATTACATTGTACATTTACAACTACAATGTAAATGTAATGTAAATGTTACCTATATCTGGAGAATCTCCGTATGATGGGATACAGACCCGTATAAATAGGCCCAATCATGTCCCGGTATTATGGTAAGACTGAAATTAAAACCATAAATAAATTAAACGGAGGAGGAGAAAGTGGTGAAGGTTTCTTTCAAAACTGTCCTGCACTACTGGGGTCACACTGCAACAGACGCACGATGGACGGGTCACTCTTTGCTCCCTTAATGAACTCCTCCAGAGACAGCTTACCTAAACAAGAGCACAAACAATGAAATGTTTAAGGATGATGTCATTTCTACAAATTAGAACAGCAGGAGATAAATAAATCAACTGGCAACAGTTATGCTCCTTCAAACCTTCAGTACCCTGCACTGTGCAGCAATAGCCAGCAGATGGCAACAAGTAACATACTTCTTCCTGCAATTCTAATTTTAAATCCGAGGAGCACTTCAGTAGAAACATCACAGCAGTGCATTCATGGAAGTATCTAAAGAACCAATTTGATGGCATCAGTGCAGTGCATAATATCATGCAGATATGAGCTTTGGGTAATATTCACATCAACCACTGAAAGGGGGAGGGATTAATCGTTTAAGTGCAGAATAATTGTTTGTGTTCATTCAGCTGATAATGGGCCGGTGTGACTCAGTGGTCAGAGCTCAGAGTTACTAATCTGAAGTTTGGTGCTTCAAGCCCTGCTGCCACCGTTGGGCCCTTGAGTAAGGCCCTTAATCCTCAGCTGTATGAAAAAATTGTAAGTCACTCTGGATAAGGACGTCTGGCAAAAGTGCAAAAAAAGTCGGGGCAAAAGTGTATCAATGCAAACTTGATGGCCAAAAGTGAAGCATATTCGTTATATAAAAAGGCTTCAAACAATAGCATGAGTCTCTGTACAGCGGAAGGGAAAGAGCACCAACAGTATCCTGAGAAATCCTCTAGAAATTATGAGCATTCGATTACCAGAAATATTATACCCAAAATATTATCATGATGGGTGATGATCATATCATGAGTGAAACCAATGGTGTCCACAGTGTTGCATCAATACATTCACTTTAATAGCTTTGAAAAATTACATGTAAAAAAATAGCCTAAATATAATAAAAAGCATTTCCAATAATTGTTAAAAAGAGGGTTAGTTAAAGTAAATGTTTACTTTCTTCTTTTTTTCATGTCAAGATTCACGAGTTACACCCAAAACCACAGCATCAATACCTGGGGAATTCCTGAATCATCAGAATTTTTTTTTTCATGTCCATGCAAATTACAAAGAGCATTCACAAGTCATCTCTTCGTGTGAAGACTCTCAAATAATGCTGTTTGATTAAAATGACTTGGGTTCTCAATCTTGCAGAATGTGCTTGTTTTGCACTTGGTATTATTTTTCTTTTTTTAGGTAGTAAGTACCCCTCCCTGAATCGCCACCTTATCGTGGTGGAGGGGTTTGCGTAACCTAATGATCCTAGGAGCTATGTTGTCGGGGGCATAATGCCCCTGGTAGGGTCACCCAAGGCAAACAGGTCCTGGGTGAAGGTCCAGACAAAGTGCAATTCAGAAGACCCCTATGCCATCTCGGAGTAAACATTTGAAGCAGTCTCCCTTGCCCGGACACGGGTCACCGGGGTTCCCTCCTGGAGCCAGGCCCAGGGGAGGGGCTCGAAGGCGAGCGCCTGGTGGTCAGGCTTATGCCCATGGAGCCTGGCCGGGCCTAGCCCGAAAAGGAGACATGGGTCCGCCCTCCCATGGACCCACCACCCGTGGGAGGAGTTTTAGGGGTCGGGTGCAGTGTGAGTTGGGTGGCAGCCAAAGGCATGGGTTCTGTCGGACCGATCCTCGGCTACTTACTCTGACCCTCAGGACATGGAATGTCACCTCTCTGGCGGGAAAGGAGCCTGATTTGGTGCGTGAGGTGGAGAGATACCGACTAGATATAGTCGGGCTCACCTCAACGCATAGCTTGGGCTCTGGAACCATCCATCTCGAAAGAGGCTGGACCTTCTTCTATTCTGGAGTTGCTCATGGGGAGAGGCGGCGAGCCGGTGTGGGTATTTTTGTTGCCCCCCCCCCTCGGTGCCCAAATGTTGGGGTTCTCCCCGGTTGACGAAAGGGTAGCTTCCCTCCGTCTTCAGGTGGGGGGACGGGTCCTGACTGTTATTTGTGCTTATGCACCAAATGACAGTTCAGAGTACCCACCCTTTTTGGAGTCTTTGGGGGGGGTGTTGGAGAACGCTCCCTCGGGAGACTCGCTCGTTGTCTTGGGAGACTTCAACGCCCATGTGGGCAACGATAGTGTGACCTGGAAGGGCGTGATCGGTAGGTACGGCCTCTCCAGTCTGAATCCGAATGGTGTGTCGTTGTTGGACTTCTGTGCTCGTCATAGTTTGTCTATCACGAACACCATGTTCGAACATAAGGGTGTCCATAAGTGCACTTGGCACCAGGACACCCTAGGTCGCAGTTCGATGATTGACTTTGTAGTCGTGTCATCGGACTTGCAACCATATGTTCTGGACACTCGGGTGAAGAGAGGAGCTGAGCTGTCTACCGATCACAACCTGGTGGTGAGTTGGCTTCGGTGGTGGGGGAGGTTCCCTTCCAGACCTGGCAGGCCCAAACGTGTAATCAGGGTCTGCTGGGAACGTTTGGCTGACTCCCCTGTCCGAGAGGCCTTTAACTCCCACCTCCGGCAGAGCTACAACCACGTTCCGGGGGAGGCTGGGGACTTGGAATCCGAATGGGCCATGTTTCGTGCCTCCATTGCTGAGGCGGCAGCCCATAGCTGTGGCCGCAAGGTCGTCGGTACTTGTCGTGGCGGTAATCCCCGAACCCGGTGGTGGACACCTGCAGTGAAGGGGGCTGTCCAGCTGAAGAAGGAGGCCTATCGGGTTTTATTAGCCTGAGCGACTCCTGAGGCAGCAAACGGGTACCGGCAGGCCAAACGTGCTGCAGCCGAGGCTGTCGCAGATGCAAAATCTCGGGCGTGGGAGGAGTTCTGTGAGGGCCTGGAGAGTGATTATCGGTTGGCCTCAAAAAGGTTCTGGGCCACCATCCGACGCCTCAGGAGGGGGAAGCAGTTCTTCACAAACACTGTTTACAGTGGAGGTGGGGAGCTGCTTACCTTGACTGGGGATGTTGTTGAGAGGTGGAGGGAATACTTTGAGGACCTCTTCAATCCCACCAACATGCCCTCCGTGGAAGAGGAAGACCCGGGGGTTCGGGTGAGGGTCCGCCCATCACTGGAGTGGAGGTCACTGAGGTTGTCAAAAAGCTCCTCGGTGGTCGAGCTCCGGGGTTGGACGAGATCCACCCGGAATATCTCAGGGCTCTGGATGTTGTAGGACTGTCTTGGTTGACACGTCTCAGCAACATCGCGTGGTCATCAGGGGCTGTACCTCTGGATTGGCAAACTGGGGTGGTGGTCCCAATTTTTAAGAAGGGGGACCGGAGGGTGTGTTCCAATTATCGGGGAATTACACTCCTCAGCCTACCTGGGAAAGTCTATGCAGGGGTACTAGAGAGGAGGATCCGATCGATAGTCGAACCTCGGATTCAGGAGGAACAATGTGGTTTTTGTCCTGGCCGCAGCACTCTTGACCAATTCTATACGCTCCACAGGATTCTGGAGGGGCATGGGAGTTTGCCCAATCTGTCCACATGTGCTTTGTGGATTTGGAGAAGGCTTTCGACCGTGTCCCTCGAAAGATCTTGTGGGGCGTGCTCCGAGAGTACGGCGTTCCGGATCCGTTGCTACGAGCTATTCGGACCAGAGTTTGGTCCGTATTGGTAACAGCAGGTCGGATTCGTTTCCAGTGGGAGTTGGAGTCCGCCAAGGCTGTCCTTTGTCACCGATTCTGTTCATAATTTTTATGGACAGAATTTCTAGGCGCAGTCGAGGCAATGAGGGGTTCTGGTTTGGTGGCCATTGGATATCATCTCTGCTTTTTGCGGATGATGTTGTCCTCTTGGCTTCATCAAGTCGGGCCCTCCAGCTCTCATTGGAGCGTTTCGCAGCTGAGTACGAAGCAGCCGGGATGAAGATCAGTACCTCCAAGGCCATGGACCCTCCGGGTCAGGAATGAGGTCCTGCCCCAAGTGGAGGAGTTTAAGTATCTTGGGGTCTTGTTTACGAGTGAGGGAAGGATGGAGCGAGAGATCGACAGACGGAGCGCTGAAGCCTCTGCTGTTAAGCGGTGCCTGTACCGGTCCGTCGTGGTGAAGAAGGAGCTGAGCCGCAAGGCAAAACTCTCAATTGACCAGTCGATCTACGTTCCAACCCTCACCTATGGTCACGAGCTTTGGGTAATGACCGAAAGAACAAGATCACGGATACAAGCGGCTGAAATGAGCTTCCTCCGCCGGGAGCCGGGGTTCTCCCTTAGAGATAAGGTGAGAAGCTCCGCCATCCGGGAAGAGCTCAGAGTAGATCCGCTGCTCCTCTGCATTGAGAGGGGCCAGTTGAGGTGGCTCGGGCATCTGGTCAGAATGCCCCCCGGACGCCTCCCTGGTGTGGTGTTTTGGGCATGTCCAACCGGGAAGAGACCCCGGGGTCGACCTAGAACACGCTGGAGGGACTATGTCTCTCGGCTTATCTGGGATCGCCTCGGTCCCCCCCCGGGAGAGTTGGAGGAAGTGGCTCGGGAGAGGGACGTCTGGACCTCTTTGCTGAGGTTGCTGCCCCCGCGACCCGACCCTGGACTAAGCGGAAGAAGATGATGATGATGAGGTAGTAAGTAAATATTTTTTTATATTTAGACACTTATTGATATTTTTAGTGTCTAAATAAGGAATAAAGTACAGCCCCTCTCGAGATAGGTGGTTCCACAGCCCAGGCTATGAATTGAGGTGAGTGTGACTATATCTATTCGCTATCTCTCCACCTCACGCACCAGCTCAGGCTTCTTCCCTGCAAAAGAGGTGACATTCAATGTCTCAAGACTCGGAGTCAGTAGCCGAGGATCGGTCCGACAGAACCCATGCCTGCAGCTGCCACCCAACTCACACTGCAACTGACCCCTATAGCTCCTCCCACAGGTGGTCCATGGGAGGGTGGACCCATGTCTCCTTTTCGGGCTGGGCCCAGCCAGGCTCCATGGGCACAAACCTGACCACTAGGCGCTTGCCTTCTAGCCCTGTCCCCAGTCCTGGCTCCAGGGTGACGCCAGGCAAGGGAAACTGTGTCCTTGTTTTTTCTTTCTTCATATAGGTCTTTTGAATCGCGCTTCATCTGGACCGTCACCGAGGACCTATTTGCCTTGGGTGATCCTACCAGGGGCATAATGACCCCGACAACATAACTCCAAGGATCATTAGGACACACGAACCCCTCCACCACGATAGGGTGGCGATTCAAGGAGTGGCTTGGTGAAGGGGGCCGTCCAGCGGAAAAAGGAGGCCTATCGGGTCTTATTGGCATGTGGGACTCCCGAGGCAGCAGACCGGTACCAGCAGGCCAAACGTGCTGCAGCCCAAGCTGTCGCTGATGCAAAATCTCAGGTGTGGGAGGAATTCGGTGAGTGCCTGAACAGTGATTACCCATTGGCCTTATAAAAAGTTCTGGACCACCATCCCAAGCCTCAGTGAGGGGAAGCAGTTCTGCACAAATACTGTTTACAGTGGAGGTAGGGCGTTGCTCACCTCAACTGGGGATGTCGTCAGGAGATGGAAGGAATACTTTGTGGACCTCCTCAATTCCACCAATACGCCCTCCGTGGAGGAGGAAGACCCTGGGGGTTTGAGTTGGGGTCTGCCCGTCACTGGAGCTGAGGTCACTGAGGTAGTCAAAAAGCTCCTCAGTGGTCGGGCTCCAAGGGCGGATGAGAGCCGCCTGAAATATCTCTGGGTTCTGGATGTTGTAGGACTGTCTTGGTTGACACATCTCTGCAACATCACATGATCACCAGGGCCGTACCTCTGGATTGGCAAACTGAGGTGGTATTCCCTCTTTTTAAAAAGTTGGAAAGGAGGGTGTTTCAGTTATCATGGAATTACACTCCTCAGCCAACCAGAAAGTCTACGCTGGGGTGCTGGAGAGGAGGATCTGACCGATAGTTGAACCTCGTATTCCAGAGGAACGATGTGGTTTTCGTCCTGACCGCAGCACTCTCAAACAACTCTGTACGCTTCACAGGATCCTGAAGGAGGTATGGGAGTTTGCCCAATCTGTCCACATGTGTTTTGTGGATTTAGAGAAGGCTTTCGAACGTGTCCCTCGGGCTATCTTGTGGAGCGTGCTTTGGGAGTACGGTGTTCCAGACCCGTTGCTATGTGCCATTCAGTTGCTGTATCACTGGAGCCAGAGCTTGGTCCATATTGGGAACAACAGGTCGAATTCATTTCCAGTGAGGGTTGGAGTGCGCCAAGGCTGTACTTTGTTACCGCTTCTGCTCATACTTTTTATTGACAGAATTTCTAGGCGCAGGTGGGGCAGTGGTGGTCTAGTGGCAGTGGTGGTCTAGTGGTATAGGGCACTGGATCGCTGATCCAAAGGTTGGGGGTTCGAGTCCCACTCTCCACAAAGTTGTCACTGTCCCCCCCAGTGCAGCTAACTGGGTTATCAAAGGCGGGCCATGTCTCTCATTGTCTATGGCGAGAGGCATGTAAAAGAACCATTGCTGACATTCGTAAAGAGTAGGCTGCAAAGTCGTCAGCATGTTTCTGTCCCTTTCTAAAAAGGGTTGTGACAGGAAGGGCATCCGACGTAAAAACCTCTGCCAAATCAAACGTGTGAATCAGATGATTCGCTGTGGCGACTCCCGAGTAAAAGGGAAAAAGCCGAAAGGAAGACAAACAGCCGAGGCCTTGAGGGGTTTTGGTCTGGTGGACATTGAATTTCATTCCTGCTTTTTGAGGATCATGTTGTCCTTTTGGTTTCATGAATCCGGGACCTCCAGCTATCATTGGAGCAATTCTCAGTCGAGTGCAAACCGGCTGGGATTAGAATCAGCACCTCCAAGTCCGAGGACATAGTTCTTAGTCGGAAAAGGGTGGAATGAACCCTCTGGGTCAGGAAGGATGTCCCCAAATGGAGGAGTTCAAATATCTTGGGGTCTTGAAGACGGAGCGGAGCAACAAGGCAAAGCTTTTAATTTAAAAGTCGATCTCCGTTCCAACCCTCACCTATGGTTATGAGCTTTGGGTAGTGACTGAAAGAACAAGATCGCGGATACAAGTGGCTGAAATGAGCTTCCTTCGCCATGTGACGGGGCTCTCCTTTAGAGATAAGGTGAGAAGCTCAGCCATCCGGGGAGAGCTCAGAGTAGATCCGCTGCTCCTCTGCATTGCAAGGAGCCAGTTGAGGTGGCTCGGGCATCTAGTTAAATGCCTCCCGAACGCCTCCTTGGTGTGGTGTTTTGGGTATGTCCAACAGGAAAGAGACCCCAGGGTCAACCCAGAACACGCTGGAGAGATCATATCTGTAGGCTGGTCTGAGAACGCCTCGGTGTACCCCCGGAAGAGCTGGGAGAAGTGGTTGGGGAGAGGGATGTCTGGACCTCATTGCTTAGGCTGCTGCCCCCGTGACCCAATCCCAAATTAAGAGGAAGAAGGATGATGATGTGTCTAAATATACTAATAACCATGTGTAGAGTGGGTTCATGAATATTTTAGATATTTGATAATTACCCGTTTCTCTTTATTGGATTTCAAAATTATGACTTCCGATCCTGTAAACTGTGATTAAGACCAGAATAACCCTGATGTTTTATGTGACAATCTGTTATATTTTAAAAGATTGTCACATAAAACATCAGGGTTATTCTGTTGTATGTTTCCAGGTAGCTAAGCTAGCAGCGAGCACCAATTTCTACTGCATTCAGTAATTTTAAGGATTTCGCCAGTGCAAAGTAATGATCATATTATTACCTATTTGAATCAAACATTGATAGATTTCCTTTCGGCTTTTCCCTTTATCAGGGGTCGCCACAGTGAATGATTCGCATGTTTGATTTGGCATAGGTTTTTACGTCGAATGCCTTTCCTGACACAACCCTTTAGCAAGGGACAGAAACACACTCACGGCTTTGCAGCTACTCTTTACGAAAGTCAGCAATGGTTCTTTTACATGCCTCACACCATAGACAGTAAGAGACATGGCCGGCCTTTGATAACCCAATTAACTGCAATGGGGGGACAGTGACAACCTTGTGGAGAGTGGGACTCGAACTCCCAACCTTAGGATCAGTGATCTAGCATCCTATACACATGAGCGATATTGCACATGTACTGCAAAAGCCGTGTGTTGGTTCTGTGCCTCTACACTGATACGCAATACAAATACATAGCTGGATAGAGTAACCAAAAATAACAATTTATTAATTTTGGATGAAAGTTTAGTACTGATACATAACTTACAGGGGGTGGACAAAATAATGGAAAAGACCTAACATTTTGGCAGTATAATATTTGAACATAATTTAAACAATCAATTTAAACAAACCCCTGTATCATCATCATCTTTTCTTTTCGGCTTTTCCCTTCAGGGGTCACCACAGCGAATCATCTGCCCCCATCTCACCCTATCCTTTGCATCTTCTTCTCTTCCACCAACTACCTTCATGTCCTCCTTCACCACATCCATAAATCGTCTCTTTGGTCTTCCTCTAGGCCTTCTGCCTGGTAGTTCCAACCTCAGCATCCTACTATCAATATACTCACTATCCCTCCTCTGTACATGTCCAAACCATCTCAATCTAGCTTCTCTGACTTTACTAAAGCCGCCAGATTAGTAGACAGAAGAGAGAACTTCAGTAAAAATTAGGCTGCCACTTCTGTGATGGGCAGCCTTAACAAGCAATTACTGAATAAGGTAAAGAATATTGAATTGAAATTGTGATAATGACAGGGATCCCTCGCTACTTCGTGCTTCAATTCATGTGGCTTCAGTGCATTGCGGGTTTTTTTTTAATATTCATTGAATTAAAAAATAAAAAAAATTAAGGAAGAATATGGGAAAAAGTTAAGGAAAATGTCACAAAAACAAGGCCAATTATGCAAAAAAAAACCAAAACAAAACAAAAAACAACCCAAAACTCCCCATCAAAACTAGTGATATTTTTGTGAGGTGGCATCTGAGTGCGTGCACGTGCATCTGCGTCTGTGCGTGCACGAGCCTCTGTGTATTTATATTTTATTTATATCTTATGCATTATTTTTGAATGTTTCATTGTTATTATAAGCATTTATAGCCTTGAATATGTATTTATTGATATTATACACACATATACATGTACGTATACGTCAGTTGGGGGGGGTGATTCTACGTCGTGGAACTTGGTGGTCGCATGGGGATCTCGGTCCCAAATAACCGTGGAAAGTGAGGGATCCCTGTATTTAGTTCAGAGGGTTTTATCTGTGGAGGCTGAAGTGGATAACACCCTCCAAGACCAAATAATTCTCCATATCCTACAAAAGTCAAATTCTATAATTGTTTCATGACTCCTTCAAAATATTTTCATAGCAGACAGTGTATAATATATGACAATTCCTTGCCACTAAGTGGAGCTAGGTACCTGAAAGAGGGAAGGCTCCTAGCTGACAGAGCTTCACAGAGAAGAGAGGAAGAAAAACTGAAGCAGTAGTCACATTAGGTATATGCACTTGCAATTAGTAAATAAGGTAAAAAAAAAATGTTGTTTTTTTGAATCTGTCCTGTTCTTCACAGTACAACTGAAAGTCAAGTTACTTTGTTGCCAGATAGCTAAACAGCATCAGTGAGCTCTATGAAGTTAACAAGCAATACAGATTGTTTCATTTTTGAATCATGCTACATACAAAAGGCAACAAAATCTGGAATTAAAGTATTTGATGGGAAGAAATTATTTCTCATTTCCAAGAATTTTCTATTTATCGTCTTCTTTGTGATTATCACGAACATTTTGAATGTGGACAGCCATTTTCTGACTGGTATGAGGGAGAGGAAGAACATAGTCATCATAAGGTGATGACGGCTACGTACTGTAGCAAACACTTCCGCCATCTTCCAAGCACTAAGCTGGCCCCGATGTGTAAACTTCACTTAATTGTGAGATTCAGAAATCAAAGCCATGGTTCTTTTGCAGTCTGCTATGGAGTATAGCCAATTTAGCCTATAAGATATCTATAAGAACGAACACTGACACATTCCAATTGTGCAATAATCATTCAACTTATCCAATCGCAAAATCCAATAATTCAGTTAGCAATACCAAGTATTTCCACCAATCTTAAATATAGAAAATATCTTTCTGGACCAGCTTTTCAAAGGAACATCTTGTGAAATCCATGAAACAATGAATTGAAGGTGTTTTGTAAGCAAAAGGGGTTCATACCAAGTGGTAGTATAGGGTTCTTGAAAAACTCAGTGAGGGTATGTATGTGCCATACATTGCATTAAAAGAAAGCACTGTGTGTATAGGAAAAATCTGATCCATTATACATATACAGCTTACGCTTGCTCAATCACTGGCACACAAGATGTGGTCCTTTCCGTTTTGATGCTTTTAGACAGGAAGTGCAACAGTTCACAGTCCAAGCAATCAATCCACTCTTCTTTAGCGTTTTAAAAATATTTTGCTTACACTCTCGCTTCTTGCATCACTTATTAAGTGGGAATAAAAATGTGTCCCTCAGCCTACTCATCTCTTTCAGCTCTGTTTGGTACTGCAGTCATGAAAGCTGTGCGTGATAAAAGACAATAGATGCACATAAATGCATGAGAAAAGAATTAGTAGAATACCACACACACACACACACACACACACACAGCAGTACAGCACTGATCGTGAAAAAACCTAAATCTTAAAGTATTAAAGTACTCAGTCAAACCATCTTAAACCAGACAAAACACATGACATTGGCTAGTATCCGAAAGGTAAATCACTTTTACCATCTCGGTTGGTGTCCATCTGTCTAAAGATCTTTTCTGTTCTTTTCTCTGGTGTAGATTCATCTTCTGGCATCTTCATAACTGATGAAACCATTTTATAAATAGCCTAGAAGGAACCAAAGGCATGCAAGGATGTCAAATTGTGTCAAACAAAACAAAGGAAAACACGTTAAGTGGCATATCAAATGATCTCTGGAGTCTAATCATGTTTTAGTTTACTATAGAGATTAAAATTCTAATGTCAGACAGAATGCTACATACAACTCGGAACAGAAACTAGCTAAATTAAAATCAAATGCTGCACAGAAAGGTATACTGAATATATACCAAATACATAAAAGTTTTTAGAATTAAAAATATATATATATATATATATATATATATATATATATATATATATATATATATATATATATATATATATATATATCTCTTCAGGTTGGTCCTCTACGAAAAAGTATTGAGCACTCTCTTACGGAAGGATCTACTCAGAAAATTCTCTCTCTCTCTCTCTATTTTTTATATATATATATATATATATATATATATATATATATATATATATATATATATATATATATATATATATATATATCTGACTTGTGTAATGAGATAAGAACAGTAAGTGCATATGCAAGTGTGAAAAAAGTCCAATGTTATGTAATTGGCTTGGGAATTAAAAGATCTGTATTTGAAATCATACAAGAAACTGCACTTGAACATTTTATGCATTCATTCATCTTCTTAACTGCTTAAACCTAATTAGGGTCGCAGGGAGGCTGGTGCCTATCTCACATGACTCTGGGGAGGGCAGTGTACACCCTGGACAGCTCGCTAAACCGGAGCAGGGCCAACACTCACACAACTATTCACACTCACGCTCACACCTAGGGATGATTTGGAACAGCTAATGAACCTAACGTGCCTGTTCTGGAGGAAACCCAAGCAAACATGGGAGAACATTCAAACTCCACACAGAAACACCCCAGCTGGGAATGAAACCCAGGTCCTTCTTGCTGTGAGCCGGACGTTTCTTTTTTAAAAAAAGAAAGAAAAATAATTTACCTAAATAATAAAAACTATGAGATTATTCGAGTCAGTGTAAGTCAAATTGCCATACTTAAAATGTTGAATTAAATACATTGAATTGCATACATAGTGTATAGGCTGAGCTGGGAAATTCACATTTCGGATGAATCCCTGAAACACAGTGCATTAACTAGCATCAACTGTAATCATAAAAATTATTATAATCAGAATAATTTATCTTTTTCTCAAATACAAACTCATCAGTACAGTACTCATTTACACAGTCATAACACTGCATTCATCGAGACAGATAAACAAGTTCTCATTTCTCGTTTGATTCTCACACCAACATGCTGAAGTGTCAGTATGTGCAAATACCAAACATAGGCCCCATTTGGACAGTCTCAAAATCTGAGTAGGCACTTGCTGCAAAATTACTTCTGAAGACTCAGAGGAATCACAGTCAGTCCAAAACGCCAAAGCAAAGCAAAACAAACCAGTAAGTCCTTGAGAACAAAGACAAGGCTGATTGTGTTTTCACTGGTGACTCATCCTCACAATCTACCACTGATTATGTTTTTAACTACAATATTCCTAACACTCCCCAGTGCAGCTAACTGGGTTATCAATGTCCCTCACTGTCTATGGTGAGCGACTGCAAAAAAAAAAAAACATTGCTGACTTTTGATAAGAGTAGCTGCATAGTCGTCAGTGTGTTCCTGCACTGCGATGGCCTGGTGAGCTGTCCAGGGTGTACTCTGCCCTCACCCAGAGCTGGCTGAGATGGGCGTCAGCCTCCTCGTGACCATAAATAGGATTAAGTGGTTCAGAAAATGAATGAATGAATGAATGAATAATACAAACATTGGAATTTGTTTAAAATTCTATTAAAAGTGCTACAAATGGTTATTTGTAAAGCATCTAGCACACACCTGAACAATTTCCAGCATCTCCGCCTTACTGATGTATCCATTCCCATCCAGGTCATACATGCTGAAAGCCCATTTCAATTTCTGTTCCAGCTTTCCTCGTGACGTGACACTGAGTGCAATGATGAACTCCCGAAAGTCTATAGTGCCATCACCATTGGCGTCAAAGGTGCGGAACACATGCTCTGCAAATTTCGAAGCGTCTCCGTAGGGAAAGAAGTTGCCGTAGATCTTCTTAAACTCCTCCATTGATAGGTGGCCACTGGGGCAGTCCCGCAAGAAGCCCTTGTACCACTCCTGGATCTCGTGCTCGGTGAAATCTGTGCTCTCCAGCAGGTCCTGCATCACCTCTGGCCGAAGTTTGCTGTTCTGCTTCCCCATGCTTGAGTTTCACGTGACAGCTTTGGAAAGACCAGACGGAATCACACAGTAAAACATATGCAATTTAGGGGAAAATGCTTTATTAATTTATTTACTTGAATGTATTCATTCATGGGGACTTTATTAATTTTCCAATCTATTTCATCCTAAAGGAACATTTAGGCCAATTTGTGTAAATCTTGTCCACAGGAAGCATTCAAGGAATATGGTTTATCACAGAAAATTTTATAACATGAAAATAATCATTTTCAGAGAGCTATTTACATAAAGAATGACTTAACATACATTGGTGTAAAACTAAAACAATTATGTTAATTTAATAGAGAAGTTGAATTAAAAGGACACCTCAAGTGCTTTTCCTAAGACTGAATGGTCTAAATGTCTCCACATTGATAATATGTTTATTTTTTCAGATTCAGATTCATTTATTCAGTATTTTGTGGCCTCAAGGCCTACTGTACAATTACAGTTTACATTTGAGTGAATGAATGGGCGAGGTTACAATTTTGTTACAGATCTTTCATTAAATACATGTTTAAGGTAGGTTGCAATACATCGTAAGTCATCAATATTTTTAGGATTTAGATATTTTTGCCGTAAATCTGAATATTTGTCATATACAAACATTACATGAAATTCATTTTCAATATCACCAGAGTCACAATTTTTACAGATAGGTTCACTAACATCACTCACATCTCCCCAAGACTTATTCAAATAATTACTGTACTTCTAAAATCATGGAAACCTATTCTAAATTTACATAATGGCCTTATAACGGATTTATCCTGTAAATTCATGATATAAAATTCGGGCTCTAACAAAAATTTGTGAGGAATAGTGATGTAAAAACTTTGAATTTCCTACAGACAGAGACCACTCTTGAAAATAAATATCTTGAAGACGCTGCTTAAATAGAAAAAGAAAAAT
>CM045728.1:39574849-39597349 GCA_024760905.1 Plotosus lineatus
TACTTCACGATAATTTCAACCTGATTATCAAATAAGCATTTTTCTGAATGAAGTACTTGCTGGAGGCAGTGCTGTTTCACCAAAATATCATGCAAAAGCAAACATATAAGATTCTTTTTTAGTCATTCAAAATGTCTTCAAAATATTCTTACAAAATATACAGTACTATAAGTACACAGTGTGTGATACGTCATCATTATCAATGCCGATAGGTGAAGCTAAATATTGGAATATGGATGGAGTGAAGAGGAGAATTGATGCAATAGTTATTGTATATTGGCTGTATGTACCCTGATACATTTCACTTTTAGAAATATTCATGTTCAAATAATAAAAATATTAAGAAGAAAATAATTGTTCAAATCCTGTTTGTACTCACAATTATCGAATAAAGTGAAAACTAGTTAGCAGTGGGATTTATGAGGTTAACATGCTATATAACCAGCACGCTTTCGGATTCATTCTAGACATGTAAAGCAACAAAATATAGAATTAAAGTAGAATTTGTCTTTGCCACCAGGCTTAACTTGATCAGCTTTTTTTTTTTTTTTTTTATCTGGGATGATGTGTAGAGCAGAACATAGATTTAAGATAGACTGGCTGCTACCCTGCAAAAAAAAAAAAAAAGGGGGGGGGGGGGGGGCATGCCCCAAGCAGTGCTTCCCTGAGCAATTAACGTCATTTAATTTTCTCACTGTTTATGCTGTTGCAGTCCTCTGCCTCTGTGCTAACCATAGCATAAACAGTGAGAAAATTAAATGGGTACAGTTCAGGGCCAAAGTGCTTCTGCATTCTGCCGTGGGATGTAAAATGCTTTTAACAATATTTCAGTGTTTTCGTCTAATTATTATTGTTTTTTTTAATGCGGCTTCTTGATTTTGGTCCATGCTTTACATAGATTAAGCTTAGACACAAAGAAATACATAAAACCTCTGGGAAAAGGCAAATACTCTGGAGAAAAAAAAGAACATTTCCATTACACAGAGGCATCTCCACAGATCATGATAACTCAAGAGCAATCTGACTGGTCTTCTACTTGTGGATTAAAACACATTATCTTGAGCGTATCCGGCAGGGTCATAACCGACACACTTTGAAATGAAAAATAAATAAATAAACCAATACATCTCATTTTAGTTTCTTTTTCTTGTTTCTGTGTAGAATATACTTAAACTTCAAATGTGTTTCAAGAACCGACTGTCACAGAGTGCAGGTTTCTTACACAGAGTACGCACCGAAATTAAGAACTCGTGATGGGTATGAAAAGATTGCTTCAGTTACACAGCACTTTGATCACCTGAGCTGTGTCTGTCGTAGTTAAAATAAAAAACAATAAAAATCTTGTTCAAATTTTCTTTATCATCATCATTTTTTTCTTTCGGCTGTTCCCTTCAGGGGTCGCCACAGCAAATGCACTGCCTCCATCTCTCCCTATCCTCTGCATCTTCTACTCTTACTCCAACGACCTTCATGTCCGCCTTCACCACATCCATAAATCTTCTCTTTGGTCTTCCTCTGGGCCTTCTGCCTGGTAGTTCCAACCTCAGCATCCTACTACCAATATACTCACTATCCCTCCTCTGTACATGTCCAAACCATCTCAATCTAGCCTCTCTGACTTTGTCTCCAAAACATCTTGCATGGAAGTCCCTCCAGCGTGTTCTAGATCAACCCCGGGGTCTCTTCCCGGTTGGACGTGCCCGAAACACCATACCAGGGAGGCGTCCGGGAGGCATTCTGACCAGATGCCCGGGCCACCTCAACTGGCCCCTCTCAATGCGGAGGAGCAGTGGATCTACTCCAAGCTCTCCACAGATGGTGGAGCTTCTCACCTTATCTCTAAGGGAGAACCCCGCCACCCGGCGAAGGAAGCTCATTTCAGCCGCTTGTATCCGTGATTTTGTTCTTTCGGTTACTACCCAAAGCTCGTGACCATAGGTGAGGGTTGGAACGTAGATCGACTAGTAAATTGAGAGCTTCGCCTTGCGGCTCAGCTACTTCTTCACCACGACGGACCAGTACAGGCAGAGCAGAGTAGAGTAAACAGCAGAGGCTGCAGCGATTCGTCTGTCGATCTCTCGCGCCATCCTTCCCTCACTCGTGAACAAGACTTCAAGATACTTAAACTCCTCCACTTGGGGCAGGACCTCATTCCCAACCCGGAGGGTGCATTCCACCCTTGTCCGACAGAACCATGGCCTCAGACTTGGAGGTACTGATCCTCATCCCGGCTGCACTCAGCTGCGAATCGCTCTAATGAGAGCTGGAGGTCCCGATTTGATGAAGCCAAAAGGACAACATCATCCGCAAAAAGCAGAGACGAGATCCCATGGCTACCAAACCAGAACCCCTCAATGCCTTGACTGCACCTAGAAATTCTGCCCATAAAAATTATGAACAGAATCAGTGACAAAGGACAGCCTTGGCGGACTCCAACTCCCACCAGAAAAGAATTCGACGTGCTGTTGCCAATACGGACCAAACTCTGGCTCCGATGATACAGCGACTGAAAGGCTCGTAGCAACGGATCCGGAATGCCATACTCTCGGAGCACGCCCCACAAGATTGTTCGAGGGACACAGTCGAAAGCCTTCTCCAAATCCACAAAGCACATGTGGACAGATTGGGCAAACTCCCATGCCCCCTCCAGAATCCTGTGGAGCGTATAGAGTTGGTCAAGAGTGCTACGGCCAGGACGAAAACCACATTGTTCCTCCTGAATCTGAGGTTCGACTATCGGTCGGATCCTCCTCTCTAGTACCCCTGCATAGACTTTCCCAGGTAGGCTGAGGAGTGTAATTCCACGATAATTGGAACACACCCTCCGGTCTCCCTTCTTAAAAATTGGGACCACCACCCCAGTTTGCCAATCCAGAGGTACAGCCCCGATGACCACGCGATGTTGCTGAGACGTGTCAACCAAGACTGTCCTACAGCATCTAGAACCCCGAGATATTCCGGGCGGGTCTCCTCCAACCCCGGAGCTCAAACACCGAGGAGCTTTTTGACAACCTCAGTGACCTCCACTCCAGTGATGGGCGGACCCCCATCAAAACCCCCAGGGTCTTCCTCTTCCACGGAGGGCATGTTGGTGGGATTGAGGAGGTCCTTAAAGTATTCCCTCCACCTCTCGACGACATCCCCAGTCGAGGTAAGCAGCTCCCCACCTCCACTGTAAACAGTGTTTGTGGAGAACTGCTTCCCCCTCCTAAGGCGTCGGATGGTGGTCCAGAACCTTTTTGAGGCCAACCGATAATCACTCTCCAGACCCTCACCGAACGCCTCCCACGGCCGAGATCTTGCATCTGCGACAGCCTTGGCTGCAGCATATTTGGCCTGCCGGTACCCGTTTGTTGCCTCGGGAGTCCCACAGGCTAATAAAACCCGGCCACCTTCTTCAGCTGGACGGCCCCTTTCACCGCAGGTGCCCACCACCGGGTTCGGGGATTACCGCCACGACAAGCACCAACAACCTTACAGCCACACCTATGGGCTGCCGCCTCAGCAATGGAGGCACGAAACATGGCCCATTCGGATTCCATGTGCCCTCATCTCCTCCGGAACGTGGTTGTAGCTCTGCCGGAAGTGGGAGTTAAAGGCTTCAAGGACAGGGAACTCCACCAAATGTTCCCAGCAGACCCTGATTACACGCTTGGGCCTGCCAGGTCTGGAAGACAGCCTACCCCACCACCGAAGCCAACTCACCACCAGGTAGTGATCGGTAGACAGCTCAGCTCCTCTCTTCATCCGAGTGTCCAGAACATATGGTCGTAAGTCCGATGACACGACTACAAACTCAATCATTGAATTGCAACCTAGGGTGTCCTGGTGCCAAGTGCACACTTATGTTCGAACATGGTGTTCGTGATAGACAAACTGTGACAAGCACAGAAGTCCAACACCGAAACACCATTCGGGTTCAGACTGGAGAGACCGTACCTACCGATCACGCCCTTCCAGGTCACACTATCGTTGCCCACATGGGCGTTGAAGTCTCCCAAGACAACGAGTGAGTCTCCTGAGGGAGCATTCTCCAACACACACCCCAAAGACTCCAAAAAGAGTGGGTACTCTGAACTCTCATTTGGTGCATAAGCACAAATAACAGTCAGGACCCGTCCCCCCGCCCAAAGACGGAGGGAAGCTACCCTTTCGTCAACTGGGGAGAACCCCAACATTTGGGCACTGAGACAGGGGGGAACAAGAATACCCACACCGGCTCACCGCCTCTCCCCATGAGCAACTCCAGAATAGAAGAAGGTCCAGCCTCTTTTGAGATGGATGGTTCCAGAGTCCAAGCTGTGCGTTGAGGTGAGCCCGACTATATCTAGTCGGTATCTCTCCACCTCGCACACCAGATCAGGCTCTTTCCCAGCCAGAGAGGTGACATTCCACGTCCCGAGGGTCAGAGTAAGTAGCCGAGGATCGGTCCGACAGAATCCATGGCTTCGGCTGCCACCCAACTCACACTGCACCCGACCCCTAAAACTCCTCTCACGGGTGGTGGGTCCATGGGAGGGCGGACCCATGTCTCCTTTTCGAGCTAAGCCCGGCCAGGTTCCAAGGGCAGAAGCACGACCACCAGTCGCTCGCCTTAGAGCCCCTCCCCCGATCCTGGCTCCAGGAGGGAACCCCGGTGACCCGCTTCCGGGCAAGGGAGACTGCTTCCTGTGCTCTCTCTCAGATGTCATGTGTCATAGGGGTTTTTTGAATCGTATTTTGTCTGGACCTTCACCCCAGACCTGCTTGCCTTGCCTCCCCTCCCTGAATCGCCACCTTATCATGGTGGAGGGGTTTGCGTGAACTAATGATCCTAGGAGCTATGTTGTCAGGGGCAAATGCCTCTGGTAGGGTCACCCAAGGAAAACAATTTTATTTTATTTTTTGTTATTTTTTTAAAGGATGTAATTTCCAAGAGCAAATGCCATTGGCTATGTCTTTTACATAAACACACAGCTTCTCTTTCTGCTTTTGGCTGTGGGAGCCTTTACCATAAAATCAGATACATCATCTTCTTTTCCTTTCGGCTGTTCCCTTCAGGGGTCGCCACAGCAAATGATCTGCCTCCATCTCTCCCTATCCTCTGCATCTTCTACTCTTACTCCAACGATCTTCATGTCCGCCTTCACCGCATCCATAAATCTTCTCTTTGGTCTTCCTCTGGGCCTTTTGCCTGGTAGTTCCAACCTCAGCATCCTACGACCAATATACTCACTATCCCTCCTCTGTACATGTCCAAACCATCTCAATCGAGCCTCTCTGACTTTGTCTCCAAAACATCTAACATGTGCTGTCCCTCTGATGTACTCATTTCTGATCCTATCCATCCTCGTTACTCCCAAAGAGAACCTCAACATTTTCATCTCTGCTACCTCCAACTCTGACTCCTGTCTTTTCCCCAGGGCTACTGTCTCTAAACCATACAACATTGCTGGCCTCATCACCGTCTTGTACACTTTTCCCTTCATTCTTGCCGATACTCTCCTATCACACAACACCCCGGCCACTTTTCTCCATCCATTCCAACCTGCCTGCATGCGCTTCTTCACCTCTTTTCCACACTCTCCATTGCTCTGGATTGTTGAGCCTAAGTACTTAAAATCCTCCACCTTCTTTATCTCTGCCCCCTGTAACCTCAAAGTTCCTCTTGGGTCCTTGTCGTTCACACACATGTATTCTGTCTTACTAAGACTAACCTTCAATCCCCTCCTTTCCAGGGCATACCTCCACCTCTCTAGATTTTCCTCCACTTGGTCTCTGCTCTCACTACAGATCACTATGTCATCTGCAAACATCATAGTCCATGGAGGTTCTTGTCTAACCTCGTCTGTTAGCCTGTCCATCACCATAGCAAACAAGAAGGGGCTGAGAGCTGACCCTTGATGCAGTCCCACCTCCACCTTGAACTCTTCTGTCACACTGACAGCACACCTCACCACTGTCTTACATCTCTCATACATGTCCTGCACCACTCTAACATACTTCTGTCACTCCAGACTTCCTCATACAATACCACAGTTCTTCTCTTGGCACCCTGTCATATGCTTTCTCCAGATCCACAAAGGCACAATGCAGCTCCTTCTGACCTTCTCTGTACTTCTCTATTAACATCCTCAAAGCAAACACTGCATCTGTGGTGCTCTTTCTTGGCATGAAACCAAACTGTTGTTCACAAATGCTGACCTCTGCCCTTAGTCTATCTTCCACTATTCTTTTCCATAGCTTCAGTGTATGGCTCAACTTTATCCCTCTGTAGTTGCCACAACTCTGTACATCTCCCTTGTTCTTAAAAATGGGCACAAGCACACTTCTCCTCCATTCCTCTGGCATCTGCTCACTTTCCAAGACCTTGTTGAATATTCTTGTCAGAAAATCTACTGCTACCTCCCCTAGACACTTCCATACCTCAACTGGTATGTCATCAGGGCCAACTGCCTTTCCACTCATCATCCTCTTCAATGCCCTCCTCACTTCTCCCTTACTAATCTTTGCTACTTCCTGCTCCTCAACGGTCACCCCTTCTACTCTTTTTTCTCTCTCATTTTCCTCATTCATCAGCTCTTCAAAGTACTCTTTCCATCTTCCCAGCACACTTCTGTCATCAGTCAATACATTTCCCTCTCTGTCCTTTATCACTCTAACTTGCTGCACGTCTTTCCCGTCTCTATTTCTCTGCTGTGCTAACCTGTATAGATCATTTTCTCCCTCCTTACTGTTCAACCTATCATACAAGTCATCATACGCCCTCTGTTTGGCCTTTGACACTGCTACCTTCGCCTTACGCTGTGTCTCCCTGTACTCCTGTTTACTCTATAAAATCAGATACATACGTGCACTTAAAAACTAAAGGTTGTGAAACTTGCTCAGATGATGTTTTCATTTACTAATGTAGTTAAATGTAGATTTAGTTAGAATTGTTAACATTGTTAATAAGTTTCAGTTTGTCATTCCATGTGTTGTTGCAATGTTGCTGCACAGGATACTTGCCATCTATATCAGTAGATTTGTTAACATGGTTAATTAGTTTCAGTTTGTAAACTAATTGTGTAGTTGCAAGGTTGCTGCATATGCATATGAGCAAAGACAGCCAAGATTATTATGAAGAATTATTTGGATAAAACTTCAAAAAAGAGAAATGTTACAATTAATACTTTACTTTCGCCAAACTTACTTTTGATATGTGTTATTAGTTTACACTTCATATTTCATTAGTTCTTTCATTGAAGATTTTACTTACATTACATTATTAAATCTTAAACACATGTGTGTAATTTTGTATTTTTTCCCCTATGTCTGTGTTTAATCATTACATATAAAACTTGTATGAAATTGCTTAAAAATCACCCTTCAAACCCTTCAAACCAAAATTTTCACCCTGGACCTGACCGGGGGCTGCACCCCCTGGACCCCTGCTTCTCACTCTTTATTAATCTTCGGGATTCACATATATGCTTCAACCCGCATACCAGCTGACTGCCTTGGGACAGGCTTCCTGTCACATAAACACTGCAGTGTGAGTCCTGTCGTATTGACCATGTACGTCTCCACATGCGCACACATGAAAAACATCCAAGACCAACCTGCGGTCACATAATAGATGGAAGCCTAAACGCCTGCATGAAGCTGAACTTCACTATGTATCAACCAGATTACAAAGCCATCAACAAAACCATGCAGCACCAGAAGTCGCATTAATAGTAAGAAGTAATTTTCTCATTAATAAATAACTTTGTTATAACAATGTTGTTTAAAATAAATTCAGTCATATTATACTGTAAAATTGTTGGTCCCAGTATTAAAAAATATGTTTGGCTCCCAGAGGATTAGATTTAAAAAAATATATATATCTTTTTTTTGGCTCTCTTCGTCAAAAAGGTTCCTGACTCCTGACATAGATGAATATCATTAATTATTATTAATAACATATAAATAAAGGTAAATTGAGCAAATTTGTTATGTCACAAGTGTGTATCGACCTGGTAGCTTCGCATTAATTGGTACCCAAGAAGTAGCCCTCCGTTTCAAAAAGGTTGGCGACCCCTGCTTTAGACAATAACAATGAACCTTTTCATATGATTCATAGTATCTGTTCAAAACCCCCCAATTTAAAGAACGTAATATAAGGTATACAGTTCCTTAACATAGAGCTATGCTATCATACTTTAAACGACCCAAAGATTTATGTAAATAAATTACTCCGCACAGTTTCTGGGTCAGAGGCACAAAGTCTCACTCATATCATCTTATACCACGTAATATCACCCACTCAGTCAGTACACACACTTACACACATGGTCTCTGCTGCAGACGGAGGCACGGATATATGCCACAGACATTGCCTGTCATGAATGACTTCTGTGTGATGTTTAAATAATAGTACAATGAGAATGCACATAAATAGGATGAAACTAAAATTATTCAGCCCGATATTAGTTTTATTATTATTTATTAGATTTAATAAATTGTCAGCAATTGTTCTTATTACTTCTTAGTACAGTAATTGAACAGTATTTCAATTTCTGAATTTTTGGCATAAAATCACTGTTCCCATGAAATTTAGGAGACAGTTGTGGAACATTTATAGAATAAGTTTTGAATGCGAGTGGATTGTATTGTTTTTAGGCTAAAGAAAGACTTCTTCAGGATCATCATCCTATAACAGTCTGATCTGATTGTTTCCATTAGTCTGGTGGTGCCATAAACGTTATTGTAAACATACATATCCATGCACTACATGTGTTACTGGAGGATTCCACCTGAGGGTGAACTTGTTAATAGAAGTCTTCGTCAAATGTTTCTGCCATTTTTTGTTGTTGTTGCTGTTGCTCATGTGCCTATTGAGAAGGTCAATCGTGCCCATAATCTTTATGTGCATGTTGCATCTCGCAAAAACATGGTGTTGATTTCTGCGGGCATGCAGAACCTACAGGCCAAATGAATGCAGGATAAGTAGTGTAGCCAGACGACACATATAACTGCAAAGTTAATAATAATTATAAAATTATTTTTGTACACTAGAAGAAGAAGAAGAAGAAGAAGAAAAACAAACAAACAAAAAAAAAAATCACAGACGTTCTTAAAAGATATTCTTTTATAATTTTTAAAGGGTTTAGGGCAGGGGTCGGCAACCCGCAGCTCCGGAGCCGCAGGTGGCTCTTTCACCTTTCTGGTGCGGCTCCGTGGCTTTTCAAATTAATGTTGTACTTTACGGTGGCCGACGTGTGCATCACAAGGTGCTTATTTACTCATGTCGGAAGCCATCTTGGTGAGATCACATTACTGTTTAAGACTTAAAGCAAGGTGATCTCACCAAGATGGCTCCACTTCAGAATTGAAACAGTAATGTCCAATCTAGGTTTTTTTTTTCTTTTCTTTTGATGATCAGTGATAGGTGGAAACAGGTGGAAGATGTGGCTATTGTTTGGTTGAAGTGAAAACCTGCACCCACACCGGCCCTTTGCGGATAAGATTGCCCAACCCTGGGTTAGAGACTCAAACCAGCTTTCAACTGAATGATCTGGGTACCCTTCGAATGCTCTTTTAGGGTTGAAAATTACATAGATGAAAATTAACAGTCATGAGTGTGGGCGGATATTTATTTGGTGTGGGAGGGGTGATTTTCTGTGTGTGTCCACAAGAACACACACAAAATAAGTCCGCCCACACCAAATAAATATAAAAGAGCCCTAAAAGAGCTCATGGCAAGTAGCAGCGCGGTGAGCCAGAGATTTTTTTTCTGCCGCCGGGGTTTGTAAATAGGAACGGAAATCACAGCTGAATTAAGACGGTGGATGAGATTTGTTTATACTCAGCAATCTCCGAGTTAAATAACTGTCCTCACAGTGACAACATAAGCGACTGGGTGTGGTTCAGTCTCCACTCTGAGAATGGGTTGGGCAGTGCAGCATTAAGCATTAATATTATTTAAAAGAATGTTGAGCAGCCTCCGTCTTAAAATAATTCTTCATATACTTTTCTGTGTTGCTGTTGTTTTTGTAAATTAAAACTATGACAAAACAACAAATATAACGAATAAAATAAAAAAGATTCCACGAAGAGATGGTGAGGTAGATAACCAACCCGTTAACACATCTGGCTGTAGCCCGTCCCTCACTTCGTGGGATAGATATTCTTTTTCTTTATAAAAATACAAGAAGGACTCGAACACATTCATTCATTTTCTGACCCACTTAATCCGAATTAGAGTTGCGGGGAGGCTGGCAATATTTTTTAAACTAAATGGTTTTGTTGCAAGGAGAATTGTAATTTAATTGTCTCTGCAGTCATTTAAATCTAGGCAACACATTGTTATTTTATATGAACATGAAGGAAAACATTATATGCAGTATTATTTGATTTTAAATGTCAAAAAAGGATTTGTGGCTCCCAGAGTTTTCTTTAATGTGGAAAACGGGTTCAAATGGCTCTTTGAATGGCAAAGGTTGCCGACCCCTAGTTTAGGGGGTAGTATTGGGAGACTTGGAACGAATCATGCGTTTTACATGTAAATGCGGTTAAACGTACAAAAAATGCAGGTTACGAAAAAGGCTCTGGAACGGATTTATATATATATATACACACACATACATACATACATACACATTATATATATACATATATATATATATATATATATATATATATATATATATATATATATATATATATAGGTGGATTGTTGAGACTAAGTATTTAAAATCCTCCACCTTATTTATCTCTGCTTCCTGTAGCCTCACCATTCCTCTTGGGTCTTTCTCGTTCACAGACATGTATTCTGTCTTACTGAGGCTAACCTGCATTCCTCTCCTTTCCAGGACATACCTCCACCTCTCTCGATTTTCCTCCACTTGTTCACTGCTCTCACTACAGATCACGATGTCATAAATGCTTATGCATTATTTTTGAATGCTTAATTGTTATTATAAGATGCAAATAAAATATAAATACACTCGCATACAGACACGCACGCTTACACACAGATGCGCATGCACACACTCAGATGCGCACCCACCTCACATAAAAATGTGAGTAGTTTTGTTGGGCTGTTTTTGTTTATTTGGGTTTTTTTGCATAATTGGCATAGTTTTGAGCCATTTCCTTAACTTTTTCCCTATTGTTCCTTAATTTCCTGATTTTTTTAATGAATATTTTCGAAAAACCCGCGATGCACTGAAGAAACTGAAGCACGAAGTAGCAATGGATCACTGTGTATGTGTATGTTTATGTATGTATGTATGTATGTATGTGTATATATATATATATATATATATATATATATATATATATATATATGTACACACACACACAGATTATATATATATATATATACACATACATACACACTAGTCCTTCTCAAAAAATTATCATATTGTGATAAAGTTCATTATTTTCTGTAATGTACTGATAAAAATTAAACTTTCATATATTTTAGATTCATTGCACACCAACTGAAATATTTCAGGTCTTTTATTGTTTTAATACTTAAGATTTTGGCATACATCTCATGAAAACCAAAAATCCCTATCTCAAAAAATTAGCATATTTCATCCGACCAATAAAAAAAATGTGTTTTTAATACAAAAAAGTCAACCTTCAAATAATTATGTTCAATTATGCACTCAATAGTTGGTCGGGAATCCTTTTGCAGAAATGACTGCTTCAATGCGGCGTGGCATGGAGGCAATCAGCCTGTGGCACTGCTGAGGTGTTATGGAGGCCCGGGATGCTTCGATAGCGGCCTTAAGCTCGTCCACAGTGTTGGGTCTGGTGTCTCTCAACTTTCTCTTCACAATATCCCACAGATTCTTTATGGGGTTCAGGTCAGGAGAGTTGGCAGGCCAATTGAGCACAGTAATACCATGGTCAGAAAACCATTCAGCAATGGATTTGGCACTGTAAGCAGGTGTCAGGTCGTGCTGAAAAATGAAATCTTCATCTCCATAAAGCTTTTCAGCTGATGGAAGCATGAAGTGCTCCAAAATCTCCTGATAGCTAGCTGCATTGACCCTGCCCTTGATAAAACACAGTGGACCAACACCAGCAGCTGACATGGCACCCCAGACCATCACTGACTGTGGGTACTTGATACTGGACTTCAGGCATTTTGGCATTTCCTTCTCCCCAGTCTTCCTCCAGACTCTGGCACCTTGATTTCCGAATGACATGCAGAATTTGCTTTCATCCGAAAAAAGTACTTTGGACCACTGAACAGGTGCTGCTTCTCTGTAGCCCAGGTCAGGTGCTTCTGTCACTGTTTCTGGTTCTAAAGTGGCTTGACCTGGGGAATGCGGCACCTGTAGCCCATTTCCTGCACACGTCTGTGCACGGTGGCTCTGGATGTTTTACTCCAGACACAGTCCACTGCTTCCACAGGTCCTCCAAGGTCTGGAATCTGCCCTTCTTTCACTTTTTCCTTCCCACAGATGTCCCACTGAGGTGCCTTGATACAGCACTCTGGGAACAGCCTATTCGCTCAGAGATTTCTTTCTGTGTCTTACCCTCTTGCTTGAGGGTGTCAATGATGGCCTTCTGGACAGCAGTCAGGTCGACAGTCTTACCCATGATTGCGGTTTTGAGAAATGAACCAGGCTGGGAGTTTTTAAAAGCCTCAGGAATCTTTTGCAGGTGTTTAGAGTTAATTGGTTGATTCAGATGATTAGGTTAATAGCTCGTTTAGAGTACCTGAACATGATATGCTAATTTTTTGAGATAGGAATTTTGGGTTTTCATGAGCTGTATGCCAAAATCATCAGTATTAAAACAATAAAAGACCTGAAATATTTCAGTTGGTGTGCAATGAATCTAAAATATATGAAAGTTTAATTTTATCAGTACATTACAGAAAATAATTAACTTTATCACAATATGCTAATTTTTTGAGAAGGAATAGTATATATATATATATATATATATAAATATATAAATATAAATCAGTCATGTGATTCACCAAAATATCTGAAAATCAGCCAGGGGTCTGGGGGAAATCCTGGTGGGGGGACAAGGTTTTAAGCATTTCAGAGGGGGAAAAGAGCTATTTCATGACACTTGAAAGAGCTCTAGAAAGTTTCATTTCTAATTTCCATATGCATACTGGACCTCAACTTGTGGGTTTATCATGTGGGATTCCAACACTAATAAAAGTGTCACAGTCACAAATCAAATAGTCACTCTTATAGATATGTCCTGCCTCACAACACGATTATCAATAGTCATTGTCTTTAAACGCAATCTGGAAACAAACTATACACATGACATGCTATACATGACATACGTTTTTTTTAATTAATGTTTCTTTGTCTTTAGTGCTTTAGCATGGCACTTTCTTGCTTCCTTCTGTGCAAGCCTCAAATGTCCTTCTGGAGGCTGCCTTAGAAAGTTTGTTGTCCTTCTGGATGCTGGGGCGTTTCGGTTGAGGCTCAGATTCATAGTTTTACATTTCCAATATTAATGAGCTAATTACATGAGCACACACTCCCACTGCTGTTTAGAAACACTGAATAACAAATGCCTATTTACATAAGTTAATTACGAAAAACTGGTGAGTTAATGTGGCAATAATCTATTTATTCCAACAGCAGCAGAAAAATGGTTCAGTGACCACAGAGTCGGCTCATTTGATTCAGTTCACGGAATAAAAACATGAATGTCCTACGCCTAAAACATGCATGCATTCACAATAATTTGAAAAATATAATCGGAACCTAGACAAGAAAATTCTCAAACATACCTCAAAATTAACTACTCGATCAGCGACAGGAACTGGTCGTTTCACTGGGTCTTTTCTTTGCACGGAAGTTTCCGGTCGAACGGCAAACAAAGGGTTAAATCCGTAAGGTTCTGGATTCTTCGCTTGAACATCAAATGTTCCGTCAACTGAATGCTACGG
This sequence comes from Plotosus lineatus, assembly GCA_024760905.1. NCBI lineage: Eukaryota > Metazoa > Chordata > Actinopteri > Siluriformes > Plotosidae > Plotosus > Plotosus lineatus. The sequence continues at coordinate 39,588,735 of CM045728.1, forward strand.
TTCCCTTTTCCATCAATTCTCACCGAAACTTGTTTTTCACAACTTTGTCTATTTCTTTGATTCGAGTAGAGTCTTTTCTCTGGATCACCGACATGCTTTCGATAGCTGAACAGATCGGAAGTGACGTGAATGTCTACGTACATGTTTCAACATCAGCGATTGGCCACTAGAAAGCTAATCAGCAGTAACGTTTCGGGAGAGGCCATTTTATGCAAAACTCGGAATGGAATAAAAGCAGAAAAAGTTATTTTAACATATTTGGCGTGAAAAAAAAAATCTAATTTTTTTTTAAACTGGGCCAACAGAAAAAAAAAAAAAAAAAAAAATCGGAATTCTGTGAATTCACGGAAAAATCACACGCCTGATATATATATTTATATAAAAATAGGGCAGTGATGTCAAGTGGATAGAGCGCAGGATCGCTGATCCGAAGGTTGGGAGTTTGAGTCCCCACAAGGTTGTCACTGTCACCCCAGTGCAGCTACCGGGTTATCAAAGACAGGCCACGTCTCTCACTGTCTATAGTTATAGGTATATAAAAGAACCATTGCTTTTATAAAGAGTAGGCTGCAAAGCCATCAGCGTGTTTCTGTCCCTTGCTAAAGGGTTGTGACAGGAAGGGAATCTGACGTAAAAAACCCATGCCAAAACATACGAGTTCTTCTCAAAAAATTAGCATATTTTGATAAAGTTCATTATTTTCTGTAATGTACTGATAAAAATTAAACTTTCATATATTTTAGATTCATTGCACCCCAACTGAAATATTTCAGGTCTTTTATTGTTTTAATACTGATGATTTTGGCATACAGCTCATGAAAACGTAAAATTCCCATCTCAAAAAATTAGCACATCATGAAAAGGTACTCTAAACGAGCTATTAACCTAATCATCTGAATCAACCAATTAACTCTAAACACCTGCAAAAGATTCCTGAGGCTTTTAAAAACTCCCAGGCTGGTTCATTTCTCAAAACTGCAAATCATGGGTAAGACTGTCGACCTGACTGCTGTCCAGAAGGCCATCATTGACACCCACAAGCAAGAGGGTAAGACACAGAAAGAAATCTCTGAGCGAATAGGCTGTTCCCAGAGTGTTGTATCAAGGCACCTCAGTGGGAAGTCTGTGGGAAGGAAAAAGTGTGGCAGAAGACGCTGCACAACCAGAAGAGGTGACCGGACCCTGAGGAAGATTGTGGAGAAGGGCCGATTCCAGACCTCGGGGGACTTGTGGAAGCAGTGGACTGGGCTACAGGTGTCGCATTCCCCAGGTCAAGCCACTTTTGAACCAGAAACAGCAGCAGAAGCGTCTGACCTGAGCTACAGAGAAGCAGCACTGGACTGTTGCTCAGTGGTCCAAAGTACTTTTTTCGGATGAAAGCAAATTTTGCATGTCATTTGGAAATCAAGGTGCCAGAGTCTGGAGGAAGACTCCCCAGTGCAGCTAACTGGGTTATCAAAGGCGGGCCATGTCTCTCACTGTCTATGGTGACAGGCATGTAAAAGAACCATTGCTGACTTTCGTAAAGAGTAGGCTGCAAAGCCGTCAGCGTGTTTCTGTCCCTTGCGAAAAAGGGTTGTGACAGGAAGGGCATCCAACGTAAAAACCTCTGCCAAATCAAACATGCGAATCAGATGATTCGCTGTGGCGACTCCCGAGTAAAAGGGGAAAAAGCCAAAAGGAAGACAGACAGAGTCTGGAGGAAGACTGGGGAGAAGGAAATGCCAAAATGCCTGAAGTCCAGTGTCAAGTACCCACAGTCAGTGATGGTCTGGGGTGCCATGTCAGCTGCTGGTGTTGGTCCACTGTGTTTTATCAAGGGCAGGGTCAATGCAGCTAGCTATCAGGAGATTTTGGAGCACTTCATGCTTCCATCAGCTGAAAAGCTTTATGGAGATGAAGATTTTCATTTTTCAGCACGACCTGGCACCTGCTCACAGGTCCAAAACCACTGGTAAATGGTTTACTGACCATGGTATTACTGTGCTCAATTGGGCTGCCAACTCTCCTAACCTGAACCCATAGAGAATCTGTGGGATATTGTGAAGAGAAAGATGAGAGACACCAGACCCAACACTGTGGATGAGCTTAAGGCCGCTATCGAAGCATCCTGGGCCTCCATAACACCTCAGCAGTGCCACAGGCTGATTGTCTCCATGCCATGCCACATTGAAGCAGTCATTTCTGCAAAAGGATTCCCGACCAAGCATTGAGTGCATAACTGAACATAATTAATTGAAAGGTTGACTTTTTTTGTATTAAAAACACTTTTTTATTGGTCAGATGAAATATGCTAATTTTTTGAGATAGGAATTTGGGGTTTTCATGAGCTGTATGCCAAAATCATCAGTATTAAAACAATAAAAGACCTGAACTATTTCAGTTGGGGTGCAATGAATCTAAAACATATGAAAGTTTGATTTTTATCAGTACATGACAGAAAATAATGAACTTTATCACAATATGCTAATTTTTTGAGAAGGACTAGTATATGCGACTCTCAAGAACGGAAAAGGCTGAAAATGAAAAATGTATATATCTTCATTTCCTTTCGGCTTTTCCCTTCAGGGGTCGCCACAGCAAGCCATCCGCCTCAATCTCACCTTATCCTCTGTATCTTCTCCTCTTACTCCAACTACCTTCATGTTCTCCTTCACCACATCTATAAATCTTCTCTTTGATCTTCCTCTCGACCTTCTGCCTGGTAGTTCCAACCTCAGCATCCTACTACCAATATACTCACTATCCCTCCTCTGTACATGTCCAAACCATCTCAATCTAGCCTCTCTGACTTTGTCTCCAAAACCTCTAACATGTGCTGTCCCTCTGATGTACTCATTCCTGATAAGATCCATCCTCGTTACTCCCAAAGAGAACCTCAACATTTTCATCTCTCTGCTACCTCCAGCTCAGCCTCCTATCTTTACCCTAGGGCCACTGTTTCTAAACCATACAACATCGTTGGCCTCATCACCATCTTGTATACTTTTCCTTTCATTCTTGCCGATACTTTCCTATTACACCAGATACTTTTCTCCAACCATTCCAACCTTGCCTGCACACGCCTCTCCTCTTCACCACTTTTCCACACTCTCCATTGCTCTGGATTGTTGAGCCTAAGTACTTAAAATCCTCCACCTTCTTTATCGCTGTTCCCTGGAACCTCACCGTTCCTCTTGGGTCCTGGTCATTCACACACATGTATTCTGTTTTACTGAGGCTAACCTTCATTCCTCTTCTATCCAGGGCTTATTGCCACCTTTCTAGATTTTCCTCCACTTGTTCTCTGCTCTCACTGCAGATTACAATGTCATCTGCAAACATAATGGTCCATGGAGATTCTTGTCTAACCTCGTCTGTCAGCCTGTCCATCACCATAGCAAACAAGAAGGGGCTCAGAGCTGACCCTTGATGCAATCCCACCTCCACCTTGAACTCTTCTGTCACACCGACAGAACACCTCACCACTGTCTTACATCTCTCATACATGTCCTGTACCACTCTAACATACTTCTCTGCCACTCCAGACTTCCTCATGCGATACCATAGTTCCTCTCTCGTCACCCTGTCATATGCTTTCTCCAGATCCACAAAGGCACAATGCAGCTCCCTCTGACCTTCTCTGTACTTCTCTATTAACATCCTCAAGGCAAACACTGCATCTGTGGTGCTCTTTCTTGGCATGAAACCAAACTGTTGTTCACAAATGCTGACCTCTGCCCTTAGTCTTGCTTCCACTATTCTTTCCCATAACTTCATCGTATGGCTCATCAACTTTATCCCTCTGTAGTTGCCACAACTCTGCACATCTCCCTTGTTCTTAAAAATGGGCACAAGCACACTTCTCCACCATTCCTCCGGCATCCTCTCACTCTCTTAAACCTTGTTGAATGTTCTTGTCAGAAAATCTACTGCTACCTCTCCTAGACACTTCCATACCTCCACTGGTATGTCATCAGGACCAACTGCCTTTCCACTCTTCATCCTCTTCAATGCCCTCCTCACTTCACCCTTACTAATCTTTGCTACTTCCTGGTTCTCAAGAGTCACCCCTTCTACTCTTTTTTTCGCTCTCATTTTCCTCATTCATAAGCTCTTCAAAGTACTCTTTCCATCTTCCCAGCACACTTCTGTCATCAGTCAATACATTTCCCTCTCTGTCCGTTATCACTCTAACTTGCTGCACATCTTTCTCATCTCTATTTCTCTGCTGTGCCAACCTGTATAAATCATTTTCTCCCACCTTACTGTCCAACCTCGCATACAAGTCATCATACGCCCTCTGTTTGGCCTTTGACACCGCTACCGTCGCCTTTCGCTGCGTCTCCCTGTACTCTTGTTTCCTCTCTTCGGTCCTCTCAATGTCCCCTCTTCAATGTCCTGCACTTCCTCATTCCACCACCAAGTTTTCTTATCTACTTTCCTTCCAGATGACACACCAAGTACTCTCCTACCTGTCTCCCTGGTCACATTTGCTGTGGTTGTCCAGTCATCTGGAGGCACATCCTGACCACTCAAAGCCTGTTTCAACTCCTCCTTGAAGACAACACGACACTCTTCCTTTTTCAGCTTCCACCACTTTGTCTTCTGCTCTGCCTTTGCCTTCTTCACCTTCCTCACCATCAGCATCATCCTGCACACCACCATCCTATGCTGTTTGGCAACACTCTCACCCACTACTACTTTGCAGTCATTGACGTCCTTCAAATTACATCACCTGCACCAGATGTAGTCTACCTGTGTGCTCCTACCTCTGCTTTTATAAGTCACCCTATGCACCTGTCTCTTCTGGAAGAAAGTATTCACCATTTCCATGCTTTTTGCAAAATCTATCAACATCTGTTCATCTGTGTTCCTGTCCTGGATACCAAACCTGCCCATCACTTCCTCGTCCCCTCTGTTGCCTGCACCAACATGTCCATTGAAGTCTGCACCAATGACCACTCTTTCACCTCTGGGGGTACTCTGCATCACTTCATCTAACTCACTCTAGAATCTCTCCTCTTCTAGCTCACATCCTGCATGTGGGGCATAAGCACTGACAACATTGAACATCACACCTTCAATTTCTAACTTGAGACTCATCACTCTGTCTGACACTCTTTTCACTTCTAGAAAATTCCTGATCAACCCCTCCTTCAAGATGACTCCTACTCCATTTCTGTTCCCATCCACACCATGAAAAAAACAGCTTAAACCCTGCTCCTAAGCTTCTAGCCTTGCTACTTTTCCACCTGGTCTCCTGAACACACAATAATGTCAACCTTCCTGCTCTCCATCATGTCAGCCAGCTCTCTACTTTTTTCTGTCATAGTTCCAACATTCTAAGTCCCTACTCTCAGTCCTAGACTCATGCCTTTCCTTTTCTCTCGCCGCCTACGGACACGCCTCCTGCTTCTCCTTCTTCGACCAACACTAGTCAAATTTCCACCAGCAACCTGTTGGTAAACAGCATTGATGGCGGTTGTTGTTAACCTGGGCGTTGACCAATCCGGTGTGGAGGTAATATTTGTGATTTGCATATTTGATCTGGCTCAGGTTTTACGTTGGATGCCCTTCCTGACACAACCCTCTGCATTTATCCGGGCTTGGGACTGGCAGTGGCTTGTCCCCCCCCCCCCAGGCTGCATGAAGAAGAAGAATATTTATATATATAATATTTATTTATTCATTTTCTGAATCGCTTAAATTAGGGTTGCTGGAAGGCTAGCGCTCATCTTAGCCGACTCTGGGCAAGGGCGGCAGAGTACACCCTGGACAGCTCACCAGGCTGTCGCAGGGCAGAAACAGGCTGATGGCTGTGCAGCTACTCTTAACAAAAGTCAGCAATGGTTATTTTACCTCCTTTTATACCACAGACAGTGAGAGACATGGTCGTCCTTTACCCTGTTCACACTGCACTGGGGGGAAGGCAGTGACAACCCATTGACAGTGGGGCTTGAGCCCCTGACCTTGGGATCAGTAAGCCGGCCTGGGTGATAGTGTTCTGAACATTTTCATGGTGGTTTCTTGACCTTACATGCATTACAAACCACAATCTTTATGTTTACACTCACAGCTAAAAAGCTTTCACACTAACAATGGTAGCACAGGGCTTTAAACATGTGTGTAACAAACATTGGGACAGGCTCAGAATCAGAAATATGTGAGAAACAACCCACTGATTACCGTTCACCCAAATAATCGACCAGTTGAAGGCTCTAGCCTGTTTCTGTGTGTATCTTTACACAAGACGGCATTTTGGAAATTAATCAACTCGGGGGGGGTTTTAGCCACCACAATGCAGTGCTTCTTAAAGATATTCAGAACCATACACTCATTTTTTTTCTGCTTCCTACACATGAACTTCAAGAACAGACTGTTCACATTCTTAATCATACATTCGACTCCATGGCAGCTACCACTGTATTGTGATAATCAATGCAAGTCCCATTCATTCAAATGTTATTCACAGTTGTCTGTCAGTGGTCATAATGTTTTTAATGCTATGGCTGATTGATGTATATGCACAATTGAGAAGTTTCAGTTAATTTTTCTGCATGTACACAGTAAATTATTAAAAATCGCAAATTATTGAGAAGTGTGTAAAAAGTCTTAAACATATAACATAAATAATAAAAATACTCACTTGAATTTTAACTGATGCACAGTTGGTATATTTCCCTCTGGTGGATAATTTTTTTAATCCCCACTTGGCTTAAGGCAGCAGTGACACTAATACTATATTGTTCAGCTCAGCAATTCAGCACAGAAATATGAGTGAATGCAGCAGCCTGGAAGCTTTAGGAATACAGCTAACTCTGTGCCCTGCTCAGTCTCTCAGCTCTACGACTCACAGGTAATATAACCAGTCCGATTTATCACGCAGTTGCCATGGTAATCCGCTCTGATCATTTCATGGCCTGACTGCGACTAAGTGAAGCAGAGATCATCTAAATGAATGACTGGCAAACAGAAAGAGAAGACAGCAAGAGAAATGCGAGTGTTCTGCTTTATGAAAACCTTTACAACCTCCCAAAAACTGGACAATTAGCCTAATCATTACAGTAAAAGCCTGGAGGAATTTAAAGACCTTAGACAATCATTATCAACCCTTTTAGTAAGGTCGATGTAAACCTGGATTGGTCTGAGAAACACCACACTATAATAACATTTTGTCATCATAGCTGGAAAAATGATAATGCTAATAACGCTATCTGAGCCATGCTAGCTTCTGGGTAGGGCTTTGTGTATATGAGTGAGAATGGACATTGTCACAAATCAGCTTTACACAGTAAAAATAGGAGTTTACAGAGTATAAAAGAACTTAAATATTTTCTACAACCCCTTTCATTCGTTTTAGTTTATTTATTCAAGGTTGAACGTTTTCATTATTCTATGGAAGCAAATACTCTATAGTGAGAACTAAAAAAAATCAATTGGCAAAAGATTATAATAAAGGTGACCTACTGTTTAACCCAAGTCTGTGAGAGAATCAAACAAACAAATGACAAAAAATAATTCACAATGAGTATTCATGAGAGATTCAATCAGTTATAATGAGTACTAACTCATTTTTTATTTATTTGTTTTTTTTAAGCATTTTTATTGACAACAATGAACCCTTTTTTAACTGTTTGTGACAGCTCTTTAAAGTGTATCAGTTCTGCATACACATATGATCATATGCAAATAGGTGCACAAATTATCAGGTCATGTTTCTGTTGCTGAAGCAGGTTACCAAGGTCTCTACCATGACGTGATCTCATGTTCCTTTCTGAACCATGAATCTCTGGTGTCTGGTGAGGCAGTTGGTGAAAATGTTTCAGCTTAGCCACATACAGCTTTCCTAGGAAGCTACAGTTCTTTAATGAACCACAATTTGTTTGTTTCTCTATAACTGTTTACAAGGCAGTTACATTTGAATAAAATTATAAAAATGTTAGATTTCTCACAGCCCAGTGAATATGGCTATAATAAACCAGTTATACCACTTAATCTAATTGTCCTTAGCATTATAAAATGACACTCAGGGAGATATGAATGACTGTAATTCGTAACTCTTACAGAGAAAGAACCTTCAGAGGTCATTGAGAAGGATGGAAAGCACATCTCAATTATGATGACTTCAGATGAAAAAACAATCTCTCAAAATTTGAACTAGACTGGACAGAAACACACACACAGACACACACACATATATATATATATATATATATATATATATATATATATAAAAACAGTAGGCCCATGACTATTCGCGGTTTTGCACTCGCTCATGCGCATATTCACGGATTGCCGAGCAAGTGTCACGTGATTCAAATTCAGCCAATGGCTGTCCTCCTTCCTGCTGATTAGTTGAGATGATGTATACGCCCCTTTTTACTCATTCGCGCACAAGTTGTCAGTGAGCCGTTTTTAAAGTGTTTTAATTACCAGTTAAGTTCTATGATGCCACTCAAATGCCGGCTAAGCGCCAGAAACAGGTAATGACGTTGGATGTCTCTTCTGAAGAAATAAGACTTTCTCCTGAAGAAACGACAGTTTCCTCTGAAGTGCCTGAAGAGGAATAATCTTCTGAACTGTTGTTCAAGAACTCTAATATTAAAGTCTTTTTCAATTATTATTCCAGTACA
>CM045728.1:39599849-39662349 GCA_024760905.1 Plotosus lineatus
TCTTCAGCAAATTGACGATGCCTGCAAGACTGCAGTCATCGACCATGAACTGACACGTCTGAATATCGACATTGCTTGTCTACAGGAAACCCGCCTGGCTGACAGTGACACTATCAAAGAGGCCAACTACACCTTCTACAGGCAGGGCCTGCCACAAGACAACCCGATACTGCATGGTGTAGGGTTCGCTGTGTTATGCACTCAATCCTTGGTCGGGAATCCTTTTGCAGAAATGACTGCTTCAAAGCGACGTGGCATGGAGGCAATCAGCCTGTGGCACTGCTGAGGTGTTACAGAGGCCCAGGATGCTTCGATAGCGGCTTTAAGCTCATCCACAGTGTTGGGTCTGGTGTCTCTCAACTGTCTCTTCACAATATCCCACAGATTCTCTATGGGGTTCAGGTTAGGAGAGTTGGCATGCCAATTGAGCACAGTAATACCATGGTCAGTAAACCATTTAGCAGTGGTTTTGGCACTGTGAGCAGGTGCCAGGTCATGCTGAAAAATGAAAATCTTCATCTCCATAAAGCTTTTCAGCAGATGGAAGCATGAAGTGCTCCAAAATCTCCTGACAGCTAGCTGCATTGACCCTGCCCTTGATAAAACACAGTGGACCAACACCAGCAGCTGACATGGCACCCCAGACCATCATTGACTGTGGGTACTTGACACTGGACTTCAGGCATTTTGGCATTTCCTTCTCCCCAGTCTTCCTCCAGACTGTGGCACCTTGATTTCCGAATGACATGCAAAATTCGCTTTCATCCGAAAAAAGTATTTTGGACCACTGAGCAACAGTCCAGTGCTGCTTCTCTGTAGCTCAGGTCAGGTGTTTCTGGTTCTAAAGTGGCTTGACCTGGGGAATGCGGCACCTGGTGCCCAGTCCACTGCTTCCGCAGGTCCCCCAAGGTCTGGAATCGGCCCTTCTCCACAATCTTCCTCAGGGTCCGGTCACCTCTTCTGGTTGTGCAGCGTTTTCTGCAACACTTTTTCCTTCCCACAGACTTCCCACTGAGGTGCCTTGATACAGCACTCTGGGAACAGCCTATTCGCTCAGAGATTTCTTTCTGTGTCTTACCCTCTTGCTTGAGGGTATCAATGATGGCCTTCTGGACAGCAGTCAGGTCGGCAGTCTTACCCATGATTGCGGTTTTGAGTAATGAACCAGGCTGGGAGTTTTTAAAAGCCTCAGGAATCTTTTGCAGGTGTTTGGAGTTAATTGGTTGATTCAGATGATTAGGTTAATAGCTCGTTTAGAGTACCTGAACATGATATGCTAATTTTTTGAGATAGGAATTTTGGGTTTTCATGAGCTGTATGCCAAAATTATCAGTATTAAATCAATAAAAGACCTGAAACATTTCAGTTGGTGTGCAATGAAACTAAAATATAGGAAAGTTTAATTTTTATCAGTACATTACAGAAAATAATGAACTTTATCAAAATATGCTAATTTTTTGAGAAGGACGAGTATATATATATATATATATATATATATATATATATATATACACACACACATATATACACATATATATACACATATATATATAGACATATATATACACATATATACATACATATATATATATATACACACACATATATATACATACATATATATATACATACATATATATATATATATATATATATATATATATATATATATATATATATATATATATATATATATATGTATATATATATATATATATATATATATATGTATATATATATATACACACACACACACACACACACACACATACACATACATACATACACACACACGCGTAAGCAGAACATTCAATAATTTTATAGATTAAGATTTTTTTAAAGGCACTGATTCATGGACGTGGTGAAGGAGGACATGAAGGCAGTTGGTGTAAGAGAAGAAGATGCAGAGGATAGGGTGAGATGGAGGCAGATGATTCGCTGTGGCGACCCCTGAAGGGAAAAGCCGAAAGGAAAAGAAGACTGCCTTGATTTACAGTATTAATATTTCAGTATTGATAAGTCCATTCTTAATGAGAAGTAACTCACTCAGATCAACAAAAATATTGCATCTAATTTGTTCCATTTTCAAAATGCAGCACTAACCAAAGCCATTATTATACCATGCACTCAGGAAATGATATATTTATTATTTTGCTTTGAGCTAGTAAATCTTTCCACCATGGTGAACCACTGTGCATAATGTAAGAGGTAACAATGTCAATGTCAGATAAAAAAATGTTCTATGAAGGTGTTCAAGAGCGATATTTTAAAACTTTCTCAGCTGTAAAGGAGTAAAAGCAGTGTAAAGATGTGATCTGACTAGCAGCCTGGTCCCTGTTTTCACATAGAAGACGGACTGAAACCGTACCACGCACAGATCGAAAGCCAATCTGTGACTGTTTGATCATCAGCGTAGTCGTGTTGCTCCGCAACCAGACTCACATGTTGCAGGCTGAGGACGTGGCTTCATTCTTTCACATAAAGTATCGATGTATTGGACCAAACCCTACTGAAAACATTTCAACAAATCACTTCTGTGACTGTCATTTTTCCCAGGTCCATTTGTGGCACTTATGACAAAAACTGACATAATTATATTTAATAAACATCTTGAGAAAGCTTGTGGCGGTGATTTTAAATTGACATTTGTATTGGATGACAATGTATCGGGTGAGCAGTGACAACAAGTGATTTCTGCTCTCAATCTGAGAGACTGTAATGATAGATCACACAAGTGTAGAGTCATCCCGGCTTACATCTCTACTTCTCTGTTCGTCGACTCGATATCGAGTATGACCATAGCAACACAAACAACACAGTGGCCAAGAGGCGGGGTGATGCGTCTGCAGGTGGCTTGTAAGGCCAATACGGGCATGAAAACCCCTCCCACAAGTTGGACACCAGTGAGAGGGGGTCGCGTTGGTAGATTGGTCAGCTCGAGCCTTGCGTGTTTGACGTTTATCTTTGGCTGCGTTCGAACGTTTATTCTCTGAGTGGATGGCACCTTTGTGAATCAGGTTGCGCCAAGCCGGTCTGTCAAATGCTGCGGTTTCCCGCGTTGCAACGTCAATGTTGAAGTCCTTCAGGTATGCTTTGATGGAGTCTTTATAGCGTTTGCGCTGGCCTCCTACTTTCCTGCTACCACGACTGAGTTCACCGTACAGTAACTGCTTGGGTATCCTGGAGTTTGACATACGGCAGACATGTCCTGCCCATCGTGTCTGAGCTTTGCGCATGATGATAACGCTGGGGAGGTCTGCTCTCTCCAGAACCTCTGTGTTTGTGATCCTATCTTGCCAGCGGATATTAAAGATTTTTCGGAGACAACGGAGATGGAACTGCTGGAGAAGTTTCTCGTGTCTTCTGTAGATGGTCCAAGATTCACAGCGATAAAGAAGTATAGTTAAGACGACTGCTCTGTACACTTTCATCTTGGTGTATTGTGAGATACCTCTTCGTTCCCAGACTAACTTCTTCAATCTCCCAAAAGCGCTGCTTGCCTTCGCAATGCGGTTGCTGACTTCAGCATCGATGTTGGCGTAGCGAGAGAGAGTGCTGCCGAGGTAGGTGAAGTTTTCCACATCTTGAAGTCGCTGTCCCTTCACTGTGATGTTTGGTTCCTGATATGGTTTTCCTGGGGCGGGCTGATACATCACTTCAGTCTTCTTGATGCTGACGGTGAGGCCGAAGTTGTCACAGGCAGACGATTTCCTGTTGCATTTCTTGCTCATTGATGGCACTGAAGGCACAGTCATCAGCAAAGAGCAGATCACGAATCACAGTCTCTTTGACTTTAGTGACGGCCTGCAGACGTCGGAGGTTGAACAGCTTTCCGTCACACCTGTACTTGATGGGGATGCCTAGGGGAGCCTCCCTAAAGGCATCGATCAGCATCACCAAAAACATCAAACTGAACAGTGCAGGGGCGAGGACACAGCCTTGTTTAACTCCATTTGACACATGAAACGGATCGGAGGCGTTTCCATCGTCAAGAACACGGGCCATCATTCCGTCGTGAAATTGTCTGACAATCTTCACGAACCTGTCCGGGCAGCCAAACTTCGACATGATCTTCCACAGTACCTCTCTGCTCACAGTGTCGAAGGCTTTTGTTAGATCCACGAAAGTGATAGAGATCTTGACTTTGTTCCACACTTTTCTCCTGAATCTGACAGGCAGCAAAGATCATATCAATAGTCCCTCGACCTGCGCGGAATCCGCATTGGCTCTCGGGGAGATGACCTTGCTCGACATTGCTTGTCATTTCAGGAGACGATTGAGGAGCACTCGGGCAAAGATCTTGCCGGCGATAGAGAGAAGTGATACCCCTCTGTGGTTGTCGCACGATCGCTTGTTTCCCTTTCTTTTGTAGATGTGAACGATTGACGAGACAGTTGGAGACTCATCGAGGGTGCAGGAGTTGCCGGAACGGGACGAGATACGCCTTCTAACCGCCTACGGGGCTCCACTCCGGATTTTCTGTCAGGGTTTACTCCCTTAGCCTTAGCCATTCAAGGCCAACCTGCAAGGCAACAGGGGGGGAAAAAAAAAAAAAACCTCGTGCCATGCAATCTCCGTGACCTCACCGAAACCCTGGCACGGGGGGCTAAGTGGGTGCTCGATCTTGCCCAAGGATCTCCCACAGGATAGCGGAGGGAAGGAGGCGCCTTACTTCTCCTGTTGGTGGAAGATTTTTCCACCCCGCCACCCGAACATCTCTACTAATGTATGGAAAAATGCTAGGTAACCAAGGCCCAAATAATTGCTGAACATAAATTTCAGAAAAGGAGATCAAGTGAAATCTGCATAGGTTTATGAAAATATTTATTTTGATATACTGTATTAATGCTATCTGGGAAATGAATGCCTCTACATTCAACTCATGCAAAGTGAGTACACACATATGTAAAGTCAGCACACACACACTCGGAGAAGTGCATTGTCACACACACTGGGGGCACCCGGAGAACAGCCGGGGGTTAGGTACATAAGGGCACTTCAGCCATAAAGGTGGAGGAAGGAAAGGTGCAATTTGCTCCCTAAATTTTTCCTGCTGGTTCAGAACTCAGACTAGCAACCTTCAGTCCCAAAGCCACTTCCCTGACCATCAGGCCACGACTGCATCGATGATGAGTTTAGATATTTGTTCTCTTTTCCTTTTTTCTGACAACACAATCTTTTTGAGTCATAAATAACTTGCTGTTGATTACAAATAGGTGTCGACCACATCATGGAAAGATGATGTTTCATGGTAATGGATGAAGCAAAGAATTTATGATAATCATATTCGTTAAAAGCTGGGTTTTTTTAACAGAAACCATGCAGAAGGAGCCCAATCAGTATGCCGTTCTTTAGCTCTCTAATTCTCACTAATAGTGATGGAGCTGTGAAAAGTGCTGGACTTGCTGGAGGAACACATAAAATGCTCCTTACAGGGACATATGAAACCATAGATAGTCATCAGTACACTATTTTGTGTGTGTGTGTGTGTGTGTGTGTGTGTGTGTGTGTGATCAAAACAAAATGCAGAGGCAATAACAACTACCAAATTCTTGGACACAGAATCAGAAAATACATATGTAATAAATTAAACTATGCATGTAAATATACAGATGTATAGGAAATAAATAAAAATATTAAAAATAAAAAAGTGAACAGATTTCTCATTCAGTTTCAGACTGTTTGCAAAACTCTAAAATATCCTCTGGCAGTCACAAGGAAGTAGCATTTTCAGACTCCTTTTATTAAACCCAACCCCTTAATGTAACTGACCCTATTATACATCATTTATAAGTCTCAATGGCCTCTGAACTTAACTTTGTCCAAATTGATTATTGAGAACACCACAATAGGGCTGATGCCCCCACAACTGCCCTGACAGCCCTGCATCCTAAATATCTGAGAAATTATTAAAAAGCCATGTGGATTGGCATTCAGAAACCTTTATAAAGTTAATCAGCAACATCTTAAGAAGAAATGTGTTCCAAACACCACACACACACACACACACACACACACACACACGCCACTCCCCTAATGCCAAGCGTCATATTATGGAAATTAACATCTGATGCCCTCTGCATTCTCCCATTTACTCTACAAACTTTAAGAGCTTGTTTCTACTTCAGGGGCTTGTACTGTAATAACCACAATATAACTTACAGTACAAAACTAACAAACTTTGTGCATTAACATCACTCCTTCACTTTACTCACAAGCCGACTGTCTCTACCACAAGTCCAACTGGGGGCAGTGGTGGCCTGGTGGTAAAGGTGCTGAATCACTGATCCTAGGATTGGGGGTTCAAGCCGCACTCTCATCGGGTTGTTAATGTCCCCCCAGTAGAGCTAACTGGGTTATCAAAGGCTGGCCATGTCTCTCACTGTCTATGGTGAGAGGCATGTAAAAGAACCATTGCTGACTTTCGACAAGAGTACAGTGGCTGCATAGCCGTCAGCGTGTTTCTGCTCTGCGTGCGGAGAGAGCTTCACTAAGTTGGATAACTTGTGCCCAATCCTTTCTTCAATGAATAAAATATGTTTAAATAAAAATCAAGACCAAGTGATGGATGACAGTTGGCAGTGTTGATTCTCCAGTAAGGAGTAATAAGAGTATGTATTATTAACTCAATTATGGTAAGATGGAAGAGAAAGAATCTACAAAACTATGCAAACTACAGAGCATCACTGCTTCTTTCTCCATATTAATTCTTTGGTTTGAAGATCAAAGCCAGCTCATGAACATTATTATATAAACCAAGTTTCATCTAGGTGGTAGAGCGTTGGTCTGGCACCGAAACACCTCATCAAAAAATAAACATAAGGGTTAGGATACTAGATCATATCAATCTTTGATATCCCCAGTAATATATTAATTCATTCATTTCTTCTTTTCCTAAGCCACTCAATCCTATTTAGGGTCATAGGGAGTATGGTGCCTATCTTTGCCAACTCTGGGTGAAGTTATGGTACGCCTTGAACAGCTCGCCAGACCATCATATATAATAATAATATATATTGCATATTATAACTAGGAATCCTCTTATTGCATTTCATTTGGTATGTTCAATGTTTTACTTTTAACATACAGAAATCTCAACAGGATCTTCATTGAGGCACTGTTTGTTCAATGTACAAACTCTCACATATCCAAATAAACTTCACAATCTATCTATGAAGGAAGAAGACTGAACCCTGACTAACTACCATTTTGGTAAATAAACATTCAGTGCTGTTTGCTAAAATTTTGATAATTACTAAATTCTATATTGGACCACTGATGGTATAAGTGCATAAAGGCACACACACACACACACACCCACACACACAATATCTGCGTCTGTAATAGAAGACAAGACAGATAACACACCAGTAGTGGTTGCTGTGACCCTCCTGTGTGTGTGTGCTGAGGCGGCTACTAGCACTATCTCTTACCCTAATTTCTAATGAGCTTCAAATTGTGTGTGTGAGTCCGTGGGTCAACAGGCCTTCAGAAGGAAGAGGAGAAAGCGCATGTATGTGTGTGAAGGGTCACTACAGCTACAACACTGACTTACTTATTTCCACCACTGTTTTGCGGCACATGGCCATCTGAGGATAAGAGTTCACGACATAATGCTTTTACAATATGCTTTCATAAACTATTGCATGCTAGATCTGTGTAGCTGTCTTTCAGCAGACTATAAAACAGCCACACAATACAACAGCTGAAAGATTACACATATAGCTGAATCCCAAAGCTCTTCAGTCAATCAGAAGAGATGCAGCTGCTCTGCTCCATGCTGAACAACCACAAATAATACTACTGCTTAAAGCAGATGAGTGGGTGAGCTAAAAGCAGTGAAAGAGTAGGAGGGGGTGAGGAATAAGAAAACAGAAGAGTGGTGAAACACTCTCTCCATGTCTATCACTCTCGCTGTGTCTTTTGCATTATGTTCATCAGATGGTTTCTGATGCTCCAGTGAAACATGAACATTAAAAAGGTTTCAAAACAACTCCATAATATAATATAATCCCCACATTCTTTCATCGTTTTTATACTCCTCCCTTCCTTCCCCTCACACTCATCAAGCTACCCCAAATCTCAGCATCAACATACATACATACCAGGTCAAACCTCTTGGGAATATACTGACCTCATATCCGGGGAGGGAGGGAGGGAGGGAGGGAGGGTGGGAGAGAGGGACTGTACGGGGCTGACTGAGTATGTGAAAGAATGAGATCGGAAGAGAAAATGCGAGGGTAATGGAATTGGTCCCTGTGTCTGTAATAAGTACACGAAAAGAGAGAGAAATAAAAGTGAGAGGAACACAGGAAAAAAATCTGAAAACTGAGTCTGTGTGTGACATGCAGAATATAAAAAATCATCATAATCATCGCCTACTCATCATAATCTTCACCAAGCGATATGCTTGTCAAACTTGCATATTAACACCAAAAAAGACATACCTCTTCCTTTTATTCAAAAAAGTCCTTAGAAGTCCATAACAAGGTAGTTTCCCCTGAGACTCAAATGCAGACAGCAACAGGCAGCTAAACAAACCCAGTAAGACTGAGGAGAGAGCAGTTGGGAGATAAGCCTCGACAAACTCACAACTCGGAGCACTTGAAAGCTGAAAGCAGCCAAATGAAAAAGCAAACTCAGACCGAGTGCCTCCCCTTGTGACGCAAACTCAAGTCACATGGTATCATCAAAAGCAGAAGTAAGCCTTCGTTGTCCTGGCAACAGAGACATGGATATGCACTGATTTCAATAGGCCGATCTCCTTCAAGAGACTCACCAAAAACACAAAAAATGGGGGTGGGGTGGACAGGGGTGAACAGACTTTCTAAAATACCACAGTAAAAACTTTGGTAGTTATTAGAAAAGGTGTCCTTCTTTCAACTCCTTTTCATCAATTCTTCCACACAGTGGATGTCCTGTCCCTTTCTGGTGACGCTCTGCTTTAACAGCATGTTTAAAAATCACATCACAGCCTTTCAAGGGAAATCTTTCAACTACAAAACATCTTTTGTTGCAGCACCACAGACAGGGGCCCCATAACTGCCGGCCTCACTACTCCCCACTCACACTTCAACTTCATTAATAAATTCACTGAACATTTACTCAATGATGAGACCGATTTTTTTCAGTCTTAAAAATGCTTTCTCTTTTGTTCATCTTCTCCCCACATCTGCTACCTGCCATACCAGGAAAAGATACAGCACCAAATCCATTAGCGCTTATTCATTATCACCAGAATCCAGTTAGCCCACTTGCTTGATTATGTTACAGGCAAAATGAAAAATGTCTACTGTTCTAAATATAACATGACCATTACCAACTGTTTTTGTTTAAGATTCAAACTAGATTAAGGTCATGTTAACATTCCAGTTTACTACACAGGTGAGTTATTCATTTAAAAATGTATATACCGTAAACGACGTGATAAGCGCCCAGGGCACTTAAAAATTGGAATGGGTGGGCGCTTTTTAAAATGTTTACCAGCGGAGTGGAACAGTAAGTGCTTATTACCATCGAGGTGGAAAATATGAATAATAACAGAACAATAAAATAGTTTTACTGGTATTTGTGATATTCATTTTGTGGTATCAACCAAATTACTTACATGAAAGCTGAAAATAAACAGAAAATAGTATCTTTTTTTTTAAAGATCCATTAATTTTCCATCTCGGTGCTGTTCCGTTAAAATATTTTCCCCCAGATATAAAATCAAGCCAATCAATATGAATGTCAACATGAATGTCAACTTTGCTTATTGGAGCAAGGTTCTTTACAGGGGGCAGTGGTGGTCTAGTGGTATAGGGTGCTGGATTGCTGATCCTAAGGTTGGGGGTTCGAGTCCCCCCCCCCCAGAGCAGCTAACTGGGTAATCAAAGGTGGTCCATGTCTCTCACTGTCTATGGTGAGAGGCATGTAAAAGAACCATTGCTGACTTTCATAAAAGAGTAGCTGCAAAGCTGTCAGCGTGTTTTTGTTCCTTGCTAAAAGGGTAGTGTCAGGAAGGACATCTGACGTAAAAACTTATGCCAAATCAATTGTGTGAATCATTCGCTGCAGCGACCCCTGAAAAAAAGGAAAAGCGAAATGAAATCTCACTGTATATATAGTTACATGAGAGTGATATACACATGTTCTATATTACTAAACAGAATAAAATATGCAGATGTAGTGTTCAAATATACAGGATCTATACAGGGATACCTTGCTACTTCATACTTCAATGCATGCGGCTTCAGTGCATCACATTTTTTTTTTAAATATTCATCGAATTAAAAATAATAAAATTTAAGAAGAATAGGGGAAAAAGTTATGGAAAATGCCACAAAACAAGGCCAATTATGCAAAAAAAAACCTAAACAAACAAACAAAAACAAAACAAAAAAGAAATCCAAACTCCCCATCAAAACTACTTACATTTTTATGTGAAGCGCACATCTGAGTGTGTGCACGTGCATGTGTGTGTGAGCGCATCTGTATGTATTTATATTTTATTTACATCTTATGCATTATTTTTGAATGTTTAATTGTTGTTATAAGCATTTATAGCGTTGGATATATTCATCAGTTTATTTTCTGTCACCGAGTCAGCAATGGTTCTTTTACATGCCTCACGCCATAGACAGTGAGAGGCATGGCCAGCCATTGATAACCCAGTTAGTTGCACTGGGGGGACAGTGACAACCTTGTGGAGAGTGGGACTCGAACCCCCAACCTG
This sequence comes from Plotosus lineatus, assembly GCA_024760905.1. Classification (NCBI taxonomy): domain Eukaryota; kingdom Metazoa; phylum Chordata; class Actinopteri; order Siluriformes; family Plotosidae; genus Plotosus; species Plotosus lineatus. The sequence goes on from CM045728.1 coordinate 39,610,567, forward strand.
TGGATCAGTGATCCAGCGCCCTATACCACTAACCACCACTGCCCTGTGTTGAATATGTATTTATTGATATTATATACACATATACATGTACGTATACGTCAGTCAGGGGGGGGTTGATCCTACTTCGTGGAATCCGGAGATCGCGGGGGATCGGAAAGTGAGGGATCCCTGTATATGTAATATGCAAATATGCAGATGTAGTATATATAAATATATAGATATGCTGAGTGTGGATATCTATGATCAGATGTTCTATTTTATATACACACACACACACATACATACATATATATATATATATATATATATATATATACACACACACACACACACACACATATTATATATATATCTTCTGTAATCACCTAAAGAGAGAGGATGGTTTCACCACCCCTCGAAACAGATCTGTAGTGAAAATGAAGTTTCTATAGAAAGTCTTTGTCCTGTCCTTTTATTTTTACTTATATATGTGTAGGATCGTAGATCAAACTTACCAATTTTATTCAATCAGTCTCTGTAACCGTAAAATGAGGCTTTCACTGCCTGTAAAAGTCAGTTTACAAGGTATTTCAAGACCCTCTGTCACTGGGGAATGTCTATAATGTTCATCAGTAACAACACATTTGATTGTTCTGCCATGCTTTAAAAAACAGGAAAATATTTTGCTGTGTTCTCTTGGTAAATGTCCAACAACCGATGAACCATTAGAAACTGCTACAGCAAAACTATCGGATGCTCTGAATGAATGGAGCAATGAGCCAGATATGGATTTATCAGAAAGTGATGAGTATTTTTTGCCAGATTCTCCAACTCATTGACTTCATAAATTTAAAGACATTCCTGGCCATGTGCTTTTGTTTATGTTCATGTTGACTGGTTCAAAGTGCCATGTGCTAAGGATAGTGTTGATTGGCTCGATATTAAAGGAAATGATTAAAGGGAGGGAAAAGTAAGGGGTATTTTTTTTTTTTTTTTAAATTTATGCTGTGTTCCGTTTATTTTCAGCTTTCCAGTAGTTTGGTTGATACCACAAAATGAATAAAACAAATACCAGTAAAACTCTTTTATTGTTCTATTATTCATGTTTTCCACCTCGATGGTAATAAGCACTTACCATTCAACTCTGCTGGTAATATTTTAATAAGTGCCCACCCATTTAATTTTTATATTATATATACATATTATAGACATACACATACATATATATATATATATATATCTAATTAAATGGGTGGGCATATGTATATGTACATACATACATATATATATATATATATATATATATACACACACACACACACACATACATATACATACATACATATATATGCACATGGTAGGCCTCCGTCAGTCCCCAAGGACTATGGCTGCGCTCTGGTTGGTATCCCGGCTGGTGATACTCCCCAGTGCGCAGAGCCCGGGTAGGGAGTAATGAGGGACAGGCTGTTACCCAAGCAGCAAGTCCCCCGTCTCGGCGCCACTGGAAGGATCCAATGGAAAGGCAAGTGCCGATACGACTGGGTTCCGGTGCCGTTGCAGGAGAGAATCTACGGTCAATTTAGAACGGCCAATTAACCTACAGTGCACGTCTTTGGATTGCGGGAGGAAACCGGAGCACCAGGAGGAAACCCGCACAAGCACGGGGAGAACATGCAAACTCCACACAGAAACGCCCAGGCCGGGAATCGAACCCGGGCCTTCTTGCTGTGAGGCGGACGTGCGAACCACTACGCCACTGTGCCGCCTATATACACATATATATATATATATATATATATATATATATATATATATATATATATATATACACACACACACATATATATACACACACATACACATTTTATATATATATATATATATATATATATATAAAATGTGTGTATGTATATATATATATATATATATATACATACACACATACACACATTTTATATATATATATATATATATATACACACACACACAGTGGTACCTCACCTTACGAAAGTCCCAACAAACGAAAAATCCAGGTTACGGAACACATGTTCCTAAAATTTTTGTCTCTGGATACATAAGTTCATGCTACAAAAGCGCCATCTCAAAAATTCAAACAATGCGCGAGTTGCTCTCCCATTGGCTATCTCCCAACATCCCGCCCGGCTGGCCTCCCATTGGCTATCCCCCAACATCCCACCCCACTGGCCTCCCATTGGCTAGGAGGGATGAAGCTAGAAGCAAATAAAACTAAAAGTTTATATTGTAAAAAATAGTATTTGTTACAAGAATAGTATAATTACTATTACAAATTAACTTACTATTACTATTATAAAATATAACCGGCGCTAGGCTCAAGTAGCCGGCGCTTCCACTTGCACTTAATGAAAAGTATGGGTATGCTTTTATAATTTTTCAAGGTTTTAGGGGTAGTATTGGGGGCCTTGGAATGAATTACGCATTTTACATGTAAAATGCGGTTCAACTTATGAAAAATCCAGGTTACGAAACCCCTTCTGGAACGAATTAATTTCGTAAGGTGAGGTACCACTGTGTATATAAACTGTGTACAATACAAGTCAATAATACAAATCATCCTTATGAAAATTGTCTGTCTCTATTGCCATTTAATGTGATAAGCACTGATTTTAATTTAGGAGCCCCTGAGAACAGGAAAAAAGTAGCATGAAAAAGAGGGTTTTGGATGGATGGATTGATGCAAAATTACAGTGAGCAAGTATTAAATATTCCAGAGGAACAAAAAAAAAAAAAAAAAAAAAAAAAAAGAGTAAAAATATAGAAGTCTAAAATAAATATACATAGAAAGACTCATGTTATCTAAGTAAGTGTTAAAGTGAAACTACAATACAGTGGAATCAAAGAACTGTATATGCAGCAAAGCATTTGTAATAAGCAGAGCATTCACAATCACATGTACGGTATAAGGTGGCAAGGTGGCGCGGTGGTTAGCACATTTGCCTCACAGTTATAAGGTCTGGAGTTCAATTTCTCTGATCATTTATGTGAGGAGTTCGTGTGTATTTCCTGTGTTTCTGTGAGTTTCCTCAGGGTACTCCAGTTTTCTCCCACAGTCCAAAATATAGCGTAGGCTGATTAAAGGTTCCAAATTGTACCTAAATGTAAGAGTGTGAATGGTCGTATTGTCTTTAGGTCAGTATTTCAGAGCTGACCTTCATCCTAGTCCACAGAGTAATTACTATACAAGGGTTCTGAATATTAGTTGTCAACCAGCCAGGTTGAAGGGTCAAAGCATTTAAAACAAAGGGGTGTCCACAGAGGAAGAGGAAGGTTGCAGAAACAAGCCCTAGATGGCATGGTACTGGCATGGAAAAGCATTCATTCATTCACTTTCTGAACCGCTTAATCTGAATTAGGCTCGTGGGGAGGCGAGCGTCAATCTCACCCAACTCTGGGCGAGGACGGGGTACACTCTGGACACCTCACCAGGCCATTGCAGGGCCAACACTCATACAGCCATTGACAGTCATGCTCACACCTAGGGGTAATTTGGAACAGCCACTTCACCTACTGTGCCTGTTTTTGGACTGTGGTAGGAAACCAGAGTACCTGGAGGAAACCTACACAAGCATGGGGAGAACATGTAAGCTCCACACAGAAACGCCCAAGCTGGGACTCAAACATAGGATCTTCTTTCTGCGAGGCGGACGTGCAAACCAATACGCCACCATGCTGCAGGAGGAAGAACATTTCCACCCAAATTACAAATCCTGAGAGCACAGAATATTAACAAAAATGCACATACCGTATTCGACGTGATAAGCGCCCAGGGCGCTTTAAAAATTGGAGTACGTGGGCGCTTATTAAAATATTACCACCGGAGAGGAACAGTAAGTGCTTATTACCATCAAGGTGAACAACATGAATAATAACAGAATAAAAGAGTTTTACTGGTATTTGTGTTCTTCATTTTGTGGTATCAACCAAACTAATTACATAAAAGCTCAAAATAAACAGAAAACAGCATAATTTTTTGATAAAAAGACCCCTCACTTTTCCCTCCCGGTGCTATTCCTTTAAACATTTTCCCAGAAGTAAAATCGAGCCAATCAACACGAATGTCAACTTTAGCACATGGCCAGGAACATCCTGAAATTTATGAAGTTAGTGAGCAGGAGAGAGAGATTTCCTTTCGGCTTTTTCCCTTTTTCAGAGGTCGCCAAGGCGAATGATTCGCACGTTTGATTTGGAATAGGAGAATCGGGTGGAAAAATACTCATCATCACTTCCTGATAGGTCTATATCTGGCTAATCGCTCCATTCATTCGATTCATTCATTGCTGTAGCAGTTTCTAATGGTGCATCGTTTGTTCGACATTTATCAAAAGAAAACAGAAAAATATTTTCCTGTTTTTTAAAGCATGGTGGAACAATCAAATGTGTTGTTACTGATGAACATTATAGACATTCCCCAGAGGCAGGGGGTCTTGAAATACCGTATAAACTCACTTTTACAGACATTGAACGCCTCATTTTACGGTTACAGAGACTGATCCCCAAAAAAAAAACTTTGATCTACCATTTCGCTCTCAGTACACATGGGCAGTTATTAGTCATAAGATAAAAAACACTGGAGGGAGCCTTATTGGAGCAGGGTTCTTATTATGTCGAATATGGTATGTACACAATCTTACAAAAATTAAAAACCTTTGGAATCTTTATACACAGACAAGAACTAAAAACATAAAATTGGACATTTTGCTGTGCTAATCATAGCACGAATGCTAATGAAGTAGCCAATATAACATGATACCTTGGTTTGAACAATAAAATATATGAAGTATGCATCAAGTATGACCCAGCCCTTGAGGTCAACAAGTCAGTGTTTGTAATGCCGGTCCCATGTCCAGCTAAACAGGGAAGGTTGCATTATGAATGGCATCTGGAGTAAAAGCTGTGCCAAATCAAACATGTGGATTTAATGTTTTAAGGATGCTCTGCTATGGTGACCCCAGACAGAAGCAGCCAAAAGAGGATGCCGTAGCAATATAAAAAAGTAGCGCAATTTACTATTTATTCTTGCAGTTAGAATAGCAAAAGCCTCAAACATACTGTAAAACCCAGAAACAAATGAACACACAAGAGCAAAAACACATTTCTGCAATTAGTGTTTATACACTGCTATAAATTAAGTGATATTAATGCTCTTAGTTGGGCAGTGGTGGCCTAGCGGTATAGGTGCTAGATCACTGATCCTAAGGTTGGGGGTTCAAGCCCCACTCTTCACGGGTTGTCACTGTACCCCCCCATGTGCAGCTAAGTGGGTTATCAAAGGCCAGCCATGTTTCTCACTGTCTATGGTGTGAGGTTCATGTAAAAGAACCATTGCTGACTTTCGACAAGAGTAGGCTGCAAAGCCATCAGCGTGTTTCTGCCCTGCGATGGCCTGGCGAGCTGTCCAGGGTGTACCCTGCCCTCTCCTGGAGTCAGCTGGGATGGGTGCCAGCCTCGCTGCGACCCTAATTAGGATTAATTGGTTACAGAAAATAGAATGAATTAAATGAAATGCTCTAAGTTTAGACATACCATAAAAAGCACTTACATTTAATTGGTCACCCAAAATGCATATTATACTATCTTATTATCAATGCCTTTGTTAATATGGATGTTAATAGAGAAGTACAGAGAAGGTCAGAGGGAGCTACATTGTGCCTTTGTGGATCTGGAAAAAGCATATGACAGGGTGCCAAGAGACGAACTGTGGTATTGCATGAGGAAGTCTGGAGTGGCAGAGAAGTATGTTAGAGTGGTGCAGGACATGTATGAGAGATGTAAGACAGCGGTGAGGTGTGCTGTCGGTGTGACCGACGAATTCAAGGTGGAGGTGGGACTGCATCAAAGGTCAGCTCTGAGCCCCTTCTTGTTTGCTATGGTGATGGACAGGCTGACAGACGAGGTGAGACAAGAATCTCCATGGACTATGATGTTTGCAGATGACATCGTGATCTGTAGTGAGAGCAGAGAACAAGTGCAGGAAAATCTAGAGAGGTGGAGGTATGCCCTGGAAAGGAGAGGAATGAAGGTTAGCCTCAGTAAATCAGAATACATGTGTGTGAATGAGAAGGACCCAGGAGGAATGGTGATGTTACACGGAGCAGAGATAACGAAGGTGGAGGATTTTAAGTACTTAGATAACGAAGGTGGAGGATTTTAAGTACTTAGGCTCAACAATCTAGAGCAATGGAGAGTGTGGAAAAGAGGTGAAGAAGCGTGTGCAGGCAGGCTGGAATGGTTGGAGAAAAGTGTCTGGTGTGATGTGCGATAGGAGAGTGTCAGCAAGAATGAAGGGAAAAGTGTACAAGACGGTGGTGAGGCCAGCGATGTTGTATGGATTAGAAATAGTGGCGCTGAGGAAAAGGCAGGAGGCAGAGCTGGAGGTAGCGGAGATGAAAATGTTGAGGTTCTCTCTGGGAGTAACGAGGATGGATAGGATCAGAAATGAGTATATCAGAGGGACAGCCCACGTAAGATGTTTTGGAGACAAAGTCAGAGAGGCTAGATTGAGATGGTTTGGACATGTACAGAGGAGGGACAGTGAGTATATTGGCAGTAGGATGCTGAGGTTGGAACTACCAGGTAGAAGGCCTCGAGGAAGACCAAAGAAGAGACTTATGGATGTGGTGAAGGAAGACATGAAGGTCGTTGGAGTCAGAAAAGAAGATGCAGAGGACAGGGTGAGGTGGAGGCGGATGATTTGCTGTGGCGACCCCTGAAGGGAGCAGCCGAAAGTAAAAGAAGAAGATTATCAATGCCTTCTTCCACCAAGTCCTCCTGCTGCCAAATCTTATTCCATAAAAACTTGAAACAAAAAACTTTCAAATAGGAACAAGGTTATTTAATTTACACTATTTAAGACACGTGGCCTTGATTATGTTTTAACAAATCCCAAAATCTAATCAGTTCTGCATCTATAATGATATTCACATTTAAATACTACCAGCAATCAATGACTTGTTCTCAATATATCACATATAGACAACCCAAAACACATAGTGCCTCCACCACCTTAAAGCAGAGGTATTAAAAAAGAAAGCTTTTTACGATCGTGAAAAATACTAAGAAAACAAATAAAACCTTATCTATTATGACACAAATATAATGATATAATAATAACCATGATGACCTAATAGCTAAATAGGTCAAATAAAAGTATATTATGTAGAGATGACAAAATAATCAGTAACAGACCATCATTCTTTTGTCTCACCACAATGGCTCTGAAGTAAAAAAAAAATTATGTTTGAATACGAGTTGTTGAAACACTGATGTTCCTCTATAATCGACAGGAGGACCACTTTAAACTATTGCAGTGCAAGGGTGTGGTAGGGGTGAATTATGTGCTAATTTTGTGTAAAAATGACAACTAACAAACTTTCATTTACAGTATATGATTCAAGGATTTAAATTTGTAAGAGAAAAATGTGGAAAAATAGCAATTTTAAACTGAGGTTATTATTGTTAGAATTCAAGAATGAAGGGAAACGTGTACAAGACGGTGATGAGGCCAGCAATGTTGTATGGTTTAGAAACAGTGGCCCTGGGGAAAAGACAGGAGTCAGAGTTGGAGGTAGCAGAGATGAAAATGTTGGGGTTCTCTCTGGGAGTAACGAGGATGGATAGGATCAGAAATGAGTACATCAGAGGGACAGCACATGTAAGAGGTTTTGGAGACAAAGTCAGAGAGGCTAGATTGAGATGGTTTGGACATGTACAGAGGAGGGATAGTGAGTATATTGGTAGTAGGATGCTGAGGTTGGAACTACCAGGCAAAAGGCCCAGAGGAAGACCAAAGAGAAGATTTATGGATGTGGTGAAGGCGGACATGAAGGTCGTTGGAGTAAGAGTAGAAGATGCAGAGGATAGGGAGAGATAGAGGCAGATCATTTGCTGTGGCGACCCCTGAAGGGAACAGCCGAAAGGAAAAGAAGAAGAAAGAAGTTATTATTGTTAGAATTGTTTTACTTTTAGAATTACAGTACAAATCAAATCAATACCTCGGTATCGTGATATCGTATCAAGTGGGTACCAGATGATTCCCTTTCATAATATCATTGCTTGCATGCATTACTCCATACAGTATAAAATGTTAAAAACATAACACACCATAAACAGCTACTCATCCCTATGCAGGGTTAATCCGAAGTGTGACCCACTGAATGAACTCATTGTACTGTAATTCAACAAGCTCTTCAAGCAGTTTACTGCACTGAACAGAAACATACACAGACCATTAAATTTTCTTTCAATAATGTAGCCCTTTCTTCATTCTTCATGTGGTCAGTTATTTTTAAGATGACAAGACTTTAGAGCATAGGCTAATATTAAATGTTAATTTAGTTGCTTAAATGAGTAGAGATGATGACGACTTGTACCATCTTTTTTCCACCTCTACCCAATTAACACGGTACAATCCTATTGTTATTTAGCAGCAAAAGTTTGCAATTTTCTTAACGGAAGCTGATTAACACTGATCTCAAATCTGAAAAGTGTTTCCCAAAAAAAAAAAAAACTGTGATGACAAAGATGACAAGAACACAGATGATGACAGGGCCCTCAGTGACAACAAGATCTGTAGCTTCTCACGTCAGAAGCGTTAACTAAGAATAGACATAAAGACATGCAAAGACACAGTCAAACACATTGCTGTAAATCAGTGTGTTCAATACTGCTATTGCAGCACTAGATATTTCATATGGAAAATATTCTAACTGAGAGGGCAAAGTAATGCACCTAATTGTATTAAAAAAAGACAGGAGATTAAAATGATATGCAGTGTATTTAAATGGGATTATGTCCTCGGCTGGAATTCCAACAAAGAAATCATCAGAACAAATCACCTCTCCACAACAAAGCCTCCATCACATAATTTTAGGAATTTTAAATCCAGAGCTGTATATTGTGAGCATAGTGAACTCCCCATTCCTAAAAGGGCAGCCGTGGTCTAATGAGATTAGAGAGGTGGCTTTGGGACCAAAAGCTCACTGGTTCGATTCCAGAGTGCGGTGGTGGGGGAGCGAGCAGCACCAAATGCCTAACCCCCAATTGTTCTCCGGTGTGCCCCCAATGTGTAGGGCAGCCCACTGCTCCAAGTGTGTGTGTGTGCGTGTGTTGTGTATGCTCACATTGGATGGGTTCAATGGAAAGGAAATTAATTTCACTTACAGGATTAATGTGGAATTAATATGGTATTAACGCATATCAAAATCAAAATAAATGCAAGGGTGCAGTTTGAAATTAGCACAGCATTCACCCATAGCTAAAAGCTATTTTCACACCACTGATAATCTAGGCCCAGTCTAATCATCCAAACAGAGACGCACGAAAGGTTTGCAAGGTCTACTGAACATTATAATTATCTAACTACTTAATTCATCTTGTTTTTAGTCTGATTCAATCAGATACAGAGGAAAATGTGGCTCAGAAAGTAACCAGTAACTTGGAATTTGACCTACTAATGTCACACTCATTATAAATCACAGTACCTCACAATAAAATGGGCTGCAAGTCAAATGCATAGGTTTTGTCACATTTGTACTCATTAAGATAATGGGTGGTCGACAGCAGCTGCTCAGCATAGAGGAATCTTTGCAGTTGCTTAGTTACCAGGGCTTCAGGTAGTCAGAAAATAATGTACAGTATGTACTATACTGCTAAAAGAAATAACAGAACTGCCAAACAGGTAGATTCAACTAGTTTGTGTGGATTTCTTACCGCCAGCCATCCTGTATTTATTTGAAAGATATAACATTTTATGACCAAAGATTTGTAGGGTAGCTTTGCAATAAACCTATTGTATTCTTTGTACTCACTTATGCTGTTCAATGCACAAAATTTCATCAAATATCTCATTTGACATTTAAAATGTTGAGAATCAGTAATATTTGCAATCAATTCAGCAACTTAACGGTAGTGCACACACTTACTCAAAATTGTGTAAGTGGTCTGAATAGAAATGTATGTCAGAGCATGGGAATCTCTCACCAGAAATCTCTCCTTGCCAGTGAGTCATGGGAACAAGAGCAGTCTCTACAGTTAGCAGTGCTCCTGAGTCATAGGTCAGGTCACAACAAAATGAAAACTGAATGGATCATGTCACATGTTCTCTTCCATATACTATAGCTACAAATTATTTAACCATGTAAAGGGTTTGGAAAGCTGTATTTCACTCACTACAAAGCATAACATAATTTGCATACAAAATGCAGTGCATGGTTGTTTATACAACATATTATATATATATATATATATATATATATATATATATATATATATATATATATATACAATGATACCTCTGCTCACGAACATAATTGGTTCCCAGAAAGTGTGTGTGAGGCGAAAAGTTCTGCCTTCCGAACATTTATTTCCCATAAGAAACCATTAAAATGAGAATAATCCGTTCCCAGGTCCCCATAAAACATAATTTTCTGCTAAATAAGCCTTAAAACTACACAAAAATATACCTTATTTTATGTATAATAAATGTGCTATTGTATTGTAATTAAAGAAATAAACTGTACTGTATAATAAAGTCGTTTTATTTACCTTTGTGATGGTAGTTGATGGCTTGATGGAATGGAGTGGGAGGAGGAGGGAGGGAGGGACTTACTGTTTGGAAGGAGTGTTTGGAAACGCCTACTGTTTGGAAACACCCTTAGCCACACATGCACCCTTAATAGCTTCCTTGTTCTTAAGGATGGGAGCAATGGTAGACTTAGCGTACTGGTACTGGGACGCTGAGTCACACAAACGCACACCTCGTTCGTGTTTTTCAATGATCTCCGCCTGTGGTGGCGTCTTTTTCGGTCCCATAATAGCAAAAGTACACTCAATATGGTCCAAAATGTCTAGCAAACACAAACCACTTCCGCATTCAAAGAAAGGGGTGTGACGAACTGTAACGCCGTGACCGTGCGTCAGCTTCTCGTGGCCGCCACCGTGGCGCTGTTCGACCGCGTGGTTTGATTCGTCCGCCGAAAACTAGTTCGTCAGCAGAGACAATATGCTCGCAAATTTAATGTTCTTGAGGCGAAAAGTTCGTGAGCTTAAGCGTTCGTCAGCGGAGGTTTTACTGTATATATATATATATATATATATATATAGAGAGAGAGAGAGAGAGAGAGAAAGTTTAACATGCACACACAAAAAATGCACACAAACCCACATTTAGTACTCACTATAAGAGCTGGCTGGACGTCTGTGATGTTCCCCACTGTTGTGAGAGAAAAGCCCAGAGCCAGCTAATCTGCAGAAGAAAATCAGCAGTCTGTTAGTCTTGGCCTCCAACATTGAAAGTTATTTTAAGGGTTTGTCATTATCACAGTCTTACAGAACTATAAGAACAGAGTCACACAGGATAGAAAATTTAACAATTGACTCATTAATTATGTGGCCATAATTACCCAATCACAATTTTTGGCTCTATGAAATCTTGTAAATTTGGCTCCTTGCTTTAACTATAGAGAAATCTTTATGATAATAAACAAATAAGCTGAACACTTTCTTTGGAACACTAATATTGAGTAGGGCCTTACTCTGTTCACAAAGCAGCTTGAATTTTTTTTTTTTTTTTTCCATTAGATTGAACAAAATTTGGAAGCATTCCTTTGAGATTCTGGCAAATCGTGAAGTGAACACATCACACCCTTTCATGCGGCGAGTCTCTTGTTCTACCATATCCAATCCAAGATGTTCTATTGGATTTGAATCATACTATTGAGGGTTAGACACAGGGTTTCTTACGTCATTGGCCTGCATGAAATGTAGTGGACCAAGTTTGACCATCAGCCCTGGAGTTTTGTTATATACATACATACATACATACATACATACATACACACAGATGCTCCCCGACTTACGTTCATTTGTTTTACATACATATTTTTCGATTCTACGTTTAAAAAATAAATAAATAAAAATGTCAAATTTTGAGTTCAGCGTACACTCCCGTAATGATGCAATGACGTAATGACACTGCGTCCATTGTTTACTAACGACAGACTGAATGTGCCCCTCCTTCTTCCCAGTTCACTTCGTGTTACCTTTGTGTTAAGACATCGTCTCTGTGATCTTTGTGTTTACACTGTTTTATGGACTTTTGTAACCCTAAGCAAGCTATGGTTGGGCAGAAGCGGAAGCCTACTAGTGATAGTGGTAATCATAAAAAGGGGCAGGCCATCTTGTAAGAAACAAAGATGGCTATTATCAAGAAAATTGATGCTGGTGAAAAACATGTGAATGTTGCACATTTCTTCCAAATGGCTCCGTTGACCATCGGAACCATTTACAAGCAGAAAGATCGCATCATAGTGCATGTTAAAGGTTATATTTGATACTGTATTTGATGAGTCAATTTGATTAAAATTTATCTATTTGAAATTATTTTGCTTGAATTTAATTTATATGAAATTATGTTAACATTGTAAAATAATATCAAATAATGTCATGTTTATAATAATTGATTTAGGGGTGTTTTATGAGATACAGTAATGGTATTTATGGATGTATAGTACAGTATGAACATCATACGTCACTGGAACATATTTTCTCACCTTATGCTCGGCCGTCCGGAACCCAACTAAAACGTAAGTTGGGGCGCGTCTGTGTATGTGTGTATATATATGTATATATATATATATATATATACGTATATATACTAGTCCTTCTCAAAAAATTAGCATATTGTGATGAAGTTCATTATTTTCTGTAATGTACTGATAAAAATTAAACTTTCATGTATTTTGGATTCATTGCACACCAACTGAAATATTTCAGGTCTTTTATTGTTTTAATACTGATGATTTTGGCATACAGCTCATGAAAACCCAAAATCCCTATCTCAAAAAATTAGCATATTTCATTCGACCTATAAAAAAAAGTGTTTTTAATACAAAAAAAGTCAACCTTCAAATAATTATGTTCAGTTATGCACGCAATACTTGGTCGGGAATCCTTTTGCAGAAATGACCGCTTCAATGCGGCGTGGCATGGAGGCAATTGGCCTGTGGCACTGCTGAGGTGTTATGGAGGCCCAGGATGCTTCGATAGCGGCCTTAAGCTCATCCACAGTGTTGGGTCTGGTGTCTCTCAACTTTCTCTTCACAATATCCCACAGATTCTCTATGGGATTCAGGTCAGGAGAGTTGGCAGGCCAATTGAGCACAGTAATACCATGGTCAGTAAACCATTTACCAGTGGTTTTGGCACTGTGAGCAGGTGCCAGGTCGTGCTGAAAAATGAAAACTTCATCTCCATAAAGCTTTTCAGCAGATGGAAGCATGAAGTGCTCCAAAATCTCCTGATAGCTCGCTGCATTGACCCTGCCCTTGATAAAACACAGTGGACCAACACCAACAGCTGACATGGCACCCCAGACCATCACTGACTGTGGGTACTTGACACTGGACTTCAGGCATTTTGGCATTTCCTTCTCCCCAGTCTTCCTCCAGACTCTGGCACCTTGATTTCCGAATGACATGCAAAATTTGCTTTCATCCGAAAAAAGTACTTTGGACCACTGAGCAACAGTCCAGTGCTGCTTCTCTGTAGCCCAGGTCAGGCGCTTCTGCCGCTGTTTCTGGTTCTAAAGTGGCTTGACCTGGGGAATGCTGACCTGGTGCCCAGTCCACTGCTTCCACAGGTCCCCCAAGGTCTGGAATCGGCCCTTCTCCACAATCTTCCTCAGGGTCCGGTCACCTCTTCTGGTTGTGCAGCATTTTCTGCCACACTTTTCCGTCCCACAGACGTCCCATTGAGGTGCCTTGATACAGCACTCTGGGAACAGCCTATTCGCTCAGAGATTTCTTTCTGTGTCTTACCCTCTTGCTTGAGGGTGTCAATGATGGCCTTCTGGACAGCAGTCAGGTCGGCAGTCTTACCCATGATTGTGGTTTTGAGTAATGAACCAGGCTGGGAGTTTTTAAAAGCCTCAGGAATCTTTTGCAGGTGTTTAGAGTTAATTGGTTGATTCAGATGATTAGGTTAATAGCTCGTTTAGAGTACCTTTTCATAATATGCTAATTTTTTGAGATAGGAATTTTGGGTTTTCATGAGCTGTATGCCAAAATCATCAGTATTAAAACAATAAAAGACCTGAAATATTTCAGTGGGTGTGCAATGAATCTAAAATATATAAAAGTTTAATTTTTATCACTAAATTACAGAAAATAATGAATTTTATCACAATATGCTAATTTTTTGAGAAGGACTAGTATATATATATATATATATATATATATATATATATATATACACACACACACACACACACATATATATACATATACACACATATATATACAGCGATACCTCTGCTCACGAACATAATTAGTTCCCAGAAAGTGTGTGTAAGGCGAAAAGTTCGTCTTCCGAACATTTATTTCCCATAAGAAACCATTAAAATGAGAATAATCCGTTCCCAGGTCCCCATAAAACATAATTTTCTCCTAAATAATCCTTAAAACTACACAAAAATATACCTTATTTTATGTATAATAAATGTGCTCTTGTATTGTAATTAAAGAAATAAACTGTACTGTATAATAAAGTCGTTTTATTTACCTTTGTGATGGTAGTTGATGGCTTGATGGAATGGAGTGGGAGGAGGAGGGAGGGAGGGACTTACTGTTTGGAAGGAGAGTTTGGAAACGCCTACTGTTTGGAAACACCCTTAGCCACACACGCACCCTTAATAGCTTCCTTGTTCTTAAGGATGGGAGCAATGGTAGACTTAGCGTACTGGTACTGGGACGCTGAGTCACACAAACGCACACCTCGTTCGTGTTTTTCAATGATCTACGCCTGTGGTGGGGTCTTTTTCGGTCCCATAATAGCAAAAGTACACTCAATATGGTCCAAAATGTCTAGCAAACACAAACCACTTCCGCATTCAAAGAAAGAGGGTGACGAACTGTGACGCCATGAGCGTGCGTCAGCTTCTTGTGGCCGCCACCGTGGTGCTGTTCGACCGCGTGGTTTGATTCGTCCGCCGAAAACTAGTGCGTCAGCAGAGACTATATGCTCGCAAATTTAATGTTCTAGAGGCGAAAAGTTCGTGAGCTTAAGCGTTCGTCAGCGGAGGTTTTACTGTGTGTATATATATATATATATATATATACACACACACACACACACACATATACACACCCACACACATCGTATTCGATGTGATAAGCGCCCGGGACGCTTAAAAAATTGGAGTGTGTTGGGGGGCTGCTTATTAAAATGATATCAGCAGAGTGGAACAGTAAGTGCTTATTGCCATCGAGGTGGAAAACATGAATAATAACAGAACAATAAAAGAGTTTTACTGGTATTTGTATAATTCAGTTTGAGGTATCAACCAAATTACTTACATGAAACCTGAAAATAAACAGAAAACAGCATAAAATAAAAAAATATACCCTTTAATTTTTCCTCCCAGTGCTGTTCCTTTAAATATTTTCCTTCGATGTAAAATCGAGCCATGAATGTCAACTTTAGCACATGGCAGGTTGAACCAATCAATACAAAGATCAACTTTAGCACATGGGACATTGAAAAGCACATGGCCAGACGAGGTTAGACAAGATTCCCCATGGACTATGATGTTTGCAGATGACATTGTGATCTGTAGTGAGAGCAGAGAACAAGTGCAGAAAAATCTAGAGAGGTGGAGGTATGCCGTGGAAAGGAGGGGAATGAAGGTTAGCCTCAGTAAGACAGAATACATGTGTATGAATGACAAAGACCCAAGAGGAATGGTGAGGTTGCAGGGAGCAGAGATAACGAAGGTGGAGGATTTTAAGTACTTAGGCTCAACAATCCAGAGCAGCGGAGAGTGTGGAAAAGAGGTGAAGAGGAGAGGTGTGTGCAGGCAGGTTGGAATGGTTGGAGAAAAGTGTCCGGTGTGATGTGTGATAGGAAGGTATCGGCAAGAATGAAAGGAAAAGTGTACAAGACAGTGATGAGGCCAGCGATCTTGTATGGTTTAGAAACAGTGGCCCTGGGGAAAAGACAGGAGGCAGAGCTGGAGGTAGCGGAGATGAAAATGTTGAGGTTCTCTTTGGGAGTAACGAGGATGGATAGGATCAGGAATGAGTACATCAGAGGGACAACACGTGTAAGAGGTTTTGGAGACAAAGTCAGAGAGGCTAGATTGAGATGGTTTGGACATGTACAGAAGAGGGATAGTGAGTATATTGGTAGTAGGATGCTGAGGTTGGAACTACCAGGCAGAAGGCTTAGAGGAAGACCAAAGAGACGATTCATGTGGTGAAGGAGAACATGGTGTAAGAGAAGAAGATGCAAAGGATAGGGTGAGATGGAGGCAGATGATTGCAGATGATTCGCTGTGGCGACCCCTGAAGGGAAAAGCCGAAAGGAGAAGAAGAAGAAGTGAGCAGGAGAATGGGGTGAAAAATACTCATCACTTTCTGATAGATCCATATCTGGTTCATTGCTCCATTCATTAAGAGCATCCACTTCAAGTCGCATGTTTTCAGTCAGCTGGTCATGCGCATCAGCTTCGCCTGGTGTGGGTTCTTCAAACCCTTCAAAGGGATCGCTGTCGTCATCAGACTGCTTGAACAATAAATGATCTTCACTGCAATCTAAATTATATTACCTATCGTGGAATAGATATTTTTTCGCATTCAGATAATCATCATCTTTTCTTTTCGGCTTTTTCCCCATTCTCGAGAGTCGCCACAATGAATCATCTGGTTCGCACATTTGATTTGGCATGGGTTTTTACGTCGGATGCCCTTCCTGTCACAACCCTTTTAGCAAGGGACAGAAACACGCTGACGGCTTTGTGGCCTACTCTTTACGAAAGTCAGCAATGGTTCTTTTACATGCCTCTCACCATAGACAGTGAGAGACATGGCCCGCCTTTGATAACCCAGTTAGCTGCACTAGGGGGACAGTGACAACCCTGTGGGGACTCGAACCCCCAACCTTAGGATCAGCAATCCTGCACCTTATCCACTAGACCATCACTGCCCCATGTACTTGCAGATGTAGTTTGAAATATATTTGAGAATGTTTTTGGTTGAACTATAATATTTGATTCATCTTCTGAGAGTAATAGATGAATCGTCTTCTGCTGAAAAACTGTGCTTGTTGTTGGCGTGAGATTCCATGTTGTTTATATCATATGCTGTGACATGCATGCACTATATTTTATGTGGCACTTTGTATGAACTCAGTGACGTCACGGTAACTTTGTGTCGGCGGGCACTTAGCAATGGCGGCTTTCGGGTCGATAACTTATACGACAAGCACAAAACAAAACCGCTGTGTGTGCAATGGTTTATTTATGATATAAAACTTAAGCCACAATCGCTTCAATAAACTATACTGAAGCTACCACCAACTTATTTAGTCAGCGTTTCATTTCCCCTTTAAGGCTTAGGCTCCGGTCAACCAAGATGTGACCCCCACGGTGAGACCAGCCTACGCCCTTGCTGATCACAAACTGAAGCGTGGTCGTCCAAAAGCCAATAAAAAAATGCAGACATTTTGAATTATATTTTAATATAAAATAATATTATTTAAAACAATGACATTCTTATTATTAAAACCAAATGTCTTAATATTAGTATTAAAGCAGGTGTCATGAAAAAGAATTCTTTAAAAGTATATTTTTATTGATTTCATTATTATTTGACTGGTGTATAAAAGTATTGATCAAGGAAATACATTGATTTCTTTTATAAAAGAGGTTTGACCATTGTTTTGTTTAATATCTTGTTTAAAAATCCTGCCAAGAGATCATCAACATTTATTTGTATGCTTTCGGGATGGGGGGGGGGCGTACTCTCTGTACAGTTGGGAAAATGTTGAACCGCCCCTTAGCGTAGGTAATATCATACATAGGATTTTTAAACAGCGTCTATAACTCGTGGATTTTCTTGATCCGCAGGAAGAGCTGGAACCGAACCATCGCAAAAAACGGGGGCCTACTGTATATACAACATACATATACACAAACCCTAGATCAACCTGTTTACACCACCACAATACAAGGGAGAGAGCACTACAGCAAAGTGCTTGGCTGTAAGCCAGCTTTGTTACCTCTTTGTGCATACATCTAACTTTGTAAACATCAAGCGACATGGCATATTGCCCAGTTCTTGTTTGTGGGTGAAAACAATTACAGCAAATTAGAAGCATGAGATCATAGATAAAATAGCCAATCACAGATCAGTAGGGCTACGGGCTTGGCATGTATTGCATGCACAGCACACACACTTACACACACTATTAAAGTGCTCATAGAACAGAAATATTTCAGGTCTTTTATTGTTTTAATACTGATGATTTTGGAATACAGCTCATGAAAACACAAAATTCCTATCTCAAAAATTAGCACATCATGAAAGGGTACTCTAAACGAGCTATTAACCTAATCATCTGAATCAACAGTTGGTGTGCAATGAATCTAAAATATATGAAAGTTTCATTTTTATCAGTACATTACAGAAAATAATGAACTTTATCACAATATGCTAATTTTTTGAGAAGGACTAATATGGCGTGTTACCCTTGTGTTAAGACTCTGTGATCTTTGTGTTTACATTTTTGTGGACTTTTGTAACCCTAAGCAAATATGGTTGGTCAGAAGTGTAAGCCTACAAGCATGGGTGCAAATCTCATACACAGAGATGAATTAACTATCTGCTCGGATCTGCACAATCTACCATGCATACTCAGTTAAGCAAAGACAGTTGTAAAATGAATGAAAACCCGAATCCAGGAAAGAGAACTCTCTGCTCTGCTGGTGATTCACATCAGTGCAGACTGTGTTCTAAACGAGTTCAACGGCACCCTTGCGCACTTTTAAAGACTGGAAGTCTGTATAACCCACAGCAAGTACACTACTTTCGCAAGTACACTACCTTCGGTTTTGATCGCCTCACATATTGTAAGATTCACACTTCATGTAAAGTGACTCGGTATAAATAAGTGACGTGAATTCAAAGCGCATTCCCTGCTTGACCATTTACTGAATTAAAACAATTTAAAAACTAAACTAAAAACTAAAGCGTTATTCCTTCTCCCTGTCTCGCTCCCTGTTCCGCTCTCTGTCTCGCGCGTGCACTGCGGGCCACGCCCACAAGACGTGAATTCAAAGCGCATTCCCTGCTTGACAAACTCAACTTTAATTTGATTCCTTGAGGGATCGGAATTCCAGATGAGCTCAAATGTGCCCACATATATTAAACAACTTAAAAATTACTCAATTAAACAACTTAAAAAAACTAAACTAAAACCTAAAGAGTGAAGATTCCTTCTGTCTCTATCTAGGAGGTCAGCGGAGCGGGATATCGAAAAAAGCCAACACCAACACTCTCGTCTCCTTGGAAACCTGTTGTGCTTATGCAGGTTTCTGTTTAAATGCATAGAATACAGTATGCAGTTGTGAAGATGCTAGCAGGTGTGTATGCTTGTATGGGGGAGCTACAGCACGCCTACTTGTGCTTCAATCTCTTCCTCACGAGACAGCCAACAGTCACGATTCTCAGCCCACTCAGACAGAAAACTTCCACTCTCATTTCATATGGAGGCTTTAATGAATTTGCACTAGCAGTGCTGGTTTCTCTGTGGAGGCAAACTGTGTGCAACATTTCACACCTCACCATGAAGACTGGCTGCTTGCAAATCCGAAACAATGAATGGTTGACTGACTCATGTTAAATCTGTGGTTACATTCGTCTAACAGATCCGAGTGGGTGATATTTGTTACAACTTTAGACAAATATAAAAAGAGACATATTAAATACTTCTTGCAAACTTCTGCTTGAGTTTGCACCATCTGGAGTCTTTGGGTTGAGGATTTCAAATGCACCAGTGCTAATGCTCATCTCTTTTTGAATCTTTAAAGATTTATAATACTTATGCATAAATTTTATACAGTTATAAAAACTTCCCTGAAATTATCAATTTATTACTTCTTTTACACAGCCGTAGCCTAATGTTAGAGTAGAGGCTTTGGGACCACAAGTTTGCAGTTTTGATTCCCGAGCCAGCAGGAAAAATGTGTAAAGATTACACATTACAAGATTAATACAGTACAACAACAAAAAAAAATAAATAGTGGTTGGTCTTGTTCTGAGAGCATGAAGAGTAGGATTAGATGGGAGATAGTTGGTCAAATAATTTATAAACAAGTTTTATTAACATGGTTTTCAACGGTTTCTTTATTAAAAAAGTAATTAAATGCAAATGCATGACATCTGAATACACTGTAAAATATATGTATTGTGTCTTATGCTAGCACTTTAATTTCAGAGATTTCTTATGACTGTTCTCTGTGTTTGGCATGTTTTTCATTTTTCACAATTGACAACATTGCATTGCTATCTCCAGCATCATTTCTTACAACAAACTGAAACCTCACAAACATCGCATTCAGTCTAGCGGAAGATATATACAGATTTAGATGCCATTAAAATGCATTCAAGACGTATAATAAAAATATAAAAGCTATGCGAGTCATAAAGTATAGAAGGCCATCTAATCAAACAAAACATGTAATCCCAGGTCACAAATAGAAACCTTATTTTAGACTAACCCTACTGTTCACTGAGGAAACCAGCGGAGCATATTCCTGCTCATAGACTGTTTTCCCAGTGACAGAGCCTTGAGATAATAATTCAGTAAATGAAAGCTTCATTTACCCCTTAGGAAAAGTGTGTGTGCCCCCAGGTGTGCATAACCACTGACAGCTGTGCAAATGTACTTAATACCCCCATTTCACTGGCGGGCGGAATGCAAGGATCATGGCGGAAAGGCGCAGAACACACTCTACAGAGGAGCTTCGGCATTTTTACATGGAAAATGGGTCAAAAACCTATGGAAAATTGCACCTTCGGAACACCTTCAGAACGACCACGGAATGTGCGGAAAGGACACGGAAAGACCACGGTACAATGACGGAATACATGCGTAAAAGCGTGTTAACGGAAAGCACCGAACACTCGAGGAACGACCACGGCACTACTCCTTTTCAGAAAGAAGACCCACGGAGTGATCGCGGAACAAACGGAATGCAGGTGGAACGTTCACGTTCAACAAGGAAAGACTGAGGAATGACTGAGGAATAGCCGGCGTAACCACATTTCAACGCAGAAAAATCGGCAAAGATCAAAGGATTTGCTTCCGATTCCGCCTATACACACGCGGATTACACCAATGAAGCTCATTTTCTCATTCATGTTTATAACTTAATATGTATATAATGTAAAATAAATTTAAATAAATTTAAAATAGGTTTGTAATTTACAATAAGTTTATAATTTACAATGTTTAATATATGCTTATAATTTACAAGATGTTACTATGTTTATAGTTTACAAGATATTTGTTAAAGCAATATATGTTTATTATTTACATGATGTTTAGAACGTACTATCTGTTTGTAATTTACAAATTATTTATTAAAGTATTATATGTTTATATTTTACAATACAGTATGCTTATAATGCACAATAAATTTAAAATTTAACATATGTTTAATATAAATAATGTCTATATGCTCCTTTTATTTGCAACTCAATAAATCCTTCCAGACTAAAACCCATGCACAAAAGTCCAAACCACAGTGATTAAAAGTGATGTGGCTCTTTTGATGACTGCATCTGGCTCTCAGATAAATCAGATGGCCTTTCTTAACAGAATAACTACAGTAATAATAATTCCGCTGTCATTTAAATAAAAATACAGAAAAAGCCATCAAATAAAATAAAACCAGATAAACAATTCTCACGCATTTTATCTGTTTTCCACTCCACTTGTCGCTGTGGCGAGCAGAGAGCCAATCCTTTCTGTACTGCAGTGTGCGTGAGGGTCCAATACCTTGAAACTCTAATTTTATTGGATTATATGCAACAGCCTGCACGAGTTGTTTTTGGGTCAAGAGGTAAATTTCCCTCGTTTTTGATCAGCTCATTTGTGCAGAGCAAATCCTTTCAACCAAGAAGATGGCGAAAAGGAAGGAAAAAAGAGATGAGAAGTAGGCTACAATCACTGAATTTGGAAAGACTTGCATGAAGCCAGGCAGAGCTGGCAACCAGCTGATTGTCAAAGCTTGGAACGCGCTTCCTGTCACATACCAAACACTGCAGTGTGTGAGTCTATGCATGCACATATGCCCTGCAATATACAATAGCTTAAGTCTATTTGATGGCCAGGTAAAATAAATGAATAAATAAAAAGGCTCGAGTGCTTCATTTTAAGGCGTTAGATTGAGATGTGGTGAAGATTTATGTTCTTCTCCCGTCGGGTTGGTTCATCTATTCGGTGTGTGGTGCATTTCAGAGCATCATCCGGGCTTGATTCCGACTCCCCAATCCCGCTGATCCAGTCCATGCTGGATGAAAGCATACACTTGAGCACGTGTTTAAGATGCACTGATCTCTGAACCCCACTATGTATTTGATCATTTATTATAAGGCGGCGCACTCGCTACTTCGTCCACGCACACGTGATCACCGGCATGAGGAGGATGATCATGCAGACCCGATCGATGTCTCAAGCAAACCACAATCAGCAGTGGATCAGTGAATCAGAAGAAGGTGAAATACTCACGGTGTGCCATAGATGAACTTCGATTGGGTCTTGATCATCCTCCTCATGCCGATGATCACGTGTGCACGGACGGAGCTGGGAGCGCACCGCATGCACAGACAAAGTGAGGGGCAAAGCACCCGGCAAGCGCTCGGTCTGATGCTGCTACTGATGGTGCTGATGGTGTGTGGTGTGTAGAGCAGCTCTCTTCACTGCTTTTGACCATACGGAAGAGGAGGGAAGACATGCGGATAAGTTAAGGTACACTTGCGGTATAAAAGGAAAGATCACAGAACCAAAGGGAACACTCGGAATTTTTTTCCGTGAACGTGCTTTTAAACATGCTCAAAAGCATGTTTGCGGAAAACTTTGGCCTGACGGAAGAGGAGGAATACCTTCGGAATCGTATGGAAGGACACGGAAGATGAGGGACTGACTGAGGAACGTTGGAGGATGACTACGGTTTTGCTTCCACAGCAGCAGTTCTGTATATCAAATTAGTAATTAGGACTGGTCATTAAAGTATTATGTCTGTGTAACGATGCATTATCTTTTTCTTGTTCTACTATTGAAAACTTAAACCTTCTGTTTTATTCATTTCTTTTTCCTCTTCTTATTATTAAAAGGTTTACATTTGTCTTGATATTTACTTATTTCTCTTTTCCTTGTTATCGGTATTATACAAATATTCGCTCATATCTTGTTATAGTGGTATTTAGTTCCATACTACACTCATGCAGTTTACATTGAGACAGTTGAATGAAGTCAGTGGTCTTTGTGATATAGCTCACCTGGATTAATTTCCCACTGTGGTCCGTTTTTGTTTTTTTAATGTGGCCTATTGTGCTTATATGTCTTGATACAATATGATGCAGTAATTTTAATAGGCATTTTACAAAATATACTAGATGCACTTTGATGTTACTTTACTGTATATTTAGCTGCTAATGTTTTTCAGGCATATTTTTAGACCCCTCATTTGGCATTGTTTTCATGATCCAGCTCCAAAAAATAATTGATCAGCTCTTTGCTAAACCACTGTGCCACCTATCACAAACATAATTTTAATTTAAATAGTTATTTGGAGGTTTATTTATTACTGATTCCTAGTTGTGTATTAGGTAAAGCCAGAAGAGGTGTTGAAATAATCATTATGTAGATAACATCAAGAGTGGGAGTATATGTTCACACATGAGGAGAGCATGTCTTTGCAATCAGGATACTGGCAATTCATAAATGTGCACTGTGATCGAACCCAGATGTGCGTGTAATGATATTTACAGCTGTCTAATTCCTGAAACAATCCACCAAACAATAAATCACTGTAGAATCATTTAAAAGTGTATTTAGTTCATCTCTTCAGAACATCTACTGTCAAACTAATTATTATATTATTTTGTTTTAAACAAAGCTCTCAGTATAGGGCTTGGCTCTGGGTTTTTAAATGGCATATTAGTAACACACAAATGTCAAATACATTTCTCTATATAACAAAAAAAGGGCAGGATTTGCATAATGCCCAGACATGAAAGCAGGCAGCAACCACATTTTTTGATTTGATTTTGATATACTGAATTACCAAATAATAGGGATGTCATTGACAATCCGAATATCGCCGATATAATTATGCCGATCGATAATTGATACATATAAAAGGGATATCAATACTTCTAACGTTATAGCTTCCTGTGTTCATGACAGCGTCTGTAGTAAATGCCATTTTCAATGACACCCCTAGTAAATGGTACGTCCCGCCTCTCTGTATAGTAAATGGTATGTCCCTGCTTCAAGTGTGCTGTCAGAGCGCGTGTTCTCAACAGCACAGAACATTTTGAAAAAGAAGAGACACTTATCACTGGATAATGCAGATAGGTGCATCTTGCATCATAAATAGGAATTGTAAAAATGCAGATCTCTTAAACTTTTCAATTGACAAATGTTTGTAGAATAGAAACAACTTGCTTGAAATTAACTAGTAAACAAGTGTTTATAGATTTGGTAAAGACAAAAAGGTGTTAATTAAAATCTTGTCGGTGTAAAACTGTTTCCTGCCTTTTATTCCAGATTTGGCTTTAGTAATTGGTCACTTTATTATAAAATATTCAATGCATTATACAAACTACTGTAATACATCTTAGTCTGTTCTATTTCAAGGGCGTAGCCTGGGGGGGGGGCTGCACAGGGTGCACGTGCACACCCCTCCCACACACAGCAGGAGTTGAGTTCCACAGGACAAGAAATTATGTGTATTCACAATCTTATAAATAAACTTAATGACTGTTATTGAAGAGAAAGTCGAAGATAAGTTCCGCATGACTAGAGTCAGGAAGTAAACCGCAAGTTAACGTGTAACGAGCACTGTGCATGTGCAAGCCCGACCTGACCAATCAACAAACAGTAAGCAATAATAGCTGAACACTGTTAATCAAACAAAGTGCGAGTGTGAGAATAAAGCACAGTTTGTTAGTACCGCCTCCATCTTCTGCACATGTGTTAGAACACAAACATTGACGCACAGAGAATGAATGGCTAAAATAATCAGAAGCCATCCAGCCTGTATCTGCAGCCTGATGGTCAGTACTTTTATAAAATTAATAGTATGTTTTTGTGCTGTAAATATGTATTAAAATTTGTTTGTGCCTTGGAATAGATAAATAACTTTAGCTCAATTTGTAAATGTATTTAGCACATGTACTTGCAGATGTAGTTTGAAATATATTTGAGAATGTTTTTGGTTGAACTATAATATTTGATTCATCTTCTGAGAGTAATAGATGAATCATCATCTACTGAAAAACTGTGCGTGCTGTTGGCGTGAGATTCCATGTTGTTTATATCATATGCTGTGACATGCATGCACTATATTTTATGTGGCACTTTGTATCAACTCAGTGATGTCACGGTAACTTTGTGTAGGCGGGCACTTAGCAATGGCGGCTTTCGGGTCGATAACTTGTACGACAAGCACATAAAACAAAACTGCTGTGTGTGCAATGATTTATTTATTATATAAAATTTAAGCCACAATCGCTTCAATAAACTATACTTAAGCTACCGCCAAGTTATTTGGTCGGCGTTTCATTTCCCCTTTAAGGCTTAAGCTCCAGTCAACCAAGATGTGCACCCCCCCCCATGGTCAAGACCAGCCTACGCCCTTGTATTTAATGCATTTATGGAACAGTACAGCAATATTCTAATGTATCGATACATCGGAAATTTTTTTTTAATCAATGTATCGATACCAATAATAGGTTTTCAAAGACACCCCTACCACACAAGGCAAATTATTCCCTCTGCATTTAACCCATCCAAAGTGAGCACACACACACACACATACACACACACAAACAGTGAGCGAGCACATACTCAGAGCAGTGGGCTGCCACCTACACATTGGGGGTGCCAGGAGAGCAGTTAGAGGTTAGGTGCCTTGCTCAAGGGCACTTTAGCCATTCACATGAAGGTGCTGGTCACTCCCTCACCAGGAATCGAACCAGCGACTTTTTGGTCCCAAAACCGCTTCTCTAACCATTAGGCTACTTACTCGTACTCCTAAAACATCAGACAGTAGTACCCAATACGCTGTGGTACTCTCTGACTGATGATTAGAAGATTTCTGTGCTCATTATAGGCAACACAAAATGAGAGGTCCTGTTTCATGATTAACAATAGCAATCATATCCAAGCAGACTATAAATCTGACTCTGAGAGAAAACCGACAAGTCATACAGCATCTTCCTTCCACACACAGTACATAAGAACATCTTAATCTCATTTAAATGTTATCTTAACAGAGAGTGTGATGGGTGGTTGGGCATGCAGAACAGTATCAGGGAGTGTGGTCATTAAACATGTTGGATGTGACAGCTTTTCACTTGTGCGAGCAGCAAACACTTCTTTTCCACTCACTTGCCATGGCCTATACTTTGTTAGTCAAGGAGCAATCCACAACACTCAGAATTCAACTTTAATGAGCACACTCACTGGTACTGCTCTGCACACTCAGGTCAGCCAGCTGTACACACTAAGCATACCCATATTAAAAATACTGTCGAAATGCTTTAGCATCTTTACCGTCAAATCAGTATGAATAGCACATAGCTATTAACTCTAACATAACCACCTTGGCTGAAGTAAAAATACTCAAAATATATTAATGAAAAGAAGTGCCGGCCATCACTCATTCTCTGGTTAATGACAGAAACTGTACTGAGACTAAAGCAGATAACGTCCACTGGCTTCTAAACAAATCAGACAATCATCAAATTACTGAAATGGTCATCAAGCAATATATAGAAGATATTTTATTTTCTAAATCGGATGTACCTCCTACCAATCACAATGTAGTTGGACTGCTTTTATACTTGTAGCTGAGGTATGCTAACGTTTCATGTATCTCAGCCGGCACAGTATACCAATTCCCAACCAATATGGACCAGACACCCTTAAAATAGGTATACCAAATGCTGCTATGAGTGCTGAGTGCATTCTGGGCCCACATTCAATGGAAAATCTCTGCCCTGCCTGATCTGACCTGGTCAGTACACATATTTTTGGTCATTTATAAATCATACACAAGTCACTGGAATTCCCTATTGCATACTCAGATAAACCAATGACCATTATGATCAACTCATCTGGGTCTTCAAAGCAGAAAAACATGGAGGCTGGGATATATGACTGTATAAAGTTTTGGTTCAGTGGTCACAACTTTTCCTGGATTCAAGGGTCCCAATTGGTAATTCCCTCAGAATACATAAAATCTTTGGAATGAATAATCACATGTTTATTTGAAGAGATCTGTGATCCCAAAGTGAAAAGCTATCTAGTGATATTTTTCTCAAATGAAGATTCCTACTTTTAAAGGTTTACTGATGTACCTACCAAAAAGAATCTTGAACTACTGTTCTCGTACCGCCAGCATAGCAGTTTAAAAACATCATATTATACAATATGCTTTAATCTGCCTGAAAATTATTTTAATATCTACTGCATTCACTGCAGCTTTCACCATGCCTTTCATTCACCATCATCAGCTGCAGAGCAATCACCTATAGAGCTATAGACGTAACCTCTTCCTGTATTTTACTCGTTACACTTATAATGTTTTAAAATAAGACCAATTCCTCATTTGAAAAATAAATTCATGCGATATCTTGGGCGGAGGCTTCCACAAGACAACACGTGACATCTTCAGCGCAGTCAATGATCAGAAGAGTTATTTGACTTATTGTTTATTCTTGTTTTATTATTATTTAGTATGATTTATTATTAATGTTAATGTACATGTATTATTATTATTAAATATGTATTATTTTTACATTTTATCCTTAATATATGAGGTCAAATATATGTTTGTGTCAGTTTATGCGAGTTTCGGGGGTGGAAAGGATTAATTGGTTTACTGTTATTTCTTATGGGAATAACTGTTTGATCTAACAAACAAACTTTTTGGCTTACGAGCTTGCCCTCAGAATAGATTAAATTTATTAGACAAGATACCACTGTACCCGCTTGCCTTGAGAATGATGGTTGAGATAATGTATAGAACAAGATACACTGCATAGAACATAGTATATACATTGAAATGTATTTTTGAGTTTCTTGATAGGTTACTTATTTGACTCTCCAAAACATCCTGACTTGTACATTGGGTATTTTACACAAATGGGCCAAAATAACAGCTACTTAGAGCGTCCATCAATATGTGACCAATGTTCCAGCCCTGGATGATTGAAATATATTCCACATTCTTCTGTATTTCTTGGTTTTGCCGCAGAAACTGTATTTTGATGTCTCCCCACAAGTTTTCTATTGGATTAAGGTCCGGGGATCGGGTCGGCCGCTCCAGAAGGTCAGTCTTGCTGGTTTGGAACCAATTGTTGCTTGTTTACTGGAGTGTTTGGGGTCATTGTCTTGTTGGAACACCCAATTCAAGGGCATTTCCTCTTCAGCATAAGGCAGTATGACCTCTTCAAGTATTCTGATGTATTTAAACTAATTCATGACGGTATCCCTGGTTTGCGATAAATAGGCACAACACTGAAGTATGTGAAACATTCTCATATCATGCTTGCACCACGATGCTTCACTGTCTTCACTCTATATTGTGGCTTCAATTCAGTGTTTGCGGGTCGTCTGACAAATGGTCTCTTGCCATTAGGCGAAGAAAGAACCATCTTGCTTTCATCAGTACACAAAATGTTGCACCATTTCGCTTTAGGATTGTCAAGGTTTTCTTTAGTAAATTATAAACTCTTCAGCACATGTCTTTATTTCAACAGTGGGACTTTACATGGGGTTCTTGCCGATAGCTTGGCTTCACATAGGCGTCTGCTAATGGTAACAAAACTCACAGATAACTTTAGACCAGGGGTCACCAACATGATGTCGGTGGGCACCAGGTCAACCACAAGGACAACACGAGTCACCCGCGAGCCTGTTCAGGGGTTGGGAACCTATGGCTCGTGAGCCAGATGTGGCTCTTTTGATGCCTGCATCTGGCTCTCAGATAAATCAGGTAGCCTTTCTTAACAGAATAATTAATACATAATTTCACTGTTGAGCACGCATTTCATCTCCTCTTCAATCTCTCATGCAAGGTGTGTAAAATCTCATGCATTAATACAATTATTTTCCATTTTTATTATTTTTTAAAATTTTTAAGGATGTAATTTCTGCGAGCAAATACCATTGGCTACGTCTTTTACGTAAACATACAGCTTCTCTTTCTGCTTCTGGCTGCAGGATCCTTTATTGTGAAATCCGATGTAATTCCATGTGTTGTTGCAATGTTGCTACACAGGATACCTGCCATCTACAGTATATGAGTAGATTTGTTAACATGGTTGATTAGTTTCAGTTTGTAAACTAATTGTGTAGTTGCAAGGTTTCTGCATATGTGCATATGATACATGCCATCTATGAGCAAAGACAGCAAAGATTATTATGAAGAATTATTCGGATAAAACGTCAAAAAAGAGAAATGTTACAATTAATACTTTACTTTAGCCAACCTTATTTTTGATATATGTTATTAGTTGACACTTCATGACTAAATCTTAAAGACGTGTGTAATTTTGTATTTTTCCCCTATGTCTGTGTTTAATCATCACATATAAAACTTGCATGAAATGGCTTAAAAAAAAAAAAAATCACTCTTAAAATCCCTTAAAACCAAAATTTTCTGGAGGGGGGGGGCTTTTTAATCAAGGTACGCTGTTCTTCTGATCAATGGCTGGAATGACCCATTTTCCTCAGAATTGCACTATTACCAGCATGTACAACATTTGCTGCCTTCCTTCCTTAAATCAGGGTAATAATTGCCACCTTTTTTCAAAGAATGAGTGATGTCATTAATTGAACTCGGTCTCTGGATGCTGAAGGACTGTCTTGGTTGACACATCTCTGCAACATCGCGTGGTCATCGAGGCCTGTACCTCTGGATTGGCAAACCGGGGTGGTAGTCCCCCTTTTTAAAAAGGGGTACTGGAGGGTGTGTTCCAATTATCGGGGACTCAAACTGCTCAGCCCACCCGGGAAAATCTATGCATGGGTACTAGAGAGGAGGATCTAACCCGATAGTCGAACTTCGGATTCAGGAGGAACAAGATGGTTTTCATCCTGGCTGTAGTACTCTTGACTAACTCTATACGCTACACAGGATCTTGAAGGGGGAATGGGAGATTGCCCAATCTGTCCACATGTGTTTTGTGGATTTGGAGAAGGCTTTCGACTGTGTCCCTCGGGCTATCTTGTGGTGCGTGCTCCAGGAGTACGGCTTTCCGGACCTGTTGCTACGGACTATTCAACCGCTGTATCACCAGCCAGAGCCAGAGCTTGGTCCGTATTGGTAACAACAGGTTAAATTTGTTTCCAGTGAGGGTTGGAGTCCACCAAGGCTGTCCTTTGTCACCGATTCTGTTCATAATTTTTATGGACAGAATTTCCAGGTACAGCTGAGGCATTGAGGGGTTCTGATTTGGTGGCCATCACATCTCATCTCTGCTTTTTGAGGATGATGTTGTCCTTTTGGCTTCATCAAGCCAGGACCTCCCACTCTCATTGGACCGATTCGCAGGCGAGTGAAAATCAGTACCTCCAAGTCCGAAGCCATGGTTCTCAGTCAGCAAAGGGTGGAATGCACCCTCCAGGTCGGGATTGAAGTCCTGCCCCAAGTGGAGGAGTTTAAGTATCTTGGGGTCTTGTTCACAAGTGAAGGAAGGATGGAGTGGGAGGGAGCGGAGTCGCAAGGCAAAGCCCTCAATTTACAAGTCGATCTACGTTCCAACCCTCACCTATGGTCACGAGCTTTGGGTAGTGACCGAAAGAACAAGATCGCGGATACAAGCGGCTGAAATGAGCTATCTTCGCCGGGTGGTGGGGCTCTCCCTTAGAGATAAGGTGAGAAGCTCTACCATCCGGGAGAGCTCGGAGTAGAACCACTGCTCCTCCGCATTGAGAGGGGTCAGTTGAGGTGACTCGGGTATCTGGTCAGGATGCCTCCCAAACGCCTCCCTGATGTGGTGTTTCAGGCATGTCCAACCGGGAAGAGACCCTGTGGTCAACCTAGAACACGCTGGAGGGACTATGTCTCTCGGCTTGTCTGGGAACGCTTCGGTGTCCCCCCGGAAGAGTTGGAGAAAGTGGCTGGTGAGAGGGATGTCTGGACCTCTTTGCTTAAGTTGCTGCCCCTTTCGATTACTGATTCAATTATACAGAATCAGCATTATGCATGTTATGAATGTTGGGTCTGTTGGATTTTATTCTCTCTACTACACCTCTACACTACATTGATCTCTACCAAAAACAGTGATTGATCAGGTTAGTGATGTCTGACTGCTATTATTTTGAACACAACAGCATGTAATTAAAGCATCAAGTTAAATCGGAGTGGTGCAGAGGTTATCACTCTTGCCCCACAGCAACAAGGTCCTGGGTTCAAGCCATATGGTTGGTGAGGACATTTCTGTGTGGAGTTTGCATGGATTTTCCCTGTGTTTGCATGGGTTTCATCTGGATATTCCAGTTTCTTTCCACAGTACAAAGACATGCAGGTTAAGCTGAATGGCTCTTTAAAACTGCCCCTAGCTATGAATGTAAGTCTGAAGGAATGTTTGTCCTAAAGGGTTCAAGTCAGGAATGGGCCTACACTGTTGTGGAAACCCAAGGTATGTCTACGGAACAAGGCTCAATAAGTTAATATATATATTAAATTAAGTGCTTCAGAAAGTGTTGTCAAGTGGCACTGTGAAATAGTGGTTGAGTCCTGTGTTTGAGCATTTCTGTGTGGAGTTCATGTTCCCCCTGTGCTTGTGTGAGTTTGCTCATTGTACTCTGGTTTCCTCCCAGAGTCCAAAGACATACACTTTAGGCTAATTTGCTTTTCCAATTTAATGATCTAAAGGTCAACTGATCCAAGTAATTTTTTTGTTAATTAAAAAAAAAAAATCAATATTAAAGTTCAATCAGTCATTAATTTTCTGAACTGCTTATTCCTAATTGGGGTCACAGGGAGGCTGGCGTCCATCCCAGCCGACTCTGAGTGAGAACAGAGTACACCCTGGACAGCACCACAGGGCAGAAACATGCTGACAGCAATGCAGTCACTCTTGACGAAAGTCAGCAATGGTTCTTTTACAGGAACCTCTCACCATAGATAGTGAGAGACATGGCTGGCCTTTGATATACCTGTTGGCTGCACTGGGAGAGATTAGTGATCCAGCACCTTAGCTCCAGGGCACCGCTGCCTTTCAATGTTAAAGTAATTTTTATAATGAATGTTTTACCTGACCAAAACTTTTATCACATGATTTGCTTACTACCATCAAATTTTGTATTGGATGATATTCTTATTAAAATATGCACATGACTAACATTTTTAAATAAGGCTTAGGTGTAAGTGTATTTTTTTTTGCGTGTGTGCGTGTGTGTATGTGTGTGTGTGTTGACCCTGCAATGGTCTGATGCACTTTTCAGGTGTACCCCACCTTTGCTCAGTGTCGCCTGAGATAGGCTCCAACCACCCCATGGCCCTAACAGGATTAAACGGTTCAGCAAATATTCAATGTTCTAAAAATAATCCACAAAGTTCATTAACATCAATAAGAAATTTGTCAAGAAAAAATGAAATTAATGAAGACTGCACATTGTGCTCTTAAAAAAAATGCACTGGCAAAATCTGACTGTCAAGATGGTTGTGGAGAACCAAGTCCTTTTAAAACTCCCAACATCATTCAATCGCTGATGCACAACAGGAAGTGACATCACTAACACAAACAACTCACCAACTGTGTTCACAGATACAGATCTCACAATCCTCTCATCAGTAATGTGCATCATGAATCTCACCCGGTGTGCAGAAGTACTGAAACCCAGACGAGCAGCACCACAGAGAAGCGAGCTGGTTAAATATCTCGGCAGTTCTTTAAAAAATCAAATCTAACTGCAGTATCAAAGTGTTTCCGTAAAACACCGTTAGCTGTTAAGTGTCTGCACATGAAACGAGCTGAATGGATCCTCCGACAAACAGGTCGAGTTTTGCTAATCAAAACAGTTCATTCAGGCTCGGTTATTTCTTATCGATACTTGTGTCGGTTAAACCTCCCATTACAGATTAGCGAGCTAACTAACTGACTTATAATCATTTTAAAACACCAACACTGCGTACAGCACGAGACTCAACTAGAGCACAGCTCTCTCTCTCTCTCTCTCTCTCTCTACACACACATATATATATATATATATATATATATATATATATATATATATATATATGTGTGTGTGTGTGTGTGTGTGTCTGTGTGAACACTGTTAGCTAGCGAGCTAACTGCCGATGCCA
Source organism: Plotosus lineatus (assembly GCA_024760905.1). NCBI lineage: Eukaryota > Metazoa > Chordata > Actinopteri > Siluriformes > Plotosidae > Plotosus > Plotosus lineatus. Next base: position 39,643,970 of record CM045728.1, read on the forward strand.
CAGCAACAGGTTGTACCAAACAAGTATGTTTCCAGTGTTAGCACAAAGCTAAACCGCTAAACAACAAAGTTTGTTTCCTTCTGACGAAGCTCAAACAAAAATATCTCACCTGTGCCAAACCTTTTTAGATGAACAGGACACCTTACAGCCTCTGGGTTTTACAGATAACACGAAGAGCAGCGAGGTAAAAGACAAATAAAACGCGAAATTCTGAAGAAAACCGCGGTTCCTGTACGCGGCGCTGCAGAACGGCCCAAGAAAGTCTGGTGACGTCACTCAACGCTCCTTACACGCCTTCGTGCATCCTCTCTGAACGCCCCTCCCCCCGCCCCCCGCCCCTCTCCCCGCCCCGCCCCCCGCCCCCCCAATATTCCCTTATATGAGCATGACTGTATAACGCAGAAAAGTGCCGTGTTAAAGATATGGGAGTTGATACATTGCACTGAAGGTTGCAGTACGATAAGTATAGGTCTGCACCTTTGTATCATTGAAACAGGAAATAGTACGTACAGCAGAAGGACATCAAGGCCAAATGGCTGAAAAGGGAATTGACTGTGAAATATCTCACAACATTACTTTGAAGGTCTTTAACGTGTCTTAATATACTAATGTTTAATGTTTAATTGTTGTGCAGGAAAAAAACATAATTTAAATTACAAACAAATATAAAATACTAAAGATCATAAATGTCAGGATCTTCTTCTTCCTCCTCTTCTTCTTAGTCTTCTTTTCCTTGCGGCTTTTCCCTTCTGAAAAAAAGACACTGATTATCTGTTGTGTATATTAGTTTTAGTCCCCTAACTAAATTGTATGAATAGTAAATAATGAACTCTTGTTTTGTCTAGTTTTTAATATAGTATTTATGCTTACCTTATTACACTATGCGGTCATTTTCCGACTTGATCGGCAGATAGAAAGAGAGATTCCATAATTCCATAATAGATTCCATGAGGCGGGGGGGGGGGGGGGGGGCACTAACCAGTGTCTCTCCCCCTTATGCCGGTCCCAAGCCCGGATAAATGCAGAGGGTTGCGACAGGAAGGGCATCCGGCGTAAAACTTCTGCCACATTTAAAAATGCAAATGATCAATACAGAATTCATACCGGATCGGTTGAGGCCCGGGTTAACAACGACCGCCATCAGTGCTGTCAACCAACAGGGTGCTGATGGAAATTGGACTACTGTTGGTCGAAGACGTCGAAGAAGGAGAGGCGGGAGGCGTGTCCGTAGGCAGAGAGAGAAGAGGAAATGCGTGAGCCGAGGACTGAGAGTGGGGACTTTGAATGTTGGAACTATGCAAGGAAAAGATAGGGAGCTGGCTGACATGATGCAGAGGAGGAAGGTGGACATACTGTGTGTTCAGGAGACAAGGTGGAAAGGTAGAAAGGCTAGAAGCTTAGGAGCAGGGTTTAAACTGTTTTATAATGGTGTGGATCGGAAGAGAAATGGAGTAGGAGTCATCTTGAAGGAGGGGTTTGTCAGGAATGTTCTAGAAGTGAAAAGAGTGTCAGACAGAGTGATGAGTCTCAAGTTAGAAATTGAAGGCGTGATAGTCAATGTTGTTAGTGCTTATGCCCCACAGGCAGGATGTAAGCTAGAAGAGAAGGAGAGATTCTGGAGTGAGTTAGATGAAGTGATGCAGAGTACCCCCAGAGGTGAAAGAGTGGTCATTGGAGCAGACTTCAATGGACATGTTGGTGCAGGCAACAGAGGGACGAGGAAGTGATGGGCAGGTTTGGTATCCAGGACAGGAACACAGAAGGACAGATGTTGATCGATTTTGCAAAAAGGATGGAAATGGCTGTGGTGAATACTTTCTTCACGAAGAAACAGAAGCATAGGGTGACTTATGAAAGCGGAGGTAAGAGCACACAGGTAGACTACATCTTGTGTAGGCGCTGTAATTTGAAGGAAGTCAGTGACTGCAAAGTAGTAGTGGGTGAGAGTGTTGCCAAACAGCATAGGATGGTGGTGTGCAGGATGACACTGATGGTGAGAAAGGTGAAAAGGCAAAGGCAGAGCAGAAGACAAAGTGGTGGAAGCTGAAAAAGGAAGAGTGTCGTGTTGTCTTCAAGGAGGAGTTGAAACAAGCTTTGGGTAGTCAGGAAGTGCTTCCAGAGGACTGGACAACCACAGCCAATGTGATCAGGGAGACCGGTAGGAGAGTACTTGGTGTGTCCTCTGGAAGGAGAGTAGATAAGGAAACTTGGTGGTGGAATGAGGAAGTGCAGGAGTGTGTACAAAGGAAGAGGTTAGCCAAGAAGAAGTGGGACATTGAAAGGACCGAAGAGAGTAAACAGGAGTACAGGGAGACACAGCGTAAGGCGAAGGTAGCAGTGTCAAAGGCCAAACAGAGGGCGTATGATACTTGTATGATAGGTTGAACAGGAAGGAGGGAGAAAATGATCTATACAGGTTAGCACAGCAGAGAAATAGAGATGGGAAAGACGTGCAGCAAGTTAGAGTGATAAAGGACAGAGAGGGAAATGTATTGACTGATGACAGAAGTGTGCTGGGAAGATGGAAAGAGTACTTTGAAGAGCTGATGAATGAGGAAAATGAGAGAGAAAAAGAGTAGAAGGGGTGACCGTTGAGGAGCAGGAAGTAGCAAAGATTAGTAAGGGAGAAGTGAGGAGGGCATTGAAGAGGATGAAGAGTGGAAAGGCAGTTGGCCCTGATGACATACCAGTTGAGGTATGGAAGTGTCTAGGGAGGTAGCAGTAGATTTTCTGACAAGAATATTCAACAAGGTCTTAGAAAGTGAGCAGATGCCAGAGGAATGGAGGAGAAGTGTGCTTGTGCCCATTTTTAAGAACAAGGGAGATGTACAGAGTTGTGGCAACTACAGAGGGATAAAGTTGATGAGCCATACAATGAAGCTATGGGAAAGAATAGTGGAAGCAAGACTAAGGGCAGAGGTCAGCATTTGTGAACAACAGTTTGGTTTCATGCCAAGAAAGAGCACCACAGATGCAGTGTTTGCTTTGAGGATGTTAATAGAGAAGTACAGAGAAGGTCAGAAGGAGCTGCATTGTGCCTTTGTGGATCTGGAGAAAGCATATGACAGGGTGCCGAGAGAAGAACTGTGGTATTGTATGAGGAAGTCTGGAGTGACAGAGAAGTATGTTAGAGTGGTGCAGGACATGTATGATAGCTGTAAGACAGTGGTGAGGTGTGCTGTCGGTGTGACAGAAGAGTTCAAGGTGGAGGTGGGACTGCATCAAGGGTCAGCTCTGAGCCCCTTCTTGTTTGCTATGGTGATGGACAGGCTAACAGACGAGGTTAGACAAGAATCTCCATGGACTATGATGTTTGCAGATGACATAGTGATCTGTAGTGAGAGCAGAGACCAAGTGGAGGAAAATCTAGAGAGGTGGAGGTATGCCCTGGAAAGGAGGGGATTGAAGGTTAGTCTTAGTAAGACAGAATACATGTGTGTGAACGACAAGGACCCAAGAGGAACTTTGAGGTTACAGGGGCAGGGATAAAGAAGGTGGAGGATTTTAAGTACTTAGGCTCAACAATCCAGAGCAATGGAGAGTGTGGAAAAGAGGTGAAGAAGCGTGTGCAGGCAGGTTGGAATGGATGGAGAAAAGTGTCCGGTGTGATGTGTGATTGGAGAGTATCGGCAAGAATGAAGGGAAAAGTGTACAAGACGGTGATGAGGCCAGCAATGTTGTATGGTTTAGAGACAGTGGCCCTGGGGAAAAGACAGGAGTCAGAGTTGGAGGTAGCAGAGATGAAAATGTTGAGGTTCTCTTTGGGAGTAACGAGGATGGATAGGATCAGAAATGAGTACATCAGAGGGACAGCACATGTAAGATGTTTTGGAGACAAAGTCAGAGAGGCTAGATTGAGATGGTTTGGACATGTACAGAGGAGTGATAGTGAGTATATTGGTCGTAGGATGCTGAGGTTGGAACTACCAGGCAAAAGGCCCAGAGGAAGACCAAAGAGAAGATTTATGGATGCGGTGAAGGCGGACATGAAGGTCGTTGGAGTAAGAGTAGAAGATGCAGAGGATAGGGAGAGATGGAGGCAGATCATTTGCTGTGGCGACCCCTGAAGGGAACAGCCGAAAGGAAAAGAAGAAGAAGAAGAAGAAGAATAAGAAGAAGAAAGAGAGATTCCATCCAATCATTATCTTACAGATACATATACACTTGAATATAGGCCAGTCTACAAAGTTGTTACCTTCTTTTCTTTTATTGTTTATTAATTTATACTATTTATGTATCTATTTATTTATTTACTTATATAATATATATGTATGTGTGTATGTTTGTATATGTATCTATTTTTGCACCCCCTACTGATGGTACCTCAAGAGCCTGTAACAGTGAATTTCTCCATTGTGAGATTAATAAAGCTGTATCTTATCTTATCTTATCTTATCTTACTACCACTTATCTATCAGGGTCAGGGAGGAGGGTGGAGCCAGTCACACCTGTCTTTGGGTAAGAAGGAGTGTACAGTACACCCTGAGTCTGTCAGCAATCCATCATAGGCAGATTGTTTGATTGATTGGTTTCTGCATTTCATCTTCCAGTCATGTTCTCTTGTGTTGTGTGTGTGTAATTCTTCTTGCAGTAGTCTTGTTGAACGTAGCCTACTCCTCTGACTGATATGACATGGGCACAGCTGGATATAGTCACGATGACCATCAATATGGTTGCCATACTCTTCCCACAATTTCTAAGAAATCTGCATTTTCACATAAAACTCACATTCATGATACAGGTCGTTATGCTATTGTATTTGTTTCAGTAACAAGGCCAAGTCTGTATCCTGATCTGGCATCCAGTTAGTGTTGCATAAATACTTTATGGCGAACTCATGGTTGTACTGCCATCTATTGGTGTATTGGTGTATGTTCACGTTTTATTGTCATATTATAGTCACCAATGAGACGTCATTGTAAAGGGGATGAAATTCTTGCACTCAGAGCCCTCTCAGTATTGCAATAAGAAACAAAAATGGCACATAAAGAAACATTTAGTTAAAATATATGTACAGTAGAATACAGAATACTTAAAAAATACAGAAGTAGCTGTAATGCAGAGGTGATATTGTGTGCAGTAGAGGTCATGAGGATCAGTTCTGGTGATGCTTATTTCTGTAATAACACATTTACAATACAATTGTCTACGCCTTTATTTAAAGCAACTAATGTTTATGATTCTTATACAACTGCACAATTCAAGATTAAGGGCTTTGCTCACAAGCCAGGATGGTGGTACTGGGGCTTGAACCTCTGACCTTCGTATTACTAAGTCAGAGGCTTAATCACTAAGTTATAGCAATCATAGCAACCACAGCGTTCCATCCATCAATCCATTATATGCACTGCTTATACATCAGAGTTATGGGGGAAGCTAAAGCCAACCCCAGCTAAGTTAAATTACAAGAAAATGTACCACATAGAAACAGTTGAAAAAAACCCTCCACAAATAAAGCATGAACAGATCACAGTTTAATCTGTCACCCCATCACATTATGGCTTAATTTCCCCCACAGTATTGTGTGCTGAGCTTGCTCTGTTGTGGAAAAGAAGATTGATGTGCTCCTGTCAACACCTAACCACCAGGTGGATTCAAAATGAGGACTTCTTCTTCTTCTTCTTCTTTTACTTTCGGCTGCTCCCTTCAGGGGTCCCCACAGCAAATCATCCGCCTCCACCTCACCCTGTCCTCCGCATCTTCTTTTCTGACTCCAACGACCTTCATGTCTTCCTTCACCACATCCATAAATCTCTTCTTTGGTCTTCCTCGAGGCCTTCTGCCTGGTAGTTCCAACCTCAGCATCCTACTGCCAATATACTCACTATCCCTCCTCTGTACATGTCCAAACCATCTCAATCTAGCCTCTCTGACTTTGTCTCCAAAACATCTTACGTGGGCTGTCCCTCTGATATACTCATTTCTGATCCTATCCATCCTCGTTACTCCCAGGATTCAAAATGAGGACTGACTACTGTATTTCATTTTTGTCCAAAATCCTGTCAGTTTTATTGGTTAAAAATGCAATAGTGTGAGGTTGTTTTAAAAAACATACATTTTAAAACATGACTGCAGTGTAAATACAGTACTGATTGGAGATACCTAGCATTAAGAGGTCATTTGTAAAAATTTTGTAATAATTTAGCTTTGTAATAATTTAAGCTTGCTTTGAAAGAAGGACATTTGTAGGACAAGCTGGTCCTGAGATATTAAATACTTGGAAATTTTGCCCATGTAGCACATAATTAATATACTTTTATTGGAGTATTGGACATGCTTAGACTTATATACTGCTTTTTGTTAAGATTTAAAATGAGTATGAATATCAATATTGCCAAAGTGAGTTACAGAAATTTTATTTGTCTGCTTGCTTGTTTTAATATACGATGTTGTTGGTGTGCATCTCGTCTAAAAGTCTCTGATTCACTGCCCAAGAAGGCCTTCAAATTGGCACCCAGTGTACTGTATTCAAATCAGTTCATAGAGTGTTTGTAAAATAAGAGATTTTAAAATCTAATTCTTGGTTCCCACTGTCCTGCGATTCGTTATAAATGCCACCATTAACTATTTGGAATAGATTGTTAAAGTTTTCTTGAATCTCGCTGTTGGATATGAGGTGCTGCAAGTTGATACTGTACATTAGGGGTCACCAACCTTTTTGAAACTGAGAGCTACTTCCTGGGTATCAATTAATGCGAAGGGCTACCAGGTCGATACACACCTCTGAAATTACAAATTTGCTCAATTTACCTTTAATTATGTTATTATTAATAATTAATTATATCCATCTATGTGAAGATATTTTTTTGGTTTAAAAATATACTGTATTCAAAAAAATTAGATGCAGCTCAATGGAGAGTGGCGCTATGGAGCCTTGGGTCTGTCCTGAAAATAGCAGTGAACAGGTCCACGGGCAACTTATATTGTCCTTGCGGGCTACCTGGTGCCCACGGACACCACGTTGGTGATCCCTGCTGTACATGCCAGTATGATTTGGTGTCCTTGGATGATCTGGTCAATTTTAGGTGACACAATCTGTCACAATCTAGTCATACGTTGAGACACACTGTTGTTCTGATAGGGTTGTATGCTGATTGATGGACATGACTGAAACATAACAGAATGATTAATATCATCATCAGCAGCAGCAGCAGCAGCAGCATCAGCATCATCCGCTTCTTCTGGGGTCGGGTCGCGGGGGCAGCAACCTAATGAGGTCCAGACGTCCCTTTCTCCAGCCACTTCCTCCAACTCTTCTGGGGGAACCGAGGCTTTCCCAGACAACCTGAGAGACATAGTTCCTTCAGTGCATTCTAGGTCGACCGCGGGGTCTCTTCCCAGTTGGACATGCCCGAAACACCACGCCAGGGAGACGTTTGGGAGGCATTCTGACCAGATGCCCGGGCCACCTCAACTGGTCCCTCTCAATGCGGAGGAGTATCGGATCTTCTCCGAGCTCTCCCCGGATGGTAGAGCTTCTCACCTTATTTCTAAGGGAGTGCCAGGCCACCTGGCGAAGGAAGGTCATTTCAGCCACTTGTATCTGTGATCTTGTTCTTTCGGTCACTACCCAAAGATTGTGACCATAGGTGAGGGTTGGAACATAGATCGACTGGTAAATTGACCTCAGCTCCCTCTTCACTACGACGGACCGGTACATGCTCCGATTTACCTGGCTGCAGCGATCCGTCTGTTGATCTCCCGCTCCATTCTTCCCTTACTCGTGAGCAAGACCCCAAGATTCTTAAACTCCTCCACTTGAGGCAGGACCTCATTCCCTACCTGTCTGTCTTCCTTTCGGCTTTTTCCCTTTTTCTCGGGAGTCGCCACAGCGAATCATCTGATTCGCACATTTGATTTGGCAGAGGTTTTTACGTCGGATGCCCTTCCTGTCACAACCCTTTTTAGCAAGGGACAGAAACACGCTGACGACTTTGCAGCCTACTCCTTACGAATGTCAGCAATGGTTCTTTTACATGCCTCTCACCATAGACAGTGACAGACATGGCCTGCCTTTGATAACCCAGTTAGCTGCACTGGGGGGACAGTGACAACCTTGTGGAGAGTGGGACTTGAACCCCCAACCTTTGGATCAGCGATCCAGCGCCCTATACCACTAGACCACCACTGCCCTTACCTCATTCCCTACCTGGAGGGTGCATTCTCCTCCGGAACGTGGTTGTAGCTCTGGAGGTGGGTGTTGAAGGCTTCTCGGGTAGGAGACTCCGCCAAAGGTTTCCAACAGGCCCTAATTACATGCTTGGGCTTGCCAGGTCTGGAAGGCAGTCTTCCCCGCTGTGAAAGCCAGCTTACCACCAGGTGGTTATCAGTTGACAGCTCAGGTCCCCTCTTCACCCGAGTGTCCAGAACATGCGGCCGCATGTCCTTTGACATGACCATAAAGTCGATCGTCGAACTGCGACCTAGGGTGTCCTGGTGCCAAGTGCACTTATGGGCACCCTGTTCGAACATGATGTTCATGATAGAAAAACTGTGATGAGCACAGAAGTCCAACAATGAAACCCCATTCGAGTTCAGACTGCAGAGGCCGTACCTACCGATCACACCCTTCCAGGCCACACTATCGATGCCGACATTAGCGTCAAAGTCTCCTAAGACAACTAGTGAGTCTCTGGGGGAGCGTTCTCCAACACAACACCTACAGACTCCAAGACGGGTGGGTACTCTGAACTGTAATTTGATGCATAGGCACAAATAACAGTGCAAACATTTGCAACAGTGCAAACAAATGCAGCCGTGAGGGGGGGCACAAACCAGTGTCTCTCCCTCACGCCGGTCCCAAGCCCGGATAAATGCAGAGGGTTGCGTCAGGAAGGGCATCCGGCATAAAACAAATGCCAAATAAACTATGCGAATCACAAGAAAGAATGACATACCAGATCGGTCGAGGCCCGGGTTAACAACGACCGCCATCAGTGCCGTCATCCAACAGGGTGCTGATGGAAATTGGACTACTGTTGATCGAAGACGTCGAAGAAGGAGAGGCGGGAGGCATGTCCGTTGCCAGAGAGAGAAGAGGAAAGGCATGAGTCTAGGACTGAAAGTAGGGACTTTGAACGTTGGAACTATGGCAGGAAAAGGTAAAGAGCTGGCTGACATGATGCACAGGAGGAAGGTGGACATATTGTGTGTTCAGGAGACCAGGTGGAAAGGTAGCAAGGGTAGAAGCTTAGGAGCAGGGTTTAAGCTGTTTATAATGGTGTGGATGGGAAGAGAAATGGAGTAGGAGTCATCTTAAAGGAGGAGTTTGTCAGGAATGTTCTAGAAGTGAAAAGAGTGTCAGACAGAGTGATGAGTCTCAAGTTAGAAATTGAAGGTGTGATGGTCAATGTTGTTAGTGCTTATGCCCCACAGGCAGGATGAGAGCTAGAAGAGAAGGAGAGATTCTGGAGGGAGTTAGATGAAGTGATGCAGAGTACCCCCAGAGGTGAAAAAGTGGTCATTGGGGCGGACTTCAATGGGCATGTTGGTGCAGGAAACAGAGGGGACGAGGAAGTGATGGGCAGGTTTGGTATCCAGGACAGGAACGCAGAAGGACAGATGTTGGTAGATTTTGCAAAAAGGATGGAAATGGCTGTGGTGAATACTTTCTTCCAGAAGAGAGAGGAGCATAGGGTGACTTATAAAAGTGGAGGTAGGAGCACACAGGTAGACTACATCTTGTGCAGACGATGTAATTTAAAGGAAGTCAGTGACTGCAAAGAAGTAGTGGGTGAGAGTGTTGCCAAACAGCATAGGATGGTGGTGTGCAGGATGATGCTGATGGTGAGGAAGGTGAAGAAGGCAAAGGCAGAGCAGAAGACAAAGTGGTGGAAGCTGAAAAAGGAAGAGTGTCGGGTTGTCTTCAAGGAGGAGTTGAAACAGGCTTTGGGTGGTCACGAAGTGCTTCCAGATGACTGGACAACTACAGCTAATGTGATCAGGGAGACAGGTAGGAGAATACTTGGTGTGTCATCTGGAAGGAAAGTAGATAAGGAGACTTGGTGGTGGAATGAGGAAGTGCAGGAGTGTGTACAAAGGAAGAGGTTAGCTAAGAAGAAGTGGGACATTGAGAGGACCGAAGAGAGTAAACAGGAGTACAGGGAGACAGCGCAAGGCAAAGGTAGCAGTGTCAAAGGCTAAACAGAGCACGTTTGATGACTTGTATGCTCGGCTGGAAAGTAAAGAGGGAGAAAATGATTTATACAGGTTGGCACAGCAGAGAAATAGAGATGGGAAGGACGTGCAGCAAGTTAGATTGATAAAGGACAGAGAGGGAAATGTATTGACTGATGACAGAAATGTGCTGGGAAGATGGAAAGAGTACTTTGAAGAGCTGATGAATGAGGATAATGAGAGAGAAAAAAGAGTAGAAGAGGTGACTGTTGAGGACCAGGAAGTAGCAAAGATTAGTAAGGGTGAAGTGAGGAGGGCATTGAAGAGGATGAAGAATGGAAAGGCAGTTGGCCCTGATGACATACCGGTGGAGGTATGGAAGTGTCTAGGAGAGGCAGCAGTAGATTTTCTGACAAGAACATTTAACAAGGTCTTAGAGAGCGAGAGGATGCCAGAGGAATGGAGGAGAAGTGTGCTGGTGCCCATTTTTAAGAACAAGGGAGACGTGCAGAGTTGTGGCAACTACAGAGGGATAAAGTTGATGAGCCATACGATGAAGTTATGGGAAAGAATAGTGGAAGCTAGACTAAGGGCAGAGGTCAGCATTTGTGAACAACAGTTTGGTTTCATGCCAAGAAAGAGCACCACAGATGCAGTGTTTGCCTTGAGGATGTTAATGGAGAAGTACAGAGAAGGTCAGAGGGAGCTGCATTGTGCCTTTGTGGATCTGGAGAAAGCATATGACAGGGTGCCGAGAGAAGAACTGTGGTATTGCATGAGGAAGTCTGGAGTGGCAGAGAAGTATGTTAGAGTGGTGCAGAACATGTATGAGAGATGTAAGACAGTGGTGAGGTGTGCTGTCGGTGTGACAGAAGAGTTCAAGTTGGAGGTGGGACTGCATCAAAGGTCAGCTCTGAGCCCCTTCTTGTTTGCTATGGTGATGGACAGGCTGACAGACGAGGTTAGACAAGATTCCCCATGGACTATGATGTTTGCAGATAACATTGTGATCTGTAGTGAGAGCAGAGAACAAGTGCAGGAAAATCTAGAGCGGTGGAGGTATGCCCTGGAAAGGAGGGGAATGAAGATGAGCCTCAGTAAGACAGAATACATGTGCATGAATGACAAGAACCCAAGAGGAACAGTGAGATTACATGGAGCAGAGATAAGAAAGGTGGAGATTTTAAGTACTTAGGCTTAACAATCCAGAGCAATGGAGAGTGTGGAAAAGATGTGAAGAAGCGTGTGCAGGCAGGTTGGAATGGTTGGAGAAAAGTGTCCGGTGTGATGTGTGATAGGAGGGTATTGGCAAGAATGAAAGGAAAAGTGTACAAGACGGTGTTGAGGCCAACGATGTTGTATGGTTTAGAAACAGTGGCCCTGGGGAAAAGACAGAAGGCAGAGCTGGAGGTAGCAGGTTCTCTTTGGGAGTAACGAGGATGGATAGGATCAGGAATGAGTACATCAGAGGGACAGTACATGTAAGACGTTTTGGAGACAAAGTCAGAAAGGCTAGATTGAGATGGTTTGGACATGTACAGAGGAGGGATAGTGAGTATATTGGTAGTAGGATGCTGAGGCTGGAACTACCAGGCAGAAGGCCTACAGGAAGACCAAAGAGACGATTCATGGATGTGGTGAAGGAGGACATGAAGGTCGTTGGTGTAAGAGAAGAAGATGCAAAGGATAGGGTGAGATGGAGGCAGATGATTCGCTGTGGCGACCCCTGAAGGGAAAAGCCGAAAGGAAAAGAAGAAGAAGAAGGCACAAATAACAAGTCAGGACCCGTCCTCCCACCCGAAGGCGGAGGGAAGCTACCCTTTCGTCAAAAAAAGGAGAACCCCAACGTTTAGACACCGAGACGAGGGCAACAAAAATGCCTACACCGGCTCACCGCCTCCCCCCATGAGAATGATTTCTCCAGAATGGAATTAGGTCCAACCTCTGTCGAGATGGGTGGGTCCAGAGTCCAAGCTATGCGCTGAGGTGAGCCCGACTATATCTAGTCGGTATCTCTCCACCTCACTCACCAGCTCAGGCTCCTTCTCCGCCAGAGAGGTGGCATTCCATGTCCCAAGAATCAGAGTCAGTAACCGAGGATCGGTCCGACAGAACCCATGTCTTAGGCTGCCACCCAACTTCCATTGCACCCTACCTCTATAGCCCCTCCCACAGGTGGTGGGTCCATGGGAGGGTGGACCCTTTCGGGCTGGGCCTGGCCGGGCTCCATGCACAGAAGCTTCGAGACCCTCCCCCAGGCCTGGCTCCAGGGAGGGACCCGGTGACCTGCGTCCGGACAAGGGAAACTGTGTCCTTTGCTTTTTATTTCCCATAATGGTCTTCTGGACCTTCACCCAGGATCTGCTTGCCTTGGGTGACCCTCCCAGGGGCATTATGCCCTCGACAACATAGCTCCTACGATCATTAAGTCATGCAAACCCCTCCACCACGATAAGGTGGCGATTCAAGGAGGGGATGATTAAGATCATTATTGTTTTACTGCTAATAAAGTTTTGTCGAACAAAAATAAGCAAATATATTTTTCACCATATATGTAAAATCTCATGTATAGAGTTCTCGTTTATCATGCAAAATAAGTTTGAGCTCTTTTTTATTTTCCAACACATGTGGAGGTGAAAAGTGTTCAGGGATGCATGCTGCATACAAAACAGTGCCAGTGATGTACATAACACTCATTGGGATAAATCAGTCTATTTTCCCCACAGTTGTGGCTTTCACAAATTCCTCAGAGATGGTGAAGTGCATTGTGGGAATGAGCCCACTTGGTCCAAAGCCAAGGAACACACCTGAAAAGTAAAACAACAGCATGGATATCCAGATAGATGGATTTTTTTTTGGCAGCAACATGATAGTGTTTCTGATTGAAACTGCATATTTAGTTGGACAGGATTTTTTTTGGCGTGAGAAAAGTGAACATTTTAGAGCTATGTCCACACAAGTAGATCAATGCAGTCAATCAAAGGGGAAACACTGGCCTACCATAACCAGTACTAATCTCATTTCAGGTGAAATCCTGCTTGTGCCAAAGGGTGTAAACAGCCTTTTCATGAAAATACTGCCTGAAGTGACCAATGGTAATCTTCAAAACAATGGCAAACATGACCAAATTAATTGTTATAGGGTGAAGTTCAGTTTTGAACATTTCTTGCCTCACAATACAACCAAACAGTAATTATTTGCATTATAACTTCTGAGTGAGAACATGAAAAATTACAATAGCAGCTGTAGGCCCCTTACTTTAGTTTTCACAGTTACAATTTGCAAGACAGTCAAATATGAAAGAAATGCTGTAAAACAAAGATTCCCTGAAAAATAAAGAAATTAAATGTTTCTATATTTTTCAAAAATCCTATGAACAAAAGTAAACAGTACTACATGGGTAAGAAAAAAATGCTTATGAAAGGAGCCTCGGTTAGAGTTTGTGCAGTTTTCGAAGGAAATAACCCAGCCACAATTTAACATTTGTGCTGGAAAACTTAATGTTTGGAAATCTAAACTGTTTATATGCTTGTTGGATAAGTCATGACATAAGATTTAACGGAGTGTGCCTGAGACTTTTGAATACAACGTTATGACTACATTATGTTGTGAGAGCAAGTTGTTAAAATAATGCAGAACTGAGCAGTACTGTATGCACTTCTGGGGTGTTTAAGAATTGCTGTTATGCTGTTTTTGCATTAAAAGTTGTTCTTTCATTTACAGGTATAGAATACTGCAGCATTTGGAAGATGCCTTCATCCAGAGTGACTTGCAGAAGCGCTTTGAAAGCACTATCAGTGAATATATTCTGGATCACTAGGATCTAGAGAGGTGGAGGTTTGCCCTGGAAAGGAGAGGAATGAAGGTTAGGCTCAGTAAGTCAAAATACATGTGTGTGAACGACAAGGACCCAAGAGGAATGGTGAGGTTACAGGGGGCAGAGATAAGGAAGGTGGAAGATTTTAAGTACTTAGGCTCAACAATCCAGAGCAATGGAGAGTTTGGAAAAGAGGTGAAGCAGCGTGTGCAGGCAGGTTGGAATGGTTGCAGAAAAGTATCTGGTGTGTGATGTGTGATAGGAAGGTATTAGCAAGAATGAAAGGAAAAGTGTACAAGACGGTGTTGAGGCCAGAGATGTTGTATGGTTTAGAAACAGTGGTCCTGGGGAAAAGACAGAAGGCAGAGCTGGAGGTAGCAGGTTCTCTTTGGGAGTAACGAGGATGGATAGGATCAGGAATGAGTACATCAGAGGGACAGTACATGTAAGACGTTTTGGAGACAAAGTCAGAGAGGCTAGATTGAGATGGTTTGGACATGTACAGAGGAGGGATAGTGAGTATATTGGTAGTAGGATGCTGAGGTTGGAACTACCAGGCAGAAGGCCTACAGGAAGACCAACGAGACGATTCATGGATGTGGTGAAGGAGGATATGAAGGTAGTTGGTGTAAGAGAAGAAGATGCAGAGGATAGGGTGAGATGGAAGCAGATGATTCGCTGTTGGCGACCCCTGAAGGGAAAAGCCGAAAGGAGAAGAAGAAGACTAGCACTAAATTGCCCTGTCCCAATTTTTAGGCTTTTTCAGGCCTTTCTAAGTTATTTTACATTCGTACACATATAAAACAGAGAAATATCACAGTAGTCTACAGATACTTTAACGATTAATGGTTTAGATTTAGCTTTGATGCCTTGTAAATTTTAAAATTACTGTATGTTCATTAGTTTGAATTGGCCATAGTCAATCAAAACAAATAGGATTTCCTTGAGCTTAGTATAATATGAGAGGTCCTTGCTCAGCCCAGAATTCGAACTATGCTGCCTCCAGACATCATCAATGAGTTTGAATAAGCAATTAACATAATACAATTGCTTTTTTATTATTAGGTAGATTAAACCCTAGCTGTATATTCAATACAATGAATATTCATACAAAACACCCATAAAATTCGATAGAACAAATAATCATGTAGGAATAATAATCAAATCAAAGCTGCTTGAATGCGTTTTTCATTTTGATGGATAAGCAGCATAGATGGATCAATCATTTATAAGATATGTTTTCTTTTTTTAGAAGATTCAATCATTGCATGTGGAATTGCTGACCAGAAGATGGCGCTCCTACCCTTTTGCATGACGCATTTTTTTTTTGAACTTTCATTTACATTCACAGCATTTGGCAGACCGCCTTATCTGGAGTGACTTACATTTATCATTTTTATGCTAATCAGCAGTGGAGCGTTAAACAGTCCCAACAGTGGCAGCTTGGTGCTCCTGGGGCTTGAACCTTCAGATCTGTAACCCAGAACCTTAACCACTGAGGGGCCACTACATTTTTTAACACTTATGCTGTCACAAATGTTGACAGTAGCTACATTATAAATGATATAAATTTACCATTGTAAACTCTGATAATGAAACTTGTGTGAAAGCTGGTATTATTTATTTATTTGTTTGTTTAAAAAAATAATTATTTTATTTTATTTTTTTGGTTTGCAGATTTTGTGCCGCTTATATTCTGCTCTCCATGGTGCTGAAGTCATCCTCTCTGTTAAACTATGTTCTGGTCAGCCAGACCTACTTTATCACTGGATAGGGCTAGGTAACTAGAAAAGCTGACTTTTAGTCATTTCATGGTTTATTATTGTTTTCTCCTTTGTTTGTTTGTTTTGTGGTCTGTTCTCACAGTCACATACAAGGATCAGAAGATGACCTTGTTCACACCTGGCATTCACATGCCTCCTGAGTTATCTGATGGCAAGTGGATAGACAGCTGTTAGTACATCAGTTCAGTGGCCTCAGAATGCCTTTTCAGATATATCTTGAGTGACCACATTTAATCTCAGTTCCACTATTTATATAAAAGAAAATGTACATCATTTATGTTTTTCAAGATCAGGTGTGTTGTTTTTAAAATGTAGGAGACAGTAAAGACATCCCATGCCTAGTCTGCTGACAATTAAAAAATAAGAAATCAAAACTATACAGTTGTTGCCTGCTGTCACACTTCAATATGACTCTGTTGGCTTGCAAATGAGTAGATACTTTGCTAATGGAGAACATCAGTTGAGTAGATGGTTCTTTACCCTGTAGGCCAAAATAAATATGTGTACACACTGTTAAAATGATGTGCCCATATGCTGCCCAGACCATCACTTGAACTTAGAGAACTGATATTTTGTAGTCATTTATGCAAATGAAATAAATAAAGACAAAAAACAAACTAGGCATAAGGGAAACACAGTGGCTAGCACATCCACCTTATAGAAAGAAGAGCCTTGGTTTGTGCCATACAATTGCATCTTGGTATGAGATATGTATGTTCTCTCTGTGTCTGCATGGGTTTCCTTTTGGTAATCCACCACCACCACCTACATACACAAACGGTGCAAAAATTTGCACATTAGGCTAATTGTATATTCTTGATTTCTCCTAGGTGTGAACTTGAGTGTACGTATGTTGTATGTGTTGTCCTGCAATGGCTTGGCTACTCTTCAGGGTGTACCCCGCATTTGACTGGTGTCTAGAATGAGTTCCAACTTTCCAATGAACATAATAAAAAATAACAAAATTCAGAAAATGGGAAGAGATGAGATGAGACCAGTCAAAAGGCAAAAGTAAGCACATCCTTACATATCAATGATTGGAGGATGTCTGCACAAGTGCCTACAAGAAGTTCATTCATTTCAATTTTCCAAACCACTTTACTGTTGATTAGGGTTAGGCAGGGTACACCCTGAACAGACCCGCTTTAATGCATGAGTTTTCCAGCGCTTCAGTCACAGGGTCTACTTATATAAGGGACATATCATGAGCCAATTCAAAAAAAAATTGTCTTATGTTGTAATTTGTGGAATTACCTTTTAATCATTATTGGTTAATTTTTTTAGGCTGCAAATTAATTAAATTTATAGACAATACTATCGTGAGCACCATGGTTTGACACATTAACCAATCAGAATGCAGAGAAAAGCTTTTGAAATAGCCTATTAAAGCCTATGTGAGTAACATCAGCTAGATAGCATCATTAGCTCAATATGTCAGAAAGAAGGAAAAACTATATGGCAGAAGGAAAATAATGAAAGTGAATTTCTTTAAAAATTTTAAATAAAGCCTACTGTTTTTGTTTTTGTTTGTTTGTTTTTTGTTTTCAAACCTGTAAATGAAGGCTCATTAACCAGAGTGGCAATAAATAGTCTAGACTAGAGAATGAGAAGACCAAAGTTGGAGATTGAGCTGGAGATGCTAAAATCCTGTTGCACAGTACAGAGCTAACTGGAGATGGAAGAACCATGACCTCAATAACCTGAAGGGGAGGAGGACCAGGTGTAGGTCAAAGTTTTTGTTGCTTGCAATGTTACAATTCTGTATGTTGTCTGGGATACTGATTAGTGTCACCTGATGTCCCTGGTATTTAGGACACAGGGAGTACTTAAAGGGAGAAGATGGGAGAATACAAAACCTCTCAGATCCAGAGCCAAGTGGCAGGTTATTGTGGGCCTGATTGCAGTGCTATCATTGGCATACAAATATTCACACATAGGGGCAAACAAGTATACCCATTTAGTCTAATGTGCATATCTTTGGCGTGTGGGTGGAAACCAGAGCACCCGGAAGAAACTCATGCAAGTACAGAGAAAACATGCAAACTTCACACAGAAATGCCCTTGCCAGCTAAAAGCTGAAACTCGGGACCTTCTTGCTGTAAATGTCTGAAAAACGGCTGAGCAGATTAAATGGCTGAATAGATTTATTTTCTATAAAAGGTTGAAAAGATGTATTTTCTTTGTGGTTTTGTTCAAGTATATTACCTCTATTTATAGAGGGTACAATGACTGCTTGGTCAAATATGTTGAAAAAAAATTATCAATTTTTATGGAAAATATTTGAATTTCACATAACTGTAAATTGTTTTCTTGAATCGTATTAAAAATGGAATTTCGTATCATGTCATTTATAGTGCTGGAAAAGGAATGAATAATAATAACAATAATTAATAATTGAAAAACTTCACTGCTACATGAAGACAAATACGAACACTCACAAGAATTAACATAGGGTTAATGGGTTGTGAAAATGTACACATATATCCTGCTGCACTGTGCTTCCACCTCTTTCTTTGCTTGGCTGCTAGGCTTGAAGCTGATGCCAGGCATTGATAGCTGGCAGACTGTCAGTAATTCGTGTTAATTGAGGGAAGTTTCCATCCTTGGCACTCAGTCAGCTGGCATGGCTGTCTTCATGAGGCACAGCAGCTCATTCAGTTGTA